>JAPWIX010000019.1:0-1200000 GCA_028751805.1 Podosphaera xanthii
GGGTCTACAATCCATTGTAGATCTCGTAATTATTATGTTCTCTTGACCTGTTCATATCTAAAGTCTACAAATCGATATCATCCACGAAACTATTCACCAACATGGACCTGTTCTTCTATGGGGTCTACAATCCATTGTAGATCTCGTAATTATTATGTTCTCTGGACCTGTTCATATCTAAAGTATACAAATCGATATCGTCCCCGAAACTATTCACCAACATGGACCTGTTCTTCTATGGGGTCTACAATCCATTGTAGATCTCGTAATTATTATGTTCTCTGGACCTGTTCATATCTGAAGTCTACATATCGATATCATCCACGAAACTATTCACCAATATGGACCTGTTCTTCTATGGGGTCTACAATCCATTGTAGATCTCGTAATTATTATGTTCTCTGGACCTGTTCATATCTAAAGTATACAAATCGATATCGTCCCCGAAACTATTCACCAACATGGACCTGTTCTTCTATGGGGTCTACAATCCATTGTAGATCTCGTAATTATTATGTTCTCTGGACCTGTTCATATCTAAAGTATACAAATCGATATCGTCCCCGAAACTATTCACCAACATGGACCTGTTCTTCTATGGGGTCTACAATCCATTGTAGATCTCGTAATTATTATGTTCTCTGGACCTGTTCATATCTGAAGTCTACAAATCGATATCGTCCACGAAACTATTCACCAACATGGACCTGTTCTTCTATGGGGTCTACAATCCATTGTAGATCTCGTAATTATTATGTTCTCTGGACCTGTTCATATCTGAAGTCTACAAATCGATATCGTCCACGAAACTATTCACCAACATGGACCTGTTCTTCTATGGGGTCTACAATCCATTGTAGATCTCGTAATTATTATGTTCTCTGGACCTGTTCATATCTGAAGTCTACAAATCGATATCGTCCACGAAACTATTCACCAACATGGACCTGTTCTTCTATGGGGTCTACAATCCATTGTAGATCTCGTAATTATTATGTTCTCTGGACCTGTTCATATCTAAAGTCTACAAATCGTTATCGTCCACGAAACTATTCACCAACATGGACCTGTTCTTCTATGGGGTCTACAATCCATTGTAGATCTCGTAATTATTATGTTCTCTGGACCTGTTCATATCTAAAGTCTACAAATCGATATCGTCCACGAAACTATTCACCAACATGGACCTGTTCTTCTATGGGGTCTACAATCCATTGTAGATCTCGTAATTATTATGTTCTCTGGACCTGTTCATATCTAAAGTCTACAAATCGATATCGTCCACGAAACTATTCACCAACATGGACCTGTTCTTCTATGGGGTCTACGATCCATTGTAGATCTCGTAATTATTATGTTCTCTGGACCTGTTCATATCTGAAGTCTACAAATCGTTATCGTCCACGAAACTATTCACCAACATGGACCTGTTCTTCTATGGGGTCTACAATCCATTGTAGATCTCGTAATTATTATGTTCTCTGGACCTGTTCATATCTAAAGTCTACAAATCGATATCGTCCACGAAACTATTCACCAACATGGACCTGTTCTTCTATGGGGTCTACAATCCATTGTAGATCTCGTAATTATTATGTTCTCTGGACCTGTTCATATCTAAAGTCTACAAATCGATATCGTCCTCAAAACTATTCACCAACATGGACCTGTTCTTCTATGGGGTCTACAATCCATTGTAGATCTCGTAATTATTATGTTCTCTGGACCTGTTCATATCTAAAGTCTACAAATCGATATCGTCCACGAAACTATTCACCAACATGGACCTGTTCTTCTATGGGGTCTACAATCCATTGTAGATCTCGTAATTATTATGTTCTCTGGACCTGTTCATATCTAAAGTCTACAAATCGATATCGTCCTCAAAACTATTCACCAACATGGACCTGTTCTTCTATGGGGTCTACAATCCATTGTAGATCTCGTAATTATTATGTTCTCTGGACCTGTTCATATCTAAAGTCTACAAATCGATATCGTTTTCAAAACTATTCACCAACATTGACCTGTTCTTCTATGGGGTCTACAAATCAATATCGTCCACGAAACTTTTTACCAACATGGATCTGTTCTTCTATGGGGTCTACAATCCATTGTAGATCTCGTAATTATTATGTTCTCTGGACCTGTTAATATCTGAAGTCTACAAATCGATATCGTCCACGAAACTATCATTCACTATGGACCTGTTATTCTATGGGGTCTACAATCCATTGTAGATCTCGTAATTATTATATTCTTTGGACCTGTTCATATCTGAAGTCTAAAATTTGATATCGTCCCCGAAACTATTCACCAACATGGACCTGTTCTTCTATGGGGTCTATGATCCATTGTGGATCTCGTAATTATTATGTTCTCTGGACCTGTTCATATCTAAAGTCTACAAATCGATATCGTCCTCAAAACTATTCACCAACATGGACCTGTTCTTCTATGGGTTCTACAATCCATTGTAGATCTCGTAATTATTATGTTCTCTGGACCTGTTCATATCTAAAGTCTACAAATCGATATCGTTTTCAAAACTATTCACCAACATTGACCTGTTCTTCTATGGGGTCTACAATCCATTGTAGATCTCTATGTTCTCTGGGTCATATCTAAATACAAATCGATATCGTCCACGAAACTATTCACCAACATGGACCTGTTATTCTATGGGGTCTACAATCCATTGTAGATCTCATAATTATTATGTTCTCTGGACCTGTTCATATCTGAAGTCTACAAATCGATATCATCCACGAAACTATTCACCAACATGGACCTGTTCTTCTATGGGGTCTACAATCCATTGTAGATCTCGTAATTATTTTGTTCTCTGGACCTGTTCATATCTGAAGTCTACATATCGATATCATCCACGAAACTATTCACCAACATGGACCTGTTCTTCTATGGGGTCTACAATCCATTGTAGATCTCGTAATTATTATGTTCTCTGGACCTGTTCATATCTGAAGTCTACAAATCGATATCGTCCACGAAACTATTCACCAACATGGACCTGTTCTTCTATGGGGTCTACAATCCATTGTAGATCTCGTAATTATTATTTTCTCTGGACCTGTTCATATCTGAAGTCTACAAATCGATATCGTCCACGAAACTATTCACCAACATGGACCTGTTCTTCTATGGGGTCTACAATCCATTGTAGATCTCGTAATTATTATATTCTCTGGACCTGTTCATATCTGAAGTCTAAAAATCGTAATCGTTTTCAAAACTATTCACCAACATTGACCTGTTCTTCTATGGGGTCTACAATCCATTGTAGATCTCGTAATTATTTTGTTCTCTGGACCTGTTCATATCTAAAGTCTACAAATCGATATCATCCACGAAACTATTCACCAATATGGACCTGTTTTTCTATGGGGTCTACAATCCATTGTAGATCTCGTAATTATTATATTCTTTGGACCTGTTCATATCTGAAGTCTAAAATTTGATATTGTCCCCGAAACTATTCACCAACATGGACCTGTTCTTCTATGGGGTCTATGATCCATTGTGGATCTCGTAATTATTATGTTCTCTGGACCTGTTCATATCTAAAGTCTACAAATTGATATTGTCCTCAAAACTATTCACCAACATGGACCTGTTCTTCTATGGGGTCTACAATCCATTTTAGATCTCGTAATTATTTTGTTCTCTGGACCTGTTCATATCTGAAGTCTACATATCGATATTATCCACGAAAATATTCACCAACATGGACCTGTTCTTCTATGGGGTCTACAATCCATTGTAGATCTCGTAATTATTATGTTCTCTGGACCTGTTCATATCTGAAGTCTACAAATCGATATCGTCCCCGAAACTATTCACCAACATGGAACTGTTCTTCTATGGGGTCTACAATCCATTGTAGATCTCGTAATTATTATGTTCTCTGGACCTGTTCATATCTGAAGTCTACAAATCGATATCGTCCACGAAACTATTCACCAACATGGACCTGTTCTTCTATGGGGTCTACAATCCATTGTAGATCTCGTAATTATTATGTTCTCTGGACCTGTTCATATCTGAAGTCTACAAATCGATATCGTCCACGAAACTATTCACCAACATGGACCTGTTCTTCTATGGGGTCTACAATCCATTGTAGATCTCGTAATTATTATGTTCTCTGGACCTGTTCATATCTAAAGTCTACAAATCGATATCGTCCACGAAACTATTCACCAACATGGACCTGTTCTTCTATGGGGTCTACAATCCATTGTAGATCTCGTAATTATTATGTTCTCTGGACCTGTTCATATCTAAAGTCTACAAATCGATATCGTCCTCAAAACTATTCACCAACATGGACCTGTTCTTCTATGGGGTCTACAATCCATTGTAGATCTCGTAATTATTATGTTCTCTGGACCTGTTCATATCTAAAGTCTACAAATCGATATCGTCCTCAAAACTATTCACCAACATGGACCTGTTCTTCTATGGGGTCTACAATCCATTGTAGATCTCGTAATTATTATGTTCTCTGGACCTGTTCATATCTGAAGTCTACATATCGATATCATCCACGAAACTATTCACCAACATGGACCTGTTCTTCTATGGGGTCTACAATCCATTGTAGATCTCGTAATTATTATGTTCTCTGGACCTGTTCATATCTGAAGTCTACAAATCGATATCGTCCCCGAAACTATTCACCAACATGGACCTGTTCTTCTATGGGGTCTACAATCCATTGTAGATCTCGTAATTATTATGTTCTCTGGACCTGTTCATATCTAAAGTATACAAATCGATATCGTCCCCGAAACTATTCACCAACATGGACCTGTTCTTCTATGGGGTCTACAATCCATTGTAGATCTCGTAATTATTATGTTCTCTGGACCTGTTCATATCTAAAGTATACAAATCGATATCGTCCCCGAAACTATTCACCAACATGGACCTGTTCTTCTATGGGGTCTACAATCCATTGTAGATCTCGTAATTATTATGTTCTCTGGACCTGTTCATATCTGAAGTCTACATATCGATATCATCCACGAAACTATTCACCAACATGGACCTGTTCTTCTATGGGGTCTACAATCCATTGTAGATCTCGTAATTATTATGTTCTCTGGACCTGTTCATATCTAAAGTATACAAATCGATATCGTCCCCGAAACTATTCACCAACATGGACCTGTTCTTCTATGGGGTCTACAATCCATTGTAGATCTCGTAATTATTATGTTCTCTGGACCTGTTCATATCTAAAGTATACAAATCGATATCGTCCCCGAAACTATTCACCAACATGGACCTGTTCTTCTATGGGGTCTACAATCCATTGTAGATCTCGTAATTATTATGTTCTCTGGACCTGTTCATATCTGAAGTCTACAAATCGATATCGTCCCCAAAACTATTCACCAACATGGACCTGTTCTTCTATGGGGTCTACAATCCATTGTAGATCTCGTAATTATTATGTTCTCTGGACCTGTTCATATCTAAAGTATACAAATCGATATCGTCCCCGAAACTATTCACCAACATGGACCTGTTCTTCTATGGGGTCTACAATCCATTGTAGATCTCGTAATTATTATGTTCTCTGGACCTGTTCATATCTAAAGTCTACAAATCGATATCGTCCACGAAACTATTCACCAACATGGACCTGTTCTTCTATGGGGTCTACAATCCATTGTAGATCTCGTAATTATTATGTTCTCTGGACCTGTTCATATCTGAAGTCTACAAATCGATATCGTCCACGAAACTATTCACCAACATGGACCTGTTCTTCTATGGGGTCTACAATCCATTGTAGATCTCGTAATTATTATGTTCTCTGGACCTGTTCATATCTGAAGTCTACAAATCGATATCGTCCCCGAAACTATTCACCAACATGGACCTGTTCTTCTATGGGGTCTACAATCCATTGTAGATCTCGTAATTATTATGTTCTCTGGACCTGTTCATATCTAAAGTATACAAATCGATATCGTCCCCGAAACTATTCACCAACATGGACCTGTTCTTCTATGGGGTCTACAATCCATTGTAGATCTCGTAATTATTATGTTCTCTGGACCTGTTCATATCTGAAGTCTACAAATCGATATCGTCCACGAAACTATTCACCAACATGGACCTGTTCTTCTATGGGGTCTACAATCCATTGTAGATCTCGTAATTATTATGTTCTCTGGACCTGTTCATATCTGAAGTCTACAAATCGATATCGTCCACGAAACTATTCACCAACATGGACCTGTTCTTCTATGGGGTCTACAATCCATTGTAGATCTCGTAATTATTATGTTCTCTGGACCTGTTCATATCTGAAGTCTAAAAATCGTAATCGTTTTCAAAACTATTCACCAACATTGACCTGTTCTTCTATGGGGTCTACAATCCATTATAGATCTCGTAATTATTTTGTTCTCTGGACCTGTTCATATCTAAAGTATACAAATCGATATCGTCTCCGAAACTATTCACCAACATGGACCTGTTCTTCTATGGGGTCTACAATCCATTGTAGATCTCGTAATTATTATGTTCTCTGGACCTGTTCATATCTAAAGTCTACAAATCGATATCGTCCACGAAACTATTCTGCACCATGGACCTGTTCTTCTATGGGGTCTATAATACATTGTAGATCTCGTAATTATTTTGTTCCCTGGACCTGTTCATATCTGAAGTCTACATATCGATATCATCCACGAAACTATTCACCAATATGGACCTGTTCTTCTATGGGGTCTACAATCCATTGTAGATCTCGTAATTATTATGTTCTCTGGACCTGTTCATATCTGAAGTCTACAAATCGATATCGTCCACGAAACTATTCACCAACATGGACCTGTTCTTCTATGGGGTCTACAATCCATTGTAGATCTCGTAATTATTATGTTCTCTGGACCTGTTCATATCTAAAGTATACAAATCGATATCGTCCCCGAAACTATTCACCAACATGGACCTGTTCTTCTATGGGGTCTACAATCCATTGTAGATCTCGTAATTATTATGTTCTCTGGACCTGTTCATATCTGAAGTCTACAAATCGATATCGTCCACGAAACTATTCACCAACATGGACCTGTTCTTCTATGGGGTCTACAATCCATTGTAGATCTCGTAATTATTATGTTCTCTGGACCTGTTCATATCTGAAGTCTACAAATCGATATCGTCCCCGAAACTATTCACCAACATGGACCTGTTCTTCTATGGGGTCTACAATCCATTGTAGATCTCGTAATTATTATGTTCTCTGGACCTGTTCATATCTAAAGTCTACAAATCGATATCGTCCTCAAAACTATTCACCAACATGGACCTGTTCTTCTATGGGGTCTACAATCCATTGTAGATCTCGTAATTATTATGTTCTCTGGACCTGTTCATATCTAAAGTCTACAAATCGATATCATCCACGAAACTATTCACCAATATGGACCTGTTTTTCTATGGGGTCTACAATCCATTGTAGATCTCGTAATTATTATGTTCTCTGGACCTGTTCATATCTAAAGTCTACAAATCGATATCGTCCACGAAACTATTCACCAACATGGACCTGTTCTTCTATGGGGTCTACAATCCATTGTAGATCTCGTAATTATTATGTTCTCTGGACCTGTTCATATCTGAAGTCTACAAATCGATATCATCCACGAAACTATTCACCAACATGGACCTGTTCTTCTATGGGGTCTACAATCCATTGTAGATCTCGTAATTATTATGTTCTCTGGACCTGTTCATATCTGAAGTCTACAAATCGATATCGTCCCCGAAACTATTCACCAACATGGACCTGTTCTTCTATGGGGTCTACAATCCATTGTAGATCTCGTAATTATTATGTTCTCTGGACCTGTTCATATCTAAAGTATACAAATCGATATCGTCCCCGAAACTATTCACCAACATGGACCTGTTCTTCTATGGGGTCTACAATCCATTGTAGATCTCGTAATTATTATGTTCTCTGGACCTGTTCATATCTAAAGTATACAAATCGATATCGTCCACGAAACTATCATTCACTATGGACCTGTTATTCTATGGGGTCTACAATCCATTGTAGATCTCGTAATTATTATGTTCTCTGGACCTGTTCATATCTGAAGTCTACAAATCGATATCGTCCACGAAACTATTCACCAACATGGACCTGTTCTTCTATGGGGTCTACAATCCATTGTAGATCTCGTAATTATTATGTTCTCTGGACCTGTTCATATCTGAAGTCTAAAAATCGATATCGTCCCCAAAACTATTCACCAACATGGACCTGTTCTTCTATGGGGTCTACAATCCATTGTAGATCTCGTAATTATTATGTTCTCTGGACCTGTTCATATCTAAAGTCTACAAATCGATATCGTCCACAAAACTATTCACCAACATGGACCTGTTCTTCTATGGGGTCTACAATCCATTGTAGATCTCGTAATTATTATGTTCTCTGGACCTGTTCATATCTAAAGTCTACAAATCGATATCGTCCTCAAAACTATTCACCAACATGGACCTGTTCTTCTATGGGGTCTACAATCCATTGTAGATCTCGTAATTATTATGTTCTCTGGACCTGTTCATATCTAAAGTCTACAAATCGATATCATCCACGAAACTATTCACCAATATGGACCTGTTCTTCTATGGGGTCTACGATCCATTGTAGATCTCGTAATTATTATGTTCTCTGGACCTGTTCATATCTAAAGTCTACAAATAGATATAGTCCACTAAACTATTCACCAAAATGGACCTGTTCTTCTATGGGGTCTACAATCCATTGTAGATCTCGTAATTATTATGTTCTCTGGACCTGTTCATATCTGAAGTCTACAAATCGATATCGTCCACGAAACTATTCACCAACATGGACCTGTTCTTCTATGGGGTCTACAATCCATTGTAGATCTCGTAATTATTATGTTCTCTGGACCTGTTCATATCTGAAGTCTACAAATCGTTATCGTCCACGAAACTATTCACCAACATGGACCTGTTCTTCTATGGGGTCTACAATCCATTGTAGATCTCGTAATTATTTTGTTCTCTGGACCTGTTCATATCTAAAGTCTACAAATCGATATCGTCCACGAAACTATTCACCAACATGGACCTGTTCTTCTATGGGGTCTACAATCCATTGTAGATCTCGTAATTATTATGTTCTCTGGACCTGTTCATATCTAAAGTCTACAAATCGATATCGTCCTCAAAACTATTCACCAACATGGACCTGTTCTTCTATGGGGTCTACAATCCATTGTAGATCTCGTAATTATTTTGTTCTCTGGACCTGTTCATATCTAAAGTCTACAAATCGATATCGTCCACGAAACTATTCACCAATATGGACCTGTTCTTCTATGGGGTCTACTATCCATTGTAGATCTCGTAATTGTTATATTCTTTGGACCTGTTCATATCTGAAGTCTACAAATCGATATCGTCCACGAAACTATTCACCAACATGGACCTGTTCTTCTATGGGGTCTACAATCCATTGTAGATCTCGTAATTATTATGTTCTCTGGACCTGTTCATATCTGAAGTCTACAAATCGATATCGTCCCCGAAACTATTCACCAACATGGACCTGTTCTTCTATGGGGTCTACAATCCATTATAGATCTCGTAATTATTTTGTTCTCTGGACCTGTTCATATCTAAAGTATACAAATCGATATCGTCTCCGAAACTATTCACCAACATGGACCTGTTCTTCTATGGGGTCTACAATCCATTGTAGATCTCGTAATTATTATGTTCTCTGGACCTGTTCATATCTAAAGTCTACAAATCGATATCGTCCTCAAAACTATTCACCAACATGGACCTGTTCTTCTATGGGGTCTACAATCCATTGTAGATCTCGTAATTATTTTGTTCTCTGGACTTGTTCATATCTGAAGTCTACATATCGATATCGTCCCCGAAACTATTCACCAACATGGACCTGTTCTTCTATGGGGTCTACAATCCATTGTAGATCTCGTAATTATTATGTTCTCTGGACCTGTTCATATCTGAAGTCTACAAATCGATATCGTCCACGAAACTATTCACCAACATGGACCTGTTCTTCTATGGGGTCTACAATCCATTGTAGATCTCGTAATTATTATGTTCTCTGGACCTGTTCATATCTGAAGTCTACAAATCGATATCGTCCACGAAACTATTCACCAACATGGACCTGTTCTTCTATGGGGTCTACAATCCATTGTAGATCTCAAAATTATTATGTTCTCTGGACCTGTTCATATCTAAAGTCTACAAATCGATATCGTCCTCAAAACTATTCACCAACATGGACCTGTTCTTCTATGGGGTCTACAATCCATTGTAGATCTCGTAATTGTTATATTCTTTGGACCTGTTCATATCTAAAGTCTACAAATCGATATCGTCCTCAAAACTATTCACCAACATGGACCTGTTCTTCTATGGGGTCTATGATCCATTATAGATCTCGTAATTATTATGTTCTCTGGACCTGTTCATATCTAAAGTCTACATATCGATATCATCCACGAAACTATTCACCAATATGGACCTGTTCTTCTATGGGGTCTACAATCCATTGTAGATCTCGTAATTGTTATATTCTTTGGACCTGTTCATATCTGACGTCTAAAATTTGATATCGTCCCCGAAACTATTCACCAACATGAACCTGTTCTTGTATGGGGTCTACAATCCATTGTAGATCTCGTAATTATTATGTTCTCTGGACCTGTTCATATCTAAAGTATACAAATCGATATCGTCCCCGAAACTATTCACCAACATGGACCTGTTCTTCTATGGGGTCTACAATCCATTGTAGATCTCGTAATTATTATGTTCTCTGGACCTGTTCATATCTGAAGTCTACAAATCGATATCGTCCACGAAACTATTCACCAACATGGACCTGTTCTTCTATGGGGTCTACAATCCATTGTAGATCTCGTAATTATTATGTTCTCTTGACCTGTTCATATCTAAAGTCTACAAATCGATATCGTCCACGAAACTATTCACCAACATGGACCTGTTCTTCTATGGGGTCTACAATCCATTGTAGATCTCGTAATTATTATGTTCTCTGGACCTGTTCATATCTGAAGTCTACAAATCGATATCGTCCACGAAACTATTCACCAATATGGACCTGTTCTTCTATGGGTTCTACAATCCATTGTAGATCTCGTAATTATTATGTTCTCTGGACCTGTTCATATCTGAAGTCTACAAATCGAT
Organism: Podosphaera xanthii; assembly: GCA_028751805.1. Classification (NCBI taxonomy): domain Eukaryota; kingdom Fungi; phylum Ascomycota; class Leotiomycetes; order Helotiales; family Erysiphaceae; genus Podosphaera; species Podosphaera xanthii. The sequence goes on from JAPWIX010000019.1 coordinate 11,281, forward strand.
ATCGTCCACGAAACTATCATTCACTATGGACCTGTTATTCTATGGGGTCTATAATCCATTGTAGATCTCATAATTATTATGTTCTCTGGACCTGTTCATATCTGAAGTCTACAAATCGATATCGTCCACGAAACTATTCACCAACATGGACCTGTTCTTCTATGGGGTCTACAATCCATTGTAGATCTCGTAATTATTATGTTCTCTGGACCTGTTCATATCTAAAGTCTACAAATCGATATCGTCCTCAAAACTATTCACCAACATGGACCTGTTCTTCTATGGGGTCTACAATCCATTGTAGATCTCGTAATTGTTATATTCTTTGGACCTGTTCATATCTAAAGTCTACAAATCGATATCGTCCTCAAAACTATTCACCAACATGGACCTGTTCTTCTATGGGGTCTACAATCCATTGTAGATCACGTAATTATTATGTTCTCTGGACCTGTTCATATCTGAAGTCTACAAATCGATATCGTCCCCGAAACTATTCACCAACATGGAACTGTTCTTCTATGGGGTCTACAATCCATTGTAGATCTCGTAATTATTTTGTTCTCTGGACCTGTTCATATCTGAAGTCTACATATCGATATCGTCCCCGAAACTATTCACCAACATGGACCTGTTCTTCTATGGGGTCTACAATCCATTGTATATCTCGTAATTATTATGTTCTCTGGACCTGTTCATATCTGAAGTATACAAATCGATATCGTCCCCGAAACTATTCACCAACATGGACCTGTTATTCTATAGGGTCTACAATCCATTGTAGATCTCGTAATTATTATGTTCTCTGGACCTGTTCATATCTGAAGTCTACAAATCGATATCGTCCACGAAACTATTCACCAACATGGACCTGTTCTTCTATGGGGTCTACAATCCATTGTAGATCTCGTAATTATTATGTTCTCTGGACCTGTTCATATCTAAAGTCTACAAATCGATATCGTCCTCAAAACTATTCACCAACATGGACCTGTTCTTCTATGGGGTCTACAATCCATTGTAGATCTCGTAATTATTATGTTCTCTGGACCTGTTCATATCTAAAGTCTACAAATCGATATCGTCTCAGAAACTATTCACCAACATGGACCTGTTCTTCTATGGGGTCTACAATCCATTGTAGATCTCGTAATTATTATGTTCTCTGGACCTGTTCATATCTAAAGTCTACAAATCGATATCGTCCTCAAAACTATTCACCAACATGGACCTGTTCTTCTATGGGGTCTACAATCCATTGTAGATCTCGTAATTATTTTGTTCTCTGGACCTGTTCATATCTGAAGTCTACATATCGATATCGTCCCCGAAACTATTCACCAACATGGACCTGTTCTTCTATGGGGTCTACAATCCATTGTAGATCTCGTAATTATTATGTTCTCTGGACCTGTTCATATCTAAAGTCTACAAATCGATATCGTCCTCAAAACTATTCACCAACATGGACCTGTTCTTCTATGGGGTCTACAATCCATTGTAGATCTCGTAATTATTTTGTTCTCTGGACCTGTTCATATCTAAAGTATACAAATCGATATCGTCCCCGAAACTATTCACCAACATTGAACTGTTCTTCTATGGGGTCTACAATCCATTGTAGATCTCGTAATTATTTTGTTCTCTGGACCTGTTCATATCTGAAGTCTACATATCGATATCATCCACGAAACTATTCACCAACATGGACCTGTTCTTCTATGGGGTCTACAATCCATTGTAGATCTCGTAATTATTATGTTCTCTGGACCTATTCATATCTGAAGTCTAAAAATCGATATCGTCCCCAAAACTATTCACCAACATGGACCTGTTCTTCTATGGGGTCTACAATCCATTGTAGATCTCGTAATTATTATGTTCTCTGGACCTGTTCATATCTGAAGTCTACAAATCGATATCGTCCCCGAAACTATTCACCAACATGGACCTGTTCTTCTATGGGGTCTACAATCCATTGTAGATCTCGTAATTATTATGTTCTCTGGACCTGTTCATATCTGAAGTCTACAAATTGATATCATCCACGAAACTATTCACCACTATGGACCTGTTCTTCTATGAGGTCTACAATCCATTGTAGATCTCATAATTATTATGTTCTCTGGACCTGTTCATATCTGAAGTCTACAAATCGATATCGTCCACGAAACTATTCACCAACATGGACCTGTTCTTCTATGGGGTCTACAATCCATTGTAGATCTCGTAATTATTATGTTCTCTGGACCTGTTCATATCTAAAGTCTACAAATCGATATCGTCCTCAAAACTATTCACCAACATGGACCTGTTCTTCTATGGGGTCTACAATCCATTGTAGATCTCGTAATTATTATGTTCTCTGGACCTGTTCATATCTGAAGTCTACAAATCGATATCGTCCCCGAAACTATTCACCAACATGGAACTGTTCTTCTATGGGGTCTACAATCCATTGTAGATCTCGTAATTATTATGTTCTCTGGACCTGTTCATATCTGAAGTCTACAAATCGATATCGTCCACGAAACTATTCACCAACATGGACCTGTTATTCTATGGGGTCTATAATCCATTGTAGATCTCATAATTATTATGTTCTCTGGACCTGTTCATATCTAAAGTCTACAAATCGATATCGTCCCCGAAACTATTCACCAACATGAACCTGTTCTTGTATGGGGTCTACAATCCATTGTAGATCTCGTAATTATTATGTTCTCTGGACCTGTTCATATCTGAAGTCTACAAATCGATATCGTCCACGAAACTATTCACCACCATGGACCTGTTCTTCTATGGGTTCTACAATCCATTGTAGATCTCGTAATTATTATTTTCTCTGGACCTGTTCATATCTGAAGTCTACAAATCGATATCGTCCACGAAACTATTCACCAACATGGACCTGTTCTTCTATGGGGTCTACAATCCATTGTAGATCTCGTAATTATTATATTCTCTGGACCTGTTCATATCTAAAGTCTACAAATCGATATCATCCACGAAACTATTCACCAATATGGACCTGTTTTTCTATGGGGTCTACAATCCATTGTAGATCTCGTAATTATTATATTCTATGGACCTGTTCATATCTGAAGTCTACAAATCGATATCATCCACGAAACTATTCACCAACATGGACCTGTTATTCTATGGGGTCTACAATCCATTGTAGATCTCGTAATTATTATGTTCTCTGGACCTGTTCATATCTGAAGTCTACAAATCGATATCGTCCCCGAAACTATTCACCAACATGGACCTGTTCTTCTATGGGGTCTACAATCCATTGTAGATCTCGTAATTATTATGTTCTCTGGACCTGTTCATATCTGAAGTCTACAAATCGATATCGTCCCCGAAACTATTCACCAACATGGACCTGTTCTTCTATGGGGTCTACAATCCATTGTAGATCTCGTAATTATTATGTTCTCTGGACCTGTTCATATCTAAAGTATACAAATCGATATCGTCCCCGAAACTATTCACCAACATGGACCTGTTCTTCTATGGGGTCTACAATCCATTGTAGATCTCGTAATTATTATGTTCTCTGGACCTGTTCATATCTGAAGTCTACAAATCGATATCGTCCACGAAACTATTCACCAACATGGACCTGTTCTTCTATGGGGTCTACAATCCATTGTAGATCTCGTAATTATTATGTTCTCTGGACCTGTTCATATCTGAAGTCTACAAATCGATATCGTCCACGAAACTATAAAACACAATGGACCTGTTATTCTATGGGGTCTACGATCCATTGTAGATCTCGTAATTATTATGTTCTCTGGACCTGTTCATATCTAAAGTCTACAAATCGATATCGTCCACGAAACTATTCACCAACATGGACATGTTCTTCTATGGGGTCTACAATCCATTGTAGATCTCGTAATTATTATGTTCTCTGGACCTGTTCATATCTAAAGTCTACAAATCGATATCGTCCTCAAAACTATTCACCAACATGGACCTGTTCTTCTATGGGGTCTACAATCCATTATAGATCTCGTAATTATTATATTCTCTGGACCTGTTCATATCTAAAGTCTACAAATCGATATCATCCTCAAAACTATTCACCAACATTGACCTGTTCTTCTATGGGGTCTACAAATCGATATCATCCACGAAACTATTCACCAATATGGACCTGTTCTTCTATGGGGTCTACAATCCATTGTAGATCTCGTAATTATTATGTTCTCTGGACCTGTTCATATCTAAAGTCTACAAATCGATATCGTCCTCAAAACTATTCACCAACATGGACCTGTTCTTCTATGGGGTCTACAATCCATTGTAGATCTCGTAATTATTATGTTCTCTGGACCTGTTCATATCTGAAGTCTAAAAATCGATATCGTCCCCAAAACTATTCACCAACATGGACCTGTTCTTCTATGGGGTCTACAATCCATTGTAGATCTCGTAATTATTATGTTCTCTGGACCTGTTCATATCTGAAGTCTACAAATCGATATCGTCCACGAAACTATCCACCACTATGGACCTGTTCTTCTATGGGGTCTACAATCCATTGTAGATCTCGTAATTATTATGTTCTCTGGACCTGTTCATATCTGAAGTCTACAAATCGATATCGTCCCCGAAACTATTCACCAACATGGACCTGTTCTTCTATGGGGTCTACAATCCATTGTAGATCTCGTAATTATTATGTTCTCTGGACCTGTTCATATCTAAAGTATACAAATCGATATCGTCCCCGAAACTATTCACCAACATGGACCTGTTCTTCTATGGGGTCTACAATCCATTGTAGATCTCGTAATTATTATGTTCTCTGGACCTGTTCATATCTGAAGTCTACAAATCGATATCGTCCACGAAACTATTCACCAATATGGACCTGTTCTTCTATGGGGTCTACAATCCATTGTAGATCTCGTAATTATTATGTTCTCTGGACCTGTTCATATCTGAAGTCTACAAATCGATATCGTCCACGAAACTATCATTCACTATGGACCTGTTATTCTATGGGGTCTACAATCCATTGTAGATCTCGTAATTATTATGTTCTCTGGACCTGTTCATATCTAAAGTCTACAAATCGATATCGTCCACGAAACTATTCACCAACATGGACCTGTTCTTCTATGGGGTCTACAATCCATTGTAGATCTCGTAATTATTATGTTCTCTGGACCTGTTCATATCTAAAGTCTACAAATCGATATCGTCCACGAAACTATTCACCAACATGGACCTGTTCTTCTATGGGGTCTACAATCCATTGTAGATCTCGTAATTATTATGTTCTCTGGACCTGTTCATATCTAAAGTCTACAAATCGATATCGTCCACGAAACTATTCACCAACATGGACCTGTTCTTCTATGGGGTCTACAATCCATTGTAGATCTCGTAATTATTATGTTCTCTGGACCTGTTCATATCTAAAGTCTACAAATCGATATCGTCCTCAAAACTATTCACCAACATGGACCTGTTCTTCTATGGGGTCTACAATCCATTGTAGATCTCGTAATTATTATGTTCTCTGGACCTGTTCATATCTGAAGTCTACAAATCGATATCGTCCTCAAAACTATTCACCAACATGGACCTGTTCTTCTATGGGGTCTACAATCCATTGTAGATCTCGTAATTATTATGTTCTCTGGACCTGTTCATATCTGAAGTCTACAAATCGATATCGTCCCCGAAACTATTCACCAACATGGACCTGTTCTTCTATGGGGTCTACGATCCATTGTGGATCTCGTAATTATTATGTTCTCTGGACCTGTTCATATCTAAAGTATACAAATCGATATCGTCCCCGAAACTATTCACCAACATGGACCTGTTCTTCTATGGGGTCTACGATCCATTGTAGATCTCGTAATTATTATGTTCTCTGGACCTGTTTAAATCTGAAGTCTAAAAATCGATATCGTCCACGAAACTATTATCCACCATGGACCTGTTCTTCTATGGGGTCTACGATCCATTGTAGATCTCGTAATTATTATGTTCTCTGGACCTGTTCATATCTAAAGTCTACAAATCGATATCGTCCACGAAACTATTCACCAACATGGACCTGTTCTTCTATGGGGTCTACAATCCATTGTAGATCTCGTAATTATTATGTTCTCTGGACCTGTTCATATCTAAAGTCTACAAATCGATATCGTCCACGAAACTATTCACCAACATGGACCTGTTCTTCTATGGGGTCTACAATCCATTGTAGATCTCGTAATTATTATGTTCTCTGGACCTGTTCATATCTAAAGTCTACAAATCGATATCGTCCACGAAACTATTCACCAACATGGACCTGTTCTTCTATGGGGTCTACAATCCATTGTAGATCTCGTAATTATTATGTTCTCTGGACCTGTTCATATCTAAAGTCTACAAATCGATATCGTCCTCAAAACTATTCACCAACATGGACCTGTTCTTCTATGGGGTCTACAATCCATTGTAGATCTCGTAATTATTTTGTTCTCTGGACTTGTTCATATCTGAAGTCTACATATCGATATCATCCACGAAACTATTCACCAATATGGACCTGTTCTTCTATGGGTTCTACAATCCATTGTAGATCTCGTAATTATTATGTTCTCTGGACCTGTTCATATCTGAAGTCTACAAATCGATATCGTCCACGAAACTATCATTCACTATGGACCTGTTCTTCTATGGGGTCTACAATCCATTGTAGATCTCGTAATTATTATGTTCTCTGGACCTGTTCATATCTAAAGTCTACAAATCGATATGGTCCTCAAAACTATTCACCAACATGGACCTGTTCTTCTATGGAATCTACAATCCATTGTAGATCTCGTAATTATTATGTTCTCTGGACCTGTTCATATCTAAAGTCTACAAATCGATATCGTCCTCAAAACTATTCACCAACATGGACCTGTTCTTCTATGGGGTCTACAATCCATTGTAGATCTCGTAATTATTTTGTTCTCTGGACCTGTTCATATCTAAAGTCTACAAATCAATATCGTTTTCAAAACTATTCACCAACATTGACCTGTTCTTCTATGGGGTCTACAAATCGATATCATCCACGAAACTATTCACCAATATGGACCTGTTCTTCTATGGGGTCTACAATCCATTGTAGATCTCGTAATTATTATGTTCTCTGGACCTGTTCATATCTAAAGTCTACAAATCGATATCGTCCTCAAAACTATTCACCAACATGGACCTGTTCTTCTATGGGGTCTACAATCCATTGTAGATCTCGTAATTATTATGTTCTCTAGACCTGTTCATATCTGAAGTCTAAAAATCGTAATCGTTTTCAAAACTATTCACCAACATTGACCTGTTCTTCTATGGGGTCTACAATCCATTGTAGATCTCGTAATTATTATGTTCTCTGGACCTGTTCATATCTGAAGTTTACAAATCGATATCATCCACGAAACTATTCACCAATATGGACCTGTTCTTCTATGGGGTCTACAATCCATTGTAGATCTCGTAATTGTTATATTCTTTGGACCTGTTCATATCTGAAGTCTAAAATTTGATATCGTCCCCGAAACTATTCACCAACATGGACCTGTTCTTCTATGGGGTCTATGATCCATTGTGGATCTCGTAATTATTATGTTCTCTGGACCTGTTCATATCTAAAGTATACAAATCGATATCGTCCCCGAAACTATTCACCAACATGGACCTGTTCTTCTATGGGGTCTACGATCCATTGTAGATCTCGTAATTATTATGTTCTCTGGACCTGTTCATATCTGAAGTCTACAAATCGATATTGCCACGAAACTATTATCCACCATGGACCTGTTCTTCTATGGGGTCTACAATCCATTGTAGATCTCGTAATTATTATGTTCTCTGGACCTGTTCATATCTAAAGTCTACAAATCGATATCGTCCACGAAACTATCATTCACTATGGACCTGTTATTCTATGGGGTCTACGATCCATTGTAGATCTCGTAATTATTATGTTCTCTGGACCTGTTCATATCTAAAGTCTACAAATCGATATCGTCCACGAAACTATTCACCAACATGGACCTGTTCTTCTATGGGGTCTACAATCCATTGTAGATCTCGTAATTATTATGTTCTCTGGACCTGTTCATATCTAAAGTCTACAAATCGATATCGTCCACGAAACTATTCACCAATATGGACCTGTTCTTCTATGGGGTCTACAATCCATTGTAGATCTCGTAATTATTATGTTCTCTGGACCTGTTCATATCTAAAGTCTACAAATCGATATCGTCCACGAAACTATTCACCAACATGGACCTGTTCTTCTATGGGGTCTACAATCCATTGTAGATCTCGTAATTATTATGTTCTCTGGACCTGTTCATATCTAAAGTCTACAAATCGATATCGTCCTCAAAACTATTCACCAACATGGACCTGTTCTTCTATGGGGTCTACAATCCATTATAGATCTCGTAATTATTTTGTTCTCTGGACCTGTTCATATCTGAAGTCTACATATCGATATCATCTACGAAACTATTCACCAATATGGACCTGTTCTTCTATGGGGTCTACAATCCATTGTCGATCTCGTAATTATTATGTTCTCTGGACCTGTTCATATCTGAAGTTTACAAATCGATATCGTCCACGAAACTATTATCCACCATGGACCTGTTCTTCTATGGGGTCTACATTCTATTATAGATCTCGTAATTATTTTGTTCTCTGGACCTGTTCATATCTAAAGTCTACAAATCGATATCGTTTTCAAAACTATTCACCAACATTGACCTGTTCTTCTATGGGGTCTACAAATCAATATCGTCCACGAAACTTTTCACCAACATGGATCTGTTCTTCTATGGGGTCTACAATCCATTGTAGATCTCGTAATTATTATGTTCTCTGGACCTGTTAATATCTGAAGTCTACATATCGATATCATCCACGAAACTATTCACCAATATGGACCTGTTCTTCTATGGGGTCTACAATCCATTGTAGATCTCGTAATTATTATGTTCTCTGGACCTGTTCATATCTGAAGTCTACAAATCGATATCGTCCACGAAACTATTATCCACCATGGACCTGTTCTTCTATGGGGTCTACGATCCATTGTAGATCTCGTAATTATTATGTTCTCTGGACCTGTTCATATCTAAAGTCTACAAATCGATATCGTCCACGAAACTATTCACCAACATGGACCTGTTCTTCTATGGGGTCTACAATCCATTGTAGATCTCGTAATTATTATGTTCTCTGGACCTGTTCATATCTGAAGTCTACAAATCGATATCGTCCACGAAACTATTCACCAACATGGACCTGTTCTTCTATGGGGTCTACAATCCATTGTAGATCTCGTAATTATTATGTTCTCTGGACCTGTTCATATCTGAAGTCTACAAATCGATATCGTCCACGAAACTATTATTCACTATGGACCTGTTATTCTATGGGGTCTACGATCCATTGTAGATCTCGTAATTATTATGTTCTCTGGACCTGTTCATATCTGAAGTCTACAAATCGATATCGTCCATTAAACTATTCACCAACATGGACCTGTTCTTCTATGGGGTCTACAATCCATTGTAGATCTCGTAATTCTTATGTTCTCTGGACCTGTTCATATCTAAAGTCTACAAATCGATATCGTCCTCAAAACTATTCACCAACATGGACCTGTTCTTCTATGGGGTCTACAATCCATTGTAGATCTCGTAATTATTATGTTCTCTGGACCTGTTCATATCTAAAGTCTACAAATCGATATCGTCCTCAAAACTATTCACCAACATGGACCTGTTCTTCTATGGGGTCTACAATCCATTGTAGATCTCGTAATTATTATTTTCTCTGGACCTGTTCATATCTAAAGTCTACAAATCGATATCGTTTTCAAAACTATTCACCAACATTTACCTGTTCTTTTATGGGGTCTACAATCCATTGTAGATCTCGTAATTATTATGTTCTCTGGACCTGTTCATATCTAAAGTCTACAAATCGATATCGTCCTCAAAACTATTCACCAACATGGACCTGTTCTTCTATGAGTTCTACAATCCATTGTAGATCTCGTAATTATTATGTTCTCTGGACCTGTTCATATCTAAAGTCTACAAATCGATATCGTTTTCAAAACTATTCATCAACATTGACCTGTTCTTCTATGGGGTCTACAAATCAATATCGTCCACGAAACTTTTTACCAACATGGATCTGTTCTTCTATGGGGTCTACAATCCATTGTAGATCTCGTAATTATTATGTTCTCTGGACCTGTTAATATCTGAAGTCTACAAATCGATATCGTCCACGAAACTATCATTCACTATGGACCTGTTATTCTATGGGGTCTACAATCCATTGTAGATCTCGTAATTATTATGTTCTCTGGACCTGTTCATATCTGAAGTCTACAAATCGATATCATCCACGAAACTATTCACCAACATGGACCTGTTCTTCTATGGGTTCTACAATCCATTGTAGATCTCGTAATTATTATGTTCTCTGGACCTGTTCTTATCTGAAGTCTACAAATCGATATCGTCCACGAAACTATCATTCACTATGGACCTGTTATTCTATGGGGTCTACAATCCATTGTAGATCTCGTAATTATTATTTTCTCTGGACCTGTTCATATATGAAGTCTACAAATCGATATCATCCTCAAAACTATTCACCAACATGGACCTGTTCTTCTATGAGGTCTACAATCCATTGTAGATCTCGTAATTATTATGTTCTCTGGACCTGTTCATATCTGAAGTCTACAAATCGATATCGTCCACGAAACTATTCACCAACATGGACCTGTTCTTCTATGGGGTCTACAATCCATTGTAGATCTCGTAATTATTATGTTCTCTGGACCTGTTCATATCTAAAGTCTACAAATCGATATCGTCCTCAAAACTATTCACCAACATGGACCTGTTCTTCTATGGGGTCTACAATCCATTGTAGATCTCGTAATTATTATGTTCTCTGGACCTGTTCATATCTAAATTCTACAAATCGATATCGTTTTCAAAACTATTCACCAACATTGACCTGTTCTTCTATGGGGTCTACAATCCATTGTATATCTCGTAATTATTATGTTCTCTGGACCTGTTCATATCTAAAGTCTACAAATCGATATCGTTTTCAAAACTATTCACCAACATTGACCTGTTCTTCTATGGGGTCTACAATCCATTGTATATCTCGTAATTATTATGTTCTCTGGACCTGTTCATATCTGAAGTCTACAAATCGATATCATCCTCAAAACTATTCACCAACATGGACCTGTTCTTCTATGAGGTCTACGATCCATTGTAGATCTCGTAATTATTATGTTCTCTGGACCTGTTTAAATCTGAAGTCTAAAAATCGATATCGTCCACGAAACTATTATTCACTATGGACCTGTTATTCTATGGGGTCTACGATCCATTGTAGATCTCGTAATTATTATGTTCTCTGGACCTGTTCATATCTAAAGTCTACAAATCGATATCATCCTCAAAACTATTCACCAACATGGACCTGTTCTTCTATGAGGTCTACAATCCATTGTAGATCTCGTAATTATTATTTTCTCTGGACCTGTTCATATATGAAGTCTACAAATCGATATCATCCTCAAAACTATTCACCAACATGGACCTGTTCTTCTATGAGGTCTACAATCCATTGTAGATCTCGTAATTATTATGTTCTCTGGACCTGTTCATATCTGAAGTCTACAAATCGATATCGTCCACGAAACTATTCACCAACATGGACCTGTTCTTCTATGGGGTCTACAATCCATTATAGATCTCGTAATTATTATATTCTCTGGACCTGTTCATATCTAAAGTCTACAAATCGATATCATCCTCAAAACTATTCACCAACATGGACCTGTTCTTCTATGAGGTCTACAATCCATTGTAGATCTCGTAATTATTATTTTCTCTGGACCTGTTCATATATGAAGTCTACAAATCGATATCATCCTCAAAACTATTCACCAACATGGACCTGTTCTTCTATGAGGTCTACAATCCATTGTAGATCTCGTAATTATTATGTTCTCTGGACCTGTTCATATCTGAAGTCTACAAATCGATATCGTCCACGAAACTATTCACCAACATGGACCTGTTCTTCTATGGGGTCTACAATCCATTATAGATCTCGTAATTATTATATTCTCTGGACCTGTTCATATCTAAAGTCTACAAATCGATATCATCCTCAAAACTATTCACCAACATGGACCTGTTCTTCTATGAGGTCTACAATCCATTGTAGATCTCGTAATTATTATGTTCTCTGGACCTGTTCATATCTGAAGTCTACAAATCGATATCGTCCACGAAACTATTCACCAACATGGACCTGTTCTTCTATGGGGTCTACAATCCATTGTAGATCTCGTAATTATTATGTTCTCTGGACCTGTTCATATCTAAAGTCTACAAATCGATATCGTCCTCAAAACTATTCACCAACATGGACCTGTTCTTCTATGGGGTCTACAATCCATTGTAGATCTCGTAATTATTATGTTCTCTGGACCTGTTCATATCTAAAGTCTACAAATCGATATCGTTTTCAAAACTATTCACCAACATTGACCTGTTCTTCTATGGGGTCTACAATCCATTGTATATCTCGTAATTATTATGTTCTCTGGACCTGTTCATATCTGAAGTCTACAAATCGATATCGTCCACGAAACTATTATCCACCATGGACCTGTTCTTCTATGGGGTCTACGATCCATTGTAGATCTCGTAATTATTATGTTCTCTGGACCTGTTTAAATCTGAAGTCTAAAAATCGATATCGTCCACGAAACTATTATTCACTATGGACCTGTTCTTCTATGGGGTCTACAATCCATTGTAGATCTCGTAATTGTTATATTCTTTGGACCTGTTCATATCTGACGTCTAAAATTTGATATCGTCCCCGAAACTATTCACCAACATGAACCTGTTCTTGTATGGGGTCTACAATCCATTGTATATCTCGTAATTATTATTTTCCCTGGACCTGTTCATATCTAAAGTCTACAAATCGATATTGTCCCCGAAATTAATATCCACTATGGACCTGTTCTTCTTTGGGGTCTACAATCCATTGTAGATCTCGTAATTATTATGTTCTCTGGACCTGTTCATATCTGAAGTCTACAAATCGATATCGTCCCCGAAACTATTCACCAACATGAACCTGTTCTTGTATGGGGTCTACAATCCATTGTATATCTCGTAATTATTATTTTCCCTGGACCTGTTCATATCTAAAGTCTACAAATCGATATTGTCCCCGAAATTAATATCCACTATGGACCTGGTCTTCTATGAGGTCTACAATCCATTATAGATCTCGTAATTATTTTGTTCTCTGGACCTGTTCATATCTGAAGTCTACAAATAGATATCGTCCCCGAAACTATTCACCAACATGGACCTGTTCTTCTATGGGGTCTACAATCCATTATAGATCTCGTAATTATTATATTCTCTGGACCTGTTCATATCTAAAGTCTACAAATCGATATCATCCTCAAAACTATTCACCAACATGGACCTGTTCTTCTATGAGGTCTACAATCCATTGTAGATCTCGTAATTATTATTTTCTCTGGACCTGTTCATATATGAAGTCTACAAATCGATATCATCCTCAAAACTATTCACCAACATGGACCTGTTCTTCTATGAGGTCTACAATCCATTGTAGATCTCGTAATTATTATGTTCTCTGGACCTGTTCATATCTGAAGTCTACAAATCGATATCGTCCACGAAACTATTCACCAACATGGACCTGTTCTTCTATGGGGTCTACAATCCATTATAGATCTCGTAATTATTATATTCTCTGGACCTGTTCATATCTAAAGTCTACAAATCGATATCATCCTCAAAACTATTCACCAACATGGACCTGTTCTTCTATGAGGTCTACAATCCATTGTAGATCTCGTAATTATTATGTTCTCTGGACCTGTTCATATCTGAAGTCTACAAATCGATATCGTCCACGAAACTATTCACCAACATGGACCTGTTCTTCTATGGGGTCTACAATCCATTGTAGATCTCGTAATTATTATGTTCTCTGGACCTGTTCATATCTAAAGTCTACAAATCGATATCGTCCTCAAAACTATTCACCAACATGGACCTGTTCTTCTATGGGGTCTACAATCCATTGTAGATCTCGTAATTATTATGTTCTCTGGACCTGTTCATATCTAAAGTCTACAAATCGATATCGTTTTCAAAACTATTCACCAACATTGACCTGTTCTTCTATGGGGTCTACAATCCATTGTATATCTCGTAATTATTATGTTCTCTGGACCTGTTCATATCTGAAGTCTACAAATCGATATCGTCCACGAAACTATTATCCACCATGGACCTGTTCTTCTATGGGGTCTACGATCCATTGTAGATCTCGTAATTATTATGTTCTCTGGACCTGTTTAAATCTGAAGTCTAAAAATCGATATCGTCCACGAAACTATTATTCACTATGGACCTGTTATTCTATGGGGTCTACGATCCATTGTAGATCTCGTAATTATTATGTTCTCTGGACCTGTTCATATCTGAAGTCTACAAATCGATATCGTCCCCGAAACTATTCACCAACATGAACCTGTTCTTCTATGGGGTCTACAATCCATTGTATATCTCGTAATTATTATTTTCCCTGGACCTGTTCATATCTAAAGTCAACAAATCGATATTGTCCCCGAAATTAATATCCACTATGGACCTGGTCTTCTATGAGGTCTACAATCCATTATAGATCTCGTAATTATTTTGTTCTCTGGACCTGTTCATATCTGAAGTCTACAAATCGATATCGTCCCCGAAACTATTCACCAACATGAACCTGTTCTTCTATGGGGTCTACAATCCATTGTATATCTCGTAATTATTATTTTCCCTGGACCTGTTCATATCTAAAGTCTACAAATCGATATTGTCCCCGAAATTAATATCCACTATGGACCTGGTCTTCTATGAGGTCTACAATCCATTATAGATCTCGTAATTATTTTGTTCTCTGGACCTGTTCATATCTGAAGTCTACAAATAGATATCGTCCCCGAAACTATTCACCAACATGGACCTGTTCTTCTATCGGGTCTACAATCCATTGTAGATCTCGTAATTATTATTTTCTCTGGACCTGTTTATATCTGAAGTCTACAAATCGATTTCGCCCTCGAAACTATTCACTACCATGGACCTGTTCTTCTATGGGGTCTATTATCCATTGTAGATTTCGTAATAATTATATCCTCTGGACATGTTCATATTTGAAGTCTACAAATGGATATTCTCATTTCAACTATTTTATACTATGCACATGTTTTTCTATGGGGCTAGAATTTCTTGTAGATCTCGGATTTTTTATTTACTATGGATTTGTTCTTTTATATGGTTAACAATCTGATGTAGATCTTGGAATTATTTCACGTAACGAATTTGTTTAAGTACTATGACTTTTAACTTTAAGTAGTGAGAAAAATGGTTCTTTCCTTTATTAAACATGTATTTTTATTTAATTAGGTAACAAGCATTATTATTACGATTTGTCGAAGATAAAATACTTCCCATCAATAACATTCTAAAAATTTTTTGTAATAAAACTTTTAATTTATAATTTAAATAAATTATTACAATAACACACTGATAGAATTAAATATCTACCAAATTCAAATGTTCATGACAAAAACTTTTTTTTCCATGTTTTACAATTGCCAAGGATTTTCATATCATCATCCTGAAAATATGCACAATTAATCCTTGAATTCACTTTTTTATTTATGTCTCGGTTTCATGTATAGAGGTTTGAGCACTATGTACCAATTGGAAGTCTATATTCTCTTTAGAGAGGAACCATATAAATTTAAATTAAAGTAACTAAATAAACTAAGACTTTGCTTCTAGAAACAATCAAACCATGTTGTTGTGTTTAGATTGGGTTGTACTAGTTAGGCTAGTCCCTAACATATAAACAGAGTACAGAAATCTTTCAGAAGGTTCTTTAGCTTTTTTTGCTAAATGCCTTATGACATGACGCAGGGACCCTGTCAACATTTCAAGCACATGCTACCAGGCATAGGCTACAGGAATCACTGTGGCTTTACAGATGTCACAATGCCTCTTTCTTTTTCTAAGTTTCTTTTCTTGGCGTTTTAGGTGTCGTTGCTCTGCTATCTTAGGACCTTCTGGATCCACAAATCCTCCGAATATTTCTTCTTTTTGTCCATGATTTGTTCTTATTGAACCATACAAGTTTTCGAATTCATCAAGGGCTCTCGTACCATGGACATACTGTATTAGCTCCCAGGTTAGTTCATCCTAGCCAATCCATTTAACTAGAGCTTGACGGATCTTTTCGTGACCTCTGTTCATAGCAGTATTCAGCAGGATAGACTCCACTTAAAATTCTGGCCTATCTAGATCATCGATAACTGTTGGGATTTGAGCATTGTCCCTGATTCGACTTGGAAAAGGATCTTGTTCCGCTTTTTTGACAAATTCAACATAAAATCGCTTGTAGATATTACCAGGTAGGTTCAGCTCTACTGTCAGCGCATCTGGGACAGCTGTTACTTTATATTTCGCATGCTGCTACGCCAGCTTTTTAGATAAATGCGGGGTCTTAACATTCCTCAGGTCCAACCAGACTTTGTCACCCACTTTGAACTTACCAGGCTGACTGCGAAACTTGTTTGAACTCCCTTCGTACCGTTGTTGAGCTGAAGCCATTGCTGCCTGCGCAAAGTCTTGAGCGTTTCGAAGTTGTTGGACATATTTTTCCGCCGCGATCTTTCCTGGGTAAAGGGCTGGGCAGTTTAGTTGTGAGATTGGTTCTGTCAAGGGATCTAGGTCATAGCCATTGCGTAAAAAGAAAGGGCTCACCCCTCTAATAGCTGAGTTTGGCCTTGAATTTAAGGCTAGTTGAGCCAATGGTAATAGATCCATCCAGTTGTCTTGTGTATAACAGGTAAACGCTCTTAAATAGTTGTATAATTCTTGATAAACTTTCTCGCTCGCATTTGACTGCGGATGGTATGCTGTTGTCAGTTGTTGGGTTATTCCTGCTGATTCACAGAGAGCTTTCCAGAAGTGGCTTGTCCAGTCACTACCTCGATCGCTAGTTAAAACCCTTGGAAACCCGAAGTACTGTCAGGGTTACAGCCCTTGTGATTAACTCGGGCTTAGCGCCCTTGCTTACATCACCGTCTTTAGCGCTATCCGTTATCACGGCTACTTTTGTTTAATTTACTTTATTGCTAATTATTATTCAACGTTCACCTTACCCGATTGGGTTACTAGCCGTACCCACTTTATGACGATCATTATTAAATATTAGAGAACATTCACGAATCTTCTATGGAGTACTGAAATGGTTTAATGGCATTCTGGGATATTGTGAATACTCTAGTATCTGTTACGGGATAGATCCCCGAGGCTTATTCTGGCTGCGCCAGAACGTCATTATTCGCGAGGCTGACCGCTAGCGAGGCTGGTATCGCCAAGACCATTATTGGCGAGGCGGATATGTCGATACTCGCAAGGCTGGCCCTTATATTAAAATGGTTGGAATCCGTATTTAACAACACCACTAATCACGAGGTTGGAGATCGCAGTAATAATAGTTACAAGCAGGCTCTATGCAGGGAGCGCAAATGTGTATATATATGAGAAGGGAAATTCTTCCCAAGTTCTTTCAGTAGATTAGAATAATTAACTGATTTTATATTTGGACTTGCTCTGGTGTTTACCACCACCAATTGATCCCGCAACAAATTATTCTAATCTCCTTTTTTTTTTGTATGAGAATATCAGTCCCATACGACACGGAATCATCAACAGCAGAATCATCCGAAGACGAGTACCTTTCAGCAATCAAGTCTTTCGATAACACATCACCACACGACTCGGCAGAGCAGTTAGTAGTGCACAGAAGCACCGAAACCCGGAGTCACACAAACAGTATATTGGAAGAGACATATCTTCATCAGAAAATATCTAACTACCCGGAAATGACGGAACCTATGACATTAGACGGGTTAACATCATCATCGTCATCTTCCAGCTCACCAGACACAAGCCCAGCGCAGACTATATCTTCCAGAGTCAACGAGGCGCTCGCAACACTTCCAGTGGATGTGAAAGAATACCTCAATCAAATTCTGACGGGCCAACCCACTTCTTCCGGTAATAATTCCTCATGTACTTCAATTTCCGATAATACGATGCCTCAAAGAGAAATGAAGCGAGATCCTACATTCGACAAATGGGACGGAAAGCCTACATCCTGGACACCTCATTTTCACTTCCTAAAAGTCCAATGCAGAGTTTATGGGCCTTCATTGGGATCAGAGGAGGCTCTATGCATGAAAATATACAGTAGCATTCCTGAGCCTCAAAGACAAAGGATTCGCGGATATTGGATTAGATGTGGCGATAAGGAGAAATTCAATTCGAAGGAATTTCTAATGGAATGCAATAAAGAATACTTCGATAAGATTGGAGCCCAGAAGGCGCAAAAGAAACTTCTCTCCATGAGACAAGGAGAAAGCCAGATATTTAGGGAATTCTTGCAAGAATGGGAAATGCAACTGGAGTACGCCAGTGGAAGCGAATGGCCAGACTCCATCAAAATAAATTTCTTACAGATCGCACTAAGCGACAAAATCCAGGATAAATATTCGGTCCTAAGACTACCAGTCGACGACTATCGGTCGTGGGTAGACTCTGTGACGGTAACGGCAGCCATTATGGAAAATAGCGAAAAATTTAGACAGCGCGGCGAAGCAACTGTCACACAATATGTCAATCGTCGCGGTCTGATGACATCTGAATACATGGCGGTCGCGACTAGCTCAAATTATCAAGCCTCATCACCCCCTTCCACCACCGACTTTGAAGGCGACATATCAATGGGAGGTATGAAACTCGACTTGAATGCCTTGGCTACCTTAGTTGCGAAGGCAAATGCTAGCTCTGCGGGTAAGCCAGGAAAAGGGCCAAAGATAGCCGCACCATGGCGCACCGTATCTGAAGTCGCAGAATTGCGCGAAAAGAAATTATGCCTACGTTGCAAAAAACCTGGGCATCAGTCGCGATTTTGCCAGCTTTATGGCCCTCCTCGTCGCCCCACGCAAGTAAACAACCTGCAAAATGCATTCTCCGCCATTGTGGATGATTCTGCGAGCGATTCGGGAAAAGACTAACCTTCAGGCACAGTCGCGTCTGGAGGAAAGGGAGTTTAGGAGGGAAGGCTTGTTTGTCTGAAAATAAGGTACAAAAATTGATTGACCAATTGCATGGAACGCCAGTGTTCATAGATACTTTTATAAATTCCACTGCTGTCCCTGCATTGGTAGATCTAGGCTGTACAATTTACTCTGTTTTCAGTAATAAACTTGTGACTCGACTCAATCTCCCGCGTATAAAAGTTCCGCCAAAGGAGCTAAGATTAGCCAAAGATTCCGATACGACATCAAAAATTATGGTGGACGAGATATGTTGTGCGGAGATTGATCTGGATGGAAGGTCAGAAACTATCTGCGGATATTTTATCGAAGGCCTGGCACATGACCTGATCCTTGGTGAGCCTTGGATGAGATACAATGACGTTATTTATAAAGCCCGAGAAAGATTCCTGTTCCTAGAAAGGGAAAATCATATTATTCGCACTCACAGCTCGCACCAACCGAAAATCGACATTGAAATGATCCGACATACGGAAATGACAGCTTATCTGAAACGAACATGTCGAAAGAGTCAGTCACAGGGCAAAGAAGAAAGCATACTCTCAGTATACGCAGCGTCAATCCACGATATTAATAAAATGTTAGCGCCAAAGAAAAAAATGACAAGAGAAGAGATACTTCATAAACTGCCAGAACAATTGCGACACCATTATGTCGCGTTTGAAGCAGATAAAAATGATAAAAGTGATTTGCCGCCGAATCGACCCGGGGTAGATCTAGCAATCGAGCTCGAAAAAGACGATCAAGGTCGTGTCAAGGACATTCCTAAGGGGCCCTTATACGGTATGTCACGTGACGAATTACTCTGCTTGCGGAAAGAAATCACTGAGCTTCTTGATCGAAATTGGATCCGAGCTAGCAGCTCACCGGGAGGAGCCCCGGTTCTTTTTGTAAAAAAATCAGGTGGAGGACTTTGTTTTTGCGTTGATTATCGGGCCTTGAACGCCATTACAAGAAAAGACCGTTACCCTCTTCCCTTACTTAAGGAAACCCTCCGAAATATCTCTCAAGCTCGTTGGTTCACGAAAATCGACGTTAGCGCAGCTTTTCATAGGATCCGAGTCAAAGAGGGAGATGAGTGGAAAACTGCATTCCAAACACGACTTGGGAAGTTCGAATGGTTAGTAATGCCTTTCGGTCTGACGGGCGCCCCAGCAGCGTGGCAGCGGTGGATAAATGATCTTCTCCGTGATTTCCTCGATGATTTTTGCACTGCATACCTAGACGACGTACTTATATGGAGCGATGGTAGTAAAAATGACCATCTAGAAAAAGTTAACAAGATTCTCCAAAAATTGAGGGAGGCAGGGTTAAAACTTGACCTTAAAAATTGCGACTTTGCCGTTAAGACGGTTAAATATCTAGGGTTTATTGTTACAGCAGAAAAAGGCATCTCGGTGGATCCAGAAAAAATTGAAGCTGTAGAAAAGTGGGAGCTCCCCCAGACTCAGACAGCAGTGCGCAGTTTCTTAGGGTTTGCTAATTTTTACCGGGACTTTATTGAAGATTTTGCAAGTCTAAGCGCACCCCTTCAGCGATACACCAAGAAAGACTTCTCAGGAAAAGGGAAGCTCCAGCTAGATACCGAAGCACGCCAAGCATTCGAGAAACTCAAGAAACTCTTTATCACAGCACCCATTCTCGCACTTTTTGACCCTGACCTAAAAACGGTACTCGAAACTGATTGCTCAGGCTGGGCAATGGGAGGCTGTCTATCGCAGTGGGACTCAGCAGGTAAGCTACGACCTGTCGGATATTTCTCTAAGAAGCTTTCACCCTGCGAGTGCAACTACGATATACACGACAAGGAGTTGCTGGCAATAATCCGTTCAGTGGAGTTTTGGCGATCGGAAATCATGTCTCTTAAACATCAACTTGATATATTAACAGACCACAAGAACTTGCAGTACTTTTCTACGAAAAGAACGTTATCCGAAAGACAAATTCGCTGGAAGTCTATCCTCGATAATTTGCCGAATATTAAATTGCGCTATCGACCTGGAAAGGAAGCAAGCCGGCCTGATGCTTTGTCAAGGTTAGAACAAGATGCTCCAAAAGATCCTAGTGACCCTCGCCTTCGACATCGAGACCAACAACTCTTAAACCCGGGCTGGATAGCGTTAACCGAGCATTCCAACGCCTCAGGAAATGATAATGAAGAAAGCGAAATCAAATCACCATTTGATGATGAAGAACTCAACATGCTGTGGAAAGTAGGTATTAAGTCTGATGGACAATATCGTGATATCAAAAATGCACTTCTTCGTGAGGAGCGTTGCTTTCCCCCTTCTGTGACAGCCAAAATATCAATTGCAGAGTGTCAAATTGACGAAAAGGGTTATATTAGGTGGAGAGATCGACTTCTTATTCCAATTTACGAGCCCCTACAGACTGCTCTCATTCATCATGCTCACGATTCTCCTGTCACTGGACACCCTGGGCGAGAAGCAACATTGAGCATCTTAAGTAGAGACTTCTATTGGCCTAGAATGAGCAACATGATTCGCCAATTCGTGAGAAATTGCGACATGTGCGGGCGAACTCACATTTGGCGGGATAAGAAGCGAGGATTTTTAAAACCCTTGCCGATTCCGGAACGTTTCCACCAAGAAATATCGATCGACTTTATGACAGATCTCCCGGCTGATAAAGACCAACCACGATACTTAATGGTAATCACTGATAGGTTAAGTAAGGAAATAATATTGGAAGCCATGAAAACAATGTCAGCAGGAGCTTGTGCGGAACGGTTCCTCCAATGCTTTTACCGATTTCACGGATTTCCACGAGCGATAACATCAGATCGTGGAAGCAATTGGGTAGGGGACTTTTGGAGACGACTTTGTGAGCGGACAGGGATGCAACAAAGGCTCTCGACAGCTTTTCACCCCGAAACCGATGGAGCAACAGAGCGGGCTAACCAAGAGGTACAAGCGTACATCCGTGCTTTTGTCACCTACTCACAGACAAATTGATCCGAATTACTTCCCGCAGCCCAATTAGCTCTTAATAATAGAGACTCATCTCTGGGATATAGCCCCTTTTTCCTTAATCATGGCTATCATGTATCTCCCATTTCAGCAGCCACAAGTGCCACCGATAACATAGAGCCAAGGCTTACATCCACGAAATCACGACAAGCGGATGCCTTTGTGAATAAAATTGAAGAGGGACAAGCTCTAGCGCAAGCAGCAATGGCATGGAGACAACAAATGATGGAAGATACAGCAAATCGTGCCCGGCAACAAGCAGTATTATTCCAAGTAGGTGATTTTGCCTGGCTAAACCTTAGAAACATTCCGACTCCTCGACCATCAAAAAAGTTTGCATGGCTACATGCCAAATATAGAGTGGTGAAAATTATCTCCCCTCATGTAGTCGAGCTTGATGTTCCTGTTGGCATTCATCCAAGATTTCACGTTTACTTACTCAAACGAGCAGCTAATAATCCGCTTCCTTCACAAAAACAGGATAATTCTCAACCCCCACCCATAAACACTAGCCTACCGCGGGCAGAACAAGAGTTTAAAGTTGAACGCGTTCTAAGGGCCGAGAAACATCCTCGTGGTAGAGGTTTCCGACGGATGTTACTCGTGAAATGGCTCAAACAAGCAGAGCCGACCTGGGAGCCACGTTGCGAATTTGAAGATACATCCGCACTCGATACCTTCGAACAGAAATATGGGACAGGAGACAATGTTGGAGAAAAAGATCTTGGGATGCAAACTGGCAGGCGACGATAACCAAAAAGGGGGGGTGATGTTACGGAATAGATCCCCGAGGCTTATTCTGGCTGCGCCAGAACGTCATTATTCGCGAGGCTGACCGCTAGCGAGGCTGGTATCGCCAAGACCATTATTGGCGAGGCGGATATGTCGATACTCGCAAGGCTGGCCCTTATATTAAAATGGTTGGAATCCGTATTTAACAACACCACTAATCACGAGGTTGGAGATCGCAGTAATAATAGTTACAAGCAGGCTCTATGCAGGGAGCGCAAATGTGTATATATATGAGAAGGGAAATTCTTCCCAAGTTCTTTCAGTAGATTAGAATAATTAACTGATTTTATATTTGGACTTGCTCTGGTGTTTACCACCACCAATTGATCCCGCAACAGTATCTTCTATGGTTTATTATACGTTCTAGTTCTAAGGCGTTCGATAGGATTCGGTGGGGACAGCTTGGGATAACTATATATGACTGTTCTTGTCTTGTAAATAATATTCACGCACTTCTTAGTTTATTAATTGAATCTTTAGATCTTTGAGTTATTCAAGACCAGCCTCTCACAGGTACCTGTAGTAACGGTCCACAAACAACTCTGCACAATACTGGGCCCCGATGGAGCTCGTGCAAAATGCGAATATGTCCTTTGATAACCTATCTGTTATGACCATAATATTTGTGCAACCTTTTGATTCTGGGAGGCTGGTCACGAAATCAATTGTTAGCTCACTACCAATTTGGTCAGGAGCCGGTAATAGCCGCAAGAATCCTGCTTTTGCTTTGCGCCAAACTGTAGTTCTTCCACATTTTTCACAATTCCGAATAAATCTTCGAACCGACTCTCTCATTTTCGGCCAAAAATAACGGCAAAGCAATAAACCAACCATTGTATCTCTTCTTGGATGCCCGGCGAGATGGTTATCATGAGTGCGCTGCATATTGGTTGTGCGTAGTGGCTCGTAATCCGGTATCCAAATGCGATTTTCTCGACCTCTGAGTACACCATCTGCAGCGACCATACACTCGCCAAAATTGACCTTCATTTTGGCGGCAAGATCTGGTGGAAACCCCCTTTCACCCGCCTTCACCGAATCACGTGCTCGTCTCAAATCCTTATCTGATGCTACGCCCTGAGACCAGAGATCCTGCAACTTGTTGTCTTCAAATATTCCTGCAATCGTGGTTTGATCTGCGTTATTGACACAATCAGGTTTATCATTGGATGCAACCTTGGTCAAATTTAAAGAGACTTCACTTGTTAAAATTTTAATCAAACTAGCAGTTATTGGGGTAAAAAGTTGAATAACTCTTCCAGCTGTTCGCTCATCACTAAGACCCGTAGGCTTATCTTACTCACGACGTGATAGAGCATCTGGACGCTCGCAAGCTGTTCCTGCTCTCAACTTGAGTTTGTATCTGAACTGCTGCAGAATTTCGCTATATCGCGCTTGACGTTCGCTTAGTAATCGCTTAGTCGCAAAATAGTTCAAGTTTTTGTGATCAGTTAGTATAGTGAAGGGTTTGGCTACCGATTGCAGTTCTGCTTACCATTTTTGCATTGCGGATATTATAGCTAACATTTCCTTATCGTGAATTTGGTAGTTCACCTCAGCACTACTTAATCTTTTAGAAAAGTAAGCCAATGGCCGCAGCCTACCCTCATCATCAATCTGGGAAAGGCAAACACCTATTGCATAACCTGAACAGTCTGCTTCTAGGATCATCTCTCGGTCGGGATCCCATTGTGCCAACACTGATTCTGAGGCAAAAATTCTCTTTAGTATCTCAAATGCCTCGCTCTCAGCACTCCCCCATCGCCATGCCGTCTTAGCTTTAGTAAGTTTAATCAGTGGTGCAGCAATTTCCGAGAAATCCTTGACAAAGCATCAATAAAAGTTTGCGAATCCAAGAAATGATCTCACTCCTTTTACTGAAACCGGGGCTTGCCACTCGAGTATTGACTTAACCTTGGACGGGTCGACAGTCACACTTTTTCCAGCCCGTATAATAAAGCCAAGATATTTAACTTCTTCGCAGAGAAACTCGCATTTATCAATGTCTAAATAAAGTCCGGCTTTTTCAAGCTTGCTTAGGATGCTGTGAACTGTCTTCCAATGATTTTCCTTGCTACCATCAGTATACGCCAATATGTCATCCATATAAGCCGTCGCATCTAGATTCAGATGCTCGCGTAACTGCTAATTTACATATTGCTGAAATGTGGCAGGTGCGTTCGCAAGTCCGAAAGGCGTTACAAGCCATTCAAAAAGGCCTAGCCTGCATCTGAACGTCGTCATCCACTTGTCTCCTTCTCTTATCCGGATACGGTGGAATGCTAACTTCACATCCAATTTGGTAAACCACCTTGCTTTCGAAAGCTGCCGTAAAGTTTCCTTAAAAAGCGGGAGAGGATACCAATCTGGAATCTTTATGGCGTTCAGCCCCCGGTAGTCCACACAAAAACGCAGACCTACACTAGGCTTTTTTGCAAATAGTACAGGAGCTGCTGCCGAGGAGCTGCTTGGACGGATCCAACCTTTTTCTGGGAGATCTGTTAAAGTTTTTCGTAAAACCAGCAATTCCTCCCAAGACATGTTGTATAGGGGTCCTCAAGGCGGCGTCAAAGGTTTTCCATTCTCGCTGCGTAATTTTATGGCATGGTCTAGGTCACCCCTCGATGAGGGCAATTCATCTGCCCCAGAATTATCAGCAAAAAGGTGTGCAAAATCTTTCACCTTTTCTGGTAAGCGCTCTCATACTTGCTCGACTGTCAGACAAGGCTTTCCACGCAGTGCCTTGCTAATATCCTCGATTGATGCTTTGCAGACTGGTACTGATCCAACCATTGACGTAAGCCTATCAACCGGCACATAACGTGGCTGTGTCACGTTTTTTAAATTATCCCTCCACCGTTGAGTACTAGATATTGTTGCCCCAAATTTTCTGAGCTCTTATCATTGATCTTTTGAATGAATTATAGCATCATTTTCTTCAAGCCACTTTTTTCCTAGTATAATCTTGTGTGTGCTTTGAGGAACAACATAGAGCCACAATTTTGGTGTTACATGCCCATCCAGATCCAAGGAGACAAATGTGATTGAATCTATGATCGGTTTTGTAGTCGTTGACTTTTCTGCAGTTTCAAGCGCTCGAGATAGGATTTTGATTCGAGGCAAATCCAACTGAGTTGTGAGAGTGTCGTCGATGATACCTGAACATAGGCACTCATTGTCAACTAAAGCCTGCACCATCGTAGTATCATTCAGTAATGCATTAACGAGAAATGGTGATGTATTCATTCTTGATTCCTGACCAGTAAGGGTATCGGCCTTGACAGCTGGCCACTGTTTTCCATCATCCAAATTGATTAGACTATGAAATCTACGAGGCTCATCATCCTCATACACTTTCGGATCATTAGGGCCGAGGCCATCACCATATGTGTCTTCCTCACATACCTCCGGATTAATTGGGCCAAGACCCTCGCCAGATGGTTCTACTTCATATACCTCCGGATCAATAGGACCAAGTCCATCGCCCCATGGGTCTTTGTATGCTATCGGGTTGGACAAAATTTTATTAATCTTTCGTGGATTAATTGCTGGAAGCAGAGGATACATCCGAGACATACATCCCCGCCTCTCACATCTAAAGCAACATCCCGCATTCCGAAGCTCTGCTAGCCCATCATCTGATTTCCATCTTGCTTGGGAAAAAACTCCTTTCCTATCTATCGATTGAAAATCACCAGGTGACTACTTCATATTTCCACCAAAGGTGACTCGACTGAACAGCTGACTGAACAGCTGACTGAACCGCTGACTGAACTGCTAACTGAGATGAAGAGATAGAATATATGTCACGGTTTCGGGTATAGAGGTTTAAGCACTATGTACCTATTGGTAGTCTATATTCTATCTAGAGAGGAACCACATAAATGTAAATACAAGTGACTTAATTAACCCAGACTTTGCTTCTAGAACCTTCTGTACCATGTTGTTGTGATTAGATTAGGCTGTACTAATCAGGCTAGTCCCCAACATACAAGCATAGCACAGAAATCTTCCAGAAGGTTCTTTAGCATTCTTTGCTAAATGTCTTACCACATGACGCACGGACCCTGTTGTAGAAATTTGGAAGGGATTAGCAACAGTTTGTTAAGACTGATTAGGCACTTATCACGATCTTGCAGATTTTGGAATGTAAGAGGCTGTTATTCGTAAACTGTGGAGTTCTTTATTACTCCAGCTTAGAAAACAGATCGCTATATATATAATATCTATCTAAAGAAACAGAAATCTAGTGATTTGTGTAAATACGGTTTAGCGTATTTACCAGCCTCACAACTTTATGGAAAGATTAGTACGTGCAGATCTACGTGAGTGCAAACAACTATCACATCCAAAGTTGGACGTTACTTGCTTCATGATAGCAATCATTTCAACACCTGTCAACATATCATGCCTATGCTACCAGGCATAGGCTACAGGAATCCCTGTGGCTATACAGCTGTCACATTTTTACTTGTAAAAACTATAGTATTAAAGGTTGATTCATTGGGTATTGTTGTAGTGGTCAATAACTTCTATTCTTTTCTAGTCAATTAAAAATACACCGAATATACTCGGTTATCTGGATCTATACACCTTGTTGAATTTATCAAGGGCTTGACAAAATAGAAGCCTTACAAAATTGAAATTATCGAAAAGCAGTTCCGAGTTGCGAGTCGGCAAAAAAATTTCTTCAACAAAGGCACAATCACTTAGCTTAAGGGACAGACAATGAAAGTCTTCTCAAATACCAAAAAAATCTAATAACTTGAATTTTAGGATATATGAAGTTTCTATTGGGCTAACTATTCATTTGAAAACATATAATTTAATGCTATTCGAAAATTGAGGATCCTAATAGTTTTTCAATACTGTTCCTTGTCGGGTACCAAGTTTGTTCTGGATGCATCTTCAACTTATTCTATGTCAAGAATTTCAGCCACTGAACGATTTTCAAAAATCTTCAGAAGAAATAGCTTCGAAGCTCTAAGACTCTGAATTTGTTGAAGATTCGGACGAAGAATCTAAAGAGTACGTGAATCAACCCGTTGAAATGAATGATGAATCAACGTCATCTTATGATGCCCTTACGTTTGCGTGGCAGATACATTATCTCGGGGAATAGTATGTAGAAAAGCATTCCGTCAGAATTATAAAATTTGCCAAATAGCTGATATAATAAAATCATAATAATTTGACACTGTTGGATAAAATTGATGAGCGCAATAGAATGCATTCCTAGGTGCCAATTTAGGTTTAATACGAATTTCCAATCACAGTTTATTATCAATCAATATAATTTTGTATACCAACGTAATATAATTTCTGTATAGTTACTAATGTCTTCTTTTCATTGTTATGATAATCTCTTGTTAGCTTAAAGTGAAATAGTTTTGTATTACAATATTATCATTTACTCTAAGGTGCTAAAAGTTTGATATCTTAGCCTCATATCTGCTTTTACGATATTTTTGGTTGCACGTTGTCACGGTTTGGGGTACAAAGGTTTAGAGCAACTATATACTCAATGGTAGTAAATTTTCTATCTAGAGAGAAAGGCAATGCAAAACAATACAAATTAGATTTATATCAATACGCTCCTTATTCTAGAAGGTTCTAGCACACTACGTTAAAGAGTAGTCTAGTTGTTGATTTGTGGTGGTGGGTAAGTGTAAATCTAGTTAATGTTGGCTAAGTTATAATTAAACAAGATATGTTTTTAGTTATTCTGATCTAGACCAGCGATCAGAATCAGATAATCTTTGTAATTAGATAGTACTTAACGTAGACCTGGGATAGGGAACTCGGGACATAAATCACACTGAGATGTACCTCTCTCGCAATCATCAAATAAATCCCACAACTGAGAACTCACAACTTGTCTTAATAAATCAACGTGATTTACAAAGCCTTACAAGCTCTATCGCTCTGCTACAATCTGTGTACAAAATTCCACTGATATATATAATACGCTATATATATTTTAATACTTGTAGCTTCCATAGCGTACTAATAGTGCACGGTCCAGCAGCCTTTCCAAGGGACTTGGTGTCGCGGTTTGTTCACATTGTAAGATGTTACTCAAGCAAGTTAAGGTTAACTCAAAAGCACATCTCGCCAATCTTCAGATGTCACAAATTCATGAGGTAAGAAGCAACAAATCCATTGGATTTAAGGTGGCCCAAGTTATTATTTCTTAAGAAAGCCGCAAACTAGCAACATTGTACATAAAAGCTCCTAAGAAGAAAGTAGTGTAATCAGAATTCAAGTCTTACCTTTTTTCAGTTCCATTCCAGATGCACGCATCAATCCAAACTTGAATACTTGGCCTTATTTGGAAGTATGTAATAATATGTACCATGGAATACCGAGCACATATTTACGTCATTCGTATGCGTAGGCTGAATAGCAGAGGCTGCAGGAATATTATCGGCTAACCAGCCGTCACACACGTAAATTGTGGGATATGTACTACAGTAGAACCTGTCATAACCCATACCTATCATAACCCATGCTCCTCGGAGATCAAATTAGCTATGGGTTATGACAGGTTATGGGAGTATTCTAACTTTAGATTTAAGCGTCGTTTGGTTTCGCTTACATTTACGTATCATGTGAGAAAAGCTCGCGTAGTTGTCACGCGCTTCCAGATGTAGGTAGTTGCTTTGTAGGTCAACCAGATAGGGGAAACAAGATATAGGGACTTCTGTAGAGAATTGGATTACCTCATTACGTCTTCGCAGGACATTTTCTATGTGTTACCAATACGGCAAATGTCACTAGCTACATTCAGTCACACGTAAATATATACGTGCATGTACAAAAACAAATGCCTGTAATTGTAATTAAATTATCTGCAAGGCATGAAGTTCAATTGGTTGTTCTAAATTAAATACATTTGCATTTTTACCTGCTACTTTGAGGGAATAAACTACTGAAATGGCAATTGTCGAGGGATGTGGAGACATGATGTTGAATAGCAACAGATGAATAACTTTTTGTTGTGACGACAAAAAATGGACGCTTGAATCAAAATGGAATGAGTAGCTGAATTCAAATGGTTGGCATACCAAGGAGAATATGGGAAACTAGTAGATCTTTGTACAGACTAGTACTAGTACCGGTACATGTATATTTACACCAGGATGGGTTTTGTCACCAGTCCCATATAATTTAGTATGGGACTGGGGACAAAACGTATTTCAGTCTCGGGGTACGTATTAAACTTCACTTCGATAGTTTGGCGATCAGATATACATTGGTTGCCATAGCAATAGTACTGGTATTACGTAAAAGTCACGGGAAAAAACCCATAATTCCTGAAAAAGTTATGGGTTATCGGGGATGACAGGTTATGGCTTTTTTTCGTAGGAACCAATACGGTGGACCAAAACACCTATGGGTTATGACAGGTTCTACTGTATAAATCTTGTGACTCTATAACAATAATATCATTGACCTTATTCTACCCTGCACTCTTACATCTGTTCACTCCATCACCGCTATCTAACACCTTTCCTCTCATAGGCCTATGCTTATATCCATCTCGTATCCTCCCAATCCCCCTTCTCTAGATGATTACATTTTCCGAATTGTTACAGGATTAATCTGTTACGTCTGTTAACCACGAGGAAATGTGTAGCACTAGATATGTTACATTTGCCGACTCCGACTTGAAACCTCTCGTCCCTAGCCCCTGTCTAGAGGGCTGGACGTTACTGTTTCGATACTCGCTTAGCGTGATGTTTCTTGACTAGGATGTGTTGCTAGGATCAACTCAGCCACAACCAATCGGGCCTAGCCCGTCACAGTTTCTTTGTCTGGAGAAGTGCGTTAATTGATATTTCTCCGGTGCAAACCTCACACCGTGCCTCTTGGCCCACTGTTCGCATTCCCAGTGTTGTTCCTACGGCTTGCGACAACTTTCTTCCGTGGAGTTCAACCAGGCTAGTATGTTGGTGTCATCCACGAAGTCGACGGCTGTGGAGTTTCTTGACTGTAGCACCAGGAGGAGAGTCCTGACAAAAAATAGGAAAAGTATCGGGGACAAGGATGAGCCCTGTTGGATATCAGTGTTTATTGATATCTTTTGGCCCTTCAAGGTGCCGAGTTTGACCGACGTTGTACTATCTGTTGGTAAGGATTCAACAAAGTTGGTGATCCAATTGGGTATTCCCTTTTCTCTCATATCTAGAATCAGTCGTTGGTGGGAGTTAAACGGCCAAACGTGACGGGCATATTTGTGTCAGATCAGCTGCATTGGTGTTACATAAGACTGAATGATATGAAGCGAGGCAAGTTAAGGGCGTGAGACTCGGTCAGGTATCGAAGGACAATATTTGTTTTAGCATATATCAGATGGAACAGTCCAGCCACGTATTGTGAGATGGGCCAATGTGAACAGAAGTCTAGAGTCCGAGGAGTAGCTCTGGGAAATTTATCTGTAGAGAGCAGGGATTTCGAAGTTGAGGGACATCGTGTGTTGACCTAAGGGTCCAATCTTATTTTTCTTGTATCGCCAGTTCTGTGCCATCATATTGTTATATTTAGGGCCTAGAGTGCCTAAGTGTTTAGAATCATTATATCTTTATACAATTATCTGTAGGGAACTTTATTGACGGAGCCGGAAATGTCTAGGTTTAGGATGGATGCCACTTTTTTTTTATCTTGGCCCCCTCCCCCCCAAATTGGTTATTGTGGTTATTTAGTTTGTTTCATGCCCGTTTCTCTAGCAACATAACCT
Organism: Podosphaera xanthii; assembly: GCA_028751805.1. Taxonomy (NCBI): domain Eukaryota; kingdom Fungi; phylum Ascomycota; class Leotiomycetes; order Helotiales; family Erysiphaceae; genus Podosphaera; species Podosphaera xanthii. The sequence goes on from JAPWIX010000019.1 coordinate 43,118, forward strand.
AATGTCTACGGATAAGTTTGGGAGGGTAAATTGACTGTAATAACTTCAACCCCAATGGTCACTCAAGAAAACTACTGAACCTTTAGATCAATAACAAAATTACAAAGAGCCGCCCAAGGAACACATGACACTCTTTGCTACAAGTAGCCTAGATAAACATCACTCCTCAATATGTACTGTCACATTATATAACACCTATCTTCTCGATTTGCTCCTTTAGAGTCAGTAATAAATTTGATCATTTCTCTTTTCCAAACAACAGGCTGATAGAACGCTTATTAAATCTCTGCATAGAGCTACACGTCGCCCAACCTCAGCCTCAAACTCAACTCCCTTGATCACAAACTTTGATACCATAAAAATTCGAAGAATATCTCATATTGTTTTACTTAGTATGTGTGGGAATAGTGGATGGTAGAGCAGAAGAATGGAAGACAGCTACTTAGGAATATGTGTGTGTAATAAGTGTGTATTAGAGTTAATCGTGAGATAGAATCAGATAATTAGATACAGGTGGAAGGTGACCTAGCTATATACATGCCAGGCTGATCTGTGATTCTACAATCCGTGTTAGGTAGACTCAACAACTTAACTCAACTTGTTGGGTGGCTCGAACAATGGCGTGCATACATCGACGTTAGTGATCAACCAATTGGGGATGTCCGATTCACGGGTAATGATGTGGCGATCTCCGATCGTAAGTGAAGATCAAAACACTCCCTCTGTCGATGTGCTGACTTGGAGCATTTGGATTTGTGTTTGAGTGGCTGTTAGCTTAGCGGATTGTAACCTGCGATTTAAGTTTGGTCAGAGCATCTGACAATTGTCTATCTGATGGGATGTAGACTATTGCTATCTGTCCGTTTTGATATTGTTCTCTGCAGTAGTGGTTCCTAAGGGCTATGTGCTTTGATCGTTTGTGGTTGTCGTGGTTCTTGATCAGAGATATTGCCGATTGGTTATCTACGTGGAGATTGGTGCATCTTGCTCCCTCTATAAGACTCACTAGTTCGAGTTCTTGGAACAGAGACTTAATCCACTGCAGCTGTCTGCAGGTTTCGTTTGCGGCTAGGTATTCCGCCTCGGTTGTGGAGAGGACTACCTCCTTTTGAAGGCGTGATTTCCAAAATATTGGTCCTGACGCAAGCCTTATTAGCGAGCCTGATGTTGATCTGCTGGTCGTCATATCTGCAGCGAAGTCTGCATCTGAGTATGCTTCCAGGGTTGGTTTATTAATGCCTTTGGTGAAGGTTATACCTTTATCTGGTTGCTTTGCTATATATCGAAGAATATGGCGTGCGGCCTTGATTTGTTCAGTGAATGGGTTTGCTAGGAAGCGAGCTAGATGATTCACTGCAAACGTGATGTCAGGGCGAGTGTTGTTGGAGAGATATTGCAGTCCTCCGATGATCGAGTTGTACTCATGATTATCTTCCTTGGTGCATTTTGAGGTGTTGGCATCTGTAAGTTTATTCAGTGGTGTGCTTGCTGGCTTGCAGTTTTCTAGGCCATGCCTCTGCAGCAGTGTGCGAGCGTATTGACCTTGGGAAAGAGTGAGCGTATTATCGCCTTGTGAAATATTGATTCCGAGTGTCGTGACTCCTTGTACTTGGATCTTGATGGTTTAGCTTGGGCTTGATCTTGGTGAACAATCTCTTTAAATATTGAATACCTGGAACTCTGGGACACTGACGATAGCAGATAATGTCACATAAGCTTGTGTAACAAATGACAAGTGTAGATGTGGATAACCTGACTTCTTGAATCCTAACTAGACTAGATGCGTAGAATAAATACAAGACTGAAAGCTGGAAAGCTTTCAACTAGAAGGCCTAACCACTATTTATACATGAGTCCACCTAGTACATTCCCTAGTACTTGTTACTAGAACCCCATCCCATCGAACGCCAGCGAATATTGTAGAACACCCAAAATACCGTCGATTGAAATAGAATTCCATAGAACTATGCAATGCCTGGAATTCAATCGTTGTTAATAACGATCAACAGGAAAAATCCAACAATAATAACAATAATAAGTAATTAGTGACGATCGGCAAAATAATTTATCAACGTCATTGAAGCCATTGATGAAGATCGACAAAATGCATGAAAACTCACGCCAATTAATTAAAGACAATATGTGAATAAAATTTATGCAAAAGAACTAAATGAATTCAAGCCGAAACGACTAGCTTCAGCAGGCCGTTCCGTGACACCGAGGAATAAGTCCGTGTTGACAGGTTTTAACTTGTACTTTTTGTGTAGAGCAAACATTAGTTTATCTATTTTGTCGCGATTTGGTCCCATGACCTGAAAGTCGTCAACGTGCAGGAGTAAAAATAGATCATGTGGCTTGTTGGTGTATAGGCACACATCTGATGTTGTTGGGTGGAGCCCCAGCGCTGCCAGAGTTGCTTTGGCGTCATCATACCAGAGTGCGGCAGCTTGCTTGAGGCCGTAAAGTCCCTTCCTGAGTCGAATAATGTATCCATCCTTTTTGAACCCTGTAGGCATTTCCATGTATAACTTAATGTTCAAGTCTGGATTTAGAAAGGCTGTGGGGACGTCGCCTTGGCATCTGTGCCAATTAAGATAGTGGGACAATACAAGCATAATGCGTCCTGTTTCCAGTCTGGGTGTCGGTGCAAATGTTTGATAATAGTCAATTCCAGGTCTCTGTGTGTAGCCCTTTGCGGTGCATCGAGCTTTATATTTGTCGACATTACCGTCTGCCAGAAATTTCTTTTTAAAGACCCATTTACATTTCATTGGTCTTCGACCTTTGGGTAACGCATTGAGGTTTATAATTTCAAAGGTTTTTGTATTTATAAGTGATTGAAATTCTTCTAATGCAGCAGTTTTCCATCGGTGGGCATCTGGGCTTGACATAGCCTCTTCCCAAGTTTTTGGGTCGTCTGATGTAAGTGCAGCTTTATCGTGGTGTAATCGATGATAGTTAATACGTTTTACTGCTCGACCTCTTTTAGTGCGAATAAATTCTCCCTCTGGCGAGTGGGCTCGTTTTTGGCCAGCCAGAGATCTTATGGGATCCCATCCGGTCATTATTAGATCATTGTCTGGTAAATTTTCAGAGTGTGTTGTGGTTTGTATCTGTTCGATTTCTGTGTCATTGTCCAAGTCTTCGTAGTTGTTCCTGATTGCTGTGTCCTGCCCATTGTTTTTATTGGCTGAATTCGAATCTGGTGAGTGAGCTCTCTTCTGACCGTCTATCTGTGGAATAGGATCCCAGCCGGTCATCACTTGATCGTAGCGAACTTCATTTTCAGTTTCAGTGGGTGAGATAATGTTTTCACATGTTTGATACGGAGTGTGGATTTCATCATGCTCCGGTGTCTCAATTAGATCTGTCTCAGTGTTTGCCGAGGAAAGGGGGCTTGGATTGGATTCGATCCATGTTGAAGATGGAATAGGTGGCGTTTGCGGATGTTGCGTGTTTAAGTCTTGTTGATGATTGCTACTTGGAGAAAACTGGTTATGTGAGATGTTATCCAATATGACTGGCTCGGTTATATTTGGAGTGTCACTTGGATGCAGTGAAGATTGCGTGTTGTCATTGAGAGTTAATGGATTGTGATTACTTAAGTCTGCAGTGAGAATTGGTTAGTTGGGCTGGGCAGTTTGGAACGATGTTACTAACGTATCATTTGTCCAGTAGCTGGTGGTTCGTTGCTTGTCGATCGGGTCCATTTCGTCTCCAAACATGATGTCTTCATTAAAGGACGCGTGAGGGGTGAAGCTCACCGTCCATTTGAGCCCTTGAACTGGTGTTATGTGGGGATGCAATATGAGGAAGTCCTTGGATGTATTTTGTTGAAATCCTAGGAACCATCCTTTGTTCGCTCTCGCTTCAAACTTGCCTGGCTTAGGGCTTATTAGTTTATATGCACGGCATCCGAATCGTGGTAGCATTCTGAGATCAACTTTCTCCAAATGCGGTTGTTGTAGTCCTGATAGGAAGTCAATGATGGGTAGGTTCTTAGTTCGGATGCAGTATAATCGATTAACGACAAAGCATGCGTGTCGAACAGCCCAACTCCAATAGCATGGTGGCATATTGGCGTCAATTAACATTGACCTTGCAACTCTGAGAATAACCTTATTTGCGGCTTCGGAGGGTTCATTCTGCTCGGGTGTATATGGGGCTGACATGTTGGTTCGAATGCCTTGTTGCTCACAAAATTGTTTGATCTTAATGAACTCGGAGCCTCCATCTCGGAAAATTGTCCGGACGCGTTTGTCGTATTGGTTGTGCATGCTTTGTACCCATTTAACTAGTGTTGGTGCTATCTGATCCTTGGTAGTAGTGGTGAGTACCCATCTCATCCAAGTTTTGGCATCGGTAATAATTGTGGCGTATTGCATATTGTCAGTGGATGGGACTAGTTTTCCAACAGTGTCGATGAATACTTCATCGAGAGGATGTTTAGGTGCTAGCCGTGGTTCTCTAGAGACGAATCGTTGTGCTTTGCTCAGGTGACATGTTTCACAGGTTTTCAGCTCGCTGGTGTTGATTCCTTCGAGACCTAATGTGAGATCTTTGGTCCGTTATAGAATCTGTTGACCAATGTGTCCGAGTCGTCGCTGCCAGCGTTGAGTGCTGTCTGTTGTTGGTATTCGGGCGACACCCGGTGCTGCAGTCATAGTGGTGTTTAATTAGCCCGTGTGAAGAGGTCGGATGTAATATACATCATTGTGAAGTGTCAGTTGGGCTATGGGTTCAGCTGATTTACCATTTATGTGTTTAATTAGCATTTTGTTCTTGTAGTCAGGAAATATGTTTGCTAGTCTTTGTAGTCTCCCTGCAGAGATAATTCCTGATGATGATTTAGGAGAAAATAATGCATCGTGAAGTATGAGAGTGTGATTTCCATATTTTACGCGTGCTGTACCCTGCTGATTTAAAGATGAGATTCCTACGGCTTGGTCAAAGTGAAAGGGTTGGTGGCGCTTGGAAAGATTGTCAAACATAGATCTCACAGGAATAAAGTGGTGCGATGCACCAGTATCATAGATTGCAGAAAATTTATCAAAACGAGAAGACAATCCTGTCGCTGCTATTCCGTCAGATTCTTTCCGACGTCCTGTTTTCTTATCATATGATGTGTCCAAAAACTCCTGAAACTCCTCAAACTGTTCTTCATTATCATTAAAAGTTTTGTCATTGTCACCATTGGCAGCTGCTTTTCCTTTACCCTTCTCATCAGTTTTGCTCTTGCCATATCTCCATTTATTGCCAAATCTAGCGTGGGCAAGGTCAGGGCTCTGTTTGTAGCACTGCTTATTTTTATGATGGTGTTGACATAAGCGGCATCGTGCTTCCGGGTCAGGTGCGGGAGTCGATGTGGCCGCGGAGGCGGGAGTGTTGTGTGGGCGACTGATGTGGTGATTAGACGCTGCAGTGCGGAGTGAAGATACTATCGCTTGGAGTGGGATGGGCTTGTCCGTACTGTCCAGTGCCTTGTGGGTTCTCCATGAGCTGAGCCATGGAACGTGCAGAGTGCCCACAAGGAAGAGTGCGGCGGCAGTGGCCTCCGGGATAGAGCGATCCGTGGGAGTTTCGTCTGTGGCGCTCAGATTTTCGGCTGCGGTGGTGACATTTTGGTATGCTGTTAAGAAGGCGTCGCAGTACGCTTCTACAGTTGTAGTGAGCCTTAGAGATTGGAACTGTCGTAGGGCGTCAAGGTATGGTGCAGACGCTGTTTCTCTCCTCGACTTGGAGACGCTATTGTAGAGGGTGTTATAATAACGAGGTTACGAGAGGAGTCAGAGTGATAGGTACCTTGGAGAGTAATGATCACGATGAGATGGATAAGTATAGTAGAGAAGTATCTCAATCAATTGTCTCTATTGATTGAATATATAAAAGGAACTGCTTAATTGTAATCATGCTGAGGTCTATCGCCTCCTTATATACATCTCTCCAGAACTCCTAGTCATCTTCTACCATTCTACTAGAATGTTCCATTCTAAGTTCATACCGCCACCATAGATACAACATTCTCACTTCAATTGATCTAGTGTTGTTCTATGCTGTTCTGTTATATTCCAGTATCTTCCATTATCTAAAGATATCCCCAAACCCCTAATGCGTAAATAGAGTTTGGCACTAGCTTAGCTTGCGCTAAGCGAGTGTATACAAGCATCAACCATGTTAACAGACTAGGAAATTATAACAGAGGGCTTTGGCAGACAGTCTGACATAGTCGCTTGGCCAGACTTTGCTACTGAGCCTTTCTAGTATAATGTTGCGCGCCTCAGTTTCGTTGTTCTTCCATGTGAGAACTTCTCTTCTGTGTAGCTTCCAAGTGACTTCCCATGAAGCGTCGGTGGTGTCTTTCCCTCGAGCAGGGGTGCTTGGACGTTCGACCGGGTCGACATCGGGATCGTCGTGGATGACGTGGCCAGTTAGGTCCCGTTTCGCTAGACGTGCTCGAAGAGCAGCATCCCATTGACTGAATGAATTGGTCTCTCTAAGGATGACGAGGGTGGTTTTTTCGACATGTTACTAAAGTTTGTTTAAAGAGCTGACCGGGGTCACAACCTGTTTTACTTAGTATGTGTGGGAATAGTGGATGGTAGAGCAGAAGAATGGAAGACAGCTACTTAGGAATATGTGTGTGTAATAAGTGTGTATTAGAGTTAATCGTGAGATAGAATCAGATAATTAGATACAGGTGGAAGGTGACCTAGCTATATACATGCCAGGCTGATCTGTGATTCTACAATCCGTGTTAGGTAGACTCAACAACTTAACTCAACTTGTTGGGTGGCTCGAACAATGGCGTGCATACATCGACGTTAGTGATCAACCAATTGGGGATGTCCTATTCACGGGTAATGATGTGGCGATCTCTGATCGTAAGTGAAGATCACAACACATATCCAATGGATGTCATAGCATTATCTTTGCCTGTAGAAGGGCAATGTGCGTCTATTGAGCTTTTAAAAGCTGCAGCTCAATCGCATGCGTAGAGCGCCAGTTATGCCTTTACATGAACAAGTAGCAAGAAGAGTTCATCAACGAGCACTTAATGGACAGATGGTAGCGCCAACTGGAAGAAGTCTCAGTCAATTTGAAAGTCAGAGTCAAGTGCTGCGACATTGTTCATCTTGCGTGGATGCCGGGCATGTTATGGCGAGAATCGGAAGGGAGATTGAATCGCCGGCCTCGAGGGGAGATGGGCGAGCGACCTTTCGAAAGGAGGGAATAAAAGATGAGTTTAAGACAGAGGATAAGATAAGGTAAAGGCAAGGATGAAGATAAGATAAGTAAAGATAAAGTTGAAGTTTTGAAGAGCTATGCATGAGACCGACAGAGGAGATAATGGATAAAACCATTAATTGATAGATATGTATAAAAATACAAAATACAAAGCTGAAGAAACAAGATGTTCTTCTCGTCTTTTATATGAAAGTGTGCTGACCCTTCCGACAAATAAACAATGACAGACCATAAATAATTACAAGATATCTTGAAAAAAACTAATCTTCATTCCCATAAGCCGACACTCCCGAAACCAATTTCAAAAATCATACACCAATACTCCCGAGAGCCAAACTGATATTTCCTGATCCATTAAGCTCGACATATCTTCATTAAAATCATAACAGGGCATGAAAAAGTGAGTTGCAGGGGCTGCAGGGCGACTGCGCATGGTAGAAAAGGATGTCCAAATACTTCTCTTACTATTATGTCAGCGGCTCAAGATAATTTGTAGATGATTTAGACACAATTGATTAGGCTGAATTGAACATCTATTCCACTGTAAACATTTACCCTTCAAATTGAATCCGAAATAGAATGATGTGATAACAACAAATTTTTGATAATGTTGAAAAATGTCTGTTCAGAGATAGTACGTCCGTTTTATTATGAGATAATTAGAACAAATCTTTCTGTAGTTTTTTTTAAATTCATTCTTGTGTATGCAGCCTTTGACTATCACACAAATGACACTGGTACGGTACATGGAGCGATGTCTCAACTTGATATAAGGGGCACTCACGCCAGAATATCATTTAAAGACATAACTCGAAGTCAGGCGCCTTACAGCCCTTGCAAACCTCAACCATTTATGTCTGCCGCAGGAACGCATTTCAGCCACCCACGACTATCCAGTGTGCCTTTGTCATCGTCACATACAAGATCACGCGAGAAATTTGAAAAGGGTCTTACTGGATTCGAACCAGCTTTCTCCTGTCTCAAGTGGGGCATGTGCCTTGGCTACCCAGACTCTACTTGGGAAAACGGCCTGGACGGTGTACTACTGCATCATCCGACCTTAATTTCTGTAGTGAAGTAGGTGGTTGTTAAGTACAAATCATCAGTGCTCTATAAATATGATCACTAGTGTTAGCGTGCAGGATTAAACTTATATAAGCGACATTAGTAATCGCTCTGACTCAACCAGCACAATAGTATTTATAGATATAGAATACAGTAGAACCCCTCTTAGCTAATAGTGGGTCCCAATATAATTACTGAAGAGATTCATAGAAATTTTACTGTTTATATTACAATACTTACCCCTGCGCGCAAGATAACCTGTAAGGGTAAGTGTTGCAAATATAAAAGTCCAAGTTACAATGAATCTGTTCAACATTTATACTGGAATCCACTATTAGCTAAGAGGGGTTCTACTGTATATACAGGGCCTCAGAGGCATCTTTTACTCAGTGATCGACATGGAAAAGTAGGGATATATCCCAGTTTTTTACAGGGAATATACATATTAGTTACAGGAAACTCCAAACAAATTATATTACATAACTATCAAGCTAAAGTGTTGATGTCATTTCATCCCACTCTTGTCTACTCGCTCTGCTCGACTCTTCTTTGCCTGCTACATCTTGTCAAATTCTTGTTTTCCTAATCTCAATCGTCTCCTTCATCAAATAACGTCTGCTAAGCAATTTCCTAAACTTTCCTATGGTATAACAGTATAGAAAAAAAGCAACAAGACGAATATTTTCAAATATACCACAGTTTCACAGGTAAGTCTTGCGGAAGTTGCACTTTTTTGTTGGTTCATGTTCTCACAGAATGAACTCCCAAAATATCTCCACAAATACTCGCAAACACTCAAGTAAACTAAATCGAGATCAGAGGCTTCAGGTGAGTTTAGAATATTGGAAATATTCTATTTACGAGTACAAGCTACTTGAAATCAGGATTTAACTCTTCATGAAGCTGCAAAAACCGACAAGGAGATCTCTCATATGCTTGGAGTCACTATTCATTAAATAAAATATACGATTCATATGGGAAATGTTGAGCCAGGAAAAAGCACTTCTCGAGAACCTTAACTAAGTTCCGAACAAGAAAACGATATAGAAATTTTTAATTGCCGCCCAAAAGAGACTCGGCCAATCATGTACCTGGAGCAAGCTATGAATTTTCCGCAATTGAATGTGGGCGAAGATGCAATTTGAAATACTCTCATGAGAAGAGGCTATAACAGGTGCATTGCCAGAAATAAGCCTCCTCTCTCTAACAAACATAGAAGACTAAGACTTGAGTTGGCTGAATCACATCAGTCTTTAAGTCTAAATGACTGGTGTCGGATAATCTGGAATGACGAGACAGGAATAAACGATGGACCAGTCAACAAAGTGCATGTCACTAGGATGGTCAGTTTTCGTTTCATTAGTTAAAGAGAGATGCGAAACGCTAAAGATTTTTACATGAGCATGAAGAGTACCAAAGTACATGCATCATCGATCGCCATACGAAAAATAATTCTTGGATGTTTTGGGGATGCTTTGCCTGCACTCAAGCAGGTCCCTTAGTGTTCTGACAAACAAGCTGGAAGAAAATAATCGGGGATGGTTATCGTCAAAGAGGTCTTCCAGAGGATATTGGATTTCTGATGTCAGGCTTTGAAAGAACGGGTGTTGTTATGCAGTTTATGCAAGACAACGCTCCCGTTCACAATGCAGTTGTCGTGAAGGAGTACCTTGGTGAACATGGGATAATACCTATGGTCTGGCCGCCTTACTCCGCTGATTTGAATCCAATCGAAAATGTATTGAGATTGATGAAGTCATATATACAGGATCAATATGGAGACTCCGATCTGGGACGGCAGCGTGGGAGGGCTGAAATTCAATCCCTCGTGGAAGAAGCTTGGCAGGAATACACAAAGCTTGAAACTCTCGTGAATATTATCAGTGATATGCAAGATAGGTGCTTAGCAATTATCTGATCGCAAGGCAGATCTGTAGACCATTAGCTGTGATATCTACAGTTATTTTTATAGGAACTTTGAATAGAAATTAAAAATAATATTCTCAAAATTAATTTGAATTTAGATTGATTTTTGGTGAAAGTTGCATGGGTGTAAATATTTTACGGAAAAATCTCACGGGCTAATACGTCCAATCAGCGTTTCCCCTTGCAAGACATCCCAGTACTCTCAACGTACATCATGGCCTAATTCATCAGAGCTGCAGGAGCCCTGTATGTGATTATCATATAGAACTTCTCCTTATGTATAAAGATCTACAGTTTAATCTCTGCAAAACGACACGGGTGTAAATGAATATTATGTGAAGCTGTATATAGGTAGTTAGCGAGCAGGTCTTAGGAGGCTAGACTCCATATACAGTAGAACCCCTCTTAGCTAATAGTGGGTCCCGGTATAATTACTGAAGAGATTAGTTAAAAGACCAGGTAATATGAGATGTTCTGAGGCATGAGATGTTGCCAATTGGGGCATATTATCAGAAGGTATCATGTTTGGACGAAGGGGTATTCCGGGACTGAGTAGGTTTCATAACAAGCAGAGGCGTTTTGGAACAGTAGCATAACGGCAACTAGGAGCAGTTGGCTGTAAAATCTGACAGAAGTCATGAGAAAGGGACTGGTTAGGGCTCTCATGATGATGTATATTAGGAAGGCATTATCTTTGGGAAAGGGTATTGAGAACGTGAGGTTCTTCGGATCAGTATATTGTTATTTCTATTGTCGTTGATCTTTGTGGTCAACAGTTATTACTTTTAGGCCAGTAGAGCCAGTTATTATTATTATCATTTTACCTTCAATTATTTATCTAGATTCATAGAAATTTTACCGTTTATATTTGCAATACTTACCCCTGCACGCAAAATGACCTGTAAGGGTAAGTGTTACAAATATAAAAGGCCAAGTCACGATGAATCTTTTCAACATTTATACCCGGACCCACTATTAGCTAAGAGGGGTTCTTCTGTATTACTTGTTATTGCCTCCCTGTGCAACAACTACGTTCGCTGACACGCACTATTTGATGTACATTTATAATTACTTCTTTGCCGATGGCCAAAGTCACATACACGCACTCGCTTACTTAGCCATTAAGGACACTTAGTAGCCGAGGCACATGATCCACTCGAGATAGGAGAAAGCTGATTCGAATCCAACAAGACCCGCACACCAAATTTCTCGCCTGGTCAAGTATACAACGATCACGAAGGCACACTGAGTGGCCGTGGGTGCCTGAAATGCGTTCCTGCAGTAGACATAAACGGCTTTTGGTTGAAAGGGCTGTAGGGCGCCTAACATCAAGTGATATCTTCGAATGATATTCGGGTGAGAGTGCACCTCATCAAGTCGAGTCATCGCTCCATGGACTATACCAGTGTCATTCGTATCATAGCCCCAAGGCTGAATACACAAGAATGATTTAAAAAAAGGGTGACTCGTGAATAGTCACCTGACACACTTTATTTATAAGCAGATGACAAATCAATATATATTCGAGGGAGCTCGCAGATTCAAGATTCTTCACCCACACGCGCTGCCGGCTGTAAATAACCAGTATGTTCGCTTATCTAGAATAGCCAAGAAGAGTGAGGACTTACTCGAAGTTGGAGGCCTGCAAGGCACTCTCGGTCGATGGCTCCTCGGCCTGTCAACACTTCTCTTTGACAAGACCCGGACCAAACAAAACCCAAGCCTAGACAGACTGAAATAACTAGTATGTGATCCTAAGGGTTGTGTACTGTGCGCCAGCACGACGTAATAGGTAATCAAAAATCGGCGAAAATCGGAGAAAAAGTTCCTTGCATATTAGGTCATGGTCCTCTCGTCACTTTTACTGCCTGTACAGCGTCCATTGTTCAAGTTGTATGATATTGACTGTCGTGCTCCCGTCTTTACACAAGCTCAAGTGTTCAAATCGACTAACGCTTATTTATACGGTGTCTGACATCGCAAAGACCCAGGGTGAAGATTCCAAGCATCAAGTATCTACTTCAGACGATACACAACCAGGCAAAATCGTCGTCCAAGATATAATCTTTGTCTTTGCTTAGGATGTTCAAAATTTAATCAAGGAATCTAACAGGAAAACTGAAATCTGTACATGGTCAGAACGTCTGAGTAACATTGAAAAGATCGTGTCCGTGCCCAATTTAAAACCCTCAAACTGGCTTTATTGGTAAATATTTATCCAGCGCCTCATTCTGCTCACCGAAAAGTCTGCGGTTTTCTTCCCCAGCCCGCCAACAAATAAAATCACAATTATGTGGTCTGCATAGTAGACTGCAAGGCTTAAGGCAGTAGCTCCCTATGTTGAGACAGCTCGTGATTCTCCTTTAGTACATCTGACTACCATCGCAGTTGCATTCCTTGCTAGACGACAGACTTACCAAAGATTATTACTTGCCAGTTCTGGACCTTCTAACCCAACAACGAAATGTCAGTTGAGGCCTTCATTAAGGAGTATAAAAAGCGTTTTTAAGAAAACAGAGAACATACTTCCATTGAGGCAGAAGTACAGTATCAAATGAAGTATCTCTTTCTTGACCGTGTCAACAATCAACAAATAGATCTCACTAATCGTCGTCGGGATCTTCCATCTCGCGAAATGATCTCAGAATGTATTAAGATGTCGATCTCCAGCGCAAACCCGAAATTGGTCGACCCGAAGAAGAATTGGGCTTCATGTAAATATTCTAGCCTAATGGGAAATCAAGTGTCGGATGGTGCAGTGGTACACTGTCCGTGCCGTTCTTCCAAGTAGAGTCTGGGTAGCTTGGACGCACGCCCCACTTGAGACAGGAGAAAGCTAGTTTGAATCCAGCAAGACTTTCACATCAAATCTCTTGCAGTAATATCCTATTTGTGGGATGACGAAAGCACATTCATGTAACCATGGGGTTTTCTAGCCTTCCCTTGTGGTGGATATTCACGGAACAGGGTACATGCCATAAGGTGTTATTCCGTAGTGGTATTTGCAATTAGAATCTGTGTATGAGTGTCTTAAACGTCAGACTGTGTCACTCCACAAATATACATATGTTCCGTAATCATGCGCATCATAGCCCAGGCTGCATACGCAAGATTGATTTAAAAAAAAAGGCATTCAGAAAATGAGCCTAGGATGAAGAAACAGACCGAAATTGAAAACTCGCGACAAGTTACCAGAGCCACACAGAAAAGGCTATGTCTTCAAGTAGCTTCCCAGATAATTCTGCCTTTCAGTTAGATACCGCCGCAAGCTCTCACATGTTTTAAAATAAACATGATTTTTTGTCTTACCTTAGAACTACCCAAACTATTCGTGTTGCAGGAGGGGGTCAAGTAACAACTGCCAGCTGTGGCGATCTCAACTTCCCATCCATTGACAACAGAATAGTAATTCTCAAAGGTGACGTACATATACTGTACCAAAAACACCATATCCTCTCTAAAGTATAGCTAGGAAAATAGAGGTTCACTTCAGAGTAGCCCACAGGCTACTGTGATATCGAATTGATCCGTTCAAAAGGCACAGCCTGTGCTATATTCTATTGCGTCTTAGGCAGGTTATTTTGCAAATCTTTTGTAACAGACTCTGCGAAAGCCCATGCTAACCTAATAATCAGAGACTGGAATAGCACACTTGGTCATCCTGGCCAGAAAGCCCAAGCCGTCATGTTAAAATCTGCTAGTACTAAATGATGTAAATTTCCCTATGACTGTGAATCATGTACTACAACTAAAACAACCAGATGCAAGGGAAATAGCTCCTTACGTGACGCTTCTGTCATCGGCGGAGCAATTCACATAAATCTAGTTGGTGGCCAAAAATTCTTGTCTCCTACAACCACAGATAAATCAATTCTCACTGTAACTTGGTTTCTCCTTGCTATTAATGAACTCACTTCTTGCAATTAGGCATGGCCTGTCGTTTCCAAAAAAACTTTTGCCGTTCTAATTCAAAATTTCTTGCACCTAAAAACAAAATTCGACAAAGTCTCAAAGCATTTCCACACAAATAGTGTTGCCAAACTCTCAAACCCAGAAATTTATGAAACCCTTTCTCGAGGTATCAAATGGCAAACTTCATAATCATATGCCCCAGGGCAGAACGCAATTGTTAAGAAAAAATTTTGCACAGTCACTGAGAAAATGCGTGCGCTTCATTTAAAGTCGGGGTTATCATTGCACTCATAGCCAATTACTCCTACTGCTCCCATTAATGCACTAAATATAACACTTAATAGCGTTGCTCCAGATTCACCATATTACGCAGCATTTCAAAAAGTGCTTGTCATTAAAAACCCTCATTCATTCGGCTGTCGTGCTTATTGGCTTGGTCCTGAACAGAATGAGTTGAATTTTGGAGCAAAAGAGGGTGTCTACGCCGGCACAGAATTTTTAGGAGGTCATATTATCCTAAATTCTGAAACCGAAAGATTAGTCACTTAACGCGATATTTGTGTTCAGGAAAACATTTTTCCTCTCAAAAATCACACTCTTAATTTCCGTGTGAACAATCGGCGGGTAATTGGGCTAGCACTGTCAGGTCTCAAAGCTCAACAATGAAGCAAAGCTTTCGACTAAGAACTTGATAATATGAACTGTAATAATCTCTGAAATCTGGTATGTCGCTCTGAGGCAAACGTGAAATTGATGACTGGCAAAAGGACCCTAAAAAAGAAGTCTGATGGAACATTTAAAGTCAGATGGTGTGTTTGTGGATCCTCAAAGCCATTCGCTGACGATACTTATGCCGATACCCTTCCATTGACTACCACGCGTAAATTGCCAGCTTATACGTGGAACAATGATTTTCAACTCCGCCATGTGGATATTACAGCTGCATTCCTTCATTCAAATATCAATCGACCCATCTATATTGAACAGCATCACGGTCGTGAAAATCCAGGAAATGTAGCCCCTAAGTTACAAAAATCTATCTCCGAACTGATGACGGCCCCAAAGTGTTGGCAAATTAAACTTCGACAAGTCCTCAACTAAATTATATTTCACCCACTCAAAGGCGACTCAAATATATTCCGTCACACAGATATATTAGTTTCCACATATGCCCATGACTTCATGGTCGTCCCTGCTTTCCGCTCTAATATTGATAAAGCTATAAAATCATGGGCTAAAGCTCTCCAACTCAAAGACCTGGGAAATACGACCAAATTTATCGGCAAAAAGATCAAAAATGATTTTAATGCCATACGTATTAATCAACGAAATACATTCGGGGCATTTTGCCAAGATATGAGTATGACTCACTGAAAGGTGCAAATACGCCAATATCAGTCGATAATCCAGTCGATCTTGGCACTGATGACTTGTGTTCAAGCTCTGATGCTGTTATATATTGCCCCACTGTAGGCACACTACTTCACATATCAAGTATAACACGACTCGATATACAATATGCAGTGAATAGACTTTTTTGGCACGTGCATAGTCCTAAAAACGCGTTTCTATCACTCTAGCATCTAGCACGTTACCTTTCGCGAACAAAATCAGCGATCATCTTCTTCGCCAAAGGTATCAAGGCTGAACTCACTGCCTACTCGGACAGCAGTTGGGGAAGTACAACTTCTTTCAAAGGCACAACAGGAAATATATTTTTCATAAATTTTTGGTATATCAATAATTAACGTCTAGCGCTGATACTGGTCTTGGCATAAAAACTCTGTATATTAGCTTAGCACACGTGTAGATTAGAGAAGAAACAAGGAAAACCAAGAATCATAACCAAACTCGGTACGTACGTATAGAAGCATACAAACACTGATCAGTTCTTGTCTTGACATAGATTATCAAGGTGGAAAAGACTCGCCCGCTGCAAGGTCAGCTGAGTGCTAGAATAATCAAGAAATTTTTGCAGCCTGCCATCTGGTTAGCATGCAGAGAATTCTCATCGTGCGAAGAGCCCTGCAGCTTAGGCTGGTCTCCTAAAAAGCGTGTCAGATCATGCACAAACCCATATCCCGGTCCAAAGGTGTGCTACACTCACAAATGCGTGCAACTATTCGCCGAAAAAAATATAAGAATAAATCGAAAGTATTACATCAAAGGATGAGATTCTGACTATCCCATCAAAGACTGAATACTAAACTGCGATAATTAAAATTGCTCAGGCATTAGAACTGCAAGAAAATACTTAAGAAAAGCTTGACTCGAGTCACCTGGAGAAAGAAATCAAGACCAATCCAAATAGTCAACACCGTACAACCTATGTCGCATTCAAAGCATGGTGTCACAATTGTGTCCAGCACAATTGCTTGTAGGGTGAAGATAATCGCTGGAAACGTGGTTCGTGGTTTGTGTCTATAGAGTTGATCAATGGCGTAGTCTGTGGGGGCGCGGGGACGCGGGGATGCAGGGGTGATGGGATGATCACGGGTAGTGCGGGTGCTAGTGGAAGCTAGCGGGCACGAAGATGAGTGAACGAGGTATTGAACCAAATGGTAATTGATTGACCGAAGACAAAGCGTGAGCGTCTAGTGAGTGGCCTAGAGCACTATTATATACATCTCAAGGAAATCTCAAACAATTGAAAGGAAAGTGCATAGTAAAGGAAATTCACTCAAGGGGACACATCAACCCTTATGATCCCAAACGCCACGGTATTCCACTCAAGAAGACACACCTCCATCCAATAATTACAATCCGAAACGCCATGATATCCAAATACAACAAGTCAAAGGTACATCATCCAAGATTAATTTGTGGTTGGACGGACTCTGACACATGGTAATACAAGAAAGATAATAACTCTTCCGGTATCAATACTCTGGAAGATTTCAAGTATGACCGCGAAGGATGGTCAAAAGCTCACTGAGGCCTAGTACGGTCAGAAGCGGAAAGCACTTCATGACGCATTAAGGCATAAAACCGTATTTGTTCAAAAAAGGATGGACTCGATATCAGTTCTTGATAACCTTCTAAAACATTCGGGAGACAAACTACCCGAGTGGCACATGACAATCTGAGGGAATGCTTTTTGATTCTAACAGCGATTCGTTTGTTCAAAAGAGAAGCCTGATGTGAACGAAACCATCCGGATAAATTATCAGCATGTAATATCCAAACACAGCAAAACAGTACCCCAATGAAAAACTAGAAATCTGACCGAAAGCATATGTGGTCGTCAATTCTTCCGACCCAGCGTACAGCAGTATTCCTCCAGCAGAAATCCCCGACAAGACCCTAGATTCACGGGGAGCGACAAACTTCTTCAAAATATGGAATAAGAAAAATAATATACAGGTAAATCCTACGATACTCTAGACGATAAGGTCAGATTATTCTTGAATAAATGTATAACAGCAAACATCAAGCCGACGAAATCTCACGCAGTGTTCTCTACAATCTTATACAGCAATTAAATGACATATTTTGTAACAAATAGATTTGTAAATATGACGTTCACAAAAGCTTCTTTGGCTTTCAAGAAACATTGTGACACGGAAGTGAATTATCAGCACTACTTCACGGATTAGTGAACGACGTTTTACGGGACTCTCAGATTATCAAAGGAGATAAAAAGAAAGATCCATAGATTGTTCTAAAAACCGTGATCGACAAAATGCAGCTTTACGAACGTGCATTGGGAAATTTTTTCGCAGAAAAAGAGCAAATTGTGTAAAATATATTCAGAGCATGTAGAACAGTCTCAGAGTTCAATATAGCCCTCTTTAACGCTCCAAAAACGTTCGAAGAGTTGTGATTTGCTTTGCAGGGTGCGCTTGCGAATGCGGATTCGCGGATGCGTGGACAGACATTGGTCTATGGATCCGCTCCAAAAGCAAAAATACAATACCACACGCAAAATTTGGATGGCGATAATGAGGGAATAGAAGAAGAGGTTGCTGACCACCGTCAGTAAATCCTTGAGCAAAGATAAAACCGGGGAAACTCATATCCTCGAGTATGTCGAAGCCGATTCAGAAGAGGCAGAAGTAATCAAGGAAACGACAGGCCCAGCAATCAACGACTTACAGCATGGGATAAAAAGTTCCATTTTTGTGGAAAGATGGGGCGTAATTCCGCTAACCACACACTAGAAGAACAAGAGGTCTCACGGCAGTGATGGCTTCGCGATAAAGTTCATCGGGAATACGGACGAGAGAACATATGGTCAATAAATCATAGAACTTGAGGGTTGAATAATGGACAACGAATATGATACGGACGTGGAGTTCCAATACGTTGTCACAGAATGGCTATGTGATTAAGCTTTTCTCCAATAGCTCACCGGCGCTTAATTCATCGCAAAGAAAGAGCTAACTGGAACTCCGGCAGCCTAATTTGTTTTTAGCGAGCATGATTGCGAGAAATTTCAAGGCATTAGGCCTGATATCGGAGCGGGAGGAAGATCTACAGCCGGCATCTATCAAGCCCTAGCACTAAAATACAATGACTCATCACGACAAATTGATAAAACACGAGAAGCTGAGGTCATTGTAGCGTTTGGTGAAGAAGATGCGAAACGTTCGATTGGAGTTATGGCTTTTGATACACCATTTGGGCAAGCCGAATTCCGCGTATTGAATAGAGTAACGCCATTTCTACTCTCACTGAGAGATATGAATATCTTGAAAGTAGAATGCCACACTGAGCAACAAAATAATACAGCCCAGCACCGGAATCACCTTGCCAATCACAAGGAAATGGGGTCATGCTTGGTTCTTTCTGGACCACCTAGGCGGACAAAGATGTGCGTGGCTAATAAAAACACAAAGATATTATCTCACAGAGAAAAAACCGTGTCGCTTTCATGGACGTTTTGGACATCCCAGCGCCAAGAGGCAAGAGAATCTTCCAACAAGCGAATGAGTTAATGTAAATAGGGAAGCTCCAGAGATGATGAGTAATTTCTGCTACCATTACCAGCTCAAGGGAAAAATACCAGAGCGATTCAAATTTGCAATAAAAGGAGACAACTACTTCAATCATGAAGTAATAGTCGAAATTTGCTGGATCGATAGTAAACTGGTCCTTCACGTTGTAGACGCTAGCACATTGCTTCAGTCTGACAAACTCTTGAATAACATGCAAAGCGATACATTATGGGAAGCGTTCCGCTAGTTCTGGACCGATACATATCTAGGTCCGCCAGACGTTATCACCACCGACGCCGGCACGAACCTGACGTCAGAAAATATTGTGGATGAAGTGATAGCCCTCGGTATCGTCTGTCATGAAATGCCTGTCAAAGCCCCCAGTAGTATTATGAAAGTGGAGAGATACCACGCCCCTTTAAGTCGAGCATATGAGATAATTTTGGTAGAACTAGGTACTACTGTGCCTGCAGAGGTCAAATTGCAAATGGCACTAAATGCAATCAATGACACCGCCGGTCCTAACTTGTTTCTACACTGCTTGTCTTTGGAAAATACCCACGAATGACAATCGACTCACCTCCAGCAGCCTCCATGATAGAACGAACTAAAGGAATCGAAAAAGCAAGCTGTGAGAATATACTTTTATCCTTGTCAATAATACGCCAACAAAGACTAACCCTCGGCACAGATGACAGCTCGCACCTCAACTATTGCTGAACAAAGGCTACAGCACGGCACAGTATAGCCCGGCATGGCAAAGTGGCAGAGTAGTTAAGTGGCAAGGTGAACTATCCTGATTCTAATGATTGCCACTGAAGCTTATATATATATATATATAATCTCTTCCCTATGCAGAGTTTAAGAAAAATCTGAATTCTTCAAGAGATTTTACTCTCAATCTATAATCTTGAAATACCTCCATCCCATCCTATCATATCTTTGACCACATCTTGAATCGTAAGTAGACATCCCCAAAATTCTAACACAAGCGCTGAAATCCACAATATTATGTCTCAGCGCAAAGTGGCAGATGTATTAAACGCGCGAAACGGCCCATCGACGATCAGCACTCTATCCAGATCACTTGCAATCGATAGTGATGTACTCGTATGACAAGGGAAGATCCCAAACACAAAGCGAGCTAGATAGACGGGACCATATAAGATGATAGCAGTAGACAACAACGATGTGACGGTACAGCTCAAGAACACCCCATCAAAGTTCAGATCGACAGTAGTGAAGCCCTACTATCGTGAAGCAGATGGCAACGAGATCGGACAACAAGCCAAAGGACTGAGAAAAGAAACCCTCGCTGACAACAAAACATGCGTAGAGAGCGAGAGCAACGATAAGAACGATGAAACTAGCCCCCAGCTACGACGTTTTACGAGAGGACACGCCACACGAGGCCATCGAAATGACCTCGAATATCACGCTGCCCATCTAGTAAAAAATGTGTACCTCTCGCCACGAGAAACGGCAAGTTTGGAGGCATCCGTTCGACTACAGTTGAAGGAAAGATTGTGATACCAGATACTCCATTTGAGCATTCAGATGCGACAGAGCTGGAAGGACTCATCGGCAGCGGCACTCTAGTGCCAGATATCTATTACGAAGCGATACATGAGGAAGAGCAAATTTTTGGCTCACGCATGGTATACGACGTTAAAAGGCGAAGGGCTAACGCATTGTATAAACAATCGCGACTAGTAGTTTAGGGTCATGGCAATGAAAAGAAGGATATATGGACACAATCGCCAACGATTATGAAAAGTAGCCAGCCGCTTATCCTCGTCCTCGCGCCTTCTTTGCAAGGAGACCATACAGTCAAACTCACAATGCACGACATTACGCAGGCATACACTCAGTCTAAAACGCAACTGAAACGATCGATCTGGATCAAACTGCCGAAAGAGCTAGTCTACAGATTTCCGAAAGGTACAATTTTATGAGCCGTGCTTCCTCTCTATAGGTTAGCGGAGTCCGAGGCTTACTGGTTTGTGACTTACTTGGGACAACATTATGAGAAGCTCCAGATGGAGATATCGGCGTACGACGCTTGCCTGATGACAGCCAAGAAGAACGCGCCATTTGGTATGGCAGGATTAAAAACCGACGACAGCTTATTGCTTGGAGATGAACAGTTCACGAGAAACGAGCAAACTGAACTAGAAATAGCAGTCTTTCAAGCAAAGCCACGAGAAGAGCTAGTCACCGGGAGTGTTGTGACTTCAATGGATGCCGGATTGTTATGAAATAATACGGTATCAATGTGATCTCAGGGTGGCGAGCCGAACATCTGGAGCCCGTAGATACAAAGAAAGATCAAAAGCAGCGCGCTCTACTATGTGTGCAGCAACAAGCTAGAGCAGCATAAATTGCGTCTATCTGTCAACCAAAGGCAACGTTAGACTTTTCAGTTGCTGCACAAGCCAAAGATCCACCTATCGCCGACGCCAAAAAGCTGAATAATCGGATCAAATGGCAGTTGGAACACAAGCAAAAAGAATAGAAATACGTCCCTTTAGATCTCAAAACCACAAAGCTCATTATTTTTACCGATGGCTCCTTTGCTAACAATGAAGACTACACCTCTCAACTAGATTTTGTCATCGCCCTAGTCAACAAAGAGAAGAGAAATGGATCCTTCCAAATCAAGGGCAATGTCATTCATTGGACGTCAGTGAAAAGCAAGCGTGTAACGAGAAGCGTTTTGGCCTCAGAAATACTGACACTGATGCTTGGCTTTGATCACGGATACGTCCTAGGTAACGCACTCAGTGAAGTGTTAGATCACTTAAGTCTCCCCGCGTCCTTGTTCTCGTGCGTACAGACTCACACTCGCTTTGCGAGTGTCTGGTGAAATTAGGATCAACTACCGAGAAACGATTGATGATTGGTATAATGCACTTACGTCAAAGCTACGAGCGACGCGAAATGACCCAAGTACGCTGGATTGATGGCAACGACATCCCAGCAGACGCCATGACGAAATCGACGTCCAACCAGGCAGAGGAGGAGCTGATCTCAGCTAACGAGCTTAGCATACGGATGGAGAGATGGGTTGAGGAAGGGAATAATGGGGAAGGAAATGTTTGAATTGATTTAACAAACCAATCCTCGTGCTACACAAGAAAAGAGAAAGTTTTCGGTGTTGGTACATCAACAATCGACGTCTTGCGCTGATACTGCTCTTGGTATAAAAACTCTGTATATTAGCTTAGCCCACACGTTGATTAGAAAATAGACAAGGACAATTGAGAATCATAACCCAACCCAGTACGTACGCACAGAAGCCTACCAATAGAAATGGATCTCCAATTACATGGTCATTAAAGAAACAAACAGTCACAGCTCAATATGCTTGCGAGGCGGAAGATGCTGCTCTTACCACGCTGGCCGTCACTGCACAATAGCGCCGGCCTCGGTATGAAGAAATTTTATAATTAGCCAGCTAGGTATAACACACACCGACGACACTGCGGCTATGATCACTGTAAACCCTGAGGAAATCTCAGCCCGTAATCAACACTTTCTTGTGCAATAGTCAACCGTTCGGGAATCAATAAAGGAAATCTCATTGAATTGAAGTATGCACAGACAGATCGCTGCAGAGCCGATGGACTGACCATAGTACGACGACGTATTAAATATACGGCGTTCTGTTATCAGCTTAAATTAGGCCTAAAACAATCAGTCTTTGGGGGGCGGAGTAGGGTAACTCGTGACGAGTCACGTGATACGCTTTATTTCTAAGTAGCTAACAAGTCACAATAAATGGGAGACAATGCTCCTTGCATATCTATGTCGTACACGAAAATACCAATTCGACTATCTGATCGTGGTTGTCACGGTAAAAGCGATGTTATAATTACTAATCGAGTTGTCCTTTAAGCTAGGTTGGATAGGGAAATGCTTCTATAGCAATAAGAGATGACGCAAATTTGGGATGAAAAATCGAACATATTATTAATGCAGTGCTTCATAACTGCCAGCGTAAGGTGCTAGGTTGTGCGCTTTCTCTTTGCCGACCTTCCTTTCTTTAAGACCTGGGGGCTTTCGGTAAACTCCTTGCCTGCATTATCCTCTGCTGGGCTTTGGCCTGTAAGTTTTACATTTGCGAATGGGATACGCTTATTCTCGGTAATGAGTTTGTTTTTCGCACTCAAGGAAGCTACTCGGATCGGTTGACGTGAATAAGTTTTCAGTGGACGAGAAGTCGTATTGTGTTCCTTACCAACGGCTTGCTCTGAATCGAGCGAGGGTCGCGTGCGTAGAAATCGGTTAGATACGCTCGCTTTAGAAGCTTTATCAGCGTCATTGGTAACTGGACATATAGGAGACAAGTCACCGCCTAGGGTATGTTTGATCTTCTGTCTCTTTACACTCGAATTATTTTCTAGGTTCCCTGTGTCGAAAGAGTGTGCGGACTTTTGTTTTCCGTTCTTATTTGGGGTTTCTACCGCTTCCCTGATGCTTTCACGGCCCGCTTTAAAGTCTCGTGGGCGCGGGCCAAGCACTCCCCTGCAGTTATCACTGCCACAGCGGCACTCTTGGATATTTTTGGCGGAGAATGGATCAAAATTGTAGTCGTAAGTTAGCTCTTCTCCAGTCATGATGGGCTCATCCCCGGCAAAGAGCGCCATGCGTGGATTGCCCCCGACAATCCATTTGACCATGCGACAGTTTGGCTTACATGAGTGGTTAATAAAGCGAGCAATACTTCCTTTCGTCGCATCAATTATCATAGACTGATCAAAGGACATAAGGTAGTAACACTTAGAGGCATCTATCAGACATATTTTCCCACGAGAAAGCAAGGACACTTACCTCATTGTCTTTGTAATCTTCATTCATCCGGCGGTCGCATTCTTCTTCTGTGATGATCTCCCCTGTATATTCGACGATAATCTGGTGAGGCTCAAAACATCGGTTTGAACGAACACCATACCCACGATCGGCCGTTTTGATCACTTCGACTCCAATCCTATACTTGCCACCGGCACGGCGACGTTCCTGCAATCCTGCAAAAGCACGATTCATGCAGCAGGTAGCATTAAGTGCACAATTCGTATCATCGCATTCATAAAACATGATTCGATTCTGGCAGTCCTCACCACAGCCGGTTTCAGGCTTGCAGACACATGTCGAATATGAGCTTTTCGCAAATTTGGAGACCTTCCATAGGGCACCTGCATCACCAATAAAACGGTCTACCAAAGTTATCAGCAAGATCAAGAAATTTCATATCAGCTCATCTTACTCTTGGTTGTTTTTCGCCACTCGTCAGGCTTAGGCTGGCCAGGAGGCAAGGGAGAGCAGACATCAAATGGCAACTTAAAGTCCCGTCCTATTTCTAGCAGACGCTTACCATTCCACATAGGCAGGGGTAGAATTTTATTTAGCACATGGCGAGGCCAAATCTTATCATAGTTTTGCCCGACGTAAATTCCTTCCGTGAGCCAGACTTTCTTCTTTGTTCCCTGAGCTAGATGGCGCCTTGCAGCAGACTTAGAAGGCGATGGAAAAGCAGAGTTATCTTTTACCCTTTTCTTCTTCCTCTCGGAGCCATCTGAGGTCGCAAGCTTCCCGTTACGCCAAATTTCGTGAATTACAGGTACGGTGTCAATTTTTGCAAACTCATTAGTATCCACTAGATTTTTCAACTCCCGACTCAATGGTTTTGAGCGGGAACGAGTCAGATCTTGACCGCGTTTTTTCTGGCTTGCTTCCTTAATTAGATCCAAATTCATAGAGCTAGGTTCGGTGGTCAGGGTCGTAGATCGTGTAAGCCTTCGCTCAAGTCTCTCTCGAGATTTCCTAATTTCACGAGAGACACAGTTGACCTCTTGAGCTTTCTCATAATCTGTTTTAACTTTAACAGTAGATGGTTGATACTTAGAAGTCTCCATCTGGTCGGCATTCCATCCGACCATGCTCACTCGAGCAGTATTCCTCGAACCGTCCCCATTGGATGATCTAGTGTTTGCCGGAAGTCTAGGTTCAATTTTTTCGTGGGTTTTAAGTTTAGATTTTGCGGCAATCCGATTCGGAGAATCATGTATGATCTTCGCAGTGTTGTTAACCTCATCAGTTCCAATACTGGTATTGGTACGACTACTCAAGCGTCTCGAGATTCGAACAATCAAACTAGATCTAGTTTTGTCTGGGTGCGTCGCCACTGAATTAGCATTCTGGTGACGAGCGGGTGTAAGGTGTGTCGATGGTGTTTCGTAGTTGGGTGCGACTGTTGTTGGGTCCTTGGTAATGACACGTTGCGTCGCCAGCCGGTGACGCGTGATACGGTTATTACAGGATTTCGTAGTTGATAATTTCATCTGTTATCACCGCTCCAGCGTTTTTACCGGTCAAACACTTACTGTAGCTGATGATCGGGATAGAGGCGAGGGTGAAGTACAGAGCGCGAACGAGACCCAGGCTACTTACAGCAGCTTGCACCGCGATATGGGCGAGTTTACCACCTACGTCTTCGTGAGGTACTGATCAGTCGAATAGGAAAACTTGAATTTTAAGATGATCGCATCATATTTGAAACCTGATGGATAGATCTTGGTGTATTTTTAGATGATAATGTGAGCCTTGAAAGATGGATGTCAAGTTTTGGCTGAGAGAACGGGCAGAAATACTACATGTAGTTAGAAAGATAGAAATCGAAGCTCCCGACCCTCCACAGATATTTTATCAAAATACAAGGTCTACCTTTGAAGTAACTAACGTTGCTACAAACCAGGTTGGCTAAATGGCTCATGGACAAGATTCGTGGACTTTAAGTACCCTCTATTCTTGTATTTTGTCGTCGCCAAGCACTCAGTTTCAATCATTACAAAGCCATAGACTATCCTAATTTCGTGCCAGATGAGTTTTTTACTGGCCGATCATAGGCATCAATATACTCGATACATAGTGTCACGCGTGGGAGTTTAATGGTTCCAATCGTTGAGCTAGCTATTGGTTTAAACATGATGTCTTGTGTAAGGTCACGTGAAAGTCCATGCCTGCCTATTACGCCCCCCAGAAATCGAATGTTCAAGAATTAAAAAAATTGGAGCACAGAATACAAAATATTTGATGCACTGGAGTGCCCTTTCAAGACTTACATCGCTCACTGGGAGTGTATTTTAAGCGTATAATTCTATACTCAATAGTTCTTGAACAGTTGGCTCTTTCACAAGAAAATGGCGAGTTCGTGCTGTGATTTTGTTCGAGCTAGTTGTCAACATAGCTGCTGCATTTTCTATTTATGTTCTCAAAATTCTAGACGCTGCGTTGAATGGTTCTTCAAATAATCGTCGAATCCATGATTCTGCAATTACCAATATGGTTAGAGCAGTATACTCTACCTCGTAGGTGCTTTGAGCTGTTTTAGGTTGCTTTTTAGACCGTTACTCGATTGGAGAGCCATAAATCACAGATAACCTAATAATTTTTCCTTTTGGAAATAATAAATTTGTCCAACTAATGTCTGACGACGCTGTGAGCTTAATATTCCCTTTTCTGGGAAGAAGATGGCCGCTGATTTGGTACGAGAGATGTATCATTTTAGATGCTTGAGTGAAAGTAGAGTATTTTTAGGGGGCCGATAACCATGATAAGAAAGTCGCTTGATTGCATATTGAATAACAGCTCGAGTCATTCTTGCAATGAGGAGAAGCTTTCCTACAGCAGAAGATATTTGATAACTTCAGACTCAATGTATTAATCTCCTGTCTTGAAGTCAATGAATTTTTCGTCGGCTATCGATATGTCTGCCCATTTCACTATAAGGGGCTTCAATTCTGTTCATTTGATCTGTGTGTATACCACATGATTTCTGATGGATATTAGCGACAAGAAATTTGGTCATGCTACCTAAATCATTAGCGCGGAAAGCGTGAGGTGATGTGTTAATTGTGTCTTGGGTTTGAGATGTTGAGGCAGATATGATCATATATTATCTACATGCGTAGATACGATAGTTTCATTGCGCCAGAACATATTTGTGTTATATTTTAGAAGACCAAATGACCTTGTCATGTAAGGCTTGCTACAAATTCAATTGCAATGTCTTGGAGCTACTTTAAGTCCGTATACTGTCTTTTGAAGTTTGCGGTCAAGGTTTCCAGGCTTTTCCCTTCAATGCGGCTGATCAATGGAGATAGGCCTAGTTATTTTCGGATGTAAAAAGGCTGCAGTTACATTAACATTGCTAACAAGCAGAGTTTTTAGAGCCGTGAGCGCTGACAGAATTCTCATGGTTATTGCTGGAAGAACAATAGCGTAAGTATCATTAGCATAAGGTTGTGAAAATACTCTCGTGCACTATCTAGATTTCAATTGCCACTTTGATTTTACTTTGAAGGACTAGATACCTGTTAATGCTCTGCTATGGCTTTAGATCGTGGCACTGGAGTCCAAAAATTGTTATCTCTTATTTTTTTCAATCTCTTTATCCATAGCCTTGATCCACTCTTTTGCTTTCGGCCCGATCAGAGTTTGTCAATTGCATTAGGATTGCTTGACTTGAGGCCGAGAACTGGTCTCTGAGAGGAAAGACATTGTCATGGAGACGAGGATCTCGTCGAATAATTTTACTGCCTGTCTCAAAATTGAGAATGATGTGTTCTCTGGGAAATTCAGTGTCAACATAAACACCATGTTTGACTTTGGAATTAAGCTTAATTTAGTCAGAGTTTAGCCAAATGGCACGAGAGATAAAAGAGTATATAATTGCTGAATATTTGGAAATCATTTGTCAACAGCTTGAAATCGAGAGCTAGGAGCAACGTTGTTGGGTGTCATTTTTAGAATCTTAATAGCGGCAGTTGAGGTGACTATCCAAAGACATTATGGAAGAGCAGAATGGAGATTTAATGCTCCTATTTCTCTACCGCTATGCGAATGTTTCTTTCAACAATGCCATTTTGCTCTGGAGCAAGCGAAGAAGATGTCCGCCATTCAATATCACGACGCCAAAGTTCTTATATTTCAGAAGTTGAGAACTCAGTATAACAGACCGTGTGAACTAGAGTTGGAGTTTTATAAAATATAGTTTCCGAGTGTTGAAGAAAATAGCGAATCTGAGTTGGTAGTGTCTTTTTCGAACAAGTAAGCCAACCCTATTTCTGGAGATGTCTTCCTCAATTTCTAGGAGAAAAAAATTTGTCGTTGGAGCTATTTTATCAATAGCAGTTAAGTAAAGAGAACTATAACTACCAACTAGTTCTACATTAATCGCTGCAATAAATGGAGGTGTTCTCGGAAGGAGTCCATGTTTTTTGGTGATGGTTATTTTTATTTCAGAACATGTTGTAAAACTGATTGAAGATTTAGATCCTTTGATACGGGCTTATTTTAATCTATAATTTTGCACCTTATTCTCAGGGTAGTCATATATGGTGGGCCAGTAATGATAAATATGGTAGTTTGAAGAGTATTTTGCCTGGAATTTTTAGATTGTCAGATAAGTCTACCTGTTTCGCGTCTGAAATTTGCACAGATTGCACCATCTGGACGAATGAATTCTATGTTCTTTAAACTGGACGGCCTAGATGTAAAATAACCTTGTTTCTCATGATGAAATGTTGATAGAATTATGGTCTTTTCTACCGGGTCAGCAAATAGCCTCTTTTAGAAAATCAGTTATAGCATCAGATGTGAAAAGGATCAGATGGTCATTCCCTGGCATTGTTACTCAACCCCCCTCTCCTGTCACGGGCCAAGCCCTATATCCTTTAGATCTGAGACCAGTGGAGCCGGTTAGGATCTGTCAGAAGTTGTGATTGTAAGGTAGTTTAAGTGAGAAGGCAAGGGTAAAATATGTAGTAGAAAAGTTCCAGCCTTTTCAAGAAGTATGCTAAAATAGAGTATGAAGTTGTATTATCATAGGTATGTAGAGATAAAAATGGAGAGGTAAAAGCTTGTCTTTCTCGTCTTCTCAAAACTAAGATTTTCTAAGATACATATATTTTTCTGGAGTCCTAAGTATCTAATTGTTTCAAGATAGTGTAGCATAACTGGCTTGATATTGAAGAGTCAGTCGATGACGGATACTTTTGCTGATGATCCATTGCTGATACAAATGTTCAGAACACGTTGATGCGCGTACCAGAGACGTGTTTAGGAGGTGAGACGTGACGTTGATTAATCGCCTTTGAACTAGCACGGAGCATGTTTAGAAGCGAAACCCATTTCTCACAGGATCAAATCTAAAACCGTCCCAACTCGTTTGCACCGCGTGGGGCTCTATACATTTAGTAGCTAGGTGAATACAAATAGAACTCACTGTGACAGACAAGTGCCTGTTAGGGTTGTGTTAACTTGCATATACCTCACTCCCTCGTCCCCTTCCACATCATCTTATTCTCGTTATCGTTCCATAAGGAATTATCAACTGTTGGGACACTAATTCGCGACTGGAGCCTCGTGTCAGAACTTTTCGGTGTTTAAGATTTGAGGATGGAGAATAGGATTATGAAGACGGTATCAAAAGATTGTATGAGGGGGATGAAGACGGCATTTCTACCTGTACGTGGTGTCCCCTACGAACCTGGAGTTTATCTTCAGAGCCAACAAAAACACGCAATACTTAGTCACGGAGGAAAAGTCACCCAAACGAGTTTCCGGGGCGTACCCAGCTCCCGTTATGGTGGTGATGGATTAGACTAAGTTGGCCCTTTTTACTAAGATGAATTCTCACTGTTTACAGATATTCTGGCATTATACTGTCTCCCGAGGAAAGAGCACTGCTACCTGAGCGCTGGTGGTGTCGGTATAAGGAGGATATCTGGACTATGGGATATTGGGGAGATACAGATGGGGATACGCACCTCGTGTGGCTCTGGTGTCTAGGCCTCGCCTGGCTGGAGTTGCAGGTTTTTTGAGACTTTTTCCCGCGAACCGGTTTCCATGGCTGCTTTTTTTCAATTTTTTTTGAGCAGAAGGTTCCGTAGAAAAAGTGGTTGAATTCTACGGGTAATGACTGAGCTAAATGGCTACCCGTCATGGGTCAATATATCAATGATCTTGGGTTCGAGATAAAAGTGGATAGGAGCACTGTAAAAGGTGTGGCCTGGGTCAGAGAGTAGCCCTAGTGTTATAATAGTCTTGGACTCCACATAGCACGAATAAACACAACTACAAAGATTGTATGAAGTTGATATCAGTCAGATGAAGATGATTGATTAACTGATCTCATAAGAGAGAATGGAAGTTATTGTATCGATCTACAGTGTGCGGCAGACAGCCCTCGATTTATACCCTAATTCGTTCGCTTAAGGCTTGGGCCAAGTATATCAAACGTACCAAACACAGCCCATGACATAACTTTCCTCAATTACACGTGACATACTACATATTGCAGTTATGTATTTCGCCGATGATGATAACTAACACCTCGTAACCGCTTATTTGAGATTCAGAGCCGGAATCCCCTGGAAGCCTCAGCCGAACTTGATGTTTGAGATGACGGATAATAATACAAATTTTCTAGACGCAATTCCCAATCAGAATTTCAAAATGAATAATAGTTGGTTCCACTTGGTTTATAAATTTTGGTAAACGATTGATTGATCGATTGATTGACTGATTTTATTTTACGTCTACCGATTCCCATGCGACGCACGAGCTCTTTATATTTCCTATCGGGACAAAAGACGTCAGGGAGATACTCATGGGCTTCAATAAAGTCTACAGATTTACAGGTGTGAGAGAGCGCATTCCCATAGCTGCTTCTCGCGGATAATTACAGATCCTGAATAAGGATAGAAACAGATTAGTTGTGCCCTCCGCTACCTGCGCGCTCTAGTCCAAACTCCCATTACTATAACTCCCCTCTGATGACCTTTTTTCAATTTTAATTTTTTTTTGAAACTATGAAACGAAGAGGGGGTTTTCTTGTGTGTTTTTTAGTTTTAAGTTTTATAGGACTACGTTGATGCAGTCAAGTTAGATGGGCAAGTGATCACGAGCACATATATTCAAGTAGAAACGGGTTTATTTTAGCCAATAGTCCAGCACAAGGCCCCCATCGCGAATGCCGAGGAGGTAAGGAAGTAATTTGTAAGGAGGTCCTTGTGGGCGCCTAGCTCGCCTCTTGACTATGTGGCAGAAAAAGAAGTGTAGCGAAGCTTTGCGATGCCTGCAGCAACAGAAAATATTAACATACTGATGTGAGAGCCATTCATGGTAGTCTGCAAAGTCGCCATGACCGAAACTTATGGCCAGAATTCGTCTCAGTATATCGCAAGGAAGACGTAGTTCCTTCGATTGCTGGGCGCTGTGTTGATCTCTAGTTGATGGTTAGTCTTTAGTTGTGGGAGGAGGCATCTCCAGAGCCTGCTTGTTGCCTCTGGTAAAAGTGACTTGGCCCAGCGTTCCAATCCAGCATTAAAGAGAGGAAGTTCTAGCGCCAGGGGAAGGTGACACTCTTCATTTGCTGCCTTGTCCGCGGCCACGTTCCCAGGGATGGACGAGTGACCTAGGACCCAGCGGACTTTAACTTCACCTTACTTGATGTGAGGAAGGCAGAATCGGCGTTGCCACTTAGGATCCAACTTGAGGAGCTCATCAAACACAGCTTATGATGAGCCGGAGAATGGAGTGAGTAGGCGGAAGGCGACCTCTAGATTATCCAAAAATGCCCAGAGATTTGCCGCGAATTTTGTGGTGGGTGAGGCCAGCGCTGTCTTCGCTCCTTCTAAGGCCATTGCAGCTTCCGCATCGAAAACCTCCATGCCTTTGCGGAGTGGAATATTTTTCTGGAAGATTTGTACGTCCCCTTGGTAGGCCGCGTAGCTAGCGCCCGTGAGGCCGTTAGACTATTTTGAGCCCTCTATATATAGAGCAATATCGCCAGATGGGAATTGTAGTGAAGAAAATATTGAGACTTGTTTGGCTTCTTCCTGAGATTCTCCGCGCGAGCTCCCCACCCTAACATAGGCATCCTTATAGACTTGTATTGGGGTCCATGGGGAGAGGGAAATTAACTTAGTTTGCTCGGCCTGAGGGAGTGTTGAGTACATTGCGGGCGAAACGTGAAGTGAGGCGATTCAGAGAAATAACTCTATTTGCACGGTGGATTAGAGGATGGCGGGGATCGAGGTGACGTAGGCGGGTGGTAGCCGCTGTAGTCCGTCGGTTGAGTGATATTTCTGGAGGGGGCAGTCCAGCTTCAAAATGGAGTGCAGCTGAAGGGATAGTGCGGTAAACAGGGAGAATTACGCGAGCAGATTTAAGTATGACTTTATCTAACAGTGGGAGAAGAAATTCTACGCGATTTGAGATTCGCCCTGGGGGTCCTTGACGGAATCTACCGGGCCACCGGGCTTCAGATCCATAGTAAGCGATCGGGAGGACGCATGCAACGGCAGCCTGGCGTAGCAAGTAGTTAAACGACCGGGTTAGATGAGATGTTCTGAGGCACGAGATGTTGCCAATTGGGGCATATTATCAGAAGGCATCATGTTTGGACGAAGGGGTATTCCGGGACTGAGTAGGTTTCATAACGAGCAGAGGCGTTTTGGGACAGTAGCATAACGGCAACTAGGAGCAGTTGGCTGTAGCCTCTGACAGAAGTCATGAGAAGGGGACCGGTTAGGGCTTTCATGATGATGTATATTAGGAAGGCGTTATCTTTGGGAAAGGGTATCGAGAACGTGAGGTTCTCGGATCAGTAAATTGTTATTTCTATCGTCGTTGATCTTTGTGGTCAACAGTGATTACTTTTAGGCCAGTAGAGCCAGTTATTATTATTATCATTTTACCTTTATACATTTATCTCAAGTGAGTCGGGACGCCTCGGACTGTGTTACCCAAAGAAGAAAGAGCGTTGCCGACTTTGAGGGCCTTAGATGCTAACAAACGGACGTGCCACGTAAAAGAAAGCTTTTTATCGAATAAGATCCCAAGTCAGCGTGTATGTGAAGGGTAACTGGCGTCGGTCGCTGCACGACAAGCGAGTGCCACAAACTGTATATATTCTATCTATGTACAGTAAAACTTCTCTAACACGATAGTGGGTCCCGGCATAAGTGTTGAAAATATTCATTGCAACTTGCACTTTTATATTTGCAACACTTACCCTTACAGGTCATTTTGCGTGCAGGGGTAAGTATTGCAAATATAAATGGATGAATTTCAATTAATATTTTCAACACTTATGCCAGGACCCACTATCGTGTTAGAGAAGTTTTACTGTAGACAATGACTTAGCACTAGGCTTACTCCTGGTGCAACCAAGATATCAGGGCCAGCCATGTAACACAAACTTCATTGATATCAATAAATGACGTCGGAATTGACCGTGAAACCTACTTTACAACCCATCGATATGATCCGAGCGTATTTCACGGAATTTTGATAGATACGAGAGCCGCTAGTCAATCCTCTACTGGTCTCGGTCAGTATTAAGCATTTGGATCCCTTTATGTGGCTCTCACAAACTTGATACAGTAGAACCTGTCATAACCCATAGCTTTATTGGACCACCGTACTGGTTCCTACCAAAAAAAGCCATAACCTGTCATCCCCATAACTTTTTTGGGAATTATGGGTTTTTTCCCGTGACTTTTACGTAATACCACTACTATTGCTATGGCAACCAATCTATATTTGATCGCCAACCTATCGAAGTTTAATACATACTCCGAGACTGAAATACGTTTTGTCCCCAGTCCCATACTAAATTATATGGGACTAGTGACAAAACCTATCCTGGTGTAAGTATACATGTACCGGTACTAGTACTAGTATGTACAAAGATCTACTAGTGTTGTGCTGACTCGGTTATGACTCAAGGATATCTGGAGTTTGAAGCTTATGGATAACGTGCCAAGTGACAGAGTTGCTGAAACTAATGAGTCATGTATAACATCTTCTTTTAAACAATAATAGAACTCGCATTGTAGTTTCAAAGTAGGCATCGGATATTTGATATTG
The DNA here is from genome assembly GCA_028751805.1 of Podosphaera xanthii. Taxonomy (NCBI): domain Eukaryota; kingdom Fungi; phylum Ascomycota; class Leotiomycetes; order Helotiales; family Erysiphaceae; genus Podosphaera; species Podosphaera xanthii. The sequence goes on from JAPWIX010000019.1 coordinate 77,140, forward strand.
GAGGAAAGATGTATATAGATACTGCCATAGTCAGTGCAGCAAGAGTAATAGTCTCCATCGTGACCATCAAGGCGATATTCCATCCACTATACGCATTCAGTATAACCATTTATATCGTACTTATCATTCATTCACACTATTGACTATTCCATCGAAGGACAGCACCATCACTAGACAAGTCGCCAACCACTCCACATCCCCATTCAACTTATAACACTTGGCACTTAATGTCTATTGCGCATTTTTAGACGTATCATTTCACCACGTGGTAGAGCCTGCGTTAACAGACAACTATGCTGTAAACTTTAATTTTTTTGATTTCAATATTTTCTGTTTTTTTTTACAATGAGAAAACTTTCACAGCACCAGATATCATCCATCACTACATTACTCGATAAAGGTAAAAAAGATCTAGGAATAGCAAAAATTATGGGCTGTCATAGGTCTACGGTAGCCAGGTATCGGAAAAGACATCTCATGATTCATCAAAACCTGTGGAGGGACGACCACGGAAGTTAACGTGTCGAGACAGGCGTGCCCTGGCTCGTTTGGTGGCCAATGGCGGGACCAAAACTGCGGTAGAAGCGACGAAGATTATCAATCTTGAACGAGAAGACAAAGTTCCTCCTGGTACCGTAAGGCTGGCTCTGAGGGAATAGGGTCTCCGGGCTATTAAGAGGGTGAAGAAACCGATGCTGTCAAAGCCGCATTAGAGAGCTCGGTTGCATTGGGCTTTAGAACATGAAAGTTGAACTATTGAAGATTGGAAAAGAGTTATTTGGTCAGTTGAGACGAAGATAACTAGACTCAATAGCGACGGAATCAAATATGCCTGATCCAGGAATCCAAGTAGCTATTCAGCAGAAGTTGTCGAAGAGACACTGAAGTTCCGGGGGCGGTTGCGTAATGATATGGGGCTGTATGTCTTGGTTTGGCGCCGGTGGAATGAGTCGTGTGGTTGGAAGGATGAACTCGGAACAGCTAATTGTCAGGGTTACAACCCCTGTGACTAACTCGGGCTTAGCGCCCTTGCTTACATCACCGTTTTTAGCGCTATCTGTTATCACGGCTACTTTTGCTTAATTTACTTTATTGCTAATTATTATTTAACATTCACCTTACCCGATTGGGTTACTAGCCGTACCCACTTTATGACGATTATTATTAAATATTAGAGAACATTCACGAATCTTCTATGGAGTACTGAAATGGTTTAATGGCATTCTGGGATATTGTGAATACTCTAGTATCTTCTATGGTTTATTATACGTTCTAGTTCTAAGGCGTTCGATGGGATTCGGTGGGGACAGCTTGGGATAACTATATATGATTGTTCTTGTCTTGTAAATAATCTTCACGCACTTCTTAGTTTATTAATTGAATCTTTAGATCTTTGAGTTATTCAAGACCAGCCTCTCACAGTAGAAGTGCGTGAGTAATATTTTGGACAGGCCAGGGTAAGCGGCAGCCCTATCGAATATTGACTTGACTCGTATTGCACCTTGCGACATTGTGTAATGTTTGTCCGACGTTACTGCATGCTGTTTAATGAAGTCAATAAGCTGTTGGAGTTGTTCTACTGTGACGACGTGCGCCGTCTTTGAGACAGCCTCAAACAGCTCTTTTGTCCAGCAATGTGCGTCATGTGTGGGCAACCTTGTTATCTCCCCACTGCGTCGCACGATCACACATTTGTTCTGCCCACCTTGGACGGTCCTTGCACACAGTTCTGACAAGCGACGCCATGCAAGGTATTCAAGGATGTCAGCAGATGGCACTTTGTCCAAGATACGAAGCTGGTCTAGCCGTTTCTGTATGTAGTGATAACCGTCTTTAGAACCAAAAGTATTCCGCAATTTCTGCATCTCATTATGGTGCGTCTTAATCAGATTTTCCAGGTTGGGGTCGTTTTTCTTAAAACCCAAAACAGCACGCAGCACGTCAGCAGTATAACGCGGGTGATTGATTGTGAACGTGCCTTCGATTCTCCGAGGTGCTTTAGCAAGTCTAGTGCCACTGCTATTGTCTGAGCCGGTTGTGTGACATGGCAACCTGTGTGTACGTAGGTCGGTAGTTATCACGGGCAGTTGGGCAGTAACTTAATCTTCAGGGTAATATATTTGTAGTTGCATAAAAGAGAAACTAGACGGTCTACGGAATCTACATGTACGCGTGCTCGCCTAATCGCCACGCTAGTGGTATCACCATGCCAACGCTAGTACCCGTGACACTACCCTCTCGCTAAACAAGAGAAACGCTCTTGTATCTTGTAACAGAAAATTAATTTATCTGCGTTTTAGCCATGGTCTTGGTGGGCCTGATTGTGGGTTCGCGTCATGAAATTCCCAGAGTGCGTCATCACATCCTTTTAAATGAGAAGCTGGCTCCCATGAAGAAGAACCATCCGACCATTGTACTTGATAGTACCAGCGTTTGTTTACCATTTGGTTATATCCTGTAATTTTATCAAATCGCCACTCCACCACGTCTTCTTGATTGTCCGTTCTTACAACCACTCTACCATCGTTGGCCCTAATGTCTCCGTCCTGCTGCCCAGGGGCTCGCTCGTGTGGGCGCAATTGTACTTTTGATACGTGAAATGTTGGGAAGATTTTGATATTTTTTGGTAGGTCAACTGTAACAGCGTGCGGTGATACTTTAACCACTCGAAAGGGGCCTTCCCAGCGTGGATTTAGCTTATTAACAGGTCGTCCCATATTCCAGTTTTCCGTGCTAACCATAACCTCATCTCCCACAAAAAATCTTGGCGCATCCGTACGTCGAAAATTTGAATTACTTTCATATCGATCTTGAGCAATTTTTGACATAGTTTTAACATGTTCAAGAACAGTTTTAAACCGATTGGCTATTTCATGGGCTTTAAAGTATTCTTGTTTTTGTGAAGATGATAGTGTGGGTGCTGCGGGCGTCTGAGGCTCAATGCCGAGTCTTGGATTGTAGCCGTAATTGGCAAAGAAGGGGCTTACTCCCGTGGTAGAAGAAACTGAATTATTACCCGCAAATTCGGCAAGTGGAAGCCACAGAGCCCAGTCGTCTTGCGCCCAATTTACGTAAAGTCTCAAAAATTGTTCTGCCTCGGCGTTGATACGTTCGGTTTGACCATTCGTCTCCGGATGATATGCAGAAGAAGGTTTTAGTGTAGTTCCTAATCTTTGTGATAAAGCTCTCCAGAACGCCGAAATAAATTGAGTCCCTCGGTCAGACACAATTCGCTCTGGTGACCCATGTAGAGACCAAACTTTTTCAACAAAAGCTTCTGCTAGTTCTTCAGTCTCCAGAGTTTCGGTTGGAATAAAATGTCGCATTTTAGTCAACCGGTCAACTATGACAGCGATATGTTTAAATCTGCGTTTTCTAACCTCACAATCGGGAAACGGTGTAATATAGTCTATAGATATATCTGTCCATGGTTTAATGGGAAGAGGTAGAGGTTTTAAAAGACCAGAAGGAGACTGTCTGGGTGTTTTTGTCTTTGTGCATAGTAAGCAGCCTTTGCAAAATTTTCTGGCAGCTATTGTCATACCTGGCCACCAATAGGTTCTGTTAATCAGGTCTATGGTTCTTTCTCTACCTGGGTGGCCAGCAGGTCCTGAATTATGTGCTCTGTGAAGTAGCTGAAGCTGGATACTTTCGTCATCTGGCGGAATAAGTAAACGATCCCGGTAGTACACTCGGCCAGCGACAATTCGACACTCGCTAAATGCTATTTTTAGCATTTTTGCTAGGTAAGCTATACAGTGCCTTTTCGATTTGTCTGACAAATCGTCCACTATTTCCTGCATTACTAAGGAGTCGTAATATGATTCAGAGATTAAATCATCAATCGGTCGAGAAACATCTATTTGGTATAAAGACATAGAGTTCAAAGAAAAGTATGATGAAATTTAGAAGATGGGATTAATGGAATTCGCCTGGCCGAAAGCCTGTCGTCTAATATATCTCTTGGTGCATCTTGTGGCCTTCGGCTCAAAGCATCCGCCCTTGTATTAACCGAGCCAGGTCGGTAGACTAAGCGGAAATTAAAACGGGAGAGGAAGTCTGCCCATCTCATTTGTCTCTGGTTTAATTCTTTTGTTGTTTGAAATGTCTGAAGGTTTTTATGGTCGGTCAGGATATCAAATTGGTCTTGTAGTCCTTCCAATTATGGCCGCCATTCTTCCAAAGATTTTATCACACCAAGGAGCTCTTTATCATAGATATCATAATTACATTCTTGTGTCGAATGCTTGGACGAAAAATAAGCTACGGGACGAAGCTCCTCGCCAAAGTATTGAGATAATGTACCCCCGCAAGCCCAATTGCTTGCATCTACTTCCACAACTGTTTTTCTTGACCAGTCAAAAACCGCTAGAGATGGCGCTTTCGTGAAGGCCTGTTTTAAATTTTCAAATGATGATGCACAGCCATGTGTCCAAACCCATGCAGCGTCTTTTTTAATGAGTCCATGAAGTGGTCGGGTAAGCTCAGAGAAATTTTTAACAAATCGACGATAGAAATTTGCAAAACCTAAAAAACGTTGCAATTGTCTTTTTGAAGTCGGTGGTTCCCATTCAAGAATAGCTTTTACCTTATCCGGGTCCATTTCAATTCCCCCTGGCGTGATAATGAGGCCCAGGTATTTAGTTTTCTTGGTGTGAAACTCGCATTTGTTAATGTCAATTTGCAGCCCAGCAGTGCGCAGTCGTTTAAGTACTTCTCTAACATGCTCGATGTGCTCTTCTTCAGAGTTAGAGAAAATTAAGACATCATCCAAGTAAGCTGTAGCATATTTGTCTAAAACGTCATCTTTTCTATATAATATTTCTCTTCTCTTCTCTATAATGTATTGGATGAAATGTGGATCCCAATTTTTAGTTTTGCGAAACGGTGATTGGCTGGCGGAGGGGGAGGTGGCCGGTGGTTGGTCGGGCAAGCGAGGGGCGACGTCATTTCGTCTGACCGCCCGAAAACGGCAGTACTGATTGGCTCGCAGAGCGTCGGATGTCTGACTCAGCTCAGAGGACTAAATGTGGATACCACGAGAAGTGCGAGCACGCTCATTTGGCGGAGGGGGAGAGGTGCGCGCGCTAGATAGAATAAAGCTGTGCTATTGGCCCACGGAGCGTCGTTTCTGCTGACTAAAGCCCATCAGACTAAATGTGGATACCATTTTAAAATTCGCAAATGCTCATTCGTCGCCACTAGCGTCTGCACCACGCTAAGAAAACTTTTCATCACCTCCCACAATCCATTCCACTTTCTCTTTTATTCATCATCGTCGTCGCCGAATTTTCTACCACCACCAGGTACGTCGTCCTATCCGCATCGCTGACAATTTCACAGGTATAAAGAATTACACACGGCTTCAGGTGAGTAAATGGCCCCATTCTGAAATACTGACAAACCCACAGGTCGTCGTCGCTGCAGTATTAATTTCGATTTCAGGTACGTCGTCCACTTTTTATCGCTGACAATTAACAGGAAACTTTAGGTAAGTGACAGCAACTATATTCTTGAATTCTAACAATTTAACAGGCCGCTGCGACAAAATTTCATCGCTTTTGAATCAGGTACGTCGTCTACAACGCTGATAGCTGACAATCTCACAGGAAATAGTATTACACATGGCTTCAGGTGAGTAAATGGCACCATTCTCAATCACTGACAAATCCACAGGATGTCGTCGCAGCAGTATTTGTCCCGAAATCAGGTATGTCGTGCAATTTTCATCGCTGACAATCTACAGGCAGCCTCAGACCAATGATAGCCACTCTATTCTTCAACTCTGACAATTAACTAGGTCGCTGCGACATAATTTCATCGTTTTTAGATCAGGTACGTCTTCAAATCAAGCTGATAATTCTTCACAGGCTCCGAAATCATCAGTGAAAGCTTCAAATGTAAGAAACATCCCCACACTAATTGCTTCACTGACGATTTTAGGTCGTTACTGCCCTCATACTTCGACAACTCTCAGGTACGTCACAGATTAGCTCTCAGAAGTCATATTAACTTTCCCAGAATTATCAGCCGCGAATCCGTGAAATACTTGACACCTGGATTTTTTTAATCCAATAAACCACGCCAACGAACAATTTATCACATTTGCTCAGGTACGAAGCCAAAAATTATATTTCACTCTACTAACAAGCATTAGAATCGAATATACCGCTGCTTGAAATCTAAGACATCATTTGAATCGATCCAATGACATTCATCAGTCTATAGGTTTTTGAACAGACTATACTATCACCAGGTACGTTTCAAGTCGAGCTCCAAAACAGTCATTAACGAGTTTTAGAAGAATTTTATTCGAAATGCCGACGAGTCTGAACAAATTTTCAAGATGACCTTACCACATTACTCCAAAAAAAAATAAGAAAGACGACAACTGGCAACAGCCAATTCATCAACTAAAGAGCAATTGAAAACCGATAAGTTTGAGAAGTATAGAGAATCTGAAGATTTAATCCAAACCATCCTGTTCAGAAAACGATTGCTAATACATACTCAGGACACATTCCTTAAGAAATTACATTCAACTTCGAAAGCTACAGATATCGTATTTTAACCGTTACTAAAAGATCTCCACAGAGACACCAGTCATATCCTTCCAGAGGAACTTCTTATCTCAGGTATCTGACAAAAACCATGGTCGAAGTTATCAAAAAGACGTATTGAAAATACTTTATTCGAAATACTTCATCTTAGACGTTTCACTGACAACTTATGAGTAGGAAATTAGCACACAATCCTTAAAGGACTTGACTGGATACTATTGGCGACTTAACTATACTCAGAACCACTTCCAGGAGGACACACTTTCCAGCTTCACCAAGTTTCGGACTCTGTAAGGACTTTCGTAGTGGTTTCTCGCAATGACTTTTAAATTTGCCATACTGACGTAAATGCGAAGCTTCCCTAACGTAAAACAATTATCTGAAAATTCTGAATCTAACAAGTAAAAGTGTAGAGAGTAACTGCATTGTGTCCTAAAAATAAAATTGACATTTGTAAATGATGAAACGGTACGATTGTAAGATAAGATTTTAATAGTAATGAAATTTTACAACGTATAAATAGAAATTAACACAAAATATCTGCTAATTTTAGTTTGATCAATATATTTATGCAAATTGTGAAAAGAACAAATTTTTACATAAATACTATACAAGTTTATACTAGCATAATAATTTTGAAATAAATATGTGCAGACATAAATAATATGAATTACATAATTTTGTGCTGTTGTATCCATGGCAATGTTCATCTTCGGTTAAATCTGTATCCATAGCAACATATTTATTCGGTTAAACTGATCTCCATGGCAACATATTTTATTCGGTTAATATGTTAGCAAGGGTACCCCAGACATATTATGATATTTTATATAAATTTATTTTCGATTTATGCCGACATTATTTTAATCAACGAAAAAATATAACCATGGATACCCCTGACTCTGTAATCCTTCATGTCAATTAATTATCAGGGGTGTCCATGATTGAAATTAATAAATATCAAATCTTACATGTAGGGATATCCCTGATAGAAAGTTATATTCAAATATTTCATTATTTGGGATAACGTTCGTAAGCTCGGACTTTTTACCAGGATTTATCCATGAGCTACCCTGTAATATTAATATTTATGACCCTACACGTGTAGGGATACGCCTAGCATGGCAATTTTTGAACAAAGAATCAGAGTAGGGGTATCCTTATTTCGATACATACTTATGCAGATGAGCCATCATGGATAGCCCTGACAATGATGTTTTTCAAAAAATTGATTCCCCAAGGGATATCCCAGTCTGAAAGATGTTTTATGCATAACAGTAATAGGGATATCCTTGAAAATATAACTTAATATGCAGAAATGCTAATTATATCACCCCCGACGTAGTTACGAACAATTCTCAGTTGTTAGCATGGATAAACCTGACAGGTTTAATTTCAAGGTATTATGCTTGAGGGTATCCCTGATCAGACTATGAATTATGCATCATGCTATTTTGCTAGATCCCTGACGAGCATTTGCTCAATGTAAGAATGCCAGCATGGCTATCCCAGACAAGATGTTAATCTTTTATAACATATATGACACCATTTTGTACCCTGTATCTAATTTTCTTCATGCATTGTTACAAACATGGGTATGCCTCTAGGAACTTTTATATAGTATAAAATTATTTTATCTCATTTAATTATCATCCGTATAAACCAACGACCACTGATATTGTCATCCTTCTGATTACTTAAATAATCGGTCGCAGTGAATTAGTTAATCTATCAGAGGCATGACTGTACCTTTCTACACTTGAAATATTTATTTGCATTACTGCTGCAACGCAGAATGCAATTGCCCATCGTACATTTGAAATTCACAGTTGTTTCAACATGGTTGCAGGAATGGTTTGTCGCGACGTGCTGTCGTTATCATGAGTGTCAAGTGTAGGAATCAACTGTAGGGATAATTTTATGTGAATTTGTCAATGCGGAAGGTCGACCAGCAGTGTATAAGGCGAAAAGGTTGAAATATGCGCAACAAGGGTATGAGCGATGTTCCGCCCCTTGCGAATAGTAAGAAGGGCTTTTATTAGCAGAATACTATAACTGGAATACAAAGTTAAGGATCCACCAACGCGGCAGTTCGTCAATAACGATATCACACGACACTGCATAATTAAGCGCGATGCATCAAGTTCCAGCTGAGTTCCGCCCCTTGCTGATAGTAATCAGGGCTTGCATGGTCGGAATTCATTCACAGGGATATTATGCTGTGTAGCAATTCACGTAAATGAACTTCTTATATAAAATGTATTGTCGCTAAAAAGACCCTGGGAAATCAAGGGAGGTTTACTTTCATGCTAAAATGAGCTAAGGGTTATAAAAGCGATATGAACTTGGATCCTTCATTGTGAATTCGTCATCTTAACAGATTGACATACAAGGATGCATCTTTCTGAATCCATCTACGCGTCCTATAGTTTCACACCTGTATATTTTGGCATACCCATTGCGACGTCATTACGCCACACATACTAAAATTGGCAGTTTGTGGATCGAGTGTTTTAAGAATGGTTTATTAATTCTCACCTTCGACACGCAACATGAATGCATGCCGTGATAATGATTTAAGGTATTGGATAATCGGATTCTAAGATATTAGATGCGATAATTAGTTGTCTTATTGCAATCATACTCAATTTTGCCCGCCGTTCGAAACACGTAGTTTGTGGTCATTGTACTTACGAGGACCACACTTTGAATGCTTAATACAACGGCAGTCAACGACTCAATATATGGATATCTTTGAAAAACAAATCAAATCTTTATTATAAAATTAGATGGCAAGGTCATAGTTGCGCTATTCTGCCAGCACAATCATAAGGATCAGTTTGTGGTTCATAGTCATTAAAATGCGATGTATTGAATTATTGTCGCTTAGTGAGGCATATTCCACACATATTACTGCTGAACATGTAACATTTTTATTTTTTTAAAAAAAAAATGTTATTCAGCAAAACGGTCACGCGACTTTCTTCATATCTTTTTTTATTGAACTTTTTGATGATTCTTATGTAATGATTGCGTATCGCTTATTTTCGACGCTAGCAAGTCCACACCCGCACAAACTATAAATATTTCTCATCATCCTGTTCAGCTCACCAGTCCATCTTCAATTTTTCACAAACACTTTTGATCTCAACTGGTTTCACCATAAATCTTCACCTTTCATCAGGTTGGTCTTTACTTCGATTAAATTACTTACCTAACACGTTCATTGACAGTACACCACACACCCTTTACATTAGTCGAACCTGTATCGAGGACCTCAAGACGACTATTTTTTTGTTTACGCATGAAACATATGCTCCGCTAGCTACGCGTACGACACAAAAATTTAGACCTATGATTGACATGTAAACGCAAGAAAGCTAAGGCTACAAAGACAGCCCACAGACGCTGCAAAAAATCGTTGCTCCTAAGGAAAAGAGATAATGTATCAAAAAATATAAAACACAACGAGCATTCTATCATCCTACATAAGGTAGCTGTGCACGCAACTGGAATCAATACCTCAGACATATAACACAAGAGACGTTATCGGACGCAAATAAAAATATATATGAACGAAAAATGTCAACAAAAACAAAAGATTATTATCAGGGGTTTAAAATTTTTTTCATCCACCAAATCTACCATTCACCTAACATGTGCCACCATTGTCTTAAAGAAGGCTATGTCATTAGACTCCTACCGGAGGCATACGATGCACAAACTCAGCTACTGTTGCTATATCGTCGTGAACCTCACAGACTCTTCATGATTTGAACATGTCTGTGGAATCACATACCTCCATTGCAAGGTCCTTATACAATATATGCAAGTCATGTACTCGATCCTACCGATCATCATTTTCCATCAACATCGAGCATCTTAATCTATGCTCTTACATCTAATCCTACATATTAACGCTCTGCTTCAACTCGACAGACACTATGGGACTACTTTCTACTTGAAAGATCTTAACATATCAATCAAATGCCCGATTATAATACCTTTACGGGAAAGGGCTAACAGCCTTCAACATCATACTACATGAACTGTAGTCATGTCCTGAACTTGAAATTTCACGTTCAGGGAATAGACTAACCATTCCCTGGCGAATAAATCACCTTGGTTCAGGCCGAACATGCGTAACTGCCATTATATCGTAACGCCAACAACTCCTATATGAGTGTGGCCCAAACAATTATACGCCTCTTTTCAAGGTACAGATAGAAGTTAGTATTTCCACGCTTCTCATCTGGCTCTGATAAAGGCAAAATCATCATCTCCAATTCATGTGAATCAAGTAGACCGTAATCCGATGTAATTATCTTCCGATCCGTGAAAATGATTTGTACTAACCCTAAACTTTGTGAATTGCTTCAAACTTTTCATGGAAAAGAACTAACGGCTCTCATGAAGATAGTATAGCATCTGTTGTAGCCATGCTTTTCGATCGACATCTTCAAGTGATGCGGTCAACTAACTCACTTCTCATCTACACGTTCTCGAATGGATCTCAAAGATTTTTCTATGTCATTCCTCATGATGGCAAATAAACTCTTGCTCAGTTGTGACTCAAAAAATTTACACACCTTTCCATAGTACCAGATAGAAGCCACATACTCCACGCTTCATATCTTACCATACTGAAGGCAAAATCTTCCCATTCATTGCATGTGAACTATGTCGACTAACGTAGTCTAACGTAACAAATAATGCCTATCCAAATAACGTGAACCATACTAACAACCGCATTTATATATATTCCACGTGTCCCCTTACATGTGAATCTAGGTTACCGAATTACCTAATACAAAACTACCTGCCTCCGCTTCATATGACAAAGACCTGTAATCCTCCTCAGACTAACTCCGACTCTACAAAACCAGGCACCCCTTCCGAAGCAACGCGAGGAACCCTGCCCCGGAGCGAAGCGCAGGGCCGCAGGGCCAGGACCTAGTCTTTAAATATATCAGAGCATTTGTGGATACCTTTTCAGTTTTGCGAAAGAGCTGATTGGCTGGGGGAGGGGGGGAGGACGGTGGTTGGTCGGGCGGGCAAACGGCGACGTCATTTCGGCTGACCGCCCGCAATCGGCAGTAATGATTGGCTCGCAGAGTGTCGAATGTCTGACTCAGCTCAGAAGGCTAAATGTGGATCCCACGAGAAAATGCGCGCGCTAGATAGAATGAAGCTGTTCCATTGGCCCACGGAGCGTCGTTCCGGCTGACTAAAGCCCATCAGACTAAATGTGGATACCGTGTGAGAATTCGCAAATGCTCATTCGTCGCCGCTAGCGTCTGGACCACGCTAAGAAAATTTTTCATCACCTCCCACAATCTGTCGCTTCTTGTTTATATTTTTCATACATCATCGTCGTCGTCGAATTTCCGCCACCACCATCAGGTACGTCGTCCTATCCGCATCGCTGACCATTTCACAGGAATATAGAACTACACATGGCTTCAGGTGAGTAAATGACTCCTTTTTGATACGCTGACAAACCCACAGGTCGTCGTCGCAGCAGGAATAAATTCGATTTTAGGTACGTCGTCCACTTTTTATCGCTGACAATTAACAGGAATCTTCAGGTAAGTGTCAGCAACTATATTCTTGAATTCTAACAATTCAACAGGCCGCTGCGACAAAATTTCATCGCTTTTAAATCAGGTACATCGTCTACAACGCTCATTTCTGATAAATTCACATGAAATAGTATTACACATGTCTTCAGGAGAGTAAATGTCTCCATTCTCAATTACTGACAAATCCACAGGTCGTCGGTGCAGCATTTTTAAATCCGAAATCAGGTACGTTGTCCATATTTCTTCGCTGACAATTTACAGGGAGCCTCAGATGAGTAACAGTCACTCCATTCTTGATCTCTGACAATTAAATAGGTCACTGCGACATCATTTCATTGTTTTTAGATCAGGTACGTCTTCAAATCAAGCTGATAATTCTTCACAGGCTCCGAAATCATCAGCAAAAGCTTCAAATGTAAGAAACATCCTCACACAAAATGCTTCACTGACAGTTTTAGGTTGTTCCTGCCCTTCATATTGCGATAACTTTCAGGTACGTCTCCGAATAGCTTCCAGAAGTCATATAAACCGTTTCAGAATTATCACTCACGAATCTGTCAAATATTTGACACCAGCATCTTCGCAATCCAATAAATTACGGCAACGAACAATATACCACATTTGCTCAGGTACGAATCCTAAAATCATAGTACACTCATACAACAAGCTTTAGAATCGAATCCACCGCTGCTTAAAATATCAAACATCATCATATTCGATCCAATGACATTCATCAGTTGTTTGTTCTTTGAACAGATCGCAATATCACCAGGTACGTTTCAAGTCGAGTTCTAAAACAGCCATTAACGAGCTTTAGAAGAAGTTTATTCGAAATGCCGACGAGTCTGAACAAAGGTTCAAGACAGAAATAACCTAATAATCCGTTAAAAAATAAGTAAAACGACAACTGGCAACAGACGATGCATCAACTAAAGAACGACAGAAAAACGACATGCTTGAAAAGTATAAAGAAAAGATCTAATTCAAACCATCCTGTTTTGAAAGCGATTGCTAACACTTACCTAGGACACATTCGTCACTTAAAAATTACATTCAACTTCGACAGCTTAAGATCACGTTAAAAACCGTTACCAAAAGATCTCCTCAGAGACAACAGTTGCATTTCCATCGAAAGGAAATTTCTCAGTCAGGAATTTTGACAGATATCATGGTCAACGTGATTGAGAAGTCATTAGCTACATGCATTTGAAAACTTACAGAGAAACGTATCACTAACAGCTTATGTGTAGGAAATTAGAACAAATTCCTTAACGGACCCGACTGGATACCATTGGCGCCTCAACTATACCCAGAACCACCTCCAGGAGGACACACAATCCAACTTCACCAAGTCTCGGACTCTATAAGGACATTCGTAATGATTTCTCCCAATGACTTTTAAATTTGCCATACTGACGTAAAAGCGAAGCTTTCCAAAACGTAAAACCAATTATCTGAACATTGTGAAACTAACAAGTAAATGAGTAGAGAGTAATTGAATTGTGGCTAAAAATATTAACGTGATTTGTAATCGAAAAAACGGCGTAATGTAAGATAAAATTATACCATTTAAACGTTTTTACAATGTATAAATAGAAAAAAATACAAATTTTCTGCTATTTATAATTTAATCGTAAATATTTATGCAAATATGAAATTGGACAAATTAATATTCGTTTAGCATACACAATTATTCCAGCAAAATATTTATGAAATGCATTGTGCAGACATAATTAATATGAAATGTATAGTTTTGTGCTATTGTAACCATGGCAACTTTAGCCTTCGGTTAAATTGGTATCCATGGCAACCTATATATTCGGTTAAATTTGTCTCCATGGTAACATATTTTATTCGGTTAATATAATAACATGGGTACCCCAGACACATTATGAAATTTTATATAAATTCATTTTCGAATTATGCCAACATTAGTGTAATCAACTCATAAATATAACCATGGATACCCTTGATTCTGTAATTTTTTCTAAAATTTAAGACCCAGGGTTATCCATGATTGAAATTTAAGTATATCATAATTTCAAGTAGGGATATCCCTGATCTAAAGTTATATTCAAATAATTCATAAATTAGGATAACGTTCATAAGTTCAAACTTATTACCTGGGTTTATCCATGAGCTACCCTGTAATATTAATATTGATGACCCTACACGTGTAGGGATACGCCTAGCATGGCAATTTTTGAACAATGAGTCAAAGTAGGGGTATCCCTGATTCGACATACTTATATGCAGAAAAGCCATCATGGATAGCCCTGACAATAATTTATTTCCAAAATTAATACCTCAAGGGATATCCCAGTCTGTTAGATGATTTATGCAAAATCGTATTAGGGGTATCCTTGAAAATAAATCCAAATATGCAGAAATGCTAATTACATCATCCCTGACTTAAGTAAAACCCATTCTCAGTTGTTAGCATGGATATACCTGACAAGTTTTTTTTTCAAGGTATTACGCTTGATGGTGTCCCTGATCGGATTATGAATTATGAAACCTGTTATTTTAAATGATCCCTGACAAGCAATTGCCCCATGTATACACGCCAGCAATGCTATCCCAGATATATTATTGAGCTTTTATAACAGATATGACAGCATTTCGTACCTGAATCGAATTTTACTTCATGCATTTTTACAATCATGGGTATGCCACTGGGAACTTTTATACTGTATAAAATTATTTTATCTCATTTAATTAACATCAGTTATAAACCAACGACCACTGATATTAACATCCTTCTGATTACTTAAATAATCGGTCGCAGTGAATTAGATAATCTATCAGAGGCATGACTGTACCTTTCTACACCTGAAAAATTTATTTGCATTACTGCTGCAACTCAGAATGTAATCCCCCATCGTACATTTGAAATTCACAGTTGTTACAACATGGTTACGGGTAACGTTTGTCGCGACGTGCTATCGTTCTTATGATTGTCAAGTGTAGGAGACAACTCTAGGGATAATTTTATGTGAATTTGTCAACGAGGCAGTTCGTCAATAACGATATCACACGACGCCGCATGAATTAAGCGCGATCCATTAAGTTCAATCTGAGTTCCGCCCCTTGCTGGTAGTAAGCAGGGCTTTTATTAGCAGAATACTATCACAGAAATACATGGTTAAGGATCCACCAACGCGGCAGTTCGTCAATAACGATATCACACGACACAGCATAATTAAGCGCGAGGCATCAAGTTCAGGCTGAGTTCCGCCCCATGCTGATAGTAATCAAGGCTTGCATGGTCGGGATTCATCCACAGGGATACTATACTGTGGAGGCATTCACGTAAATCAACTTCTTATGTAACATGCATTATCGCTGAAAATGACCTGAGGAATCAAGGGTGGTTTACTCCCATGCTACAATAAGCTTGAGGGTTATAGCGGCGATGTGAACATGGATCCTTTATTATAAATCCGTCATCTAAACAGATTGACTTACAATGATACATTTTTCTGGATCTATCTACGCGTCCTATAGATTCACACCTGTAGATTTTGGCATACCCATTGCGACGTCATTACGCCACACCTACTAAAATTGGCAGTTTGTGGATCGAGTGTTTTAAGAATGGTTTTTATTCTCACTTTCGACACCTATCATGAATGCATGCCGTGATAATGATTTAAGGTATTGGATAATCGGATACTAAGATATAAGATGCGATAATTAGTTGTCGTATTGCAAACATAATCCATTTTGCCTGCCGTTCGAAACACGTAGTTTGTGGTCATTGTACTTACGAGGACCACACTTTGAATGCTCAATACAACGCGAGTCAATGACCCAATATATGGATATCTTTGAAAAACAAATCAAATCTTCATTATACAATAAGATGGCAAGTTCAAAGTTGCGCGACGTTGCCAACGTGATCACAAAGAACAGTTTGTGGTTCGGAGTCATTAAATTGCGATGTATTGAATTGTTGTCACTTAGTGAGGCATATTCCACACATGTTACTGCTGAACATGTTACATTTTTATTTTTTAAAAAAAAAATATGATATTCAGCAAAACGGTCACGCGACTTTCTTAATTTCTTTTTTTTTTTGAACTTCTTGATGATTCTTATGTAATGATTGCGTATCGCTTATTTTTGACGCTAGCAAGTCCCCACCCGCACAAACTATAAATATTTCTCATTGTCCCATCCTGCTCACCAGTCCACCTTCAACACTTCACATACTCTTTTGATCTCAAATGTTTAGCCATAAATCTTCAACCATCATCAGGTTGCTTTACTCCGATTACAATACTTAACTAACAAGTTTATTGATAGTACACCACACACCCTTTATATTGGTCGAACCTGTATCGAGGACCTCAAGTCGACTAATTTTCTGACTACGGAAATAGCATATGCTCCGCTGGCTACGTGTATGAGAAAAAATCAAGAACTATTATTGAGATGTAAAGAAAAGAAAGTCAAGTCTCCAAAGAAAGCCCTCAGACGCTGCAAAAAAACGTTGCTCCCAAAGAAAAGAGATAATCTATCAAAGAGTATAAAACACAACAAGTATCCTATCATCCTACATGCGGTAGCTGTGTACGCAACTGAGATCAATACCTCAGACATACAATACAAGAAACGTTATGGGACACGGTTAAAATTATACACGAACGAGAAATATCAACAAAAACAGAACAGTATCGTCTTGGTTATCTTCAAAAAGAAACGATGTTCATCCACGATCATCATTCACTCAACGTGTGCCAACAATGTTAAAGAAAGCTATGTCACTACACTCCTACTGGAGACATGTGATGCAAAAGCTCAGCTATTAATGCTAAATCGTCGTGAACCTCACAGATCCTTCACCATCTGAACATGTCTGGAATTCCACTCCACCAGTGCAATGTCCTTAGACTACATGTGCATGTTGTGTACTCGACCCTACCGCTCATCATTCTCTATCAACATCAAGGATCTTTATTTACACACCTCTTACATCTTTAAAACTACAGATTACCTCTCTATTTCATCTCGACCATCCTTATGGGTCAACATTCTACACAGAAGTCCTTGAAATATCCTTTCCAACGCCCGTCTAAACTACCTTTACAGAAAGGACACATAGCGCTCATGCCCATACTACATGGACTGTATTCACGACCTCCACTTGACATTTCACGCTCAGGAAAAGACCAACCACTTCCTTGCGAATAAATTATCTTGGCTCAGGTCGAATATGCGTAACTGCCATAATATTGAAATGCCACCAACTCATACATGAGTTTGGCCCAAACAAATACATGCCTCTTTTCAAGTAACAGATAGAAGTCAGTATTTCTACGCTTCTCATCTGGCTCTGATATAGGCAAAATGATCATTTCCAATTCATGTGAATCAAGTAAACTGTAATCTGAAATAACTAACTTCTTCTTCGCGTAAACTGATTGGTACTAAACCTAACTTTGTGAAATGTTTCATATCATTGATTTATGCACTAACGGCCTCCAGATAGTAAAACATAGATTGTAGCCAAGCCCTTCGACTGACACATAAACGACGACATTACATAACCTAATTTCCATATACACGTACTCGGTGGGATCCCAAATATTCATCTATGTCATTATTCTTGAAAGTTATTCAATTTATACTTAAGTTTGGCTCATTAAATTTACTCGCCTATCCAAGTACCAGATGGAAGCTACAAACTACACGCTTCTCATCTGACTTTACAAAAGGCAAAATCTTCCCATTCATTGCATGGGAACAATGCCAACTAACGCAGAAAAACGTAACTAAGATCGCCAATCCACTTTATTTGAATCATACTATCAACCGTAACTAAAAACAATCCACATGTCCCCTTACATGTGAAGCAAGGTTACCGTAGTATTTAACACCAAACAACCTGCCTCCGCTTCATGTGACCAAGACCTGTAAACCTCAACAGACTAATTCCAACTAGCAACATCACAACACTACAAAACCCGTCACCCATTCCGAAGCAACGCGAGGAACCCTGCCCCGGAGCGAAGCGCAGGGCCGCAGGGCCAGGACCTAGTCTATAATATATTGGATGAAATGTGGATCCCAATTTTTAGTTTTGCGGAACGGTGATTGGCTGGCGGAGGGGGAGGTGGCCGGTGGTTGGTCGGGCAAGCGAGGGGCGACGTCATTTCGGCTGACCGCCCGAAAACGGCAGTAATGATTGGCTCGCAGAGCGTCGAATGGCTGACTCAGCTCAGAGGGCTAAATGTGGATACCACGAGAAAGTGCGAGCACGCTGATTGGGCGGCGGGGGAGAGGTGCGCGCGCTAGATAGAATGAAGCGGTTCCATTGGCCCACGGAGCGTCCTTCCGGCTGACTAAAGCCCATCAGACTAAATGTGGATACCATTTTAAAATTCGCAAATGCTCATTCGTCGCCACTAGCGTCCGCACCACGCTAAGAAAACTTTTCATCACCTCCCACAATCCATTCCTCTTTCTCTTTTATTCATCATCGTCGTCGCCGAATTTTCTACCACCACCAGGTACGTCGTCCTATCATCTTGGCTGACAATTTCACAGGAATAAAAAATTACACATGGCTTCAGGTGAGTAAATGGCCCCATTCTGAAATACTGACAAACCCACAGGTCGTCGTCGCTGCAGTATTAATTTCGATTTTAGGTACGTCGTCCACTTTTTATCGCTGACAATTAACAGGAAGCTTCAGGTAAGTGACAGCAACTATATTAACAGGAAGCTTCAGGTAAGTGACAGCAACTATATTCTTGAATTCTAACAATTTAACAGGCCGCTGCGACAAAATTTCATCGCTTTTGAATCAGGTACGTCGTCTACAACGCTGATAGCTGACAATCTCACAGGAAATAGTATTACACATGGCTTCAGGTGAGTAAATGGCACCATTCTCAATCACTGACAAATCCACAGGATGTCGTCGCAGCAGTATTTGTCCCGAAATCAGGTATGTCGTGCAATTTTCATCGCTGACAATCTACAGGCAGCCTCAGACCATTGATAGCCACTCTATTCTTCAACTCTGACAATTAACTAGGTCGCTGCGACATAATTTCATCGTTTTTAGATCAGGTACGTCTTCAAATCAAGCTGATAATTCTTCACAGGCTCCGAAATCATCAGTGAAAGTTTCAAATGTAAGAAACATCCCCACACTAATTGCTTCACTGACGATTTAAGGTCGTTACTGCCCTCATACTTCGACAACTCTCAGGTAAGTCTCAGAATAGCCTTCAGAAGTCATATTAACCAGCTCAGAATTATCAGTCGCTAAGCCGTTAAATACTTCACACCAGCATCTTCGCAATCCAATAAATTACGCCAACGAACAATTTATCAAATTTGCCCAGGTACGAAGCCAAAAATTATATTTCACTCTACTAACAAGCATTAGAATCGAATATACCGCTGCTTGAAATCTAAGACATCATTTGAATCGATCCAATGACATTCATCAGTCTATAGGTTTTTGAACAGACTATACTATCACCAGGTACGTTTCAAGTCGAGCTCCAAAACAGTCATTAACGAGTTTTAGAAGAATTTTATTCGAAATGCCGACGAGTCTGAACAAATTTTCAAGATGACCTTACCACATTACTCCAAAAAAAAATAAGATAGACGACAACTGGCAACAGCCAATTCATCAACTAAAGAGCAATTGAAAACCGATAAGTTTGAGAAGTATAGAGAATCTGAAGATTTAATCCAAACCATCCTGTTCAGAAAACGATTGCTAATACATACTCAGGACACATTCCTTAAGAAATTACATTCAACTTCGAAAGCTACAGATATCGTATTTAAACCGTTACTAAAAGATCTCCACAGAGACACCAGTCATATCCTTCCAGAGGAACTTCTTATCTCAGGTATCTGACAAAAACCATGGTCGAAGTTATTAAAAAGACGTATTGAAAATACTTCATTCGAAATACTTCATCTGAGACGTATCACTGACAACTTATGAGTAGGAAATTAGCACACATTCCAAAACGGACTTGACTGGATACCATTGGCGCCTCAACTATACCCAGAACCACCTCCAGGAGGACACACTTTCCAACTTCACCAAGTTTCGGACTCTGTAAGGACATTCGTAGTGATTTTTCGCAATGACTTTTAAATTTGCCATACTGACGTAAATGCGAAGCTTCCTAACGTAAAACCATTATCTGAAAATTCTGAATCTAACAAGTAAAAGTGTAGAGAGTAACTGCATTGTGTCCTAAAAATAACATTGACATTTGTAAATGATGAAACGGTACGATTGTAAGATAAGATTTTAATAGTAATGAAATTTTACAACGTATAAATAGAAATTAACACAAAATTTCTGCTAATTTTATTTTAGTCAAAATATTTATGCAAATTGTGAAAAGTACAAATTTATACATAAATACGATACAAATTTATACTAGCATAATAATTTTGAAATAAATATGTGCAGACATAAATAATATGAATAACATAATTTTGTGCTGTTGTATCCATGGCAACGTTCATCTTCGGTTAAATCTGTATCCATAGCAACATATTTATTCGGTTAAACTGATCTCCATGGCAACATATTTTATTCGGTTAATATGTTAACAAGGGTACCCCAGACATATTATGATATTTTATATAAATTTATTTTCGATTTATGCCGACATTTATTTTAATCAACGAAAAATATAACCATGGATACCCCTGACTCTGTAATCCTTCATGTCAATTAAGTATCAGGGGTGTCCATGATTGAAATTAATAAATATCAAATCTTACATGTAGGGATATCCCTGACTCTGTAATCCTTCATGTCAATTAAATATCAGGGGTGTCCATGATTGAATTTAATAAATATCAAATCTTACATGTAGGGATATCCCTGATAGAAAGTTATATTCAAATATTTCATTATTTGGGATAACGTTCGTAATCTCGGACTTTTTACCAGGATTTATCCATGAGCTACCCTGTAATATTAATATTTATGACCCTACACGTGTAGGGATACGCCTAGCATGGCAATTTTTGAACAATGAATCAGAGTAGGGGTATCCCTATTTCGAAATATTCTTATGCAGAGAAGCCATCATGGATAGCCCTGCCAATGATTTATTTAAGAAAATTAATGACCTAAGGGATATCCCAGTTTGAAAGATGTTTTATGCAAATTAGTGATAGGGATTTCCTTGAAATTTTTACTAAATATGCAGAAATGCTGATTATATCACCCCTGAAGTAGTTATAACCCATTCTCAGTTGTTAGCATGGATAAACCTGACAAGTATCTTTTCAAGGTATTATGCTTGAGGGTATCCCTGATCGTACTATGAATTATGCATTATGTTATGTTGATGTATCCCCTACAAGTATTTGCTTCATGTACACACCCCAGCATGGCTATCCCAGGCAAGATTTTAAGGTTATATAACACATATGACAGCATTTCGTACCCTGACTCGGATTTTCATGCAATGCTACAAGCATGGGTATGCCACTAGGAACTTTTACATAGTATAAAATTATTTTATCTCATTTAATTAACATCCGTATAAACCAACGATCACTGATATAGTCATCCTTCTGATTACTTAAATAATCGGTCGCAGTGAATTAATTAATCTATCAGAGGCATGACTGTACCTTTCTACACTTAAAAAATTTTTAATTGCATTACTGATGCAACGCAGAATGCAATCGCCCATCGTACATTTGAAACTCACAGTTGTTTCATCATGGTTGTGGAAATGATTTGTCGCGACGTGCTGTCGTTATCATGAGTGTCAAGTTTAGGAGACAACTCTAGGGATAATTTTATGTGAATTTTTCATTGCGGAAGTCGACCAGCAGAGTATAAGGCGAATGGGATGAAATATGCGTAACAAGGGAGTTTGAGCGATGTTCCGCCCCTTGCGAATAGTAAGAAGGGCTTTTATTAGCAGAATACTATAACTGGAATACAAGGTTAAGGATCCACCAACGCGGCAGTTCGTCAATAACGATATCACACGACAATGCATAATTAAGCGCGCTGCATCAAGTTCAAGCTAAGTTCCGCCCCTTGCTGATAGTAATCAGGGCTTGCATGGTGGGAATTCATTCACAAGGATATTATGCTGTGGAGCCATTCACGTAAATTTTCTTTTATAACATTCTTTATCGCTGAAGAGGCCCTGGGAAATCAAGGGTGGTTTACTTCCATGCTAAAATGACCTAAGGGTTATAAAGGCGATATGAACATGGATCCTTCATTGTAATATCGTCATCTCAACAGATTGACATACAAGGATGCATCTTTCTGGATCCATCTACGCGTCCTATAGAATCACACCTGTAGATTTGGGAATATCCATTGCGACGTCATTACGCCACACCTACTAAATTTGGCAGTTTGTGGATCAAGTCTTTTAAAAGTGGTTTGTTAATTTTCACCTTCGACACGCAACATGAACGCATGCCGTGATAATGATTTAAGGTATTAGATAATCGGATACAGAGATATAAGATGCGATAATTAGTTGTCGTATTGCAAACAAACTCAATTTTGCCCGCCATTCGAAACACGTAGTTTGTGGTCATTGTACTTACGAGGGCCACACTTTGAATGCTCAATACAATGCGAGTCAATGACCCAGTATATGGATATCTTTGAAAATCAAATCAAATCTTTACTATACAATTAGATGGCAAGGTCAAAGTTGCGCGATGTTGCCAACGTGATCACAAAGGACAGTTTGTGGTTCATTGTCATTAAATTGCCATTTATTGAATTGTTGTCACTTATTGAGGCATATTCCACACATGTTACTGCTGAACATGTTACATTTTTTATTTTTTTTAAAAAAATATGTTATTCAGCAAAAAGGTCACGCGACTTTCTAAAAATCTTTTTTTTTTTGAACTTTTTGATAATTCTTATGTAATGATTGCGTATCGCTTATTTTTGACGCTAGCAAGTCCCCACCCGCACAAACTATAAATATTTCTCAGCATACCACCTATCTCATCATTTCATTTTCAACCTTTCACACACACTTTTGATCTCAAATGGTTCCACCATAAATCTTCACCCATCATTAGGTAGGTCTTTACTTTGATTAAACTACTTAACTAACAAGTTTTTGACAGTAAACCACACACACCCTTTATATTGGTCGAACCTGTATTGACGACCTCAAGTCGACAATTTTCTGACTACGGAAATAGCATATGCTCCGCTGGCTACGTGTATGAAACATAATAAGACCTTTCATAGACATGTAAAAGACAAGAAAGTCAAGGCTATAAAGACAGCTCACAGACGCTGCAAAAAAACATTGCTCCTAAAGAAAAGAGACAATCCATCAAAAACTATAAAACATAACGAGTATTCTACCATCTAACATGCAGTAGCTGTATATGCAACTGAAATCAATACTTCAGACATACAATACAAGAGACGTTATGGGACACGGTAAAAATTATACATGAACGAAAAATGTTCTTCGAAAACAGAAAATTATCGTCAGGGTTATGTTCAAAAAGCAACATTCTTCATCCAGGATCATCCATCATTCTCTTAACGTGTGCCACCAATGTTTAAGAAGGCTATGTCACTACTCTCCCACTGGAGGCATACGATGCACAAGCCCAGCTACTATTGCTATATCGTCGTGAACCTCACAGACTCTTCACGATCTGAACATGTCTGGAATCCCACTCCACCAGTGCAAGGTCCTTATACTACATGTGCATGTTGCGTACTCGACCCTACCGCTCATCATTCTCTATCAACATCGAGGATCTTTCTTTATAAACCTCTTACATCATTTAATCCTACAGATTACTGCTCTGTTTCATCTAGACAGACCTTATGGGCCTATATTTTAAACAGAAGACCTTGACACATCCCTTCCAACGTCCGCTTATAATATCTGTTTAGAAAGGTCATAGGCCTTCAACATCATGCAACATGACCTGTTACGCAATCCACTTGACATCTTACGTTCATGGAATAGACTAACCATCCACTGGTACACAAATTACCTTTGTTCAGGCTGAACATGCGTAACTTCCGTTATATTGAAAATCATCAAATTCTCACCTGAGTTTGGTCCAAACAATAAAACGCCTCCCAAGAAACAGATAGAAGTTAGAAACTCCACACTTCTCATCTGACTATGATAGAGGCAAAATCATCATTTCCCATTCATGTGAATCAAGTAAACCGCAATCTGGAATGATTATCTTCGTTCTGCTTCACGTAAACTGATTATAATTCGACCTTATGATGATTTGATTCATGCCTTATTGAGAATAACTAACTGTTCTTAAGAAGGAAGTGAAACATGTACTGAAGACATGCTCTTCAATCGACATATATAAGTGATGAGATCAACTAACTCATTTCTCATCTACACATCCTCGAATGGGTCCACAAGATTAACCTTTGCCATCCTCCATCTTGAGTATAAACCAACTTTTGTTCGGGTTAGACTCATAATATTTACACGCCTTTCCCAAGTGCCAGATGGAAGCTACTAACTACACGGTTCTCATCTGACTTTACAAAAGGCAAAATCTCCTATTCATTGCATGTGAACAACGCCAACTAACGCAGACTAACGTAACTAAGTTCGCATTTCCACTTTATGTAAACCATACTAACAACCCTAAATAAAAACAATCCACATGTCCCCAACATGTGGAGCAAGATTACCAAACTACCAAATACCAACTACCTGCCTCCGCTTCATGAGACATAGACGTGTAAGCCTCCACAGACTAATTCCAACTAGCAACATCACAAAACTATAAAACCCGTCACCCATTCCGAAGCAACGCGAGGAACCCTGCCCCGGAGCGAAGCGAAGGGCCGCAGGGCCAGGACCTAGTCTTTAAATATATCAGAGCATTTGTGGATACCTTTTCAGTTTTGCGAAAGAGCTGATTGGCTGGGGGAGGGGGGAGAGGACGGTGGTTGGTCGGGCGGGCAAACGGCGACGTCATTTCGCCTGACCGCCCGCAATCGGCAGTAATGATTGGCTCGCAGAGTGTCGAATGTCTGACTCAGCTCAGAAGGCTAAATGTGGATCCCACGAGAAAATGCGCGCGCTAGATAGAATGAAGCTGTTCCATTGGCCCACGGAGCGTCGTTCCGGCTGACTAAAGCCCATCAGACTAAATGTGGATACCGTGTGAGAATTCGCAAATGCTCATTCGTCGCCGCTAGCGTCTGGACCACGCTAAGAAAATTTTTCATCACCTCCCACAATCCGTCGCTTCTTCTTTCTCTTTTGCATCCATCATCGTCGTCGTCGAATTTCCGCCACCACCATCAGGTACGTCGTCCTATCCGCATCGCTGACCATTTCACAGGAATATAGAACTACACATGGCTTCAGGTGAGTAAATGACTCCTTTTTGATACGCTGATAAACCCACAGGTCGTCGTCGCAGCAGTAATAATTTTGATTTCAGGTACGTCGTCCACTATTCATCGCTGACAATCTACAGACAACTTCGGATATGTGACTGCGGCCCCATTCTTGAATTCTAACAATTTAACAGGCCGCTGCGACAAAATTTCATCGCTTTTGAACCAGGTACGTCGTCTACAACGCTCATTGCTGACAATTTCACAGTAATAGAGATTTGAATATGGCTTCAGGTGAGTAAATGGCTCCATTCTGATACGCTGACAAACATACAGGTCATCGTCGCAGCAGTAAAAGTTTCGATTGCAGGTACGTCGTCCATTTTTCATTGCTGACAATGTACAGAAAGCCTCAGACCATTGATAGCCACTCTATTCTCCAACTCTGACAATAAAATAGGTCGCTGCGACAGAAATCACATCGTTTTTGAATCAGGTACGTCGTCAAATCAAGCTGACGAAACTCCACAGGATCCGAAACCGAAATCACCAGCGATAGCTTCAAATGTAAGAAATATCCTCACACAAAATGCTTCACTGACAGAATTAGGTCGTACCTGCCCATCATACTGTCATAACGCTCAGGTACGTCTCAGAATAGCTTCCAGAAGTCATTTTAACCATCTCAGAATTACCAGTTACGATGCCGTTAAATATTGGCACCAGCATTTTCGCAAACCAATAAATTACGCCAACGAACAATTTTTCACATTTGCCCAGATACGAATCCAAAAATTAGATTACACTCTATTAACAAGCTTTAGAATCGAATACACCGCTGCTTAAAATATCAGACATCATTTTAATCGATCCAATGACATTCATCAGTCTATAGTTTTTTGAACAGACTATAATAATATCACCAGGTACGTTTCAAGTCAAGCACCAAAACAGCCATTAACGAGCGTCAGAAGAATTTTATTCGAAATGCCGACGAGTCTGAACAGATTTCCAAGATGATTTTACCCAACTGCTTAAAAAAAAAATTAAGAAAGACGACAACTGGCAACAGCCGATGCATCAATTAAAAAGCGACAGAAAATTGATAAGTTTGAGAAGTATAGAGAAAAGATCTAATTCAATCCATCCTGTTTAGAAAGCGATTGCTATCACTTTCCTAGGACACATTCGTCACTTAAAAATTACATCCAACTTCGACAGCTTAAGATCACGTTTTAACCCGTTACCAAAAGATCTCCTCAGAGACAACAGTTGCATTTCCATCGAAAAGGAAACTTCTCAGTCAGGAATTATGACAGATATCATGGTCAACGTGATTGAGAAGTCATTAGCTACATGCATTTGAAAACTTACAGAGAAACGTATCACTAACAGCTTATGTGTAGGAACTTAGAACAAATTCCTTAACGGACCTGACTGGATACCATTGGCGCCTCAACTATACCCAGAACCACCTCCAGGAGGACACACAATCCAACTTCACCAAGTCTCGGACTCTATAAGGACATTCGTAATGATTTCTCCCAATGACTTTTAAGTTTGCCATACCGACGTAAAAGCGAAGCTTTTCAAAACGTAAAACCAATTATCTGAACATTGTGAAACTAACAAGTAAAAGTGTAGAGAGTAATTGAATTGTGGATAAAAATAACAACGTGATTTGTAATCGAATAAAACGGCGAACTGTAAGCTAAAATTATAATATTTAAACGTTTTTAAAATGTATAAATAGAAACAAATACAAATTATCTACTATTTAAAATTTTACCGAAAAATATTTATGCAAATATGAAATTGGATATATTAAAATTCGTTTAGCATTCAAAATTTTTTCCTGCATAATATTAATGATATTAATTGTGCAGACATAATTTATATGAATACATAGTTTTGTGCTATTGTAACCATGGCAACTTCAGCCTTCGGTTAAATTGGTATCCATGGCAACATATTTTATTCGGTTAATATAATAACATGGGTACCCCAGACACATTATGAAATTTTATATAAATTCATTTTCGAATTATGCAAACATTAGTGTAATCAACTCATAAATATAACCATGGATACCCTTGATTCTGTAATTTTTTCTAAAATTTAAGACCCAGGGTTATCCATGATTGAAATTTAAGTATATCATAATTTCAAGTAGGGATATCCCTGATCTAAAGTTATATTCAAATAATTCATAAATTGGGATAACGTTCATAAGTTCAAACTTATTGCCTGGGTTTATCCATGAGCTACCCTGTAATATTAATATTGATGACCCTACACGTGTAGGGATACGCCTAGCATGGCAATTTTTGAACAATGAATCAAAGTAGGGGTATCCCTGATTCGAAACACTTATATGCAGAAAAGCCATCATGGATAGCCCTGACAATAATTTATTTCCAAAATTAATACATTAAGGGATATCCCAGTCTATTAGATGATTTATGCAAAGTCTTATTAGGGGTATCCTTGAAAATAAATCATAATATGCAGAAATGCTAATTACATCATCCCTGACTTAAGTAAAACCCATTCTCAGTTGTTAGCATGGATATACCTGACAAGTTTTTTTTTCAAGGTATTACGCTTGATGGTGTCCCTGATCGGATTATGAATTATGAAACCTGTTATTTTAAATGATCCCTGACAACCAATTGCCCCATGTATACACGCCAGCAATGCTATCCCAGATATATTATTGAGCTTTTATAACAGATATGACAGCATTTCGTACCTGAATCGAATTTTACTTCATGCATTTTTACAATCATGGGTATGCCACTGGGAACTTTTATACTGTATAAAATTATTTTATCTCATTTAATTAACATCAGTTATAAACCAACGACCACTGATATTAACATCCTTCTGATTACTTAAATAATCGGTCGCAGTGAATTAGATAATCTATCAGAGGCATGACTGTACCTTTCTACACCTGAAAAATTTATTTGCATTACTGCTGCAACTCAGAATGTAATCCCCCATCGTACATTTGAAATTCACAGTTGTTACAACATGGTTACGGGTAACGTTTGTCGCGACGTGCTATCGTTCTTATGATTGTCAAGTGTAGGAGACAACTCTAGGGATAATTTTATGTGAATTTGTCAACGAGGCAGTTCGTCAATAACGATATCACACGACGCTGCATAATTAAGCGCGATCCATTAAGTTCAATCTGAGTTCCGCCCCTTGCTGGTAGTAAGCAGGGCTTTTATTAGCAGAATACTATCACAGAAATACATGGTTAAGGATCCACCAACGCGGCAGTTCGTCAATAACGATATCACACGACACAGCATAATTAAGCGCGAGGCATCAAGTTCAGGCTGAGTTCCGCCCCATGCTGATAGTAATCAAGGCTTGCATGGTCGGGATTCATCCACAGGGATACTATACTGTGGAGGCATTCACGTAAATCAACTTCTTATGTAACATGCATTATCGCTGAAAATGACCTGAGGAATCAAGGGTGGTTTACTCCCATGCTACAATAAGCTTGAGGGTTATAGCGGCGATGTGAACATGGATCCTTTATTATAAATCCGTCATCTAAACAGATTGACTTCCAATGATACATTTTTCTGGATCTATCTACGCGTCCTATAGATTCACACCTCTAAATTTTGGCATACCCATTGCGACGTCATTACGCCACAACTACTAAAATTGGCAGTTTGTGGATCGAGTCTTTTAAAAGTGGTTTGTTAATTTTCACCTTCGACACGCAACATGAACGCATGCCGTGACAATGATTTAAGGTATTAGATAATCGGATACAGAGATATAACATGCGATAATTAGTTGTCGTATTGCAAACAAACTCAATTTTGCCCGCCATTCGAAACACGTAGTTTGTGGTCATTGTACTTACGAGGACCACACTTTGGATGCTCAACAAACGCGAATCAATGACCCAATATATGGATATCTTTGAAAAACAAAACAAATCTTCATTATACAATAAGATGGCAAGTTCAAAGTTGCGCGACGTTGCCAACGTGATCACAAAGAACAGTTTGTGGTTCGGAGTCATTAAATTGCGATGTATTGAATTGTTGTCGGGTCGGATGGTGCAGTGGTACACCGTCCAGGCCGTTCTCCCAAGTAGAGTCTGGGTAGCTTGGACACATGCCCCACTTGAGACAGGAGAAAGCTGGTTCGAATCCAGCAAGACCCTCACACCACTTCTCTCGCGGTGATACTGTATTCGTAGAATGACGAAAGCATGCTCAGATAGCCACAGGTTTTTCTCGCTTTTCCCTGTGGTGGGTATTCACGGAAGAGGGTACATGTCGTAAGGCGTTATTCTCGTAGTGGTATCTGCAAATGAAATCTGAGTATGAGTGTTCCAAACGTCAAAATGAGTCGTTCTATAACAAAGAATACGTATCTTCCGAAAAATACCTACGTGGGCCTTCAGGCGCCGAAATAGGATAATAGAAAAATTTAATTTTTAATTGAATTGTTGTCACTTAGTGAGGCATATTCCACACATGTTACTGCTGAACATGTTACATTTTTTATTTTTTTAAAAAAAATATGTTATTTGGCAAAAAGGTCACGCGACTTTCTTAATTTCTTTTTTTTTTTTGAACTTCTTGATGATTCTTACGTAATGATTGCGTATCGCTTATTTTTGACGCTAGCAAGTCCCCACCCGCACAAACTATAAATATTTCTCATTGTCCCATCCTGCTCACCAGTCCACCTTCAACTCTTCACATACTCTTTTGATCTCAAATGTTTAGCCATAAATCTTCAACCATCATCAGGTTGCTTTACTCCGATTACAATACTTAACTAACAAGTTTATTGATAGTACACCACACACCCTTTATATTGGTCGAACCTGTATTGACGACCTCAAGTCGACATCTTTCTGACTACGCATATAGCATATGTTCCGCTGGCTTCGTGTATGAGAAAAAATCAAGAACTATTATTGAGATGTAAAGAAAAGAAAGTCAAGTCTACAAAGAAAGCCCTCAGACGCTGCAAAAAAACGTTGCTCCCAAAGAAAAGAGATAATCTATCAAAGAGTATAAAACACAACAAGTATCCTATCATCCTACATGCGGTAGCTGTGTACGCAACTGAGATCAATACCTCAGACATACAATACAAGAAACGTTATGGGACACGGTTAAAATTATACACGAACGAGAAATATCAACAAAAACAGAACAGTATCGTCTTGGTTATCTTCAAAAAGAAACGATGTTCATCCACGATCATCATTCACTCAACGTGTGCCAACAATGTCAAAGAAAGCTATGTCACTACACTCCTACTGAAGACATGTGATGCAAAAGCTCGGCTATTAATGCTAAATCGTCGTGAACCTCACAGATCCTACACCATCTGAACATGTCTGGAATTCCACTCCACCAGTGCAATGTCCTTAGACTACATGTGCATGCTGTGTACTCGACCCTACCGCTCATCATTCTCTATCAACATCGAGGATCTTTATTTACACACCTCTTACATCTTTAAAACTACAGATTACCTCTCTATTTCATCTCGACCGTCATTATGGGTCAACATTCTACACAGAAGTCCTTGAAATATCCTTTCAAACGCCCGTCTAAACTACCTTTACAGAAAGGACACATAGCGCTCATGCCCATACTACATGGACTGTATTCACGACCTCCACTTGACATTTCACGTTCAGGAAAAGACCAACCACTTCCTTCCGAATAAATTATCTTGGTTCAGGTCGAATATGCGTAACTGCCATAATATTGAAATGCCACCAACTCATACATGAGTTTGGCCCAAACAAATACATGCCTCTTTTCAAGTAACAGATAGAAGTCAGTATTTCTACGCTTCTCATCTGGCTCTGATATAGGCAAAATGATCATTTCCAATTCATGTGAATCAAGTAAACTGTAATCTGAAACAACTAACTTCTTCTTCGCGTAAACTGATTGGTACTAAACCTAACTTTGTGAAATGTTTCATATCATTGATTTATGCACTAACGGCCTCCAGATAGTAAAACATAGATTGTAGCCATGCCCTTCGACTGACACATAAACGACGACATTACATAACCTAATTTCCATATACACGTACTCGGTGGGATCCCAAATATTCATCTATGTCATTATTCTTGAAAGTTATCCAATTTATACTTAAGTTTGGCTCATTAAATTTACTCGCCTATCCAAGTACCAGATGGAAGCTACAAACTACACGCTTCTCATCTGACTTTACAAAAGGCAAAATCTTCCCATTCATTGCATGTGATCAATGCCAACTAACGCGGAATAACGTAACTAAGATCGCCTTTCCACTTTATGTGAACCATACTAACAACCGCATTTAAAAACAATCCACATGTCCCCTTACATGTGAAGCAAGGTTACCGTAGTATCTAACACCAAACTACCTGCCTCCGCTTCATGTGACTAAGACGTGTAAGCCTCCACAGCCTAATTCCAACTAGCAACATCACAAAACTATAAAACCCGTCACCCATTCCGAAGCAACGCGAGGAACCCTGCCCCGGAGCGAAGCGAAGGGCCGCAGGGCCAGGACCTAGTATAATATATCATTAATATAGCGCTGGAATGTCGCCGGGGCACCGCTTAATCCAAATGGGGTGACAAGTTGTTCGTAAAGACCAAAACGTGTAATAAAAGCTGTTAACCACTCATGGCCTTCCGCTACCCTAATTCTATTGAATGCGGAGACAACATCGACTTTAGTAAAGATTTTAGCATTACAGATGAGATCGAGGGTTTCCTTAATAAGAGGTAGAGGGTAACGGTTCTTCATTGATATATTATTAATACCACGAAAATCATGACAAATGCGGATGCCTCCCCCCGGCTTTTTAGCAAGGAGAATTGGACTTGCCACTGGCGATGTTGAAGGTCGAATCCAGCCTTTTCCAAGCTGGTCGTCTAACCAACGCTTAATCACACGAAGTTCTGAGGGGGAACATGGTCGAGCTCGGGACTGTGGAAATTTCTGGTTCCCAGGTAAAAGCTCAATCTTGTGATCGTATGAACGATGAGGAGGGAGATTTGCAGCATCCTGAGGCAAAGCAACATCTGCCACATCATGGTAGACCTGGGGCATTTTTTTTTTTCTTTTAATTTCCTCTATTGTCGGTGGGGGACTATCAACTTTTTTGAAAAACTTTTTCACATCTTCATCTGTAATTTTCATTAGTTTTGCTATATTTTGGCTGAAGAGTGAGTTTATAAAACCATGAAAAGGCTCAGAGAATTGGTCTTTCCACACAGTAGGGTCACCACGACCCAGGAGTAATTCTTGAAAATCAATTTCTGGTAGGAGCGGGACACTGAGGTCTCTCTCTTGGACTGAATCTAGCGTTTCCAGATCTTCTGCCATAATTCTCATTACGTGAACATCTTTATCCTTAGATATTTGGAAGAATCCAGGCGCGTCAAGGATTCTGATGTCATTGACGTTTAAATAGTTGTCATTTTTTAAAGACGATAATTCTCCAATGGGTGAAGTTTGAGTATATTTTGCTGGGTCTGGTATGGATACAAGGTTAGACGCGTTAGATGGCTGTTTTGCTATATCTCCTGTTATGTGTATTTCGTCCGGTATTTCTACAACAGACGCTGGCTTAAAATTAGAAGTTCGATGCGTCAGACAGTTTTTTGCGCAGTACTCTTTGTCAAATACAAGGGATTTAGATTGCCAATCTATGGTGGGATTATGAAGCTCCAACCACGGGAAACCTAATATTAGCTCATTCTCGGGACCGAGGGTGGTAACTAGGGCATTAACTTCTTCCATATGGTTCATTACTTTCAGGGAGCCGACGATGCGATGTGTGATCAACTCCGACACGCAGCCATCAGCTAAGTAGAGTGGGCGAGGTTGAGGTAGAGGTATGAAGGACAGACCTTTAGCTTGTGCCCAAGCTTTTCTCACAAACATAAGCTCTGTACTACCAGTGTCAAGAAGTATGGACACTGGAAAGGAAATATTGCGCTGTACAAATGAATTGAAGGTTCCAGATAGTGATATTGACTTTTGGCCTAATTTATTCAATAAGATTGGCTCTCCGAGAGGGATCCCTCGATATTTACATAAGCTTTTACCTGAATCAACACAATTATGTACAGAAACGCCCCGCAAGCGACTTAATGCTGGGGCCCTCCATTTCCCTGGCTACTTCTGCTTGCTGGAAAACGACTATAGTGACCATTATCGGCGTCAACTTCACCGAGTACTTGACCTCGTTCATGGCTAAACTCATCCAAATGAGTTTCCCAAGAGGGTTGTGAACTATATGTAGACCTAGGGTTAAAATTACTTTCTTCAATCTCTTGAAGACGAAGACGGGTGCGATCACTATTAAATCCACCTCTGTTACTGTTATAATTACCCCTAGGTCTTATATCGTTATTTCTGCCGTAATTATGGGAGGGATAGTTTTGGTACTGGCTTGCTTGAAAAGCATCTTGTCGAGGTCGAAGATCGTGGCCACTGTTGTAGTTTCCACGGTAGCTGCCTTGGATACCCTGTGGACCTGACCTTGACCCTGACTGTAGGTCGCGATCTGCAGTATCAAATCGCCGTTTACTGCGTTTAGCTAACTCCGAAGAACAGTTTCTTGAATAGTGGCCGTCTCCACCGCATCGGTTACAAAGACCATGATCTCTACGATATTGCCACTCGGCTGGCGTCACCGAAACTCGATTGAGTTGCATTCGATCTAAATCCATGGGATCACCGGTTTGAATATTACCGTTATGTCCTTGAAGGTGTGGTCTATCTCCTACACCTAGATTTTCGGAGCTACCCGTAATCTGGCGATCGGCCTCCTGGTTTTTCCAAAATTGATAATATAGTTCGATCCATTCTGTGATCGAATCTTCAGGAGGCGCTGGTATATGGTTTTTGACGGCGATTCGCAAAGGTTCAGAAACTTTTCTTCTAAGATGGTAAACACGCATAGTTGAGCTAAGATCTGCTTGATCGGCGAACTTCTCAAACTCTGATATAAAAGATGGGAAGTCTTTGAATTTACCAACCATTTTCAATTCATTTAAGTTTCCTACTGCGATTGCTTTGATATCCACAGTGAGGTACTTACGATCTAGTTCTTGAAAAAAATCGCCAGAGCTAGCCCAGGGCCAGTTTGTTGGATTTTCATTTGCAGAGAAGAACACACCTATCTTAGATTGGAGGCGCGTATAAGCATCACCATCTAGCCAATTTATTATATCGCAAATTTTTTTGAATTCTGTTTCAAATGCTGTGTGATTTAGATTCCACTTAGTTATCAATTTGAACTTCCAGGCGGTGTACTCATTGTGCCTTTTTACAACGTTCTTTTGATCTCCTGTGAAGGGATTTAATGATGGTGGCCTATCAAGATAAATACTTGTTTGAAGAGGCTGCCCCTGTGAAGTTGTTCCCTGGGGTGCAGGTGCTTGTGGCTGAGGAGCTTGGTTTGCATTTGAAATGGAGGTGAGTTGTCTTTGAAGCGATGTTACTTCAGTATTTTTTCTCTCTATAGAAGATCGAAGCTTCTGGATAGATTTTTCTCTGTCATTTAAAGCAGCTCGCATTTCTTGTAGAGCTTGTCGGTTTGCTGAAGAGTGCTGATTAATAAGGCTGAACATCTCGTGAAAAATTGTTCGTAATTCGACCGGAGCATCAGCCAAGCTTGAAAGGTCTACTCGTTTTTCAAACCCTACACCGTCAAATATCTCTCCCAGCGCTGGGTAATTTCCCATCACTTCAGCTAAGGCTCGCCAAGCTATATCATGTCTACTTGCTAATTGCTGAGTTGGAGCTGGGATGCTACTAGCTTCATTCATTTGTTCTCCCCAGGGATTTTCCATAGTCTCGGCTTCACGGGAACAAGATCTTTATCCCGATCTCAATTACTCAGTTCAAATTCTAGGTAGCTTGGCGACTCGGTTACTCTTTGATTTCGGTACTCGGTGGCTCGGTGTAAAATACAAAAGGGTGTAGATTGAAAGGATCGCGACACGCAACAATATTTTTTTTTTTTTTTTTTTTGACTCGGATTGAAAAAGTAACCTAGCGCGCGTGCGATTAAAGAGATGCAACTAACTATCACGGGCAGTTGGGCAGTAACTTAATCTTCAGGGTAATATATTTGTAGTTGCATAAAAGAGAAACTAGACGGTCTACGGAATCTACATGTACGCGTGCTCGCCTAATCGCCACGCTAGTGGTATCACCATGCCAACGCTAGTACCCGTGACAGTAGTATAAGGTAATAATTGTGCATCGGTTATAGTCGCACCCAGCTTGGTAACACTGCGCTCAAGCCCGTCATACGCGTCAGCACGATGTGACAACTGCGCAGACAAAATCGCATCACCGTTCAGACTGTAGAGCCCTGTACGACCGTGCTGCGGGTCAAGTCGTCTGCTTGCCTCTTGGTTCTTGTCCACCTTACCTTGGCATGTTGCTATCGTTCTTAGACTAGTACGTGTCGCCCGTGGACGTTCCTGAGTTGTTCTACTCTGAACGTTCACAACATTACCGTTGACGTACTGCCTAGATTGGCCTGAGGGCCTATTAGTAGGTTTGGGCCTGTTAGATTTTCCACTTTCAGGTGCTCTGACAGATTTCTCATGATCACTTAGCGTAGTAGGAAGCGTGTGAGCAGTGCTAATGGTAGTTGCGTCGCGCACGGGTTCCTCAGCACACGTGGTCAGCGGGCGAGGGTCACCTTCCTGCCGAGTAGACCGGTCGCCTTGCTGCTCGGCAACTCCTCCTGAGATAGCTTCTGCGCAGCGGCCCACCGTCGTATTGTCAACTGGCTCGGGGACCATTAGCCGAGGCGCCACTTCTAACAGTGTGGTATGAAAGGTGTCAGTCGTACTCGTCACTGGTTTGTGACTAAGAAGTTGTATTTCACCGGGACCAGTAATGCGTGCGGCCTCTGGAGAGGTGGTAGTCGGCTGAGAGAGCGTGCTGTCATGCCCTTTAAGCAGTCTGCCGTCTCGTAGGGGTGTGGGTTCTACCTCCTCACTGCTACAGGCTGTTGTGGCCGGCTGAACGCTGACTGATGGTGATGTGATTACGTCGTCAGACTGTCGTATTGTTCTGCTTGCGTCTTCCCTACAGAGTGAATTGACTTGTTGTGGCCTCCGCTTCGAGCAAGCTACACCGTTATTATCAACATATCCGGGTCGTGGAAGGCCATGTGGACCTGCGCGACTGTTACGCCCTCGCCGTCTCGTTAGGGCTGCGTGAGCAACCACTTCAGACTCTCCATCGCTATGCTCAACCTCTATCTCTTCAAGCACTTTACCTCTATCTCCTACATAGAACTTCCGGTGTCCCTGGGACTTAACATAATCAGGGAAAAGAGAGTCTCCTCCTACCAGGGTAGTTGCCTTCACCCTCTTAAATGGCACGATGTTATTGTCACTGAGACGGGCAGTAGGCTCGCGTGCGTCTGTCGCGTACCTTTTATTCCAAGAGCCGCAGTGAAGCATGTCGTCGGATGCAGGCCCTAAGGCCGTGAGCTGCCCGTACGGCGCATGCAGCACATAAGAGTGCCCATAGTTCCTAAAATTGTTGCAGGCGTCGGTTGCACGTCGTATCACCATGACGTATCCAGCAGAAAGGAGGTCAACAGACTGAACTGGTGTGTCTAGCGAAAATACTGCATTAGCATGTGTTTTGTGTGCCCAACATGACGCTGTGCCGCGCACTTGTAACTCCTTCTTGCTTATCATAGAGTATATCTGTTCTATCCAGTAGTGTCTGTCCCCAGGATGGGACCTTGCCGAGTGTATAATTGATTTACGCCATGCAGGTAGTTCACTTAGCTTTTTGCATTTAACGTAGCCTCGGGCCATCATTTCAAAGGACGATCCTTGTACATTGATCTTAAGCGCAGTGGTGTATAACAATAATACTATTGTTGTCAGCGGCGATACAGACCCTTTGAGCCATTTGATCTCTCTGACTTTAGCATGTGCCTGTAGAAATGTACTCATTGCCAAAACTAGGATGTATATCAACATCAAGCTCCACATGAGAAGCCTATCCCTCACTAAGATAACGTCGTCTTCGACCAGGTATTCATGTTTGCCAACCCGAGTGCGGAGCGCGTGCATCGTCTCTATCCTGGTGATGACCAATCTAGGCATGTCTTTGATGACCTCAGGGCAGCATATGATCTTCCCTGACTTGTTGAGTAGTAGTCTGGATGTGTATTGGTGCAGTACCCTAAGCAATTCAGGCGCCATATTGAAGAATGTAAATTCGGATGCAAAATTCACATATACTGGTCTGTCAACTCCGTCTTGGTTGCGGACTTTGTTGTAGTCTATGCGCTCTAACTCACTCAGCTCGCGTATGAGCAACACTGCAATATTATGTATAATCCTTACCAGAACGTCCAAGGTTAGTATTTCGCCGTTGTAGACAGTGCCTTGACCACTATAGCCCATAAATGGGTCGCCCTTCGAATAAGAGACACTAACGTCTGAAGGCAACTGGAGGCCATCATCGTTAAACGAAGCAAGTACCACCACACTGGCTAGCGACTGCTTAATGCCCTCTTCAAGGAGCACGCTCAACACACAGTGCTTCTTTGCTGTTACACTAATGTCCCTGTGATACTTGTGTCCTATTTTGTAGAAGGCCTCACGCACGCCAGCAGTTGAGGCGTCGGCTTCCGCGCTCTCCGTGAAGGTAGCGACACGTGAAAAACGCATGGTTTCCATGAGCACTGCAGTTAAAAAAACGTAATCCACACCGGCAGCGGCGTAGGCTTTCACGATGTCATCCTCAATTTTGATGTCAATAACCTTCGGTAGGGTGGAGAACCCTGCGCGACAGTGTGAAGAATCTTCACTTGTGCGGTTGGATGGAAGAGACATAGCTTAAAAGCGGGCTGCGTTATATACGAAAGCTTGGGGATATAGTATGATTAAAAAAATCCAATGTCAGGGTTACAACCCCTGTGATTAACTCGGGCTTAGCGCCCTTGCTTACATCACCGTGTTTAGCGCTATCTGTTATCACGGCTACTTTTGCTTGATTTACTTTATCGCTAATTATTATTTAACATTCACCTTACCCGATTGGGTTACTAGCCGTACCCACTTTATGACGATCATTATTAAATATTAGAGAACATTCACGAATCTTCTATGGGTACCTAAAGGATTTGACCTGAGAACTAAAATAGTCCAGTCTGTTCATGACTCAACCTTAAACGGTCATCCGGGGAGAGAAAATACTTACGCCTTGGTGGCTCGGCAATTCTTCTGGCCAGGCATGGCAAAAGATATCCGAACTTTTGTCGAGAACTGTGATAGCTGCGGTAGAAATAAAGCTTGGCGTAGTAGACGTCAAGGATTCTTGAAACCTCTGCCCATTCCGGATCGAATATGGTCGGAAATATCCATGGATTTTATCACTGATCTTCCCAAATCCAACGGCTGTTCCAACATGATAGTAATTACGGATCGGTTGAGTAAGGGAGTTCTTGCAGACGGCCTAGAGAACATCGATGCAGAAACGGTTTCGAGGTGGTTTATCAAGCATTATCTGCCATACCATTATTTGCCAAGCGCGATAGTCTCTGATCGAGGCTCACAGTTTACAAGCGCAATTTGGAAAAGAATCTGTGACTTATTGCGAATTCAACGTAGGTTATCAACTTCCTTTTCGCCTGAAACAGATGGTTCAACTGAAAGAATGAATGAAGTAATCGAGACAATTCTGAGAAATTATGTTAGTTGAAATCAAAATGACTGGCTTGAATGGTTACCTGTAGTTGTTTCCAGTATCTGTGGACGTGATTCAGTCTCCACAGGCACCAATGCTTTCTTTTTATCACATGGGTGGAATCAGAGCTTATACGGCCACCTTGAAAACGAGCTGTCCGAAGAAGATATGAGAGATTCTCCAATTTCCAAAGCCGACTGAATTGTTAGAAAGTTGAAGGAAGTCAGAGATTGGGCACATGCGTCTATGGCGACTGCACAAGAATCACAGGAGCGATCATCCAACAAATCCAGGGATCAGGCTCCAAACTATAGAGTTGGAGATAAAGTATGGCTGAACTTGGAAAACGTGAAGACTGATAGACCGTGCAAGAAACTTGATGCCAGAAATGCAAAATTTACAGTCACAGAAGTAGTGGGGTCCCACAGCTTTCGGCTCAATACTCCGCCTGGAATTCATAACGTCTTTCACACGAGGCTATTGCGACCTGCCAATTCTTCTCCATTACCTGGCCAGCTCATTGACGATAGCCAGCCATCGGCAGTTCTGGTTAATGATGACGAGGAGTACGAAGTCGAGTGTATTCTGAAACAGAAAAAAACACCTGGCAAGGGCAAACAGGTAAAATATCTGGTCAAATGGAAAGGATACGCTAAGCCAACATGGGAACCCGAAAAATTTCTCCGTGATACTACTGCTCTCTTGGCTTGGAAAAATCTTTTGAAAAAAAAAAAAAAAAAAGGGAATGAAATTAGGAGGGGGATAATGTCAGGGTTACAACCCCTGTGATTAACTCGGGCTTAGCGCCCTTGCTTACATCACCGTTTTTAGCGCTATCTGTTATCACGGCTACTTTTGCTTAATTTACTTTATCGCTAATTATTATTTAACATTCACCTTACCCGATTGGGTTACTAGCCGTACCCACTTTATGACGATCATTATTAAATATTAGAGAACATTCACGAATCTTCTATAGAGTACTGAAATGGTTTAATGGCATTCTGGGATATTGTGAATACTCCAGTATCTTCTACGATTTATTATACGTTCTAGTTCTAAGGCGTTCGATGGGATTCGGTGGGGACAGCTTGGGATAACTATATACGATTGTTCTTGTCTTGTAAATAATCTTCACGCACTTCTTAGTTTATTAATTGAATCTTTAGATCTTTGAGTTATTCAAGACCAGCCTCTCACACTAATAGGCATTCTGAATACTTGTTTGGTCCCAACAGTCGACGAAAT
Organism: Podosphaera xanthii; assembly: GCA_028751805.1. NCBI lineage: Eukaryota > Fungi > Ascomycota > Leotiomycetes > Helotiales > Erysiphaceae > Podosphaera > Podosphaera xanthii. The sequence goes on from JAPWIX010000019.1 coordinate 117,636, forward strand.
AGCAAGCAAGCTCTTTTCCAATGCCAGAAACAACGTTATTTTTCATCAAGACAACGATCCTAAGCATAATTCTCGGGCCACAAAGAATTGGCTGGCTACCACAGGTATAAATACCATGAAATGGCCCTCTCAATCGCCCGACCTGATCCCAATTGAGTACCTATGGTGTCTGGTAAAACGCCGACTTGGAGAGTACAAGGAAACGCCGAAAAGTATGCACGAATTGATGAAAAGAGAAGACGACGTCTAGCAAAACATACCTGAAGAATCATGTCGTACATTAATTGAGAGTATGCCGTCAAGGGTTCTGGCCGTAAAGAAGGCAAACGGGGGTCATACCAAGTACTAGAATAAAGCGTCTAAAAATGCGCAATAGACATTAAGTGCCAAGACCAGCGTGAACCTGACAGCTAATCATTATTTTTGCATAACAAAGTTGGACTTATTCAAGAAATGGCTTAGATTTTATTTGAACCTAGAATTTTTAAATTTGAAGAAGTTGTTACAGAGTTACAGTAACATTTAGCCAACGTGGTGGTTTCATTGCGCACTTTTAGACGCGACTTTATTTACGCTTAACTGAATGTAGCTAATGCAATTCGCCGTAGTTGTAACACGTGATACGTAAATTTAAGCGAATTTAAACGACACCTAAATCTAAAATTAGAATACTCACATAACCCATAGCTTCTTTGTCCATCGAGGAGTATGGGTTATGACAAGTTCTACTGTAAGTCTCAAACCATCAACGTAAAATTTGGCATTGGAAAGGCACCATCCACAGGATCAGTCTCTGTCCTTTAACCGACTGGATATAATACCTTCCATATTGTTGACATAAATATCCCGCTCTTACTATCTCTCCGTGACCTTGACAACAACAAAGCATACTTTGACATCTTGAATGACATTGTTTTTGGAAATTTAGAAACTGCGAGATTAGTAACCCAGGACAGATGATCGAAAGATGGAATTTGCTAGGGGGAATCTCATGGGGTGTGGGTGGGGAAGGAAAATCTACTTGGTCAAAATCTTTCGAGAGACTGATGTGTCAGGTAGCCCTAGATAGACTGAGCTAACTGGTACATAATCCTTAGGGTCGTGTGCCATGCGCCGGTACAACGAAATAAGTAACCAAAAAAAAAATATAAATTCGTCGCGATTCCTATAGTGAGAAAATTCGGGCACCCACTCCTGCAGCGGGGATTAATACCAGCCACATCTTCATTTTTAACAGAGCCAGAAGTCCGTGTGCCTCATCGACGTCTCGGCCATCCTTCCGTACCCCGACTCATCATCATGCAATAGAGCTGGCAACATAGATGGAGATCATCGCAATTTACTGAATAAGATGATAGCTCACTGACAGAAATCTCAGCGATACAGTGCTACCCCGCTTCGACTCACACTCGCACTTAAAGACTCTTAGAGTCACGAGCGGCATATGGACAACGGGGGAAGAGGTTGGTGACAGGCTGGAGGTTATCGTTCCTCAAGATACGTGAGATAGATGCATCATCACTCGGTTAAAAGGCCAGACTTGAATGATAGAACACTAGATTATCTGGTTATCTCCATATTATATATTGATTGAACAGCAGAGGCATTCCTGACACCTATAATGCACAATTTAGTCAATCAATTTAGGTAAATATTCTCAACATTGTCGGCAGTCCAGTACGTCATGTTCTTGACGAGGCTACAAGGTTTCAAGTAGCATGTTTCCTTCCAAACATGACTGCGGTGACTCTTTGGGAAGCTCTTCGTCTCCGCTGGATTGATGCATACCTCGGACCCCCGGCTATCGCCAACTATGACGCTGGAACAAACTTCGTCTCGACTGATTTTCGGCAAGATACCAGGTCTTTAGGCAATGAAACAAAAGAAGCCCGATGTCGATTCTACTTTGTTTTGCCAGGTTTAAAATAAAGATCGCTGCAGATTTTAAAAAAGTAGGTGGAAACGAAATCATCTGCCATTCAATACTTGAGACTATACCTTAGAGTAAAAAGTAGGTGGAAACGAAATCATCTGCCATTCAATACTTGAGACTATACCTTAGAGTAAACAGCAAAGGGTTTTGCACTGGTTCTCAAGCAGAGGACTAGTTGTTGATTGGGATGTCGAACTCTTTCTGTCCTTTCTGAAAGATAAATTTGACGATTAACTTACTCTTCAAACGGCAGGCAGCAAGCCCCAGCGGGTGAAAATGGGTGAGTCACAAGAATTTGAACTTCTCCATGAAGATTTCGAGCTGAAGCTACCCCGGTGTGGTGGCCTAAAATGGCCGGATGAAGATAAATCATCCGAATAGACGGGGCAATAAATACAAAGTTGTCAGATGCTTTGATCGGCATAGACCTCCAAGATGAGGACAACGATAGATGGGTATCCCGGGTCCGGCAAACTGCGTCGCGCCTAGAGTCTCGTCCAGGATATATGATGGACTCCTTGATGCCAACTTTGTATATTAACAAGCGAGCTACTGCCACACATGTCCCCCATGGCGTGAGATACCAGCTAGAAAGAAGCCAGCCCAAGGCTTCCTCCCCATTTAGACGCGGATGACGATGTTCAGATGTCCAGGGTAAATCTAGTGGCCCTAATTGACGCCTTGGTTGGAAAGAAAAACAGCGGTACTTCATCAAATGAACCCCCTGATAGACGCCGTCAAGGTGAAGACATCGGGAATGTAGGAACCAAAAAGCCAAGAGTAAGGTGGCTGTCGTGATCAAAGGCTAATCAGTTGATTGCAGAAGATATGTGCCTGCGTTGTAAGAAGACAGGGCACATAGGGAGAGCTTGTCCAACCTTCGGACCGAAAACTCGGCCGGCAGTAAACCATGCGTCTTCTAGGTACAAAGAGATTGTAAGTATCGGGCATGACAGTGCTACAGAGTCACTGCCGGGAAAAGACTAGTACCTGAGTCAAGTGCCGCCCAAGGGAGTTGGGTTTCTTCTCGTAGGGTAGAAAAAGCAGTGAAAGGAATGGATAGCAAGCCCTTCTACATAGACGTCATTCTAAATTCAGATAAATTTACCCGAGTATTTATTGACAGTGGATATTTGTGCTATTCCGCTTTTGGCGCCGCCTTAGTTCGCAAGTTGAATCTCCCACGCATCCTAATTTGAGAACGTTCACCATAGCTGGTGGAGAAAAGTAATTTAAATAATCCTGTTTCGTACATTACTTGGGCCAACGCTATTATCAATGGGCAGGAGGAGAAAATCTTTGGATACGTAATTGACAAACTTACTTTCGCTCTTCTCCGATGAGATCCCTGGAAGAAAATCAAGATAATAATAAATCTGATATAATTGAATATAGATAATTGAATACATATCGTGCCACTAATATGAAGTAAAAGTTTATATCCTTCTCTGCACATATATCAAAAAGTGAGATACCCTCCTTTTTCACACATGAAAACATGGTGACTAAAAATACAAACATTTGCTGTCCTGGCAACCGCTGTATGCACACCCCATTTTCTACTCCGGAGCATAGGAAGCGAACGACCCGAGAGCTGTAAATGAATTTTAATAATTAGGCTAAGAACCTAGAACATTCCTCTGCTCTCTTGGTAGCTTGAATGCCGCATTACCTAGTCGGATGTTTTGAAATAACGGCAATTCAGCCTCCTTGTTGGTAACAATATATCCTTCGTGCAACCGAAAAGGCTTAAGAGAGTCACCGTGGTAATGACGTGGTATAGATTTGCCATTGATTTGGCAGAGGGTGTAGGATCTCCCCATATCTCCACCATAGCCGGAAATGAAGAAAGGACCTCTCCATGTGGCCCTAAGCTTTTTACCAGATTCTCTATGGTCGTACAACATTACCATATCCCCAGGGTTGAATCTATAGTTTGCCCTAACTCCGAGGTCGTGTCTTTGAGCTGCTTTATCCTTAACTAGATCAGATGCATCCAAAACTCTTTGTTGATTCTGAGCACGGTTGAGGATGAAATCAATAACATCACGGCAGTGCTCATCTTCATTAGGGAAAATATTATCATCACCAGCCTTAAGCATAGCTTGCATCATCTGCCTCTTTTGAATCGGAAACTTGGTCTCTAATGACCCGGCAAGACTGAATCCAAATGATATTTCAGAGGGAGAGTGCAGAAGGTGAGTTATTTCCCGCTTATTGACTTCAAATACAGATTCCTGTACATACTCAGGCCACTTCCTAGGATCGGAACTTTTCTTCTTTAAGACTCGCTCGAGTATATCAACAGTTTTTTCAACCATACCAGTAGACTTCTTTGCAGCAACTAGAGAGTTGCATCAAACTATCCCTTGTGAGGTTGCCCAAGCCTTTGTAACTTCGCCAAAATGCGGGCCATAATCCATGTACATGCCTACTGGAACACCGAATGTGGAACATATTTTTTTTAAAAATAATATCACAGTATTAGAGTCATAATTCTCTGTTGGCTCTGCCCAGGAATATCGAGAGAAGTAGTCAACACAGACACGAATCCAACGGAATTTATGTGAGTCAAATTTGGGAAATGGACCGACAAAGTCTATACCTAGCAGTTCCATAGGGGAGCTTATGGTAACACGTGCCAATGTTTGTGATCTTTGCGCAGTGCCAAATCTAGCACAAATAATGCACCCGAGGATATAGTCTTCAACATCGATTGCTAACCGTGGCCAGTAATATTCTTTAAGACGTTTCATAGTGATAACTTTGGCGAAATGACCACCATTATCATGTGCCTCATATAGAATCTGAGACATTTCATCCTGTACAATACACCTCTTCTTAACTCCCCGAACATCTATAAACAAGTCTCCAGAAGATCCAATGTGATATCTAGAAGCTTTACGAAGAAACGCAGCATTCTGAACCTTTGTAGTGCATGTCTTTGGGAACGATCCATTGGTTAAATATGTGGCAATATCGTTATACCAAACTGATTTTACATATCGTCTATTTGGTTTAAGATCCCCGAATGAATTTCTAGCTGTGCCAAGTTCTGATAGGTTAGAGTTGAAATTGGTTGGTTTAGTGTCCATAGGTATGAATAACTGATTTTCACAGTTGACATACTTTGCTGCTGGTACTAATGAGGGTTCGACTTGGAAATACTTCTTGAGCTCATAATCATAAATTGGTTCACCTATCTTTGGAAGGAGCTCTTCATACCCACCTTTATTGTCCTTCCATACCCACAGAGGCTCAGCATCATTGCCTGTTAAAATTTCTCCAAACTCTTCCAGTGGTGGTGCGTTAAATTCGGAATCCGGAAAGATAGTCCTTGATAATGAATCTGCAACAACGTTTCGTTTGCCTGGGATCCATATAATATCAATGTTTAGGCATCTTAGCTCAGCTGCCCAACGAGAGTATATGCCATCCAATGATGATGACTTAAGAAACCAAGTTAATGGCTTATGATCTGTAAATATAAGGGAAGTCGCTGATCCTCTGAACATATGGTCATATTTTCTAGTAAATTCCACAATCGAACAAAGTTCCTTCTTGTATATCCCATACCCTTGTTGAGATTTGGTGAATGTAAATGCATCGTAAATTGTTGGCACTTCAGTGGGATTTCCATTGCTGTCAGATCTTATCTGAGTGATGACACAGCCGCCTCCATATATGCTGGCGTCTGTATACATTTTTACGAGCTCAAGATAATTCCAGCCATGCATTTCAACACCTTGGGCACATTTCTCTTTTAGTATCTGGAAAGATACTTGTTCTTTACAACCCCACGTGAAGACAACGTTCCCAGTTAACCTTGAAAGAGGTTTTCTAATTTCTGCAAAATTTTTCACATACCGCCGTGTAAACCCTACTGCTCCCAAGAACTTTCTAACATCTGTCGCGTTTCTAGGTACTGGCCAATTCCTGATTTTCTCACAACGTTCATGTTTAGTCGTTAGGATCCCACCTGCCATGTGCAATACACCTAGCACCACAGTACTAGTGACAAATAGCTCAAGTTTCTTAAAGGATAATTTGAGTTTAGCCCACACAAGTCTTGGTAGGAGTTGATTTTCGAGGATATCATAGCCTTGGTCAAAGTTTTCAAAACCCGAGAAGATATCATCCACGTAGAAAGCTACTTTGGGTAGAGAATTTGGACAGTTTGAAGCTATCAGAGAGTCCCACCCTTCGAATGTCTTAGTGGCAGGTATGGCTCCTAAGACTATATAAATAAGCTCAGTAAATGAAAACATAGAGGTTATGGAGCCCTGGGGCATCCGAGTTGGCTGTAGCTGACCTATCCCAGCAATAGAAAATGTAAAGTATTTTCTATCATCTGGGTGGACGGAAATTGCCCAGTATCCATGTTTTAAATCAAGTTTGTGGAAGAGTTTATGGGAAGGATGTCCCATGTAATCATGAGTAGAAGAAGACAATTCAACAAAACACCCAGGAATATCTTCTATAATATTTTGGTAGTTGAACGTGAGCCTTGGCTCGTCCCATTCTCCAGGACTATCAGATTTGTCAATTAGATTTGCTTGGGCATTCCAATCTGATAACTCGCCATTAGCTTCTATTGTTCGCTCGTACATACCACATTTTAGACCATCATTAATGATACGCCTTAACCAGAATTCTTTTCCAGGAGGCCATCTACGTTGTTTGACTCGGTTCCAAGGTTTTGTGCCCTCTTTCAATCTGACACGATGAATGTAGAGATCAGTTGGAGGTAGATCGGAAAGCTCTGTAGAATTTAAATCTTGATAAGTGAATAGTAATCTAGTTGTCTTATCGTGCTGGGCTGGTTCTAGAGGACTTAACGTTATTTGTGATTTAGAAACCAATTATTAATTTCAGCTTGTTGTCGCAGGATCAATTGATGGTGGTGAACACCAGAGCAAGTCCAAATATAAAATCAGTTAATTATTAAAATCTACCGAGAGAATTTACAGCCATATCTTCCTATCTTTATATACACATTCATCCTCCACTATTGTGACATGAAATGACACAATCTTTCTGACCAGCTTTGAAAGTTGTAGATGTAGTACCAGCCACCGAATACCAGCCACAAAGTACTTGCCACAGAAGTAGCCTCATGAGTGTCAGCCTCGTGAATCTCAACCACAGAAATACCAGCCTCGTGGATATTCAACCTCGCGGAAATAATATGGTTCTGGCACAGTCAAAACCAACCTCACGGGTCTATCCCGTAACACTTGTAGGGCATTAGAGATGGGGCGCTTAATGGGACGTCTATCCACGAGTATTTTTGGGCCTGGTACTATCTCAGACCTAGACTCTATTTCAGATTTAGAGTCAGTTCCCCTAGTATCAAGTGAATAATTTTGAGAATAATTAACAGATATTTGATCAGTATGCTTGATAATTGAATCTAAATCTCTATCGTCGTTATCATCGTTATAATTGTGAGACATCTGACTTGTTTCCTGACTGATTTGACCAGCGGATATGTGTTGTGATATGACTGTTAGAGCCACTATCGGTATATCCCTGTTTATCCACAGGGATATTGCATATCCATGTTATAGACCTAGTACAGTATGCAGGGATTACATGGCCCCCTGCACGATCGTTCTTGCGATTATCACTAAGAGCTTAGTGTCACTAGGACAACAAGGTACGGAATGGTATAGAATGGAATAGCATAGAACGGAAGGCTATGGAACATCCTGGGCATATGATGATGGACTGTATCGTGGCTATGTAACATGTATATATATATATATCAGTCCCGCCTACCTTTGTAGAACATTTTCTTTTGGTTACGATTAATGAAGTTATTCCTATCTTAAGTCTCCGACTGTCATCTTCTGCTCTTCTTTGTGACCCCTAGCTTATTTACAATTCCACTTCTGCTCATAACCTAGTTACAACAATATGTTCTGGCAAAATAAAAACGTGGGGAACTCCGGAGCATATGATTTTGCTTTTTTGTCAAATATTTATTTCCTAGAAGAAATTCCAATACTTGATGAATATGACTTTAATTTGATGTTGTGTAAGTTTGGTTTAGTAATGCGAGTGAGTCGTGGAGCAGAGATCTCATTATCACTAAATGGCGAGTCGATGAAAAGGGGCGAAAGATAGTCGAAGGTTGTGGATTGAAAAGATTGATCTGAAACATGATTATTTGATTTAATAGTGATTTTATTTGATATAATATTTTCTGTTTAATTTGAGCAGTTTGGGTTTTCTTCATCCTCAACTAACTCGCAGGACAGTTGTAAGTTCTGGAACAGTTTAGAGACTTGTCCTGGTCGATCTATTTTTTTGAGCTCGACTCGGAAAAGTGAACAGACTTTACGTTAGTTTCCTGATGTGGTTCGGGATCCTCAAAAAGTTCATCATTTAATGAAATATCTGACTCTGTATCTGACTCTGAATCATCTGAATTGATGCTACTCGATTCATGGATATTCATTTTCGAACCTTTAATTTCGGGATATTTAGGGTGTAAAACCAATTTATTGTGAGAACTTTGAACAAATTCAGGGCCTTGAATCTTGATAACTTTTCCGGACCTATTTGGATCACCAATTTCAATAACAGAATCACGAATATATATCTTAGCATTAGCGTCGTGGAGCCAGGGAAGCCCAAGAAGTAGGCGTAATTCTTGTTCATTCTGGCAATTCCAGGGCCTCACAAACGCTTTGACAAGTCTTGTTATACCCAAGACATTTATACTGAATGACGTAAAATATTTTAGAGGTGAGGAGGTTCCGTTTGCTACGTTCATAGTAAGATCACTGAATCCATTCTCAGATAATAGATTCATGGGTAAATTTAGAGATTTAACCAGTCCATATGATATCACTACCATGTCAGAGCCAGTATCTGCCTGAGCTACTCCAGAAGGTAGCTTAATATCAACAGGTTTTCCATTTTTCTTAATCCTGATGACAGCAGGAACGCAAAATGCTCTCTCTTCCATATTTACATATGAAACGATATGGTTTAAAGAGTTTGAACCAGAATTAGGCGGGTCCTGATTGATAACTATACTGTTTACCTTGGCGACTTTTTCTTCAGCCATTTTGACCGCTCGTTTAGGGACTATTCGTGTCGACAAGTTTCGGAAAGCTCTGGATAGTTCTGGTGACAATTGGAATAGATCTAATAACGATACATTGACTTATATCTCCTCGGCTAATTTGGCATAGTTGATAGGTCCTTTACCTGATCGGTCAACGATTTTACGTAGATGATGGAGTGCTTTTTGTCCCCGCCTATGAGCTCTCTTCGCAAATTTTGATGCAGGCTGATCTTGATTCAAAATGTCTTCCATGTCAACCCTTGCATGTTTCTTTGAATTTTCCTTTTCATTAAGGTATGCGGCTAATTTCAACAAATTCTTGCAGCTAGTTTGGGTCCCGTAATCAGAGGAACTTCCATCAAGATACGGCTCATATTCAGTATTGACATAAGCAGATCTTAATCCCCTTGATTCCATGTGTTGATTATCGTAGCCAATAATACACGATTTGCTGCCAATGGGCGTGCGGCCGAATTCCTCAAATTCCAGTTCCTCGACGTTAGGATTTGCATTCCTTCTCCAGGTATTGGTTCCATGACGTAAAGTTTCAGAGTTCTGAGGCTGAGATTCATCAAGCTGTAGCATACACATATGCGCATCAATCGAAAAAACAATTTCCTTGAGATAGGTTTGCTCCCAATTCTCAAGTATGGAGCTACTGTGTGGATCGCATTTTGGACTAGCATGCCCTACTGTACCACATCGAATACAGAGAGGTCCCATTAGTTTGTTCCACGATTGTGAACCATTTACATAAGGATTCTTTGAAAAGCTCCTAGGTGGTAGCAGTTTTGTATCAATAGAATTATGATTTTTTGAATTATTTTGTCTGGAATTTTGATTACTACCATAGTTTGGTACTCGTGACTCAGGAGTTTGTGCTATGACTTGTTCCTTGGAATACCTATCATGGCTCTGGCTATGAGGATTGGCTCTGTCATAAAAGTTCATAAGTTTCTGATTAGGTTGGGATGAAGGCACAGCATGGCTATGGCAGTAATTGTGTCAATTTTCCACAGGATTCTGTTGATTAAAACGGGCAGAAGCAGCAGAGATAAGCTTGCCCTGATTATAAATTTGCCTAAACTGTTCCAATTCACGTTGTTCAGTAAGACGTGTTTCAATCTCTTGAAATTTATTCATCGAATTCTGGGTGTCCTTAACTGCCTCGTACGCACCGTGTAGGCTGCGATATGTATTGCTAGACTTCAATATGACATTTGATCGGAGTTTGGGATCGTAAATTCCTTCGATAAAGGAAGTGATAACTCCGGAGAGAAATACAACTTCAAGGGGATTGAGACACTCATTACCAGAGCTTGCCAATGGTTCATCTCGGCAGTGGCTTCTGCATAAAAGATCCAAAGAACGTTGGTAATATTGTTGAAGGGGTTCCGTCGGCCCCTGGGCGAGGTTCCGCAAGTCAAATTGTATATTCGGGTCCGATTCTTCCTGATTAGATTTGAAGTAGATGCAAATAGCCTTCTTGAAGTTATTCACATCCTTTTCAGTCGCGTTTTCCTTATCGTCCACAGCCCTCTTCCATCTAGGAGATGTATCCAGCCAGTTGGCTGCTTTATCTTCAAATAGAATATCTATTGCTCCAAAGAAATCCTCTGGCGTTTTCAGTGAAGCCTTCTTAAGATCCATATTAAGCCTTGACAGCCATCGGCTCGCTGTTACTTTTTGGCCATCAAATCTGCCACAGAGTGCATAATCTGAGTAATTTTGCGTCATTGTGTTTGGGGGAGTATCTTTGAGTGATAATTTTTGTATACTTAAGAGTATTTCGACAATATCTAGATCTTGTATAGTAGACTTCACACCTGCCAAAGACAGTGTATCGATGCGAGCGTGCTGCGTATTAAGACTTTAGTTACAAGTCTAGGAATTCACGTAGTTACCAGGTAATATATGAATCACTCTCTTAAAAGGTATGAAATTCTTTGAGAATAGAGATCTCCAGGTTCCCTGCGAAGGTCACCAGAAAATCAAGATAATAATAAATCTGATATAATTGAATATAGATAATTGAATACATATCGTGCCACTAATATGAAGTAAAAGTTTATATCCTTCTCTACACATATATCAAAAAGTGAGATACCCTCCTTTTTCACACATGAAAACATGGTGACTAAAAATACAAACATTTGCTGTCCTGGCAACCGCTGTATACACACCCCATTTTCTCTGGATGCAACGCAACGATGTCGTCAATAGGGCGGGACCTTGAACTCTGCATCTTCGGATGATCGTGCAAGACTCATTAGTTGGGGAAAGCGGCTGGATGGAATGTAATAACAATATCACTGCCGACCTACTCTCCGCTAGCGTTTTTAAAGCCCAAGTGTATTGAATTCGGATTAACTTCTCATGCTCTTCGCCCAAAGCTTTCAAAGATAGGGACAATTCTTTGGGAAGAGGTGAGTTGTCTCAAATTGGCGCTGTCTCACTGGGGATATCAAAAAGTGACGAGTGCATGACTTGCCTTACCAGTTCAGGGTTCTCTGAGTTTCGAGAAAAGGGGTTAGATATTTCAAGGCATCAAGGTTTGGATCTATGACGTATTGTTTGCACCAACGATCGGAGCCTATTGTGTGCTACGCAACTGCACCTTAGAGGAGGTGATCACTCCCGGAGGAAATTGTATAATACATTCGTCCCTCTCTGACTCGATAGTGGGTCCCGGTATAAGTGTTGAAAAAATTCATTGATATTCAACGATCTACATTTGCAATATTTACCCCTGCATGCAAAATGACCTGTAAGGGTAAGTGTTGCAAATATAAAAGTCCAAGTTACACTGAATATTATCAGCACTTATACCGGGACCCATTATCGAGTTAGAAAGGGACGACTGTATAGCATTGTGCCCCAGTGTATTAAAAAGTATTATTGATCAATAGAACAATCATGAACATTTTCATGAAGCCTTCAACTCTACTACATTATAATCTTAATGAAAAGGCCCTATCTAAGCTAGAGAAAAATAATCCACTCCTTAATAAGGAAATAATCCGAAGGAAATTACCAGACGATATTTTAGATCTCAAGGATATTTTTGAAGATGATGATGGTCTTGCACTTCCGCCTCATAGGAAAGGCAGAGATCACTCTAAAGAGTCAAAGATAATCAAGGACGGAATCTGGACGTTCCCTAGGGGCCCCTTATGGAATGTTGCGTGACGAGCTATTAGTACTACAGAAGACTCTAGCAGACCTCAAGGGTAAAGGTTGGATTAGAGTAAGTAGTTCCTCCGGGTGAGCACCGGTACTATTTGACAAGAAACCGGGAGGCCTTGGTTTTTGCGTTGACTATAGGGCTTTGAAGGCAATCACACGCCAGAATCGGTATCATTTCAGAGAGACTCTCAGAAACATTGCCAAGTCTAGGTACTTGATGTAGAAATATACAAGGGATGTAAGTTTCAAGATTCTAGTCTTGGAAGAAATATCACAATAGTCAGAGATTGATAGATCGTAGAGATTCTGAGATCAAAACTCAGGAGTGGTTGATAACTCCCACTTTGGTTTACAGCGTACTATGTACAAGCATATACTGTGTTGCGTTGAATTTAGCGATCTTCATCTGAAGCTCAAAGCGCACCGGTAGACTTCTGGTCTGATTGATTTGCGTAACTAACGATAGACCGCACTTTAATTGATTGCCTAAGTAGAGCCACTAGTTCCAGCAATCTACTACTATTCGATAATATTTCATCAGGCTCTATCATGGGTAGTTAGGCGTTTGGAAATCAGGCAGTCTTATTGTACTAACGTTGTCTTCTTGACTGCCATCCACTCTTCAACCAAATGTCTACTATTTATTCTCCTTCTAGTAAATCAAGTCTATTGCCTTACTTAGTCTTAGCTTGTCCTCAGTTTCACGATTTTCATTGTTGATTTCTTGTCACGGTCACGCCGTGCTAGTCCCGAACTCCTGACAGAAAGACAGGTACGGAGATACGACCGAGGGAAGATATAGATGTGAAGGGAGAACCCCGAATTTCTGCCTTGGAGGGCCATATTGGATGTGTCACGAATCCCAATACAAAGTGCTACCCATAGTTAAAGCACAAGTAAAAAGCCAATGTTTCAAACCTGAACTGTGCTCTCGACTGCCGGCGCTCGTATAATTGGTAATGTACGTCCATGAAACGGACCGACTCAGTCGATCGGTTTTTGCAACAGATTTTCCTGGTCAAAAAAATTTACAGATATTATTGAAGTATTAGAGCGTAGGGTAAATGCAGAGCTGTTAAGCCCCAATAAAGATATCAGTTGGAAGCGGGCTTTGACCTGTTGTGACTATCCATAATAACGATAATCTTCATTACCAAAACGCACCAATTTCAACAGTCATGAGCTTACGAGCTTACGGAGATGGGCTGTGTTAGGAGGTATTATCCCTGATGATTGTTCTCAGTCCCGCACACCACATTGAAACGCCAGATCGCTTGCCGTAGAGAACTATCGTGACGTACGTCAAATAAAGGGAAAGTCAAACACATGAGAAATTTCCGTGCACAAGCCATACTACTGCTTTATGCGCCATAGAAAAATCTGGTCTGCACTTTAGAGTTTTCCGAACACAATGCTTCCGATGCGCCGATTTAATGTGATACCCGCTTACAACTATTCACAATAAAACGTCACATTTGGGCTAGCCTCTGAGGATAGCAGCTGGAAGGTCAGAGTCAGTGGATTCGGTCACCGGGAAGAGATGATCGAAAGATAGAATTAGCTGGGGGAGTCCCACGGGGTGTAGCTGGGAAGAACGTTAACTTGAACAGAATCCTTGCACCCTCTGACGAACAGATCTCGAGAAGGCCGAAAGAAACTATAGATCGTCTTGGGCTCCTCGCTGGCAAAAAGGGACGATCGTTCAAGAATCCAGAACGGTATCTCACACGACTCCAAATAAGTGTTCAAGATGTGCCGGCCTCTGAAGAACTAGGCCTCCCGAACTTACCTTGCCTAGGTGGGCGTACCATAGACTGATAGCAGCTAGGACGGGTCACGGTGACTTTGTCGACTATCATGAAAGGCCCAAAAATGTCGACATCGACGGAAAGTGCAACTGTGGACGGGAAAGACGTCTGTGGCATTTCGCAGAATGCCGACCTGCATTTCAGCTCTGGAGAAGGACGAAACAAAAAACCTTCCCCCGAGAGCCAGCGAGATGTTGGCAGAAGAAGGGTGTGGAAAATTCTTCGAATACGTAACGATAACAAGGTGCTACAGTGGATATGCCACAAATTCGGGAGCCTATGAGCCCTTTGGGGTGATAATTATCTTCCATTAAGTATTTGCCAGGAAGAGCTGGACAGGGCATAGGGCACAGGGCATTTCAGTCCGGACATGATATTTCCTTCGTTTTTATCATTTTTCTATTTCTATACATTCTCTGGCAAATAAGGCCATATATATAGGTAGAAATGAGAAAGTATAGATCACATACCCATGTTACGCCTCTTGTGTGTAAAGAGTAAGTTTGTTACGATTGGCATTCAAATCAAATCAATTGAACAAAATCCTTACGGAGGCTGATGGGTTATGAACCCCCAAACAGGCTGAATTAACCGGCATAAGACCAGCTTAGTCAAGTACGGTGCTGTGTGTCCGGGTAGCGCAAAAGAGAGTCTCCAAAATGATTCAGGTCTTGCTGTTGATGTTTCATACTGGAACTCTAGCTTGCATCAGCCGTGAATCGAACACGGGGCCCATCGATACTTTTATTGGTAACGATGGATTTTACCACTAAACCACTGATGCTCCTGATTTCCTAAGGTCTAATAATTAAAATATATTATAATAAATCTTTTAAATAAATTTATCTTCGATTATTTGCAATCGACATGATGAGTTACCCACAAGGCCAATGTGCATTATTAAAGGAGGTATGGATGACACAAAAAATGAATCACTATTATGATAGGAACACTTACACTTAGATTATATTTGCAGATACCACTACGAAGATAATGACGTACAACATGTAGCCTCTTGCGTGAATACCAACCACGGGGAAAAGCGTGAAACCCCATGACTATTTGAGCATGCTCTCGTCAACCTTGTAACACGACATCACCGCGAGTAAACATGGCGTGAGGGTTTTGCTAGATTTGAGCCGGCTTTTTCCTGTCTCAAAAGGTGCATGTGTCTAAGCTGCCCAGACTCTACTCGCGAGACCAGCCTGATTGGTTTATTACTGCACTATCCGACACATGACTCGGATTTATCTGAGTACATGGTGATCTACACGCACAAGTATTTCCCTTATAGACTATAACAAAGTCGAGAGTTGGACCATCTTCATCAGCTCTCCATCTCAAATAAACCACTTAAAACTCAATTCACAGAGAATCTTTCAACCACCCATCTAAACCTACATTTTTATCAATCTACCTCCAGCTGCGCGAGATGTAGTTTGCCCATCTCCCCAGATTCATACCAGTAATCACAAGTTCCTAATAAGGAAAGAGTTGAGGTTGGGTCGGATGGTGCAGTGGTACACTATCCAGGCCGTTCTCCCGAGTAGAGTCTGGGTAGCTTGGACACATGCCCCACTTGAGACAGGAGAAAGCTGGTTTGAATCCAGCAAGATCCTCACACCACTTCTCTCGCGGTGATACTATATTCGTAGGATGACGAAATCATGCTCAGATAACCATAGGTTTTTCTCGCTTTTCCCTGTGGTGGGTATTCACGGAAGAGGGTACATGCTGTAAGGTGTTATTCTCGTAGTGGTATTTGCAAATGAAATCTGAGTATGAGTGTTCCAAAAGTCAAACTTAGTCATTCGGCGAAATATACATGTTTTCCGTAATCCTTCTCATCATAGCCTCAGGCCGCATACGCAAAACTTATTTTTTTTAAAAAAAGCCATGAAACCGGCTGTAATTTAAGACGAAGATTACCTGCTCTGGATATAGAGAGAGCTCTCTGAATAGCCTCCGACTAGTTCTCTGAAATCAGACTAGCCGGGTTAACCTACCCATACCTCTCATTTTAGTAAAATCAAAATAGAGCCTTTTCTCTAGTTCCATTCATACATAAGACTAGAATTAACGGTTGCTTCTAGAACTTTGCTTGTTTGAATTAATCTGATCTCTTTTCTGCCACCAAATGTAGGTTGCCCCCTTGGGATCTTGAAGTAACTTCCTGTCCCTTTAAGAAAAGATTTAAGCAAGCTCAAATTCATTGTTTCCCATACAAATTCTGGTATATGATAATACGTATGGAACAAAATCACCTCACTCTTAAATAGGTATGTGTAAGAAGATCCTTGTACTCTTTAGACTGACTTTGATGGGGGCCAGTTCAGGGCTCTATCACTGTAGGACTCCGGCCTCGAACCTGGACATGTTTTTTGCGTATTTTAAAGATCTGGCGCTTCTTAGTAGATTGAGTATTGAGACTCTGGTTAGTAAGGGGTGTTAAAACATATATATAGCGTATTATATTTATATCAGTGGAACTTTGTACACAGACTGTAGCAGAGCGATAGAGCTTGTAAGGCTGTAGAAAGACAAGTTGTGGGTTCCCAGTAGTGGGATACAATTGTGTTGTGATATGACTGTCAGAGCCACTATGGGTATATCCCTGTTTATCCACAGGGATATTGCATATCCATGTAATAGACCTAGTACAGTATGCAGGGATTACATAGACCCCTGCACGATCGTTAGTGCGATTATCACTAAGAGCTTAGTGTCACTAGGACAACAAGGTACGGAATGGTATAGAATGGAATAGCATAGAACGGAAGGCTATGGAACATCCTGGGCATATGATGATGGACTGTATCGTGGCTATGTAACATGTAGATATATATATATCAGTCCCGCCTACCTTTGTAGGACATTTTCTTTTGTTTACGATTAATGAAGTTATTCCTATCATAAGTCTCCGACTGTCATCTTCTGCTCTTCTTTGTGACCCCTAGCTTATTTACTATTCCACTTCTGCTCATAACCTAGTTACAACAAATTGTTGTTTGCGAAAGAGGTACGTTTCAGTGTGATTTATGTCCCGTGTTCCCTATTCTAGGTCTAAATCAAGTACTATCTAATTACAAAAGATTATCTGTTTCTTGATCACTGGTCTACATCAGAATAACTAAGGCATATCTAGTTGAATTACAACTCAGCCAATATTAACTAGATTTACTATTACCCACCTCTCCTAATCAACAAGGGGTAGCATGTTGATGGATAGGCCTTGATCAGTATTACTGGCCATATGATTTGACTTTTGGCAATCACCGTTAGATTTGACGTTAGCTAGGGTGAGTCCCTGTAGTTACGATTTGAGTTTTGAGTATGAACACGGTATCGATATGAGCAATTGTAGTTGGAGGCCCTCGATGGATTAGAACCTGTTTCTTGTTAGTCTCTGTAGGCTATATATATAAGGGGTAGCACTATTTGTACAGGCGCTAGTACTTTGTTGGTTTTTTTTTAAATCATTTTATCGTATGCAGCCTAAGGCTAAGACGCGAATGATTACGGAAGATATGTATATTTCGCAGAACAACTCTGTTTGACGTTCGGAACACTCATACTCAGACTTCATTTGCAGATACCACTACGAGAATAATGCCTTACGACATTTACCCTCTTCCGTGAATACCCACCACAGGGAAAAGCGAGAAAAACCTATGGTTATCTGAGCATGATTTCGTCATCCTACGAATATAGTATCACCGCGAGAGAAGTGGTGTGAGGATCTTGCTGGATTCGAACCAGCTTTCTCCTGTCTCAAGTGGGGCATGTGTCCAAGCTACCCAGACTCTACTCGGGAGAACGGCCCGGACAATGTACCACTGCACCATCCGACCCGTACTTTGTTGGTGTTTCACAGTGAACTTCTCGCTGTGATTTAGGTAAGTCCATTCTTGTATTCGACAATTCCGTAACGTAATAGACTTGTCTGAATGTAACGTTTATAGGTTTTCCTGTCAGAGTATACTTTAACATTATGGTGTATCAAGGAGACGCTCTCGACATCTTCGACAATTCCACCTTCTCGACGCCATTCTCGCTCGATCACACGCCGAAGTCGCTGGCGCCCCCACCCTTATCCGATTGGGTATCTTTTGAGGATGCAAATGAGGAAATCAACGCATTCGCTGAATGACAAGGATACGCCGTGGTCACCCAATGCTCTACCAAATCCAATACCACGGGCGATCTCTTGAAGGTCTGGCTCATGTGCACCAAGAGCCGCCAGCCAAACCTAAAAGATACAGCTTTGGAGCATCTCATCGCAAGATCACAGCGAAAGAATTGCCTGTTTAGTCTGTGCCCCACCAAGGACACATCTAACGGCTTGGTTCGATGGTCGGCACACTTAGATTCATATCGGGGCGTTGTGCATAACCATCCGCCAATTGCTCCGGAGGCGTTGGCAGTTCACTGAAGCCATTCGAGGGCCGAGGATGAAGTTACTCTCGTCGCTAACAGTCAGCGCTTTACAGATTCTGGCTGTACTCCCACCTAATTCCTCCGGATTCTCCGTGAGCAGTACCCAGCGCTGAAGTTGAAGATGAACGATGTGTACAACATCCGCACCAAGATTCGCTTTGAACGCCTAGGTAATCTGACACCGATACAAGCCATCATTCGACATCTCCATGAGGCACCCGAATGGAGCACTGCGGTCTGCACCGATAGAGACACGGACCGATTCAAAAGACTGCTCTTCGTCCATGTCAAAGGACTTGAATTACTGCGTCGCTGGCCAACTGTTATCGCCCTCGACACGACTTACGAGACCAATCGGTTCGGCACGCCCTCGGTTCACATTTTGGGCTTCACGGGCCTCAAAAAATGTTTTGGATTGGTATTTCTTACTGGCGAAAGAGGAGGAGGTCGACTACAACTGGCTGGCTCAACAGCTACGATGACTATGTGCAGATGGCTCTATGCCCGGTACAGTAATCATCGATAACACGTAGGCTATTCAGAATGCATTAAGAGCTCATTGGCCCGAGACGACTCCTGTTCTCTGCCGTTGGCATATGAAAAATGCATTGTTAGACAGTGTCGACCAGCATTTTAAAGCCAAGAGGTCTGGGAGGAGTTCATGGCGGCGTGGTGGAGATGTTTGCGGTCTGTGACTCGAGATGAGTTCGGTGGCTGCTGGGCCCGGCTGATCGCTGAGTTCAAGAGCTCATACCCTCTTGAGGTTGAATATACTGAGAGCACCTGGGTGAGTAAGGCGGACATGCTCTGCTATTTTGCACTTGGCCAGTTTTTTCACTTCGATCAACTTAGGACTTCTCGCGTTGAGGCTGCTTAGAGCATCCTCAAACGTGCTCTACGGACTCCTGTGGGTGATTTCGGTAAGGTTGTTACCGACATATCATCTCAAATTGAGAGGATCTATGATGATCGCCTTCGGGAGCTTGAGAAGGATCGCAGTTGACCTCTTCACATCCTCATTGCTGATATCTTTAGCCAGGCCCGGCATCACGTCTCGTCTTTTGCGCTTGTGGAGACCAATGAGCTTCTGAAGAAGCTTCATTTACAAGCAAAGGACGACGATGGTGGCGACATCAATGCTCTTCGATTGCCAGATTCCACCGGAGTGTACACAAGGACATTGGGCTTGCCATGCATGCATAGCCTGCTCTGCAAGCTTCGCCAATATCTCGTACTCTTGGGAGCCGAGTTTCATCATTAATGGGTACGTCTCTGCACCGCCTTACAATTTTTACTGACTTATACAGTTTCTGAACCCTTTGAATGGCCCAGTACAGGTCTCAAATTTCGAAAGCCTACTGTCCGTCCACGACCCGATCTCGAATCGGCGAGTGGCTACACGACGTGCAAATGCAGCCGCTTCTCCAACACTACGGGGGCTTGCCGGGGCAAAGTTGGTGGAGCAGGAGGTGGCGACACGGGAGAGAGTGGCTGCTATCCAGACGGCTACTCCTACGGAGCATCCGACATCTTCAAGAGGCGGAACTACGGAAACGCGCGGGTAGAAGCAGGGGCAGCAGGGCAAGGGGAGCTGGATCTCGGGCGATGGGCGTTCTCAATGACAGAGAAAACTTATGATCGCCACAAATAAGCGCGAGAAGCTTCAAAAATCAGTAGAGAAGGCTGCTGAGGCTCTGATGGAGGCAGAGGAGGCGGAGGAAGGGGTTCGTGCTCTCGTTGAGCAGCAAAGCCAGGCTTAAAAGACTGGTGATGCTGCTCGACAGCATCAAAACATTAGAATTTGGGCGTGGAGCGGTCTTCAAGGGCCTCAAAGCAGTGCCTATGGGGCAGCACATAGGTAGACTACGAGTATATTGAGTTCACCATCATTAATTAGACCAAATGCATCTATAGATGCCTCAGAATTCTTGCTAGGTGTGCCTACAAGAATTGCTATCTAAGCTTACAGCTACAGCGCCTGTACAAGTAAGCAAAGCGCGAAGTTCACCGTGAAAAACCAAGAAATTAACAGCGCCTTTGCAAATAAAATGTTCGTCTGTGGAAATAGTGCTAACTATATTCAAGCTGGCTAGACTCTAATTGGGTGATCGGCCCAGACAGTGTACCGGTCCACGATCCGACCCGAGCCTAATAAAAGTAACCTTCAGATTTTTTTGCGTCATAGCCTTATGGCTAGGCCTGAATGTATTCGTAGTCTGCTACGTACACGTATCCGTATCATTGCCCCAGAAAGACTTCGTTGTAGATTGGAACATGGGCGACCACAGTTACATGCATCTCCTTTTCCTTCAGAATTCGTTCTCATCTAATTTACGAATGCTGGTGTAATAGTACATATGCTCTGTTGCTCCTCAGAAAGATTCGAGTCGGCAAACTTATAGAAGACATGAAACTCTGAAGGCATTCTTCAAATCCCAGTTTTTTTTAATTGGTTGAGCTCTACCTGCAAGCAACATTCTTTCCAGTTTTCTCATTTGTTATTCTTCACTGTTGCGGCAATTTTGGTACCCACTATCGGAGGAAAGATTTTCTTGCAATGAATCCGTCTATTTCATGCGCCACCGACTAAGATATTGTTCACCGGAATGTGTACTGATCTTGGTAAGAATATTGGAGACAAACTTTGATAAAAACTAACTTAACTTCACCAAATATCCGACCGCTCCCATGACAAGAAATCCAATGCCTACAGCTTGAGAAATCTTGATGAACTCCTTCGCGTCAGCTAAAGAGACGTTAGTAATTGTGAGAGTAAATTTACCAGACCTGGTTGATTTCATCACTAGAAATCTCGAAGCCACATGTAAAAACATGAAGGGAAAGAAAGAGCAAAATGCATACGTTTTGTACATCGATTTACAAATTGTGTTCCTTCCCTGAAAAAGTCTCTGGGTATGTCGATGATTTCCTGGATTTGGTCTGACATTTTAACGGCAACGGGGTAAGAAGATGATTTCGATTTAAATTAGACACTGCTATGTAGAAGATTTCAAGATTACCAAAATTCTGGGCTAAGTGGTGTGAGGTGAGAGGTTGATAGAAGAATGTTGTCTGCCTATTGGAAGAGGACACCTCAGTTGACATATCGATCTTCGGACTAAAGTAAATCCGTTCCGAGAACCTAGGACCTGGCGAGCTTAAAGTTTGGATGAATTCTGTTCGTACTTCAAATGTCAACCACGCAATCACAAAAAGGCCTTTGCGCCCAAAAATAACATTCACCTACCTGATAATTTTGATTACTACTAATAATTAGATTCATCCGAAACCTCTGCAAGGCTTATTCATTAGTCATTTTGCAAGATCTTACATGGCTGGAATTGTGAAGAAAAGTCTCTAGAGGAAAATTATTTCAATCGTCTTCGTCTCTCCGGACTGATTTATTTTAATTTCCATATGAAATTTAACGAGAATCTACCACAGAAAATCAGACTACACTTGTATCAAAATAAGACCTTCCGAAAGATTGCAAGCACAGAGCTTCGTCTTTAATCCCCTTGTGTGCGCCTGATGAAGAGGCTTTGTCGAATTTGAACTTGATTCTGTGTTGTGTTCGGAGTGTACGTATCATGTATCTATCCCATAAATAATCTGAATCCTATTCAACCCTTGCTCAATAATTTCACGCGCTGATGATAGTATATTTGCGTTGCAGATCTTTCTACGAGTTCACAAGCATTCACAAGAGAAAAAAACTGAGCTAGATCGATCTCCGCTTTACATAGTTGCCTAGCAGACAAACTAGACGCGATGGCTGATGATGAATTTGACATCGATATTTATGGCGATGCCAACCCTAGTCCAGATACAGAGTCCAAGGATTACAAGAAAGACGAAAATGTGGATTTAAATATTGAAGTTGAATTACCTCAAAAAAATCCCCCCGAGACTAAGCTCAAGCATGAAAAGGCGCAAGAGGCTGATAGTACTCAAATAAATCTTGGCAATATTGGGACTGAAATCCGGAATGAAAACCAAAAAATCAAAACCACCGATGATTCTGGCCCAACTACCCTCAGTATTCCGAAGCAAGCTCCTCAGAAACAAGGCGTAAAGAGGAAGGAGGGATCTGATGATCGCCCGATAGACCCCGGGGCAACAACTGCTTTGCTAATCTCAGAGCTGAATTGGTGGAATACAGATGATGATATACGTGGTTGGGTTAACCAAGCACAGGTTGAAGATGAACTTAAGGATGTAACGTTTTCAGAACACAAAGTTAATGGGAAAAGCAAAGGGTACGTGTGCTCTGGGCTAGACTGACACTTAATCTGACAATTATGATAGACAGGCATGGGTCGAATTTACCTCTCAGCAAGCAGCTACTGCTGCCAAGCGAAAAATTGATGCATTTGGCGAAGGCCAACAATACGTAAAAAAACATGTCGTATCCTTCTCCAACCCATATGTAAATCCTTTCCGAACATTACCCAAAGATGCCCCGGTAAGAGCAGGAAAAGATGGCCAGGCAAACCGCACAACCAGCGGAAATTACAACAATGATAGAGGAAACTCAGGTGGTCATTTCGGCGGGAACTTTCGTGGCCGAACTCCTGGCTATAATACCCGCGGTGGCATGAACAACAACATGAATAATTTTAATCGTAATTTTTCTGGTCCAACAATGAGTAATATGGGAAATATCAGTACTGGATTTAGTGGGCCTATGGCCGGGTATACCGGAAACCCCATGGGAACCCAATTCGGTAATTTTAACAACCGAGGTGGTATGATGGGCAACATGAGAGGCAATGCCGGTATGAGAGGCGGTCGAGGAGGAATAGCCAACGGTATGATCGGTGGTATGCCAATGGGTGGTATGCCAATGGGTGGCATACCTGGCATGGGCGGCATGCCGATGAATATGGGTAATATGGCTGGAGGGATTCCAGGTACAATATATTTCTCATACCTCTTATTGTTGATTTTTCTACCTTCTTTTGCTGTTATGGGTCTCAAATGGAAGCAAAATTTCATTCCTTTTTTAGTACTTTTTAGATACTCTGCTTACGGATTGAACAGGATCTGGATTTCAGGGTATGCAGTCTCATTTTAATCCGGCTTTTTTCCAGAGTAACCCTTCCGTCGGAACTGAATGGCAAAACCCTCATGGAACCAAACGACCACGGCCCGAGTAAAACTGTGCTTCCTAATCAAGAGCGTCGAAATTTAAAAGTCAAAGATTGCTTCTTTGGTATTGGGACATTACACCTTCTGGCTCATATAGACGTTACTTTATGAGATTTAAAATCCAATGATATTATACTTTTTCTTCTTGACAGCGACTAATAGATCAATGTACCTTAATGATGGGTGTTGATTTTGCATGTAACAAATGCATTTCTGTTCTGAATATTAGTGTTTGGTCTCTATTCATTTGATTAGTCCGCATAGTTGTTCCATTAATTTTTCAAATATTTGTACTTCTAGAACTTTTACTGTATTTTGACTTTTTGAAGGCTACTCATCAGGGCTATCACACGGGATCAATATTTAATTTTCTTTTATATTAAGATATTTCAGATCTAATCGTACCTCAACCAAGGGGTAATTGTGGTTGATGTACAAGGAATCCTCTGGGTTACAAATTTTGGGACAGAAACGAAGTTTTATGTATCGGGGGCAAAGGAGCCAACTGAGGTGACCGGAATCTTACAGGAAACCATTGTTAAATCAGCTCGGAGCATCATGATGAAGCTAGCATCAGTATGGTATTTCTAGCTATCCTACTGCAGCTCGTCTCTGGTCTCGATAGTAACGGTTCAAGCAACTCGTGGGCTAGGTGTGACTTGGCTTGAAATACGAAATCAAAGCAACAATCCTGAATATAGGCCCGAATACCGACCTCTTAAAGATTGGTTTAACACAGTCAATGATTTTCGGAAATCAAAATCGTGTTATTAATCAGCTGAAGATGGATTAAATATGATGATGCCCCATCGCTCATCTAAACAGTTGCTTGTCAGGAAGACTTTTCTTCTATTATCCAGAGCACTTTCTAGGATCTTCATGGATCACAGCCCCGACTTCAAGCTTACTTACCATCTTGACTGCAATAATATACCTTGGTTTCTTATCCTTGCAAATCCCGTAAATTATGGCTAGTACTGCTGGTCAGTTACATGAAATTTTATGCGGTCAAATATTGTAGTGAGTTATCTCATGACTTTTATTTTCGAGAATAACGGCCCGCGAAATAATAATCGGCCAGTTTAAAACTACACCGACCTTGAAAATTTTTTGAGCTTAACAAAAACCGGAAGAAACGTCGATAGACAGTCAATCACAATTCCTCTGGAATAACCAATGACGGTCAAAGCCTGAAACTTTGAAAACCTCCCAGGATCCTGTTAAATCAGGAGAGTGGTTGGTCGAGCATAACTAGTTTAAACAACTCAACTTGACAGGGTTGCGGAACTCAATTGTGTTTGGTGAGGAGTAAGGTGATCTTTCGAAAAATACCCTATATTTTTATTGCTGGTGTGGAATTGCTATCTAGTTCATACAGCTCAGCTGATGTTTAAAATGCGCCTGTTGGCGGATATGGTCCAGTAGTCATTATTAAATATACACGATTTATCCGCCAAATAATTTACCTCATCTACTCCTGGAGAATCCGATAAGAACCATAATTATCTATATTTAATATATAGAGGCATCTTCACCAATAGTCATGAAACGAGTAACAGTATTGAAAAATCATGTCATGGTGCTCTGTGTATCATTATCACGAGCTGGATATCTGTTGGGACGGTCAATATCGTCGATTGGACTAGTCGAGAATCTAGTGGAAAGATAAAAATATAGCTCTCTTCTTTAAGACTTATTCTAGGATGGTGCCATATTGGAGATGTCTGGCTACCAGTGTGGTAACGTCACAAAGTTATGAGGTTCCGGCAAATGAACATAGGTATGTTGCCTTGGCAACATATATTTACAGATAGGTATTGTTTATCAAATGGTTATTAGTTCAAACGATGTACGTGAGTAGGGCGTCCGTGATATTGTTGGTTCCCTAAGAGTCTGTCCTTTGCCCTTCACTAATCCAAAGTCCTTAATTAATCATTAGCCTTCTAACCTTGGCTCCTTTGGCATCCTTTTGCCTCAGACACCTGGCTCCCCTTCGACTTTTCTTCACCCTCTCCATCACTGCTGGCGATAGTTAGCCAACTCTTCCTAAGTTATCTGCTTCTAATCCCAAATGTCACATGACATCATCAGCACCTGACAAGAGTACCCTTAAATAATTGTCCTCTCGTGAATAAAGTTCAGCCCCTGAGCTTGACGGAGAAGATTCTTTACTGACTACAGTCGTCCCTCTCTAACTCGATAGTGGGTCCCAGCATAAGTGTTGAAAATATTCATTGTAACTTGGACTTTTATATTTGCAACACTTACCCTTACAGGTCATTTTGTGCGCAGGAGTAAGTATTGCAAGTGTAAATGGTTGAATTTCAATAAATATTTTCAACACTTATACCGGGACCCACTATCGTGTTAGAGAAGTTTTACTGTACTCAGAATCTAAAAGGAAGTACAGTAAAACTTCTCTAACACCATAGTGGGTCCCGGCATAAGTGTTGAAAATATTCATTGTAACTTGCACTTTTATATTTGCAACACTTACCCTTACAGGTCATTTTGGGTGCAGGTGCAAGTATTGCAAATATAAATGGATGAATTTCAATGAATATTTTCAACACTTATGCCGGGACCCACTATCGTGTTAGAGAAGTTTTACTGTAATAATTTGGATCTAGGCGATCAGGGTAGCATGTTACGGGATTAACCCGCAAGGCTGGTACTGGCTGCGCTACTACCTTCTCAGTTGTAACAGGCTCCTACGAGGCTGGGTATTTACTACCACCGAACCTCGATAGGCCAACGGTGGGTCTCGGTTTAACTATTGTTAAGATTTATGAAATTGTCAGTACTTACTTTTGCAACAGTTAGGTCTACACGCCATTCTGCAGGCATAGGTAAGTTTTGCAAATTTAAATCGCAAAATTCTAATACATTAAGTTATAAGCTTAAAGTGGTGGCTACTTAGAGTCTTCTGCGGTACAGAGCAAGAAAATAGATAGGATTTTTTTAGTATTGTATAATAGCTAACTGGAAAATTCACCCCGTCAAAACGGGATGAACATTTCAGGAAAGATTTTCTGCGTCATCCCTGACCATTCAATGACTACTCCATAATTCCTGCCCGCTTAATTACAGGTGAGTTTCTCCAATCATATTTAGAGACTATGTGAACTAGAGTATTTCAACAATTTCGACATAATTAATATTTTCAAAAATTAAACCGGGACGTACTATCGGCTTATCCAGGTTCGACTGTAGTATGAGGCTGGAGTCTCTGGGACTGGCACAAGAGCTCATGTGGCTGGGTCGGATGATACAGTGGTACATCGTCTGAGCCGTTCTCTCAATTAAAGTCTAGGTAGCTAGGATACATACCCCACGTGAGACATGAGAAAGTTGGTTCGATTCTAGCGAGATACTTACACACACATTTCTCGCCTGGTCATTCATCTGACGAAAACGAAGACGAAGGCACACTGGATAACCGTGAGTGGTTGAAGTGCATTCCTGTGGCCGAAAAAACGGTTGAGGATAAGAGGGTTGTAAGACGCCTGACTTCGAGTGATGTCTTCAAATAATGTTCGGATGAGAGTGCCCCTCATATCAAGTTAAGTCGTATGGTGTCGGAACTTTGTTTCCCGCCCTCGGGGCTCATTTAGTCCTCGCTTAATCTATGCGCTAGTGGATGCTAGTGGATGCACTAGTCCCGATTAGAATACATTAGTCTTAATTGGGAAGCATCTATGAATCCGAATTTCATGATTAGTTCCTTATGGAACCACTGTCTGATAGACGCGTCCTGGGACGTGATATTTCGAGTTTGTCGAGATCTTTCTTGTTCAATCATCATATGATACCTACTTGTCTAAGTACATAGCTACTCACGATAAGTTTTTCAAGCCGTGATATCAGTTACCATCCGTCGCAGAGCTTCCATTACTTGTAACTACCTACACCTGTTAACCACGCAGAATTCATCATGGTATCAAGGGCACGCAAATCGCATATGAAGCGTATTCGTTAGGGACAAGACACGAACCGACACGTCAGAACGCAGACAACCACTTCTGAGAGCTCACCTCCTCGCCTTCTAGACCCAGAAAGTTCAATCATCAGCAGTACTAGGGAAGACTCTGGTGGAGAAACCCTAGGAGAAGAGAATTATGGAGTCTGGTTTTGGGACTCTGACGCCGAAGAATGCAATACGGACACTGAAGTTGAGGACTTGGGTGGAGGTTCGGACATGGACCATGAAGGTATGTCTAGTAAATCATGAGTCGCAAGCGGCAAGCCTTGAAAGAAGTCTAACAAGCCGGTGCAGATGATGTTGAGATTGAAACCGAGACGAACACCCAAGGGAAGAGAACACTGTCGTGGGCTACAGATGCTGACAAGCATTTGAGGGGAAGTTATGGCAACGGATCTCGTTTAGCTGGGAAGAGAGCTAGAAAACATGCAAAAGAATTGCAGTCTGAGGCTTCAAAGTCTTTCAATATCAAGGCATTGTTCAATCGTCAACGTGACATGAATTTATCATCTCCCATGATGCATGACGATGTGACTGTGAGGCCCTCCCTCCACGATGCTCCACCAGTAGTAAGTTATCCAAATTATAAACCTACATTAAGTTGATGTAAGCATTGTATCATAATATCTAATGACTTTGGCGTAGGTTGTTGCGCCAAGCGTCTCTTGTCTGTGCAGAATGACTTCTCATAGCAAAAGAACGCAATTGAGGAAGCTGTGCTAAGTTCCTCAAATGGGCGGTATCACAGGGTTCTATACTATCCTAAGTACCACTGTGAACTGAACCGCATAGAGCACAGCTGGTGTGGGTGTAAGCAGAATGCGCGGATGATATGCGAGTACAATATTGATTACCTTCGCATACAGCTGCCTCTCATCTTGGCGAGTGTGTCCAACAGCACGATCTCGGCAAACTACCACAGATGCTAGAGAAAGATAAAGTTGTATCGAGAAGGGATTGATTTTGGTTCGATAGAGTGGAAACTCAGAACCACGTATCATAAGCCCTACACAGTTGGGGAGGATAGGTAGTAGTGCGAAGGGCATGTTAATCATGTTCATAGCACATTTTGCCGGTGTCAATATGTGAGAATTTGGGGTTACTTAACCATATTTGGTGCGATCTCATTGGCAGCTCTATGTGGCGCGTGTGGCGTTTTTGTGGCGCTGGGGGGGTCCAATATTTTTTCCCTCACCAAAATAGGTCCCACTTGTAACAATAATAAGTCCGCGTCGCTCGCGTTGATTGCTTAATCCCCGCATGTTTTTGTTCATCTAATGGTTATCTATCGATTCACGCCAGCTCTTTGTAATTAAAGGCTTGTAGAGGTTGTCGTTTTTTTTCTGAAAATGTGGTGTTTTGACATTTTCATGAGGGCGGGGAACAAAGTTCCGACACCATAGCTGGGTGTACCGTACAAGTGTCATTCGTGTCATAGCCTCAAGGCTGCTTACTCAAGAATGACTTAAAAATTACACCTTTTGTCACCCACGCAACCAGATTAAATAGATATCTTATCGAGAGTGCCGCTTCTGCGAAGAACAGAAGCCTCCCTACACACATTCCATCTAATCCCTCTATGTTCTTTCCTACCCCCGCCACGGCGCCACCATTTGCGTCAAACTCAACAGCATCCAGCAGTCCGGTGGCCGGTGCGCGGTTACTTCAGCCTGGTATCTCTTTCGAGCGGGCATAAATCGATACATCCCCTCAATCTAAGAACGTTGAGACGGAAATTGTGAGCGTATACCTCCCACAAGAGCTCGCGATAGTTGTTAAAGAAAGACAACGCCGAGAACAGACCTGGCATGTGCGTATGAAAATAGGAGCAAATGTACAGGCAGCATCGATACTCTTTTTGCCAAATTTGAAGAAGTCGAGAAAGAGGAAGCACGGCGTTTCAAAAGTACTTTTGTAAAACTATCTCACTCGTAGCAGCTTTCGACGTTGCTTTGAACTCTCCTCGCGCTCCCACGCACTCCGGCCTGGCCAGAGATAGCAAAGCCAACAAGGAAAATTTGCCAGACAAACCAGCTGTGGTTACAATACCACAACTTGTCTTGACTTCAAACCCAACTGAAGCGCGAAAGCAGACGCCAGTCAGTGGATTTAACCTACCTAGCAAGCTAATTGCTATTGAAAACCACTTGGCTGCTGCCGACGTTAAAGACATAATAAGGCAAGAGCTGCTGCGGCTGAAACCGCTAGTGTCGGGAAAAAAATCGAAAGAGCAATACAAGGCTTCAGTACCTAAGGAAGTCTCGCACTCACCTTCCTGATGAGATGCGAGAGGGCAGTTCTGGAAAATACAACAGCTTCCATCAAACATGCAAGATAAAAGATTATTCTTCCGACTACTCACGGAATATGAGTGTAAGAACTAATACTGACAAGGACTTGAGACGTTTTGATAAAAAAATGCCCAAATCACACGCGTATAATGAGCAGTTCAGCTCAGCTCGCCCAGGATTCCCCCAAAGTTCAAGCAAACTTAACGTGCCCAAAGCATTACTACATGTCGTAGGCATAGTCCTGTTCTTTTATTGTCCTCGTTATTAAGGAAGAATATGGCTTATCTGTACATAAAGGCAATTTCTCGGACTAGCTAAGCGTTGTGTAATTCTATTCTCTTTTCAGATGCCCAAATTTTTTCACGTTTATAGATCAGATGCCCGCAGTCCTAGCGAAGATACGGCCACCCGTGATTCTTTAGTCCGCAAATGACTTTTTCTAACAGGTGCAAGGCTAGAACTTGCTAAAAACTTAGTACCCCTTCTCACATCAACAGTCCCTACTTCTATTTATAATGATAACGGACGTTTTGTAGCGACTCACGAGATGCTGGCCGAGGAAATCGGCCGCGTCTCTTCAGTGCGTTCAACTGCTGTAAAATATTTTGGCAGTCTTAACCACGATGTCTCGCAAAGAAGATGGCTTGGACTCTTCTCAAAAGTTCCCCGCCCTGGATTTCGTATTTATGACGAATCTGGCCTCACCGAAGCTTTTAAAAAGCAAGATTCCTTTGACCCTGAAATATGTGCAATGGCAGCCACTCCCGAAGGAAATGCTCGAGAGCGCCTGCTTGCGGGGATTTAAGCTCGAAAATGTATACACAATAGGTGTGCAAAGCTTTTATTCGACGCCAGAACTGTCGAGGTCCACACAGCTCTGACAGACGTTGATGTTCAGCTCGACCGATTCGTAGCAGCTCGCCAACAAAAGTTCAACTAATAATCTACTACCAGACCGAAGACCGCGAATATCAGGCAATACTCTGTGCTAATGCGGCTGAATCTAAAGAGAAACAGCGTCAAGACATGAATTCTTTCGCTGGCTTTGTGGGAAAAAGATGAACTTCGCGGTCAGTTGAGGATTTGAAGCAGGAGTATCAAAAAGATTGCCACTCAGGAATTTGTAAGAACTGCGACCAAGTGAAAGTAAAGCAACAACAGTAATGGTAGCAGAGTAATTTGTGGGGTAACTACTCATCTCGAGAGACATCTATCGGTTCCGTATGACCCATAGCGCTCTGCCCCAAACATGGCTCGATGGGATCGAACAGAATGCAGGGCACCTATAATCTCCATCCGACTAATCCTCCACAATCAGGTATGCCAACTCGTTATTTGCAATCCCAAATGCATCAGCTGTGGAGTTTACTCTATTCAGATCACTAGTATCATACACTCTGAACTTGATTATTTCAACAAGAGGCAGCAATAATCAATATACCCAGCGCTAATGTTTTCGATACGTTGAAGAAGGTATTTTTGAGAAGGATAGCCGGGTAGTAATAGCAGCTTAATCAGGAATCGAGGCACAGGCAGAGACTAGTAGGGGGTGAGCGAAATTTAGATGATCCGAGCGAGCCCCATGCGGAGCTCGCATGTAATGGTGCAATTAGTCAGGTTCAAATCGTGGCAGACAACTTTTGAGATGGGTATCGTATTCGTGGATCGAGCGACATTTAATATTCTAGATCCCAGCACATATATTTGTTCATCGTAACAGAGACCCATACCGACAGATACAAAATTCCAAGTTTACGGGTCGTAGTGATGCCGGATTTGAGAGGGAAAAACGATTACACCAAGAGATTTCTCAGGGAAAGTATGGACAAAGCACCTGCTTTCCTAGTAGGCTAGATCAAGATTGGTTCGACATCATTTCTAAGAATGCATTGACTTCAAGAGTAATGGGACTTGAGTGGCTCGAGTCTCGATTTTTCCTAGAGCTTGTTTAATCGATCAAACCGATCTCCTGATCCCCAAAGGCTTTAATAGCCGTATCGGCTTTAATACCTAGAGCTCGGCATACTTTTATGATCTATCTCTGATATCTACCGACTCGTATATCTTACTTCTGCATGTGCCGCTAGATTCAGGACCACTCCCGGCTGTAAAATCCAGACATCGTAGTTAAATATTTAATGTATCTTGGTTAATCCTACACTAGCGGAGATAAAAATCTCTTCTACTTTCCGACATGAAGCCAGAGAAGAGGGCTTCTTCGAGAAGGCTGAAGACCAACTGGACTCGTTGCATTCAATCTCGAGTGAAGACGGTCATAGCTTCAAGTGTAAAGCTAACCATAAATCCATCTGAGGTGAAGACAAACACAAGATGAATGTGAATCGAAGTTGCAAACTCCTGAAACCCTCTGGATATGTATCGAGCTCAGCAGTAGATGTAAACAACGAAAACTCTCCATGGAATGACTTACACATTTCATTGCGAATGCTAGAAGACGCTACAGTAGGTCAACATCGGTTTAACAGTGATAAAACCAGAAGATCAAATATTTTAATTTTTTGAGACGACGCAAGCAAGGATCATCAGGAGGGAAAACGAATGATGATGATGAGTTTTTTATTACGTCTAACGGGTCGCGTCCTGAACACGGCCCTGACATACCCTGTCGGATCAAAAGACGCCGAGAAGTAGACTCCTCTCAATCGCTACAGCATAGATGATACAATTTTGACATTGAACGCTCATACTGTGGGTGTATTCGCTGATACCACTACCGTGTGTCACATCTTAGGGACTTGCATCCCTTCCCTCAACCGTGAATACCCATCCAAGGAAAAATATAGATGTAAAAAACCCTGAGCGACTCCAGCATGCTTCATCACCAAACTGCATCGACCGCGCCGAAAGGGAGTCTCACAATGCCCATACGTTATATCGTAGGTGTTCAGCAACATAACATTTGTATGAACATGACCCGGATGAAGGACCACCACTTCATCCTTCGTCGAGTCCGTTCTTGGTCCGCTCAAACCTCGCCATCGTAAATCTCCAAGCCAGTCCAGTATCTTTCTCCCTCCCTCCAGCACGCCTCTCCTACCTCCTCACTGCCCCTATGCGCTCTTCACTCGCGTGCCATCTCTAGAACATGCTTTCCAAATACCTAATCCTCCCTGCAACTTTGTGCACCAGGTCTTCAATCCTCCGTCGGGTATCCATATCAACGTGGGCGTATACTTTGTGATGAGCTATCACCGAAACAAGAGAAACAAAGTAAGCTGGCCGTACTACAGTCTATTTTCTAACTATCTAGGAAACAGTTTCTAATTAGGCTGAAGAGTATATACACATGCAACTCTAATCTCGGGGTGATTCCTCTCCGTCGGAAAGGAGCTCATCAACGCTTCTAAATCTACGTGTTCTCATCAGCGTTTCGTATCCGCCGGATCGGCGGTTACTCATGACTCCGAAAGTATTCTTCGGCGATTCGTTTCTATCGGACCGGCGATTATTCGTATTACCGAAAATATGCATCGGTGATTTATACGTAGATTTATATGCGAGACGCAGCCTGTAACATAGTTGGAGCCATGGGCGTGAAATATTTTAGAGGATGGGTCGTTTTGACCGAGGGAAAGTCGTGATCATAAAGAAGAATGCCGGACGTGTGGATCGGTCGGAAAGGTATGTTGTCGAGCAGCAGAAATCGGCCAGGTGGCAGGATCATCTTGAAGATGGGTGATGCTTGATTGTGACCACGACCTTTGCGCGCTTCTCCTCTTGACGACCTCAGATATGTGAACATACTGAGCGTTTACAGCCGGCACCGCGTGAAGGTGAGGAGTTCGACTTTGCCAGCCAGGAGAATGAAGAATATCAGGTCAATTAGAGAGATTTGCTGGGGCGAGCAAGGTTTCAGTCATCTGACTGGACTGATATAGTCTATAGAGCAACTTCTCATATCTTTAAAAATTGTATCCGTTTCCCTGTCATATTGATTTCAGTATTAGAATCTCGTACTTGAGTGAATCGTATCGAAGAAATTTACTTGTAATACTAAAGCCGCAGAGTAAACTAGACATGAGAAGCAGTTTAACGTCCGACTTACAAAAGAAGCTTCCAGAAAGTAAGTTAAAAGTAGCTAGAAAAAAGCATCGTTGAGCTCTAATTTCTCTACTGGATTTGTCATAGAAGTTCATTATCACAAGATGATAATTATCTAACTTTAGTGTAACCAAAACTTCGATTCGATGATCAGAAAATAAGTGTTACTCTTCGAGACTCGTCTTAGACAGGTTGACTAGATATCTGAAATTAATATCAAGATCCTCGAACGTGAAATACAAAATGACAAAGCTCTCTTGACCGGAAGGATTACAGTCGCTCAGTTTGTAAATTTTAGTAAAAGGATCACTTGGTTCTAGGAGGAATATTTCCATGACGATAGAGCTTAACTTTAAGGTCGAAAAATAGTGTAAAAAATTTGTGTAGAACAGTGCGCGAGGATTAAAGTTACCAGAACTTAATATACTGGGCTTCAAGTTGGATAGGATAATCGACCCCACGCGAGTCAAAACCATGTGTATTGGATGCGTATCGAATGCCCGCTAGGAAATATTTCTCGTAGATTCAATTTTGTATTCTATCCAAGGTGACTTGAAATAACTGATCTACCTGCTCCCATCTTCTCTCTAGGACCCTTTTTTGATTTATAAACGCGTCATCGATCGATGAAGTTTTTAGTAAAGACTGTGCTATGTCTTTTCTGTACTTGATCAAAAGATCATAGATGACTCGGTCAATTATAGGTTGATCTCTCTCTCCATCATCGATACCACTTACAAACCTTTTCCATCTTGCAGCGGGAAGACATAAGCTTCTTAGGGCAACCTGTGTTCGGTAGCAGACGGTATTCCGGTCTAAAATATAATTTCCCAAAAAACCGGCATCTGCTAGTTCACTTTGTTGAGTTGTACTGAGAAGAGGGAGAACATAAGCATCGATAAGAACTTCATCCCATAGATTATCCTCCAAAATAAACCCATATTCAACGAGTAGAAAATCGTTTGAGTGGTTTCCGTAAGAAATATAAACCTCTTGATCAGCCTCGATATCTCTTTGACAAGTGATGAGGAACGCGTCCTGGGAATACTTAACCTCTGCCGAAGGGCTAGAGCTATGATTGAAGCAATCAGCGAAAGGATTTAGTGCCATGCAGTCATCTCGATCGGGCGCGGGACCACGGTGTGACGCCGAAACATAGTAGAAGGTTCGTGTATTCACCAGTAGCCATGAATGAAGATAATGCTCGCGATCCAAAGCGGGAAAGGCTTTCGAGGTAGCGGCCCAATCCGAATTGAATTTTTGCTGCTGGTGTCGAAGTAGTTTAAGCGCACGCAAAGGGAGGAGTTCCTGTAGCTCCGCTGGCCAGCAGAGAGGCATGCACTCTTGCAAATCGGAAGAGGAGGGCAGAATGGCACGCCAGGCTTCGGGGGAGGCGCCGAGAGCCTCATCAGCAGCCAAAAGGCCGTGAACGCTCACACGACCAATCACGTTGGAGATATTGGGATTAATCGAGTCCTGCGTTCGTAGAGCCGTGTGCGGCACATTGACGAGTACGGTACCAGCCTTGGGAGATATATTAGTTGATCAATCGTCAGTATTCCGAGATGAGTCACCTCGAGTCTCCTCTCAGCCATGATACCCAACCCCCGTCCGTCAAAGTCGTGCACCTTAACCCCGTTGATCTTGACGCCGTTTGCCGCCACCCACGTCGTGAACTCTTCATGCCGAGTCATCGTGGGTCATCTACTTACTCACTCAAAATCGGAGAGTCTTCATCGATCTATCTCACGTGAATGCTATGTTTCCCATATCGCGCGCCATCAGCCGAGTGCTGAGACCGAGACAAACTCCGCGCACCACCCTCCCGTTCAGCGTTCTCAACCGTCCGCCACCTCAATATCCGGGTCATGTCCCCCTGAAGTGGTTTGAAAAGGGTGCTCTCGCCATTGGATCCGCCGTAATCTCACTGCTCAACCCACGGCGTGGAGGTAGGCCGAGCTCCGCCTCGCAACTTTGCTCTCGCCGCTGCCACGTTGAGATATCCGGCTAACCGCCAACAGATCTAGTTGCTGCCTTGGGCGAAGTAACTGCAACACCTTACTTTATCTACCGACTGCGTGACGTGATGCTCTCGTCGCCAACCGGCCGCCGCATCTTGCGCGACCGCCCGCGAATCTCCTCAGCCACGCTCAATATGCCCGCTATCCGCTGCCTTCCTCCAAACAGTGTGGGCAAGTGTTACGCGGATTGGCTGGACCGCGAGGCAGTAAGCCCCGACACCCGTGAGTCGGTCAAGTACGTTGATGACGAAGAATGTGCCTACGTCCTGCAGCGGTACCGTGAATCTCACGACTTTTTTCACGCTCTGACTGGCCTTCCAGTTGTTGTGGAAGGAGAGATCGCTTTGAAAGCCTTTGAGTTTGCCAATACCCTGCTCCCAATGACCGGTTTGAGTGTTTTTGCGGTTACGCGGCTTAAAGCAGATGAGAGGGCACGTTTCTGGAATATCTACTTGCCATGGGCTGTGCAGAATGGGCTCCGTAGTGCAGAATTGATTAACGTCTACTGGGAAGAAATACTGGATAAAGATGTGGATGAGCTTCGGGAAGAATTAGGCATCCAGAAACCCGTAGACTTGAGACGTTTGAGATCACAGAGTAAAGCGAAGAAGAGACTAAGTAGAATCCCGCCTGACCCTCCTTCTCTGTCTGCAGTAAATCCGAATCAGTCGTCGATATAGAGTTAAGAAAAATCGAAGTAGTCCTCATGTATTATTACAAAAGCCCATTAAATTCATCATCTTCCTCATTATCCCAGTCTAGCTTCCGTCTAGAGACCACAATGGTCTCTTTCTCCTTTGTCTCTGCCACCGCCCCGAGCAATTCCTTTAGCTGCACCTCCGTAATCTTACTGCGCAACTGTCCGCTTCGAGCGAGAGCAAAGAGTCGATTCTCGACATCAAGCGCCCGACTCTCCTTCACCAGCCGAATCCGGCCCAGCCGGTCAGCCGCGGCCGGCTCTAGAATTTGCGCCAGCATACTTTGACGGGCTTCGTTCTCTGCTTCTCTGGCTCAATTTAGCATTCAGTCGTAGCCTGCGAGGGCATGTCACGCACTGGCTATCGGGGCTCGGTCGGCCGCCCCCGCCGTTGGCCTCAGCTTGAGCTTTGAGCTGCTCAAGACGCGCTTTACGAATCTATCGATGGATTAGCATTTGGTAGAATAGTTATCCAATGCTGCGAACTTGTGCTAGGTCGTCGTCTTCCATTTCTCTCTGTTGTGGTATACCTGCGCTAAGATTGTAGCGGGATTTATAGCCCTGTGTCCGCTTACCAGATAAAATCGCGACCTAGCTAGATCGCGTGACGCCGAAAATCTGCTTGGGTAGCTCGGCTGAGCACCACGCGTTTTTTGTCGCTAGGCCGTCTTGGCAGAGTGAGGAACGGTCCATTAACGGATCATATTTACTGTAGGTCAATCTCCTACGAATCACAATATATCAATGGATGTAAGATGGGTCGGATGGTGCAGTGGTACACTGTCCGGGCCGTTCTCCCAAGTAGAGTCTGGGTAGCTTGGACACATGCCCCACTTGAGACAGGAGAAAGCTGGTTCGAATCCAGCAAGACCCTCACACCACTTCTCTCGCGGTGATAGTGTATTCGTAGGATGACGAAATCATGCTCAGATAACCACAGGTTTTTCTCGCTTTTCCCTGTGGTGAGTATTCACGGAAGAGGGTACATGCTGTAAGGTGTTATTCTTGGAGTGGTATCTACAAATGAAATCTGAGTATGAGTGTTCTAAACGTCAAACAGAGTCATTCTGCGTCCCACACATGTCTTCCGTAATTTTTCGCGTCATAGCCTCAGGCTGCATACGCTAATATGATTTTTAAAAAAAATGGATGTAAGATCTTATTGAGAAATGTTCCACAATTTTTTTCAAATTTCTGGCCGGCAAATCAATCTGCATTTAGCTGAGACGAACCGCTCAGCTATAAATGCGTGGTTTACTTGATACAATAGGATGGATTGATTCAAATTTCTATTGAAATGGTATATAATTTTCATTTATTCGCCTTCTAATTGTCTCCTTTCCTCGCACCAAATTGTATAACATCTGATTAATGGGACACGGGATATCCAACTCGTGGGCCCTTTCGACCACATAGCCCGTAAAAAAGTCGACCTCTGTCCTTTTCCCCGCCCGAACCTTTTGTAGCATGGGCGAGACTATCGTTTTACTCATATGGATACACTTGATTATTCGCTTTTCTAACCTCTCCGAACTAAATTCTCTTTCCACGCCCTTGATATTACGGAGCTCAGGTAGTGCAGGAATAATCGCGGATAGCTCCCTTACCAAGGCTTTCAAGATTTGAGATACCCCAAAATTAAGGAGTAGATGATTATTGGTACAGTCAAAAGCAACAGATAGAGGTTCAATGGCCGCACCGATTGCTACCCTGAGCAATTGCTTTTTGTAAAAGTCTTTATGGCCAAGGGTTAGAGTATTTAGCTCGGGGATTCGAAGGAAAGTTCCAATGACATGCTTAGCTTCAGGAGACCAGCTGAAATCTGCACGCCCGATCCGAGCTCCGAATTTGGATTGAGTAAGGATTAAACGAGGTAACTTGGTGCAGTAAAATTGCGACGGCCCTTTCTGTGTATATGCAAAAATATTTTCGGTAGATTCTAGTTTGTGCTGTAGGCATCCAAGGACAAAAGTAGGCCTCTGATACTGATCAGTGAATAAAATTTTGTTAAGTTTCTGTACTATCCCCATGCCGTCATGGATAATACACACAGTAGTTGTCGAGCGAATTCTATGTTTGATAGAATTTAACGCAGCAATTGTTATTGAGGATTCGGTCGTGACAATCAATGTGTCGATTATATAACTAGGTGGTTCTGAAGTATGCTCGAGGTTTTCTCCAAAACCCACGAAGCGTTGTTCCGGGGCGATTCGCTGGAAGTTTGCAGAAGATTCGATATGAAAATTACTCTGTACATAGATTTTGTCATCGTGATAAATCTGTATTGCCGCACCTTCATCGTGCCACTGTTGCATCATTAGAGGTCGATGCATTAATAAGATGACCGGTGGAGCATGATCAAGACGAGCTATGCAATGGGCAATATATTGTCCCGTAGGTCCCATACCTAATATATGTATCCTCTCAGATCCGAGCTCCCTAGAATTTTCTGGCGTCTCAAAATTATCAGAAGATAGCCGGTCAAGCAACCCATCTGATTTTTCTTCCCTATCTGGTTTATATTCAGGGTCACTAGCCTTGAAAGGCTCGGGGACTCCATTAACTCTCGCATTTTCTTTGATTCTCTTTTTTTTAAGTCTGAGATGTTGATCTCCTATACGACTTTGAGATTTTTCTGAAAATCTTGGCCTTTTTTCTCGTGATTCCCCGGAATTAGTGCTATCAGCAGACTCCATTAGGTTTTGAGCACAACTTTGAAGCACTACCTTCGGGCTAAGTAAATCTTGCTGTCCAGCAGTATGAATAACGGATTTTGGTAATAATGTATCGATGAGAGAATCATCTGAGGCATAACACTCTGACGCGTTGTAACGGCTCATATCATCCTGTCTATGGACATTTTGATCCAGACTAATTACATTCTCATTTCTAACGTTAATCTGGGATGGATTTTCTGATACTTCTCGTTCTTTCTCTGTTCTTATATTTGGTGATGGGGGAGGTTTAGCACTGGGCCTTAGAAAATTGGTATTGTTTAATCCTGTTACATTACCAGGCGAGGCGTCATAACACCCTTTTTCTGAGTTGAGGCTTCTATCACCAAGCTTTTCGATAAAATTTTGTCGTTGAATATACCACCGGCACGGGTTCTTAGTAAAAGCGTTGATCCTTGCATGATTTCTTTCACCTACTCCTAAATCATGAAGCAGAGACCAAACACTGACATAATTGATCTTTGGCCTATAAGCTCCCTGCCCACTGTAAAAGCTCCTAGCTGTGTGCGAGCTCATGTAGATTCCTCTCCGACAGGCACCTCCAGTAAGTTCCTGGAGTAGGCTGAGACTTAGTGAATTGCCAGCAGCTTGGAGATTTCCAAAACTTGTGCCAACGAGTCCTGATTCTGAGTCATCTACTACTAGTCTTCCAGGGTAAGAAACGTTCACAAAAAATTCGGTTATTGCAGGGTATACCCATGTAGACTCCTAGTTTTCTCTTAATCTGGCTAGATAAGCGAGATGAGCACAAGGAAGCTTCTCTTAGTCGGTCGTTTCCTGCATCGCTTCGTCTCAAGCCCAAAAAAACCTACGGAGCTGAACTACTGAGGATGTGCATATCACTCAAATCATCATCTCATCACAATCGTCTTATCGATTTCTACTCCTATTGATCATCATTTTCATCAAATTTTCCTCTAGCGTTCGGCTTATCTCAATGTCAATTCTCATCACTCAGTTATTCAGTAAGACACAACACTCTTCATCGATCACTTGCTTAATACCAATCACAACTAAGAAAGAAACTTGGTTATCAACACTACAACCAAATCGTTACCTACAACTCCTCGCATTGAAGCTGCTCTATCCGTGAATAATGTCTTCGAGACCATGCGCTATGAGAGCACGGTCTAAGCCAAATGACTATAGAAAGAGAGCACGGTCTAAGCCAAATGACTATAGAAAGAGAGCTAACCTTTACTATGAAACAAGTGCTATATGCCTTGGAGAAGGACTCACTTACATTATCAAGTTGGCTAGGATGATCTCCTGTATTAAACAGTGATCAAGTAGCACAACTTCAATTATCTCTCACGTTAACCAGTACTGCTTCACGTAACGGTTTGTTAGACTTTCTCGAGTCCCGTTTTAGCATCAAAATATAAGAGAAATGCCATCAAATTTTTTTCTTAAGACTAAAGATACGAATGAAAAATCGTTCGTTCAGAGGAACTTCTTACACCAGAACATATTAGGGCCCGGAGATAGTGGGCTGAGGAACACATTTCTTGGAACCTTGAATAATGGATTTGAATCTGGATGGACTAGACTTAGGTGAATGACTTCAGAAATCCAGATGTATGGGTTATATGAAAGCGTAGTTCAGAACTAACTAATAGGAACAAAATTCATAAACTAATATCAGGCTTAAGCGTGGTGAAGTCTACTTCCGGATTGTGTCATCACAAAGCTAAGGAAAGGTACCGATTGCACTATAGAGACTCTTTCTCTGGGAAATAGAAGGAGCCTTGCTTAGTTTGGAGATTTTGGGGTTCAATTATAGCTGGAAGATATTGCATGAATCTTATTCATCGAATTATCAGGACCTTCAATCAACGCTTACTCTCCACTGATGCAAGACAGAGCTATCATACATTTTGCACGAAAAACCATTGATTATCCCTACTTGGAATTCAGTTGGTTATCTAATTGGTTTTATTCCCAGACTTGAACTCTATACAATCCATGTGGGAACTTGTGAATTCTTATCTTCAACATCAACCAGAGCCTAATAGTAAATATCCATTTCTTCCTGAATTTCGTGACAAAGTTTCGAAGGCATGAGAATCTATTACCCCGGATGATCTCTCCCGGCTAATCGAAAGCATTCTGGGCAGGTGCAAGGTAGTAATTGATACCAACGAAGGTCTGATACCCTACCAGGAAAATAAATAGGAGCTAGGGGTCGATAGAGAAAGAAATATTTTACAAGGCTCTTCTCAAGTAGTGGAGAGAAGACAGGGAAGAGTGAATAGATCTTTTGCGTTGAAACTAACCTTGAATGCGATTTTTGCTGCCATGCAGGGTCTATGAATATTTCCAAAAGTCTGGATTTTTTACTTTACAAATCGAATTCGCTTAGCCTCGTTTAACCTCGCCCAGACCCATATTACGTATGGCCAAGATCTAGCAGTTAGTAGCAGACTGTAAATTAGAGCTATCTGCAATGGCTCTAAATATTTCGGACCCAGTATGCCAGCAGTCATCACCGGTAACAGCTAAAGATCGGCAATCATCCAAAATTTTTGATTAATAATTCAGTCCATAGCAGTTTCTACTAATTGGCGGAGCTTGGAAATACTCAAAGTTGAAGTCAATTTTGTATGTCGTTTAGCTGCATTATCGCGTAACAACATACAAACTCCGTCTACAAATGAAATCTAAGTATGAGTATTCTTAACGCCAAATAGAGTCATTCCGTGAGATACAGGTGTCTTGTGTTGGTATGACAAAGGTCCCACACTACAAGTCAATATGTGCACTTGAAGTAACGAGAATACTGTAGCACAGAGTACGAGCAAACTGTCAGCTCGATATAAATGATACAGATCTCGTTTATGTCTACCTTCGGGTAACAGTTT
The DNA here is from genome assembly GCA_028751805.1 of Podosphaera xanthii. Lineage (NCBI taxonomy): Eukaryota > Fungi > Ascomycota > Leotiomycetes > Helotiales > Erysiphaceae > Podosphaera > Podosphaera xanthii. Next base: position 159,878 of record JAPWIX010000019.1, read on the forward strand.
ACCTGATATGAAGAAAAAACTATAAAGCAGAATGTGATACGATGCGCAGACACCGATAACTCCAATCCAAAAAGTAGGGTCGGATGGTGCAGTGGTACACTGTCCGGGCCGTTCTCCCAAGTAGAGTCTGGGTAGCTTGGACACATGCCCCACTTGAGACAGGAGAAAGCTGGTTCGAATCCAGCAAGACCCTCACACCACTTCTCTCGCGGTGATAGTGTATTCGTAGGATGACGAAATCATGCTCAGATAACCACAGGTTTTTCTCGCTTTTCCCTGAGGTGAGTATTCACGGAAGAGGGTACATGCTGTAAGGTATTATTCTCGTAGTGGTATCTACAAATGAAATCTGAGTATGAGTGTTCCAAACGTTAAGCTGAGTCATTCTGCGAAATGTACATATCTATAATCATGTGCGTCATAGCCTCAGGCTGCATACGCAAAAATGATTTAAAAAAAAAGAAAAAAAAGATCACCTATGCTCTACCCCATGTTAAAGCTGAGGCAGTCGACGCAATCTAACTCAAGCAAGGAGATAAGGGTCGGATGGTGCAGTGGTACACCGTCTGGGCCGCTGTCTCAAGTAGAGTCTAGGTAGCCGAGTGTTTTGGTGGCTCGGCTGAGATCCTGAGGATCATCAAATAAGTTAAAGAGACTGTTGTCTTTGGCAATGATAGAACACTGGAGAACTCGGTGAAAGTTTTGATTCTAAAGATACAAGACGATACTAGAAGTTGACATGATCTATTTGTGAAATCAAGGTACCAATGTGCAAATACACACCTCTTGTATATCACATATCTTCTTCTCTCGTTACATCTCTAGACTGTAGTATTTAGACAAACCATCCACTTACTAGAACTAGCTCTTCACGACTCTGGGGGATATGCTCAGGAGAAAACCCATCGTTGATCTGATCCTCAACATTATGTTAGACAAGGATTAAGCACAGGGTCTAAGTCTCGTTGATTGTTGAACAAAAGTAAGGAAGGAAAGGAATATTTGTATACGTAGTGGCCCTCTTCACAATTTCCTTCAGTCGTTTTGTATTCTATTTCATTTAGTATAGACACACAATCTAGTCGACCAATCCTCACCCTTCGGTGTTTGTACATTTACCGCTTAGTGATCCCTGTCGCTACATATACAGATAGCTTACTCATATATATAATACGCATTTAGTGTTTTTTCCATATCTATTCTCATCATCAGTATATACCATCTTCTATGCACTACAAAAGATTCAGTATTCATTATCTCGTCCTCTGTCAGCTCATAAACATAACGCCGAGACACATGCCCAACTCGAGATAGGAGAAATCTGGTTCGAATCTAGCAAGACCCTCACACCACATTTCTCGCCAGGTCATGTATGTGACGATGACAAAGGCATACTGGATAGTTGTGGGTGGCTGAAATGCGTTCCTGCGACAGACATAAGAGGTTGAAGCTTGAAAGGGCTATAAGGTGCCTGACATCGACTTATGTTTTCCAATGATGATTGGGCTTGGGTGCTGTCCGAGTTATGTCGATCTGGGGCAAATATATCCGAGAGTACTTTTAAGGCCCAGGCTTCTGCTATGATCCAGATTATCAATTATATATAATTAGCACTCGTATCCCGATGTCGAGTGATATAGATATAGATATTCAAGAAACATCGGATTACCTTTAGCATTTGCCATTGTAGTTAAGAATAGAATAGACCTGAGATCTTGGGATAATACAAAGCTGAGGCAGTGGTTATCATAGGAGGAGAGCAGAAGTTAATCTTTTATCCTATTCTATTAATTAGACAATTTTACTTGACTTGTTTACTATTAATTCATAGTATAAATACAACAATAAAGTCAATCAGTTATAAGCCCGGTAATTTCCACTGAATTAAGTCGAATTTTACTTTTATTTTTATTTCTTTTTTTTACAAAATGACTTCAAATTTTTTGTTAAAAAACGCTGGAGGATTTGAACGCTGGCGTCGTGCCATTAAAGAACGCGCATTTCAATTAATAACAGAAGATTTGCTCGAAGTGGAAAACGACGACGCCCCGGATCCATCTTTGAAAATTTATCGACCAACACCACTCAAGGATGGAGCATCGACACAGGATATTGCACTGTGGGAAGCTAGAGAACGTCAATTTATCGTGGTTCATGACCGAATTCAGCAACTCCTTGATTATATGATCAACCTATTGGAGCCTACCTTATATGAGCGAGTCGTCACCACGAACAGTTTCAAGAATCGTACTCCAACCATGTTGTATCGAGCTGTAAAAAGAACGTTGAACCCTTCATCAAAATCCGCAGAAACAGATTTACAAACGAGACTCGCAAAACTTGAGCGATCAGCAAAAACAACTGATATCGATATATGGCTAAATAATTGGATTCAAATTGAAAATATCGCTATTTCCAGCAAATATTCTTGGGCAAGCGAAGTAATCGACCGTTTCCACGCCGCCTTAGGACATCGATCTGTTTTTTTTGCGACTAGCTTCGCAGCTCTTGTCTGGATGGGCTCGATCACATTGTCTGAATTAGCCGAACAATACAGACTATGCGAATCAAAACTGAAGCGATTTGAGTATGTTGGTAATCAAGAACTCCAAAATGTTTTCAACCCTCCTGTATCACTTTCAACAGCAAATCAAAATATCGACACTGAGAAGAATACGGAAGCAATCAAAGAAGAAAAGGGCACTAAATGTGCATGTGGGATAAAGAACCACACGATTAAGTCGTGTTTCCTGTTTAACGCCGATGCCAGACCAGAAAAATGGGTTGACCGTCGACCATTGTTTGCCAAAAAGAAATTATACAACTTATTGAAAGATCTTGATAAGAGAAGATCAATCGAAAAAGAACTAGGGCATAAAATACCACGTGAATTGCTCGATAACCCTAAAGGTAGTTCTTCGTCAGCTGCAACAAGTTCGGATGATATGGAAATACACGAAAACTACATCACCGAGCACCCACAACATTCATCTTATATACTAGTACTCACAGCATCACAAAACGCTTTGCCATACAAAAATTGGTGGGTGTTTGATTCAGGATCGGGTCGTCACATTTGTCATCAAAAAAGCTTATTTTGGACATTAAAGATGATGAGAGCTCGGCAAGTAATCACGACGGGTGCTGGAGATTGCCAGATTGAAGGTGTTGGATCCGTTATACTTCGAGTTAGTACACCGGATGGACCAAGTACTTTAAGAATCGATGAGGTCCTTTACGTTCCCAAATTTATGGTAAACATTGTCTCAATGGATCGTATAAAAGATCAAATGCTTATTTGGGACCACTCAGAAAATTGGTTGACACGCTGGGACGCTGAAAGATCTCCTGTGATTAGAATCTGGAACCAATACAACCAAAATTTCGTCGCAAAAGAGGCAATACCACCAAAGCAAACCAAAATTGTGACGGGAATACCAGAAACTGTCTCTCTGGATTTAGTGCATCAAGACTCGGTTTTCCTTACAAACTCTTCGTTGCGAAGAGTGTCCTCTGCAGATGTTGTTGTCTGGCACCGCCGTCTTGGGCATCCAGGTCCTAACACAGTCAAAAAGCTAAGTATTGCAGTAGCTGGTGTGAAAGTTACAGGCTCTTATGATGGTGAATGTGATGGATGCTTGCTTTCAAAATCCAAACGAATAATTTCCAGAATTCCTGCAGATAGGGGCGACAACTACTGGACGCGAATGCATGTCGACCTCATCATATTTCAAAAAGCGTGGAATGGAGATAAATATGCAATACATGCATACGATGCTAAGGGTCGGGGCCATCTTGTTGAGACTTTACCTTCAAAAGATCAGTTAACTCTTTCTCGATCGATCATGAATATGATTCAAATGCTCAAGAACGAAGGCCGCATTGTGAGATATTTTCATGGAGACAACGAAAAAGGTTTCGGTTCTCATTTCAAACAAATGCTACAAGACATGGGTATTAAGTTTGAAAATACCGTACCTTATACCCCGGAGCAAAACGGTTTTGCTGAATCCTCTGGAAACCGAATATGTGTAGTTGCACGCACGCTGAGAATACATTCAGGTCTTCCCGAAGATCTATGGTCAGAGTTAGTCAAAACAGCAGTTTATCTACTTAACAGGACGCCTAATGAAGGACTAAACTGGGCTACTCCATTCGAACAATATCAAGGTCATAAACCCGATATCTCTAGCCTGAAAGTTGTCGGTTGCCGTGCATTTGTTCATATACCACGGGAGAAACGCTTAGCGTCCGCAAAGCTGGCTGAAAGAGCATGGATTGGATATCTCGTTGGTTTCGAAGCACATAATATCTGGCGGATCTGGCATCCAACATCAAGGGAAATTGTCAGAGTTAGAGATGTGGTCTTTTAAGAAAGTCGACTATTCTGTGACGATATAAATGATACGGAAATTCCGATCGAAATCAGTCAGCTTCCTAGAAATCCCAACTCTGCAGGATTAAATTTTCTCAACCCACGCTTAAATAGATGGAACACGATACAAAGCGAAAATAATTTGTTGAATTTAAATTCAAAATTGGAAAAAACAACGGAAAAGTCAAATATAGTAGAGAAATTAGGAAAAACTGAAGGGGCATCAGAAATTTCGAAGTTAGATCTTTCAAATAACGATCATTATGATATCCCAGGAAACTTTCCACCTGCGCTTCCGGAAAAGAGAAATCTCAGAAACACAGCTCCAAGAGCAAACGAAATTTCTTCAGATTTGAGTGTCGATAACATCATTAGCGGTACTCGTTCCAGAAAACAAACGGACTATGGAGCAACTGCAGTAACTTGTACGGAATCGGAAGAAGATTACGGTATTAAATCTGGACAGCCTTTCTTTGCATGTCTTGCGAACGCAATTACGGCTGATCGCCTAGACAATAAAATATGTCGTTTTGATAACTCAGAAACCTATGATGATCAAAATTTGCAAATTAAAACTCCTCAGGTATCAGACAATCCGAAATCATGGAAACAAATGCAAAGGCATCCAGATCGCACACAGTTTATGGTTGCTGCAGAAACCGAATTCCAAGGACTCCAAAGCCGTCACGCATGGGATGTTATCGATATTAATGATGTTCCTGAAGAATCAAAAATATTTCCTATGAGATGGGTTTTTGTGACAAAAAAGGATGGAGATTTAGTCAAGCATAAAGCCAGAGTTGTTGTTCGTGGAGATTTGGATAATACGTCTTACAACCGAGATGAAATTTATTCCCATACGCTGAGTCTTCAACACTTTAGGTCTATAATGGCCTATATTAACTATAAGAATATGGAGACTTTGAGTTTCGATGCAGTTCAAGCCTTTGTGAATGCCCGAAGAGACAAATCGATATACTGCTACATGCCTGAGGGGTTTAGACAAAGAGGAAAGGTGTTGTGCGTGAGGCAAGCATTATACGGTCATAGACAATCGCCCAGAGACTGGTTCAATTGCTACACTAACGCTTTGAAGTCACTAAATTTTAAGTCAGTAAGTGAAGAGCAATGTTTATGGGTACAAGAAAATGGCGTACTTCTTTTCTTCTACGTCGACGATTCCATTTTAGCGTTTGACAAAAAGAACGAAGCACAAGCATTGGAAATTCAGGATAAATTGTGCAAGTTATTCCCGATAAAAAAACTTGTGGAATCTAAATCTTTTGTCGGAATTAAGATTATCCGCAACCGCGAAAAAAGAAAGATGTGGCTGGTTCAAGAAAAGTACATTGATCAGATCAGCAAAACCTTCAAGATAAAGGAATCAGGGAGAATGATGTCACCACTAGCACCGGATTACGACATGAGCGCAAATAAAGGTGAAAAATTGAGTGCCGACCTCATACAAATCTATCAACGCAAAGTAGGCACAGCTGTATACGCTTCTATATGCTCTAGACCAGATATCTCACTAGCTGTCTCAATGTGTGCAGACCACCTCCTGAATCCTGCAATGCGACACCTTCACGCTATCACACAGGTCCTTCAGTACCTAGTCAATACCGGTAAGCGTGGAATCTTATACGATTGTGAACTAATAAAACCTACTGAACTTCATTCTGATGTTTTGATCATGGCATCGGATGCCTCTTTCGGTGATAACGAAGGGCGAAAGTCTTCGCAAGGATTTTTTGCTTTCCTATACGGGGGTCCAGTCGTATGGCATGCTAGCAAGCAACGTTCTGTCACTACCTCAACCACTGAGGCAGAATTAGTGGCACTTTCTGCTGCTGCTCGAGAGCTAATGGCCTTGGAACGATTTCTGAGCCATTTAGAAACGACGTCAACTATCAGTATAAGATTGTTATGCGATAATCAACAGACTGTCAATATACTCACACAGAAAACCCCCTTATTAACGACAAAATTAAGACACATCGACATCCATCAGCACTGGCTAAGGGAAAAGTTAATAAAGAATCTCAAAGATAATATTCATTTAACCTAGATTCCTACTTCACAAATGCCTGCAGATGGCCTGACAAAACGTCTGCATATCGCAAAACACCAAGAGTTTGTACGGCTTATTGGTTTAGAGGATATAGCCAATTAGAAATCTTCAGTATTCCTAGCAGTACGCCTGAAGGGGTGTGTCCGAGTTATGTCGATCTGGGGCAAATATATCCGAGAGTACTTTTAAGGCCCAGGCTTCTGCTATGATCCAGATTATCAATTATATATAATTAGCACTCGTATCCCGATGTCGAGTGATGTAGATATAGATATTCAAGAAACATCGGATTACCTTTAGCATTTGCCATTGTAGTTAAGAATAGAATAGACCTGAGATCTTGGGATAATACAAAGCTGAGGCAGTGGTTATCATAGGAGGAGAGCAGAAGTTAATCTTTTATCCTATTCTATTAATTAGACAATTTTACTTGACTTGTTTACTATTAATTCATAGTATAAATACAACAATAAAGTCAATCAGGTGCCCATGATATTAAGTTGAATCATGGCTCCATACACCGTACCAGTGTCATTCGTATCATAACCCAAAGGCTGCACACGCAAGAATGATTTAAAAGATAAAAAGCCCTCTGTGACCAGAGAATCTTAAATTTTCGAGTCAAAGATGCTTCCGATTACTCTACATAATCGCAAAAAGCCATTATAGCACGAGAATTCGGTCATCTCGGACAAAGTTTGGTTTTGCTGTGAAGCTTCACGACTACGGATAACTATAAATAACCAAATATTTGAAAGCATAGAACAGTAAAAACTAGAGATATACAGATCTTTTTGCGAGAGAGAATCTCTGTGTATAGAAAGACGTGCTTGTAGATGCAAGAATTGCTGTTTGACAACAAATAGACTCCAGAAAACGACGCTCCTGTTGTGCCGGTGCTAGCCGAGATTATGATGATATGGTCAGTAACCATAAAGACTCGTTATAACGATGGAGATTTCTAGACAAATCCATTAAGCACGATAAAATCCCGACAGAATGCTGGAAAACGGTATTTGGGAGTTAAAAGTATTGTAGATGAGACACAAGAAAATGCTGTTGTATAACTTAGGATTAGTTAATCATAGCAGTGTCATCTCTCAAACATGTATATAAACATCCTACTCTTCCCACAGTTCATCATAGTTCTGAATATCAATAATATTAGCAAATAGCAATAATTCATTTCTCAATTATCCTAAAACCTGATGCAGTCATATCCTCCATAGGCTCTTACCTTTATAACAGCTCCACATGTACGGTTCTGTGAGATGAATTGAAGACGTCGAGTAGAAGTAGCTCACCCAAAATCGGACTACAAATCTTCTTCGTATAGAGCAAGGAGAATAAGGTTTATACTTGGCTTTGCCTGAATCTTAGGAATTACTCGGAATCTCGCGTGAGATCAAGAACTCATGGGTGTACCCAAATGATAATATTGATAGGCACGGGCTTCAGCTTTATAGGAGTTAAACGACCGAGTAAGATGAGATGTTCTGAGGCACAAGATGTTGCCTATTGGAGCATAATATCAGAAGGCACCATGTTTGGACGAAGGGGTATTCCGGGGCTGAGTAAATTTCATAACGAGCAGAGGCGTTTTGGAACGGTAGCATAACGGCAACTAGGAGTAGTTGGCTGTAGCCTTTGACAGGAGTCATGAGAAGAGGACTGGTGAGGGCTCTCATGATGATGTATATTAGGAAGGCGTTATCCACGGGAAAGGGTATCGAGAATGTGAGGTTCTTCGGATCAATATCTTATTACATTATCGTTGTTGGTCTTCGTGATCAATAGTTATCCTTTTAGGCCACTAGAGCCAGTTATTATATTCATCATTTTATCTTCATAAATTTCTCTACAGGCTCAGAATCGATGGCTTTATGATTGATGAGGTATCTATTTACTGAGATATTCTCGTACCGAATGAAGAGCCAGATGTCAGACAGTCGCCTTGGTGACACTTAGAGCCTGGATTAAAAACGAAAGACTTGAGAAACCAGTATTTCGAGATTAAAAATGGGTTAAATGTGATCTCCATATGGAAAAAACTGATCCTCCAGTGAAGGTTGACAATTTCCAAAATTGTCCATCGGATTATGACAGCGCGTAATTTTGATGAACTGCTTTTCTGCGAACCATGCTCAAAAAGAATAATGCCTTTTTACTTTACTGGTGGATTTTCTATATTCATGAGTGTAGGTCGAGACAGTATATCTAGGATTGTATCAAGTTCTATTCATATCAGTACTCATCCATGTGACTTGACTTTCTCGATGAATGTAAAACACGTAATCACCATTTCCTACAGCACAGCTTTACACTTAATTTTCCGGCCAATATCTGTTCTCCTCTTAAAAGAATTCCATCAAACGATTGATAAAGGATTTTTTGCCCAGAGTCTTTTTTGGTAATATTTCTTTCAGTTTTTATTCAACAATTAACTTCTTTAAAGCGCATTAAAAAAATGGCTTTAACAGTTGCTTTCCTATGAAGAAAGAAAATAAGCTCCTTCCAAGTTTTACTTCCTGAGGACACAAAGCAGCTACTCATTTATCTAGGAATGCGCATTCCTCTTCGATAAACCCTGGCAGACCTTTAGGTACATGTAGAGAGCTGAAAGAATCATACTGATATGTCATTTTCCGGCAGAACCTTGGGTATAGTGATCTGTGAGAATCAATTTTGCATCTAGATGTTACGAGAATGTCTCTCGGAAGACTTAATACCAACTTTAGTGGGACCATCAATTGGTATGAGTTTCAGTGTTACATCGGAGAATAAATCGTAGCTAACAACCAAATTTTAGCTCACGAGAGAACTCAGTTCAACAATGGAGTGCTGTAGATGGCATTGATCTTTGCGCAGAACTTGAATGTTGGCCACTAACTCGTCAAGAATGAGTTTTCGTCCGATACATTCTGCTAGAGGTGTAAGTAAAGTGTGTATAAAAATTGCTTTGGACCTGCTGAAAAGTGTCCGATAAGTTTCAGGTCCGTAACGTAGACCGATGAAAAAATTTCAAGACTATGTCGTGTAGTGATGAGCGATTGGCTCTTTTTGCGATGATCAATACTGGTGACACGCGATGTGACACAGCTGTAGCTATCAGAATGTTGTTCAGACCCCGTATTCAGAAAATCTGTTCTCTTGTAATTAAGATAATGTTTAGTTAAATAGCAGCTAAATTTTTGACCCGAATCTTCAAAGCATGCGCGCAATATAATTATTCGGCTTGAAACGCGGATATATGCTTTGATATGGCACAGGGGGGGTGAAGTTTGGGCGAGAGGTTCGGCATTCAATATATTGAGGTGTGGCAGTAGTATTTCTATACATGTTTAAGCGGCTGGTAGCAGAACCGAAAAAACGCCCCAGCTACAGTCCAACCTCATCTATAGCGATATTGGGTCCCGGTATAAATGTTGAAAATATTTATCGAAATTCAACCATTTATATTTTTAATACTTACCCTTGCCTGACATTTTGAATGCAAGGGTAAGTATTGCAAATCTAAATTGTTTAATTTTGATAAACATTTTCAACATTTATACCGGGACCTAAAATCGCTATAGATGAGGCTGGACTGTAGCTGATCTCTAACATATGGAGTTTAATTGGTGGACTCTTAAGTTTAAGCCAATCAGAGCCCGAATCTATTTGTTTGATAATGCTAGTGCATATTTAACGAGGCTTCACTGTGACAGGGGCTGTGACACTCATCTACAGTGTCTCGGCCCTTGAAATTGTTGACAGCCGACGCTAATTTTGTACGTCTCAATGTGATTGTATACATCAATGACGTACAAAATTAATGTCAGTAAGTAACAATATTTAGGGTTCAGATACTGTACAAGCTATCAGGGGCAATTAGTTTTACTTGCATCTAGTATTGCAGGCCTATATATTACTACAGTCATCCCTCTCTAACTCAATAGTGGGTCCCGGTATAAGTGTTGAAAATATTCATTGTAACTTGGAATTTTATATTTGCAACACTTACCCTTACAGGTCATTTTGGGTGCAGGGGTAAATATTGCAAATGTAAATCGTCGAATATCAATGAATATTTTCAACACTTATACCGGGACCCACTATCGAGTTAGAGAGGGACGACTGTACATGTAATTCTAATAAAGTATTACTCTGTAAAATACGAATATTGCTTACCATACCGATACATACCCCAATTCCCTCAAGAAATTATCCCTACCTATAGCAACACTTAATTATAGGATTTAGCCGCAGTAAATCGTCGTGAATTGTCACGTGATACAGGGAATCAGCTCCTCAGTTATCTGTTATCTCGGCAATACCTTCATTGACAGAACAATTCCCCTGCCCACCAGGCGTAATTTTTTGAGCAAAGAAGGGAGGATAGGATACGTGTGTGCGTGCGTGTTTGTGGGAGATTGCTTTCTGTCACCGATACAAAAATGGCTACGAGTGCCATGTGGGAGGTAGACCCAGAGACCCGGTCAAAGGTACTTTCTTTACTCTCTACACATGAAGATTTCCCGTTTACTTACATTGCCTTCAGCTACTCGAAATCCAAAAGAGCAATTCCAACAATTGCTGTTGCGATTGCGGGGCACCGTCTCCACAATGGGCTTCACCAAAGTTTGGAGTATTCATCTGCCTGAGCTGTGCCGGCGTACATCGAGGGCTCGGCGTACATATTAGTTTTGTGCGAAGCATAACCATGGATGCCTTCAAGGCAGCAGAAATTGAGCGTATGCGACTAGGTGGAAACAAGCCATGGAAGGAATTCTTTGAGCAAGCGGAGATTAATAAACTCGCAGGCACAACGTGAGTTTAGTCTAGCCTCGAAGATCTGGAGATATGGTATTCTAGATTCTGTCAAATTTTGATCAGAAAGAAGATTTCGAGTCAATTAGTACTAACTACACTCATGAATCAGATGGGACGATGCGACAATATCCGAACGATATTCGGGAAGTGTCGGCGAAGAATGGAAAGAACGCCTTACGGCTAAGTTAGAGGGGAAAGAATATATCCCTAGTGCCAAAGTTACTTCACTTATCGCCAATCCAGATGCACAAAATCATCCTCATACTCCTCTTAGTCGTACCGTATCACCGCTCAATACTCGAGCAAGAGTCGACGATAAATACTTTGCTGGTTTGGGCGCGGTAAATGCATCTCGCTCGGAAGATCTACCTCCCTCGCAAGGGGGAAAATACTCCGGCTTTGGATCACAGCCAATTGAAACACCCCGGGAAGAGTCCAAATTACCAGGCTTAGAAGATTTACAGAAAGATCCTGTAGCCGCACTGGCCAAAGGATTTGGGTGGTTTACGACAACTGTGGGCAAGACAGCTAAGTCGGTCAATGAGGAGTTTATTCAACCAACAGCCAAATCGGTACCTTCCCTTATTGTCTCATTTTTTCATCACTAACATCTCTCCCGGTGGCTGAGTCTGATTTAGCAGCGCATGCTCGCATGGCAGCCAACCAGGTTACTCGGAGTGCTCAAACTAGTGCCAAAAGTGCAGCTGAAAATTTCAATCGCTTTGTCGAAGGCAGCAACGAAAGAGATAACACTAGTCGTCGTAAATTCCGCCTCGACGAAAGTAAGAAAGAATTTTGGGATCAATTTACAGATGGAGGAAACCGACGGAACCGAAGCTCGAGTTCTGTCGGAACAAACGCAATCAAAAGAGCTAGTGGCGGCAGCCCTAACACAGGTGTAATGGCACATAAAGAAGATGAAATGTGGGAGAGGTGGTAATGTTTTTTGCGAATGAGTTTAGCGAGTTGGCGTTCGAATGGGTAGGTTTTAATGTGAACTTTGGACCACTAAGCTTGATATAAAGTAGTAATAGACTTGGAATTTATTCGGTTATTGTATGAGAAAAAATCTCGATATTTTTTAGAGAAAATTATATTGATAAGTGGAGGATCATGACGGAGAAATTTTTTGATGACATGAAAATTGGTATCAATAACAACACAACCAAGCATTGTACAGCCTAAAAAGTTGCCAGGTTAGGATACAGCTACATTAGAGATATCTTCGGCTAGGTTTCTCCTATTCGACTCAAATTTTATTTTTTAATACTATTTAACTACTAATAATGGAATAGCAATCAAAATTGATTATCTGATGAACATGATTCATGATTTGTAACTTCGACCCCCATCTCCTTAAAAATTTTTCGGTGTCAGGGTGTATTTTTTATTCATAACACCCAACTTGGGGTCGGATGGTGCAGTGGTACACCGTCCAGGCCGTTCTCCCAAGTAGAGTCTGGGTAGCTTGGACACATGCCCCACTTGAGACAGGAGAAAGCTGGTTCGAATCCAGCAAGACCCTCACACCACTTCTCTCGCGGTGATACTGTATTCGTAGAATGACGAAAGCATGCTCAGATAGCCACAGGTTTTTCTCGCTTTTCCCTGTGGTGGGTATTCACGGAAGAGGGTACATGTCGTAAGGCGTTATTCTCGTAGTGGTATCTGCAAATGAAATCTGAGTATGAGTGTTCCAAACGTCAAAATGAGTCGTTCTATAACAAAGAATACGTATCTTCCGAAAAATACCTACGTGGGCCTTCAGGCGCCGAAATAGGATAATAGAAAAATTTAATTTTTAACACCCAACTTGCGTATGCTGCCTGAGGCTATGACGCGAATGAATATGCAGGATATGTATGTTTCGCAGAATGACTCAGTTTGACGTTTGGAACACTCATATTCAGATTTCATTTGCAGATACCACTACAAGAATAACGCCTTACAGCATGTACCCTGTGAGATACACAGTCCGACCTCATCTATGGCGATAGTGGGTCCCGGTATAAATTTTGAAAAGATTTATTGTAACTTGGACTCTTATATTTGCAACACTTACCCTAACAGGTCATTTTGCGTGCAGGGGTAAGTATTGCAAATATAAACGGTAAAATTTCTATGAATCTCTTCAGTAATTATACCGGGACCCACTATTAGCTAAGACGGGTTCTACTGTAATTATCATTTATTTATTTATTTGATTTGATTTGATTTCAATTAACCCGTTCAGGTACCCAATGGGCCCATGCAGGTGTTTAACTATTATATATACACAGGAGGAAACCTCGCGGTAAAAACCCCCTAATCTGCAGTCTTATATCTATCTTGTATTCAGTTTACCTTCAAGGAGTGCCTTACACTTTATAACCAGTGTGTAATCCGTCTCACCCCTTCCCTGCTCTGTGGATCATTTCCCGCATCGTCGCCTCAACTTGACTGACAAGTCGAAACTGTTCTAGGTATCCTTCGTCTAGTATCCACTTCGTGATTCTTGCCACATCTTCCGGGCTCTGAATCATGGCCTGATAGGACCTATCTTTTGCTTTTCGCAGGAAATCTCCTCGTCCCCTCGCCTACTGCGGACACGTCATGACCATATGCCTGACGTTCTGTGACGGATACCCACACTGGCATTTTGGGCTGTCAACTCCAGGTACTTTTCTTCTGTACAGATAAGAATTGAGCCCGATGTGCTCGCTTCTTATCTGTATGGCGATACTACTTTGGGCCCTGCTAAGGTTCTGGTTAATTAATTAATTAATCATTCATTCATTCATTCATTCATTCATTCATTTATAGCGTCTACCGGGCGCTAGTTACAAAACCCCATCCCTGGGGGGACATGGTGACTGCTATATGTAGTACAAAAGAAAAGGTGCTGTGGCAGGGAGGCCATCAGAATACATGTAGAAACTGTGAGCGCTATGCAGCGGATTCCTCACATGACTAGCTCATTCGGAACGGATTGGGCAGATTTCTGACAGAAAATTTACTCTCTCCAATATGGTGGCGAAACGCTTAGCTCCATGGGAGGTGCTGAGAAGAAAATCGAGCGAGCCATGACTTCGTCAGTGACCAGCCGAAGCCAGTCTCTCTCGCACAAGGGGGCAAAAAACCAAGTGAGTGATTGACTTGTCAGCGCCGTAGGAACTAGTCAGAAAGGCATCATAATGATGAAACCTTTTGTGATAAGCGCGAAAGTCACCGTGTCCAGTGCGGCATTGGATTAAATATCCGAGATAACAGCGAGGTAGTCGTAGTTCCTCAGGAGGCTTCTTGGGAAATGGCATCCCCAACTCGCATTAGATAGAGGGAGCATGAGATTGCCACCATTCTGCGGTCAAGTCCCATATTTGCCTTTGTATCTTTGATTGAATTCCTGCAAGGGATGCGGCAGGAGGAGCTGGTTGGCGAGCCGCCTCTTCGGCCAACTTGCTGGCCAACTCATTACCTGGTATGCCCATGTGACCGAGAGACCACATTACTTGGACCTTGCCAGGAGATGCAATAGGCAGAATTCTCCTCGTAGGCCAGCGAGAGGCGAGATCCCGAAATTCCAATATTTCCATTTGTGAGGACCTGGAGGGTGAGGAATCGAGAAGACGGTGGGCAGCCTCTTGGTTGTCAAGGATTACGTGAATGTTGGTTGCAAGGTGGGTAGAAGGAGCTGCTATAGCAGCCCTAAGCCCTTCGAGGGCGCCGATAATTTCGGAGTTGCAGACCTTAAAGTCGGGCCCCAGGGGCACTTTCACTTTAGCTACAGTGATATCTCTATGGAGAACGACGGCACCTGCCCCAGCAGAGCCATCTTTCTGCTTTGAGCCATCCGAGAAGACAAGAATGTCCCGTGGTTGCAGCTCTCTGATGCGCTCAGAGAATTATTGGGTGGAGTAGTCGGTTCGAGACTGGTTAGGAGGGGATTTGTAGGAAGGAGGTAAAAGCTGGGGTCGAGGGAGAGGGGGAATGAGCTTTAGCTTCTCAGAAAGGCGGGTGTGAGCGCGGGGGACGAAAAATCTTTTAACCAAAGGATGAAAACAGTCCGCGGCAGCTAGTCTAATCGAAGAGCGGAGGCGGATCTCCTCAAGTAGAATTTGAGCGAGCTTGAGCCGCACCTCCCTCAGAAGTGCCGAGGTGGGCGTGGTCTTGTATACTGGTAGAATTGCTCTACCCAGGGTGACTAGAGCTCGAGAGATCATGTCTACCAGGTGCTGAGATTGGGTTTAAGTTGGACATCCTCGGCGGAGGTAGGTGTGACCGCGCCACCAGACCTCAGCGCCGTACAACAATACAGTTAGCGCCGCAGCTAAGCCTGCAGTGCGCAGAAAGGTTGTTGATACACCACAGTAGGTATTTCCAAGCTGTCGTATATGGGCGCTAATCAGTTGCGTTTTAGCACTCCATTCTTGCACATGTTGATTGAAAGAGAGCTTGCTGTCAAGGAAGACGCCTAACCACCTCAGAGTAGAGTTGGTGGTTCTTAAGACGCCGTTGATGGTTATCAGAGGAGAAGTTGATGGGATCTGTGAAAATGCAGGATCTCGGTCTTGTTTTCTGCCAGAGAGAGTCCATTCTGATCGCACCAATGGGTGATGCTTCCAACCCTGTCAGCGGTCAGACGAGAAGTATTGTCCAGAGTTTTTGCGACCAAAAGGATCGCTACGTTGTCTACGTATCCGAATGTAGGAAACTCGAGTTTGAATAAAGGCTCGAGAAAAGGAGGAAAAGTATTGGGGAAGCAGGAGACCCTTGAGGCAAGCCATGCAGAATATCCAATAATTCACCAACAAAATCATCCACTCTGAGGCGAGCCGTCCTGTAAGAAGCGAAGGAAGCAGCCCAATTCACGTATGGTAAAGGCCATCCCTGTTCGCGGAGACGAACGCGGAGAAGGCCAGGTTGAACACTATCAAGAGCGCTTTGGATATCGAGGGTGGCAAGAGTGCAAACTTGCTTCGTCTTCCACGCTTTTTCGACGTTGTGAACTAAACATTCTACAAGATCCATGGCAGACCTTGCAGGCAGAGCTCCAAATTGCGTCGAGGAGATAATGCGATCGGACAAGGCCCAGAAGGCAAAGCGTTTTGCAAAGAGGCATTCCAGCCCCTTTCCGAGAACTGGGAGAAGCGAAATCGGTCGTCAACTGACGGGATTAGTAAGATCGTCCTTGTCTGGTTTAGGAATAACCACAACTTTGGCGCGGTGGAAGATGCTAGGATGGTGACCATATTCCAGGCAAAGCCTGTAAAGGTGGACAATCCACGAGCGCCAAGTATCCACTCCCCATACCAGGCGGAGAGCTGAGACAGAGGTGGTCATGTCCTGGAGTAGTTGACGAAACTTCCAGAAGACAGTGGCGTACTTTATCTTCGTCTACAGAGAGAGGTGCAGGGATCGCACGCAGTGGGCAGGTAGGGGTATTCCTGGGTATATCCGGTTGGCCAATCGCGCGTGCAAGCTTAGTTCGGAAGAATATGTCTGCCAGCTCGGTCAGGGTGCTATATGTGACACCTTGGAAATGAATTGGGGGGGACCAAAGCCACTAGATAACTTCCGCCATCCAACAACTTTATGGGCCTCTAGGATCGAAGACACATTATCCAACATAGAACGCTTGTGTTCGCGTTTAGCTCGTCTTATCGATTTCCGAAAATTGTTGTGTGCCTTGTTAATGAGATCTTGATCACCACTATGGTGAGCTTCGAGGTACTGGCATCGTTGGTCCGAGCAATCACGATTCCAATAATCTTTGCCTGAGACGCAAGCGGGCCTCGGCGGGTTGGCTGCGAGCAGAATCGCCGAGAGAGCGGCGATGCCGGATGTAGTCACCGCGTCCAGGCGCTGAGGGGTTGGGTCCTCAAAGAAAAAGCAACGAGGTGCGGTCGTGGAGAGGGCTAGACGAAATACCTCAGCGCTCTCATTGTTGAATTTGGGCAGTTTCAGCATTGGGTGACGCCTAGATGCCGAGAGTTAGACGAGGCCAGATATTGTTTCGTGGTCGGAAGTTGAATGTGACTCCGGATCCACACGGGCTGAAAGTCCTTCCATGTTCGTGAGTACTGGGTCAAGGACATGGCCAGCCCAATGCATGGGAGCTCCATAGGGCAAAGCCGACCTCAGAGAATAGTTGTCAATCTATTCAACAAAGCTGCTGACGCCAGAGGAGCGGGAAACGTTGGGCTCTCATAGTTCGTGGTGAAGATTAAAATTCCCTAGGATTATGGTATTTGGTTTAACCGGCCAACTGAAGAGTTCACTGAGGCTCTCAGGCATTTGAGCTTTAGGTTGTTGGTACACATTTATGACCTCTAGAGAAGGAGAGCACTGGAGGCAGAGAACGATGATATCAGGTGAGGAACCATAGTCTAGCTGGATAGGTCGGAGGTTAGATTTCTTTCGGAAATAAGTGAGAACACGCGGGCGCGAGTTGGTCCAGTCCTGATTCGGGGGAGTGAAGGTAACGTAGGCCGGATGGGACTTTGTTACATTCTTTAGGTTAATTGTTTTTGTCCAGGGCTCTTGGACAAAGATCACATCATACTTACCCTGAAATGGAGCTTGTAGAAGAATGAGGTGAGAGGATCCACCACGTCCGACGTTTGCTTGGAGAAAACGGAGGCGAGGCGGGGGGGGTGCTCCTTAAATAGCCTCTATTGTTCATGGGAAGTGCTGTGGGAGGTATTGTTGGAGACTTGCTCGTCTTAGTCTACTTCCATAGACCCGTCCAAAGCAGAAGTAAGAACTGAGATTCTGTTCTGGCTGGCAGAAGGCGTGCGTTGAGTAGGGACGGGGGGGGACTCCGTCGAGAGAGTCGGTGCGCTGGAGCTTCCGGGAGAGGTGGAAGTTGCGGAGTTGGCAGCAGCGGAAGCGGCAACCCCTGCGCGACGCTGTTTCCGGAGATTATTATAGTGACGTGCACGGAGTTCTATAACCGCTCTTTCTGGGGGATGGATGAGTTTGCCCTTGAAAGGGCGAGGGCGGAGAGGGCAGTTAAGGTTGTCTGTAGAATGTGGCCCCAGGCAGTTAATGCAGCGACAAAGTTGGCGGCAATCTCCGTGGTGGCGAAGGGCACTGCAACGAGCGCACAACGCCTGAGTGCGGCAGCGGAAGGAATGGTGAAGCCCAAAGCAAGCATCACACTGGACTACCTTTGGATTAGGGATATACTGTCGAGAAGGGGCGCTGTCAACGATTCGAAAAGTCGACACCTCTTCGAGGAAAAAAATAACAGCTGTATGTAGAGCATCGTGGCGATTTTCATGTATAGACCATTGAGCGCTGGATGGAGTGACGCCTGTCTGTGCCTGGGCAATTCTCTTAACATCATCGAGCGTAGTAGGAGCCAGGTTGGAGACTGGATTCCAGATAGTGCGTGGGATACGCTTAACAACATACCAAAAACGGTCTTCAAGTTGAATCAGAGAACCTGAAAGAGACGCCTTTATGGAGTTAGCATTGTCAATCGCAATTTTCAGCAGTGCTTCAGACGAGAAAGCGACGGTGAAACCGCTTGAGCAGCGGGAAACAGAGGCGATTCCATCCTTAAGACCGGGAACAATTTGAATGAAAGCAGACTTGACTGCAGTTGCGTCTGCTTTGAGGAGTGGAGATTCCTGAGAGAGGCGGAAGATAGCTTTAAGGCCCTTTGTGTTACAGGCCTGAGGCCTGACTTTCATTAGGCTAAGGCCTATTTACTAATAACTACTCATCAGCTATCCTTGCTTATAAATTTAATCACGAGACGCCAGGGTCACTAATTATAACACGTATAATGTGGGTCGGGCTGCTTGACTTATCTTAATGCGCACACTATCAATAGCAAGCTTGGACCATGACCTTAACAAACTTAATTAATGGACAAACGTAAAGCATCTGTGGGACCGTGTCACGGTCTAGACAGGAGCGCCTGCGCAGCTAAGTGTGTAGAGGTAGTAAATATTCAATTCTATAAGGAAGTAAACTATATCGCTACTCAACAAGTCTATATGCAACCCTCACTGCAGTCTAATGACTCGTCCCAACCCTGATATCAATAAAGGTTCCTAAAAGTCCTCGTGTATCAGAAGGTCCCTGTGACAGCAAGCCTACGCGTATCAAAGGTACTTCTCGTTTCAGCTAGTCGCCATCTCATATCTGATCATGCCCTGTGCACCGTGCCCCATTTACCTTGCCCCACGCACATTGCCCCATGCGCCATGTCCTTAGCCCTGTGAGGTCTATGCACGCCTATGCGCCACATAGGCTACAGGAACAATTCAGCTCACCAGCTGTTACAGACCGTCAAATGAGGTTTATGGATGATACTTATGTGCAGCAAGATAATTCTCTAACTGATAACTGATCGAGTATAACGGCGCGGGTAAATGTGCATGAAGTTGAATTTCCTGGAGGCTTGTCAAGAAGGAAAAGGCTCTCTGGACAAGAGTCAGGAGAATAATGTCAAAGAAGGATATATTAGGAATTTGCCTCAGAAATAGCTCTTCACTTCAAGATCTTCTTTTGTATCTAGCTCTAGATATTCTGCAAATAGCACTTATCTTTCGACCCTTACACTTGGTGATAGCAGCTGGTTTTGGAACAGGCGTGCGGGAGGGGCGGGACGTTGTTTTAGGTCGGGACTAAGCCGGCACCGGAGGGACGGTGGCAGGAGAGCCTGCGGCGGTCGCTGCCCAAATCTGTGGTTGCTTAGCTGCAGGAATAGATGGACGTGCTGGTATTTTTAGGCTAGGCCTGGGTAAGGAGCCTGATGGCTTGGGTTGTTTTGGGCTGTCGTGTTGCATAGGGTGCCCGGAAGCAACCGCAAAGAGAAACGCGTCCATTTGCTCACGCACAAAGGACTGAATGAGAGGGTCAGCTTCTTCAACGGCTGACCAAAACTTGATATGAAAGGATTGGACCCAAGTAGCTCAATCCTTTGCAATGATCTGGACAAGCTCGAGCTCTTCAGCGACGCGCTGGGCTAGAGGAGGTGGTTGTTGTGATTTGGCCATCACGAGCGCGATGACCAAATTAAGGTGCACTTGATGGGTATTGAAAGAGAGGAATTAAATTAGAGGGATTGGCTGGAGAGGAGTAGGGAGACGTGATGGTATGTAAAAATTGTGTGTGTGCGCTACTTTAATTATCATCGGCTAAATACATAACTGCGATATGTAGAATGTCACGTGTAATTAAGGAAGGTTAAGTCATGGGCTGTGGTTGATACATTTGATATAGTTGGCCTGAGCTTTAAGCAAGGGAATTAGGGTATAAATGAAGGGTTGTCTGCCGCACATTGTAGATCACTACCAGATATTACCGTTATATTACCACATCTTATCATCCTCAATTATCAGATCAATTAATCATCCAGATACATTCAGATCCATACCAAACTCTCAGTGCACAATAATAAACTTGTCTTAGCAACCTGATCTGCCAAACTCAAACTCCAGACAAAGCTCCCCTCAATTTTTCACATACCCTCTTCCGTGAATACCCACCATAGGGAAGAGCGAGAAAACCCTATGGTTATCTGAGCATACCTTTGTCATCCTACAAATACAATGTCACCTCAAGAAGTGGTGTGAGGGTCTTGCTGGATTTGAACCAGCTTTCTTGTCAGATTTTGTCTGACCTTGTAATGTCTATCCTTTATTTGCTTGACACGTCCTAATAAGACTACCTTGGTTGTCTCGGGTTGCATTTCGGTTCGCTTTGTTTCGTCTAGCTTCAGATAATTTTCTATCTCGGCGTATCTCCTTTGGGGGTTTGACATGGGTCTTGTTTCATCCATATTGCCGACTCGCGTTTTGCCATGGATCTATACGCTTCACGATACTAATATATTTTATTTTGTTTGATTTGGTTTGATATGATCTCTGGTCAGATAATGTATATAAGTACCTTCGGCCTTCAAAGGATAGCTCTTTACGTTTTGTCTTTTGTCTCTTCTAGAACCCTAGAATCCCAGAACCTAGTTACTCTAGACCCTCCAGTTCACCTAGTTCCTTATTTCAGTTATTCCTGGTCCCAGTCTTTTATCCTTACTTCCTTCTTCGCCTTGTTACTCCCTGCTATAGACCCAATCTCACGCCGCCTCTTGCTTTCTTAGTAATTCTCGAATATATCATTCTCCAAGCTACCGAGCCGACATCGATTGTGACATTTCTCTTGTCTCAAGTGGGCATGTGTCCAAGCTACCCAGACTCTACTTGGAAGAACGGCTCTGTGTCTCTTACTTTAGACTTATGATCAACTCTGAACTCGAAGCACGCCTGTAATCTTTAATCACAGAATGCCTATCAAGTTTGTTGAGTTTTATGTAAGTTGATTCATCATTTTCTAAATAGGAATAACTTACAATTCTAACGCGCTAAATAAGATTACATAATAAATGCACAGACCTCATATTGATTGAGAGCGCTGGATACACACCTGTTACAGACCAGCCCGGATTTTCTAAATTTGTTCCAATTAAGCTTTTCGCTAAAACCGGAATATATTTTTTATGTCTTAAATTATTGCTTGTTATCTTTTTGTGCTCGGTTGTCAATCATTGCCTAAATAAACTGCTGTTGATGTTTCCTCTTGTCGATTGTTATCAATAACTTCAATTACGTATTTATTCTCGATTTATTCTGCTGATCATCATTAAGGGCATTGGAGTTTTGTTTATTTCATTATTCCTTAAGATTCTTTCCAATTCAACTATGTTCTATAGGATTCGACGAGACCTCGGTGTGCTAGGGTATTCGCTGGTGTTCGGTGTCAAGGAGTATCTATTCGAGAATTTTCAAGGAATCAGGTAGAAGGGTTATAGGTATAAATATGGGTCATGTCTTCATGGAGTAGGCTCTTCAGCTTTCAGTCTTGTATCCATTATCTCTAGTCAAGATCTAAGATCCTCGAATTCTAGCTATCATATTTCACGTACTCAAGATATTTTGATTGTCCAAGCCATTAGAGTTATTTGTGCACATTAAGCTCCAGTTAAGTCACCAAGTCCAAGCCCAAGTCCAAGTACCACGACAACACCATCCCTCCGTTTACTATGCTGACTATTTGTCAACTTCATTCCATGATTTTAAAAGATTACTCGTTCTATGCCGATTGTTTTCAAGTAATATTTTACTTCCATATCAAAGCGATCTAATTGGGTGATGTTATAGTTATGAGCTTACGAAGGGGAATTATCTTTAGAGGTGATATCACAGTTGACTGGACTAAATGTGATACTCTAGATCTGGACGTCAGAATGCTTGGTGTAGAGGACTGTATTCTTTCTAGGTTGGCCAGAGCTCAGCTAAATACACTAAGTAATTGCCCGTGCACGTGCTCTAGTAACAAATTGTGAGCCATAGAAGCTTCTAGTAGCTTCCCACTTATAGCTGATCTACATGAGTTAATATCCAATCCATAATACTACCAAAGCATTGCATCTACGGAATTCCCGCTGACTGCCATTTACAACAGGTGACCGTCTCGTACGTATGCAGGAAACAATTGTTGGCCATGATATGTATTCTTCAGGATTACTCCTCCTGGTGTACAGAGAGTGTATCTGTTATTTTCCATTGTTTCTGCGACTACAAAGGGGACGTCATAGAATGGTTCGCCTTTATGGTCTCTTTTCCTTTGTCGAAGAACCTAATCGCCTTTTCCATATACTCGTAGCCTAGCTTTTGTTTCTTGCAAGTAGGAGCTTATTTCGTCTCTCGCTGCTTTGCCAGAGGCTACGTTTAGTCGGGCATATTCTCTGTTTGAATTATAATTTTTGACAAGGTCCACAGCTTGAACAGCCTCTTCATCAGACGTGGCCTCACGGATATACGGGTCTACCTCGAGATCTGGTATAACACCAAACGCCAGGAAGACCGGAGTGTATCCTGTAGAATTAGACCTTCTATTATAAATGCTTATAGCTTGTTCCAGCATCCAGTTAATATTTCAAGATAAATTTATAGAAGAAACGGCTGAAAATGTAATAGTCAAGGCTGTGAGGGCCAGGACCCTTGCTAATGACTCAGGCTCATGCCCTTGTATAATTACCTTACTATCTGTGCGGTGTTGGATGACGTGGATCAGGATGTTGTGGCGCAAGGAGTTCTCGCTTACATTAGGTAACAATTTCTAAGCACTAGCCATCATTACGATGATCCTATTCTAAATAATGATCATCAATTACTTACCCAATTTGGATGATAGCTATGTCCGCGTATATTGGGGAATATTAAGAAAGCTTCCAGAAAGTTCTAAAACGGTTTGTTGGCATCCTAAGGCGTGGAGATTATTCTAGCATCTTCAATGGGTTATTGCAAATTCTAATTCTATGGCGTTCGGAAGGCTTCGGTGGTGATAGATCGGGATAATTATTTAAACCTGCGTTCTTCTCTTGTAGATAATCTCCATGCACTTCTTAGTTATTTAATTTACAATTTTAGAACCTCACTTTTGAGTTATTCGAGTTGAGCCTCTTACAAAGGCTGGAATATCTTAGAAGTAGATAAAAATGAGCATCAAATCAAAGAATGTAATAAATCTAAAGACCAAAGGACATCTACCCTATCCTTTATGTACATGTTTCCATCTAATATTAAATCCCCTTGCATCCGAACGCCTAATCAACCTTAATATAATTTAAATGAAAATTCTCATGCTGTTCAAGAGTTACTCCTCCAGAAGTCCTATCCTTGCAACACTAGCGTAAATGAGAATCGGCGCCTGGCCTCTATGTCTTCTTCTAAACTTTATAATGCCTCAGACATTACTTCACTATGAACCCAGCACCTGGCTAATATGCCCCCTCCCTAACCTTATGATACCTCAGGCATCAGCCTTACTACACCTCAGGCTTCAGACCTGTAACAGAAAAGATAGTTTTTAAAATGCTGTTGAAGCGTTCTACCTTACCGTTTGTCTATGGCCGATACGGCTTTGTAAGGCTTTGATGAATAGAGTTTTTATTGCAGAAATTTGCCATCTCTTTACTCTTAAAAGCTTGTCCGTTATCCGTTATTAGTTGCTTTATTCCGGAAAGAGTTTTAATTTGTCGGGTTAGAATAATGCAAGAAGCGGTATCAGTAGAAGGTGTTAACAATGACATGCCGTACAAAGTGGCATACTCAGTAGCGTTGCACAGGTACATTTGCTGGCCGTTATGTCAAACCGGACCGGTATGATCCATTCCCCACCTTAAAAATGGTATTGGAGATTGGATTGGACTCAGGGAGTCTTGAGAGTGTATGTCTAAAGGTTTTGCCATCAACTGACAACGAGGACAAGTGCTGTGTGCTTCTTGGGCCGCTGGGATTAAATCAGGATGCCAAAAGAATTTTCGTGCTTCACGAATTAATGTTCCAATTGAACAATTAGAATTATTTTCGTGCATGTTGACGAGTTTGGCTATTAACTCCCCAAAATCATAAATTTTGAGAAATTTCCCATCAATAACCCGAAAATTAACCCCATTGTGAGTTGCAAAATTTTTATCTATCCATGAAGAAGGAAAATCTGATGGTAGAGTTGATTTATGTTGCAAGTACTCAGCAATAGATTGTAAATCAATCAAAGTAAGACGTTCTGGGTCAGGTGAACGTTCCTGTTGGTTTAGAATTTGTGCATCTTGAATAGGATCATATCTTGAGATCGGGAATGCTGATTCACTTGTTGGTGGTCGAGAAAGCCAGTCGGCGAGGTGATTCGATTTGCCCCTTCTCCAAATTATTGTGGGGTCAAAGTGTTCTATTACATCGACAACCTATTGTATTCTTCGAGGCAATTTGTCTTCTTTCGTATACCTACAAGCGTTTCATGATCTGTTCTTATAATGTTATCACATCCCTCAATCCAATCTTGCCATATCTGCAATGCTTTAATCATACCTAGAGCTTCACGCCCTTGTGCAAAGTAGTTCTGTTGAGTTGGTATAAGCTTTTTACTAGTAAATGCCATAGGACGTAGATAGGCTCCATCCATTGAAGGTTGAAGAATAATAGATCTGACAGTTAACGAAAATGCTGCATCAGGCTGCAAAAAAGTATCACCAGTGTACTTATCGGATGAATCAACATCAATAACGACCGGTAAATGAGGATCCATTGCCCTCAAGATAGTCGTCATTATTAGGGCATTTCTTGTAGCTTTCCAAGAGTTTATCTGATCCTCATTTAATGTAATCGGTTATTTTTTCCCTTCTATGGATGTGAGACTATACAGAGGCCCTGCGAGTCGGCTAAAAAGCTTTTGTTACAGTTATGAGACATGGGAGGTATCATCATGTGCTGACCTTGAACAAAGAAGTCACTATTGTGATATGGGATGGATATAGAATAAGATACTATTGTTTGGTGTTTAGAATAGATGAGAATGATATATTAAAGGTATATTTGACTTGAAACTGTACTGCTGGTAAGTCTCTTTAATTGTACTACATTAAAATTGTATATATATATATATATATATATATTTTGTTCTCTAAGCTCTACATCTAATGGCATTTTCCCAAACGCGCTAGTTAAGCCCTGCTGACAAAGTAAGTCACATGCCTTCCATGCCTTCCATGGCTGAGTGACTGATACTTCAACACACCCCTTCAGTCTGAAGCCGTGACTAGGACTTTTAAGATAAACCTAACTCAATCCAATTCCACAATTCTTAAATTTAACAACTCAACGAATTTTGAGTGTTTCTTTTGTGAGAGTGACTTAGTCAATCCGTCAGCTGCCATTTCATGGGTTGATATATAGCGAGCATCTACTCTTCCAGAATCAATATGTTCACGTATAAAGTGATGCTTAATATCGATGTGTTTAGTCCGCTGGTGAAGTTCGGGATTATTGCCAAGAGCAATGCTACTCTGGTTGTCTGATTATATACGCGTCGACACTATATCTTTTCCTGAGCATTGCATCTGGGCCATTACTTGTTGAATCCACAAGAGCTCTCGTATAGATGAACTATAAGAATATTACTCTGCTTCCGTTGATGATAGGGAGAGATTTGGTTGGCTTTTAGAAGAAGCTGATATCACCCCTCCAGCCAGAAAAAATACACTCCCACCAGTGGATCGGCGCGTGCCTTTATCACCGCCCCAGTCTGAGTCACAATAACCATGGAAATGTGGGTTTAGGTTGTTGCCATCATACATAATCCCTAAATTAATGGTGCCCTTGATATAGCGAAGTATTCTATCAACGCCTTTGAGATGTTATGGCGAAGGATTTGATAAGTATCTAGAGAACGCCGAGCAAGCGAAAGCTCTGTCTGGCCGAGTGTGGACGGCTAGGTAGAGTAGTGAGCCAACTTTAGATTGGTACTGCTTGATCTGGGCTGATGATGCGGTACTGTCATTTGGAACGAGGAATTTTTCAAATCCGGCAGCCATAGGTGTGTCTGCTGGTCGGCAGTTTTCGAGGCCAAACCTATCAAGAATTTGGCAGGCGTAGGCGTCTTGAGATAAGTAGATTCGCTTTCGAGCGCGATTTCTTGTTATACGAACACCAAGGAAGTAGCTGGCCGGTCCGAGATCCTAAAGTTGAAATTTTTTCGCAAGTTTCTTTTTCAGTCGATTGATGTGGTCGATATTTTTTCCAATTAATAGGAAGTTATCTACATACGTAACGATGAGAATTCCTGTCTGCTTATTTAGATAGAGACAATTGTCGGAAGCTAGTGGCTCAAACTCTACTTCAGCTAGACATTTTCGGAGATACTTTTGCCACAGTCTGGGAGCTTGCTTTAGGCCGTACAAAGCCTTTTGAAGCTTACATACAAACGGATGAGTTGAGGCAGTACCCGGTTCTATCCATCCTGGTGGTATTTCGACATAAATATCGTCGTCAGCGTCACTGTTAAGAAAAGCTGTGACGGCATCCATCTGCTCAATCTCTAAGTTAAACTTAGCTGCTAAGGCGATGGCAATTTTCCAGGTCGTATTACGGCAAACACCAGCGTAGGTTTGTGTGTAATCACGTCCGTGCTGTTGCTCAAATCCTCTCACAACCCAATGTGCTTTATATTTAAGGATTTCGCCTTCTTTTCCACATTTCGTCCTCAGAACTAATTTACCTGTTAAAACTTTCGAATTACAAGGCAGATTTGATCGTCGGACAAGAGATCAAGTTCTTTTGTTTGCAAGCGATCTATATTCGCGATCAATTGCCATTTTCCAATTTCTGGAGTTCTCACAACTCATAGCTTCCGCAAGAGTCTTTGGATCTGAATTGTTGTCGACAGTGATAAGGGACTGTGACGCGGCCACAAAATTGAGAAATGCTGCTTCTTGATCAGGCGCAGAGCTAGTAACTGTGCTGCGGGTGACTCGATTTACTTTCTGATACACCTTGTTCTTACTTCCAGGCGGCCTACCGCGTCTTGTAACTGTTGTTACAGGCAGATCCTCAAGGTTTTCTGTTACTAAGGTTTCTTCGGCTAATATTTCTTGCGCTTGCAAGTTATCTTCACTTAAGTTTTCTTCCACTTGTACGTGGTCATCTTCAGATAATTTTAATTGAGATATTCCACTTTGTTCTTCATCACCAATTTCACTATTTTCATCTTCCAAATCTTCAGGTTCCTTGTCGTGTTGATGTCTATCAAAATTTAGGTACTCAAAGGGGCTGAGAAGATCTCGGGACGATTCATGTTGATCGGAGGTGCTTATCTCCCCCCCATGACTTTCGTCAACGTGAATATTTGGTGAGTAGGATATTGCATTCCAGTGTTCTTCATCAGGAGAAATAGATGTAATACAACTATTCTCGTCAAACCTCACTGTTGAAGATCGAATCACTTTACCTCTGGAGGGAATGTAGACACGATAAATGTGTTGTCCTTCATAGCCGACTAGTATACCGATTTCCGCTCGCTTGTCTAGCTGTCGAGAAAGAACTCTTTTTTCCACTGGAATTTGAACGTAGACTTTGCAACCTAGAACTCTTAGATTGCTCAAGTCGGGCTTTTCGTCAATTCCAATCGTCTAACGGTTGAATGCTTGAATGGGTGTTTCACCGTTAAGCACTGAGGTGGCAGTTCGATTTGCTATTTGTATTTGGGATCTCACCAACTCAGGCCAAAGAAACTTTGGAATATTGTTTTCAATAGAGACTGTTCGAACTCTGGATATAATAATGCCAATAGAACGTTCTGCTCGTCCATCTTGTTCCGGAAAATAAGGAGTTGTGGTTTCGATTATTTGACCTAGGTCAGCAGCCAAATTTCCAATCAACTTCGATGAATATTCCTTGCCACCATCTAGTCTCCAGACTTTTACTACAGCATTTAACTGAGTCTTTATGAGGGAATTGAAATATTTAATTGCTTCTGTTGCACCACTCTTTTCCTTGTGGAAATACCCCCATCGTAATGAAGTTGCTGCATCTGTAAACATTGTACAATATTGTACGGAGATCCAGGAATCATTAATTAAAATTTTCCCGGTTGGATTGATGACTACAACGTCTACCGAGACCGAGTCTAGAGGATTGCGAGGTCGAGATGAAGCATTCTTTCTAACATGTCGGAGAGGTTTGGATAATTTGCATGATTCACAAAGACTAGATGAAGTAGTCGCCGTGACTGTGGGTTCAAAAGATATCCCTGTGGTTATTTTTGCAGTTTCTTTGACATTTCTTAGTCCTAGGTGACCAAGTCGACGGTGCCATAGGTCGAGGGTATGTTTTGATTGGTCAACTAATGCGGGTAATGCAACAGTAACAAATGATTCGTTGATATGAAGCGAGTTGCTGTATGTTGCAAACTCAACTCCATTGGGGCCGTACATTTTGCCATCTTTCATATATCCACCTGCCCTGAGTAATTTGTCGCCACTAAATAGATTGATGGGGCACTCTAGTAGATACATTACGTCTTTCAACTTAAACGGATTGTTCTTTCCATTTGACAATTTACACTTGAGGGTGACAGTGCTTAAGCCACGCGGTTGTATAGGTCCATTCGCAGTAATTATCGGAGGAAGATTAGGAACTTCGTTGTAAGAGTCAAATTTATCTAGAGAGTTTGCAATGTGTGAAGTTGCACCCGTATCAGGAAGCCAACGATCAGAGTTTTTTGCAATAAAGACAGACATGTCAATACATGCAAGACCTCCAAATCGTGGAGTGTCATCATCGCTGTCAACGACATTTATTTTCCCCTTTTCACTCGAATTTCTATTACTTCAATCCTTGAACCTTATCCATTTTTTCTTGTGCTTGGCTTCCCACTGCTTGAGAAGCCCTTTATTTCTGGGATCCTCAAAGCACTTTCTTTTGGCATGCCGTGCCTTCGGATTTCCGCAGATTTTACATTCTATGGGCTTCGGTCTGGGTTTGTCCTTCCCATTTACTTTTGATTCATTCTTGTTATCAGAGTTGTTGTGACTCCCATAGAGCGCCATTTGATTTCCAGCAGGTTTATTTTCGGCCCGCGCTTCATCCTTAATATCGTGAACTAATTCGCTGAGAGTGATTGAACTTCTCTCCCTGCAGGCCGCTCGTTGCCTTTCAGTCCAGATAGGAAATGAGTCTTTTAATGCTTCTAAGAAGACAAGGGGGTGCCATGAATCAGGAGTGTCAAGTTAGTAGTGAGAATGGGGATGTACAATCGGTGGATTGTAGTAGTCAGAGAGGAGAATATAGAAGATAAGATAGAGTATACAATTGTATGTTTTCAAGAATAGATGATATAGATAATTACATGTGTATAGAATGTTTATGTGTGTGCGTGCCAAGGCCCGCTAGATGACTCAGCATTCTTGACAAGGAGGCGCGATATCTAATTGTATCCAAAGATTAAATAAAGTCCAGCTGTTTTGACTGTGCACCTAGACCTCATTAACTCTCGAGACGGCGGAGAAACCGCAGAGCCTACATCTGCATAGATTTGATATTTCTAAGCAGTTCAGCTCAGCATACGTATATGCCTCGATACAAGAGTATCCCTGGTGCTCGTCTAACAGTATCATATTCACCGCCACATTCCCATAACCATTTCCGTGACGGCTAATTTTCGTATTTTCTGACACCCAGTGATTTTAAATGGCCTCCGAATTTGTGATGAGGAAGTTGCTTTGTTAATATGTCGGCAGGGTTTTCTGAACCAGCGATTTTCTCAATCTTTAGTCGGTCCTTCGCGACCATGTCGTTTCGAACAAAGAAATATTGTGTCTCAATATGCTTTGCTTTGTTATGGAATTTACCAGAATCCTTGCAGAATTCCTTAGCTGCCTCGTTGTCGCACCAGAGGGTTGGTACGTATCGCTTCTGGTGTAAGTCTAGCCAAAGTTTCTCCATCCATGCTGCCTCTTTTGCTCCTTCATTAGCAGCTATGATTTCTGCTTCCATACTGCTTAATGACGTGCTCTTCTGTCGTTGTGCAGCCCAGGATATCGCTCCTCCGTTGTAGACTACGGCGGAGTCTTGGAACGATTTCCTGTCATTTTCGGTAGCCCATGTAGCATTGGCGTATATATTGAAGGCGTTAAATGGAGGATGACTGGTACAGCTATTTTTATTGCTTACCGAGTAAGTAATACCATACTTACCAGTGCATTGAAGGTATCTTAGAAGGTGCTTTGCGTGATTTAAGAAGGAGATTCTAGGTTTTGCCATAAATCTTGCTAGTTGTCTGACAGCGTATGCGATGTCGGGCCGTGTGCCGTTAGACAGATAGATAGTCGATCCTACAATTTGTCGATATAAAGCCGCGTTGTCGTCATTGAGTAATTCATTGTCTTCATACTCCTTGAGAACTAACCCAGGTATTAAGGGCGTTGCAACTCCATTACATCTGCTCATTCCAAGTCGCTCAAGCAACTTCTTCACATACATTTCTTGGTGGATAGTAAGACGGTGATTTGCTCGGTCTCTCTTCACTTGGAAACCTACAAACGTTTCAACAGGACCCAAGTTCTTACAGCTCCATCTGCTCATTATCTTGAGTTTCACTTTATTTATGAGTGCACGGCGCCCACAGACCAGCATATCATCAACAAACAAAAGGATGTAAATTCTTTCTCGATTCTCCCCCATTGGTGATGATATAAAAAGATTTGGGTCTGCTTCGCTTTGACCAAACCCTATTTCACGGAAAAACTGCTTCACTTCAAGGAACCACTCACGAGGTAATTGCTTCAATCCATAGAGTGCCTTGTTAAGTTTAAGATAATGCTGATTTTCGACGCCACGAATCCAAGGTTTTAGCAGATGAAAGTATTCGGGGATCCTTAAGTAGTTCGGCTCCTTCCGCGTGGGGTTTAAGAAGGCAGTATCCTCATCAAGGTGATCTAGCTCTAGGTTATTGACTGCTGCGTAGGAAAAAATTGCCCTTAAAGTTGCGTATTGAATCACAGTTGCGAAAGTCTCGAAATAGTCAATTCCATGTTGTTGCTCATATCCTTTGCCGACTATCCTTGACTTCCTTCGGGCAATCGAGCCATCGGCGTTGAATTTATTTCGTAAAACCCAACGTGAAGAAATCAACTTGCGTCCGCTGACAGAAGTGTAGTCGCCTTTGATGATTTCGAAAGTACCATTTTTCTCCAACGACCTTAGCTCATGAAGCAGGGAGGCTTCCCATGCTGTTTTGTCCTCGGAAATTGCCTGCTCCAAGGTTAGTGATTCAAATGGAACAGCAGGAGCACCTAAAGATGTCGATTACTGATTTAGTTCTATGTGAACAGCATTTAATGCTTCAACAATGAGAGATACATTGTTCCCAAAACCTTTAATGCTTTTATTAGCTTTATTTAGTCCTGCTACTTTCCCTGAGCGCGTAACAATCTGCAAGTCAGCATTGGTTGAAGTATCTTGAGCTTTCTCGTCAGCTAATACTTGATTATTACTGTCTGACCTAAGCCTGCGGCTTTCTAGATCTGGGCCTGAGTCTCCACTGACTCTAATCTGATTTGATCTAAGTCTATGACTTTCTAGATCTGGGCCCGAGTCTCCACTGACTCTATTCTGGTTGAAAATCTGTCCCTGAGAGTTTGTCAACGTATCTTTAAGGAGTCTATTTGAAATTGGAGGTATTGTAAGTTTTTGGCTTTCACCTTGTTTAATCATGCCAGGAAAGACATGTTCTTTAAATTTACAGTCAGCACTGCGCTTCTCTGCTACTGTTCTCCTATTTAGTAATATCCATATTGAATTACTTTGTAAGCCTATAAATATCCAGTCAGTCTCAACGTTTGGAGAGAACTTAGAGGGTGCCACTTTAGTCTCTTTGAAAACTAGTGGGAATGCTGCACAGCCAAATACTCGCAGCTTATTTAATGTGACTGTTTTATCTGAAAATGCCGTGATGGGCGTAATATTAGAGCCGGGACGTGTATCTTCTGGACCGAATGGTAAGGCCGTAGTTGGGAGTCTGTTTCGGATGTGCATTGCATGCTCAATAGCATAGCACCAGTAATCTTTCCAGTCTAGTTGTGCATGAAATATCATTGACTTGGCTAATTGAACGAGGTATCCAATTGCTCGCTCTGCCACTCCATTTAGGGAATGCTTGTAGGGTGGCGATGGTTGTACTTCTACTCCAAGGGATTTGCACCAGTCTTTCCATGCTTGTCCGAACTCTCCTGTGCCGTTGTCTGCTGTAATAAATACTACCTTTTCTCCGGAACTTAGTTGTAAATGGGCTATTATTTCTTTACTCGCTGGTAGACATTCGGAGGTGCTCTTATTTTTGAGTAATCTAATCCAACCGCACCTTGACGCATCGTCAATGACTATTAAGAAATAGTTATATCCTCGAATTGATGTGGGAAGTTTTTCAGAGATATCAGTATGCAATCGGCGAGCTGGTTTTGATGTTCGATTTTCAGTTTTCTTAAAGAAGGTTTCTTTCATTTTTCCAGCGAGACAGGCCTCACATGCGTTCTCCCCCTTACTGATAGCTTTTGGTCTGTGCGGTACTTCGGGGATTTTGGTTATCGTCTTGTAGCTTGCATGTGCAAGCCTAAAGTGCCACAGTTCAGCGTCGTTCATTGGTATTCGTGACATTCCATCGAGATGTGGAGGCAGTTCGGTAGTACTACCTGATTGGTGGGCAGACAGTGAATGTTGAGAGATGGTGTTTGATGAGGCATGCTTATCCATAAGCTGGAAGAGATTGTCGTGTAAAGGAGCTCTGAACAATACTGCCTGATTTCTCCTAGCTGTTGCAATGCAATCTTAGAAAGTGACGCTGATTTTGTCTTGATTAAGTGCCCCGACCGAAATTAATCTAATATCTTTAAAATCTGGGACATACTAGACATCTTTGAGGACTAGGTCTCCAATTTTGCAGATGCCGTACCCGTCAGATGGGCATGTATTTCCGTTGGCTGTTGACACATATTTGGGTGAAGGCCACCTTTTGAGACCCAAGAAGTCTGAGATTCTTCCGCTGAAGTGTCTTGTCGCTCCCGAGTCAATTTTCCAGCTCGATTTGTTCCGGTAGACAGATATTAATGCAGTTTCTACCACAACGTTCGCGTAATGTGCATTGTGTGGGAGCAGAAGATAGTCATCACGAGTATATTGGAGGTTATCTATAGCTACATTTGCATGATCCCTGCTATCGTTTGATTTTTGCTCATGATATCTTTTCCTTGCTCTTTGGAACGCAGAGCAATCTTTTTGCCAATGACCTGGCTGAGAACAGAAAGTACACTTATCCCGACTATTACCATTACCATTAAATCGCCGATTTTCATTATCATTAGGTGTTTTCCTGTTCCGAGACGCGGAAGAATTCGTATATCCTCTACCCCGACGTCCTCCACGAGAATTGCCTCTGCCCTTAGTGATACCCCCTCGGCCCCTTAGGCGGTGGCCACCTCGACCTCTTCTTTCACAATCGTTGTCGTGATTTCGTCGATTATTTTCTGCGTCGGTAGCAGCGAGATTTGCAGCTGGTGTTGTGCCCGACAAGGACTCGGCCTCTCGTAAAATCTCCATTGCAGATGCCAATGGTAGCTTATTGTATGCTATGTGGAAACGGGCATTATGCCAGTTTATTTTATCTAGTGGGAGGCTTTGAATCAACCAAATTATTTTATCGAGGATTTCCGCTTCTGTGATTGGGCGGTCCGTTTGCTGAAGGGTACCTCGAAGCGCTATCAGCTCGGCAAAATATGTGTTGATCTTTGTAGTTTCGGGATCGAATTTCAAGTTGTAGAATTTAGCCCTATTAGCGGTGGCTAGAATTCCGTTTGAGTTTTGGTTTAACGTTGTGACCGCTTTCCAGAGGCCAGCAGCGTCGTGAGAATTTATAGCATCTCGAATTGTTTCTGTTCGAAAGAACGAGTTAATTGAGCCTGCGATAATAACGACGGCTCGCTCAGTCTTCATTTCCCAACAGCTATTATTCCCAATCGGCTCTTTATCAATGCCAGTGACAATTTTCCATACCCCAGCAATCTCTAGGGCATCTTTAAGGCTGGATTCAAAAGACGCAAAGTTGGTGCCATCATATATCTGGACATTACCCCAGCTCGTCTTGTTGACACCATTTTCGATGTTTATGGTGCTTGAAGGGTTAGACATGTTTATTTTTTTTTTTGGGTCGTAGATAGAATAATTATATTCCGGGCTATAACCTGTCAAGTTAGTAGTGAGAATGGGGATGTACAATCGGTGGATTGTAGTAGTCAGAGAGGAGAATATAGAAGATAAGATAGAGTATACAATTGTATGTTTTCAAGAATAGATGATATAGATAATTACATGTGTATAGAATGTTTATGTGTGTGCGTGCCAAGGCCCGCTAGATGACTCAGCATTCTTGACAAGGAGGCGCGATATCTAAGCGGTTCAAAGTATCAATAGAATTTTTGAAAGCTATTATGAATTCATCTATCGATGTATAATCCGAATACCTTATTCTAATATACTTCGCTATGGCCTGCTGATTCAAAACAATTCCAGAACTTTCGTACTGATTTGCTAGTGTGTCCCACATTTCTTTGGCAGTATTGAGGCTGTTAAGCTGGCATGAAATTGACAGCGAGACATTGTTTGCTATGCACAGTTTCATCTTGGAGTCGCCTCTGGCCCAGTCATCATATTTTCTGAAATCTTCAACAGATATACTTTTGTCAAATTCATCTACAAAATTAGGAGGAGCGGGCGCTTTCGGATGATAAAATCTTCGGAGGTGTTAGGTTCCTAGGGATATTTTGGATCGGCGCTGGGAGTTGTTTGTTTTTTGGAAAATAGTAGTCCAGGTTGGAAGTCTATTTTGGGAGTTTTAAAGTTTTTCATTGTATATATAACACGACAAGCCTCCGTAAGAGGCTCACCACGTCAAGTCTTTTGTCGTAATTCAAACTTACATTTTTTCTCCTTCGATAACTCTCACCTCCCACTGCCACCATCACCATCACCATTACCATTACTACCACCATATACCATAATCGTCATTTTTACCGTAACCACCACCCTCACCGTAACCCTCACCATTATCCCATACTGTAAACATTATCATAATCTTTACCTTAACTATCGCTGCCACCAACATCATAATCACCGTCGAATCCGTACTTACCGTAATTACTACTACGAAGCCCATAGTCATCCTGACAGGAGGCCATGAACGCGAGCAAGGTTTTCAATTGTAAACTTCCATTGCTGATAGTTTTCTTCACCCCTAAGCTTCAAGTTGAAGGCTAACAGCAAGCTAGCACCAGATTCCTGAGACATTGTAGGTTGAGTGAATGATTTTAGAGTAGCGAAACTTTCCTCTTTCTTTATGGTTTTATCCTCTGCCATGGGTCGGAGACCTCTGATGGTTCAGTGAAGATAATAAGTAGTAAGTTGGAGATTTATGACGCGAAGCAGTGATAATTTCTATGAGCAATTTGGTCTCATAATCTATTAAAGGTATATTTGACTTGAAACTGTACTGCTGGTAAATCTCTTTAATTTTACTACATAAAAATTATATATATATATATATATATTTTGTTCTCTAAGCTCTACATCTAATGGCATTTTCCCAAACGCGCTAGTTAAGCCCTGCTGACAAAGTAAGTAACATGCCTTCCATGGCTGAGTGACTGATACTTCAACATGATATCTAAATACATTGTGCGGAGGGCCCACTATTTATATACGAATATTCTAGCTTAGTGTTTGACCCACCATATCAAATACATCAAACATATTATGATCAACTTAACACCTGACCTCACACGTGAGGTATGGTGCACCTGATGCGATCCACATCACGGTTATGTAGATCGCCGATGTCGATAGCACAACACTCCCCCTGTCAGTAGCAACTCATAGTGCTATTGGATCTGCACTGGTGACTTTACCTTGGTCAGACAGTTGGCCAACTGTTTCGAGCTAGGTACATAGGCCACTTCAACTAAGCCCTTCTGGTGTTGCTCACAACAGTAGAAGTTTCTTAGAGAAATATGCTTTGATCTTCTGTGGTTGTTATAGTTCTTAATGAGCGATATAGCTGATTAGTTGTCTACGTAAAGCCTTGTGCATTTTGCTCCCGTGGTGCGATCAGTGAAGTTCAATTCCTGTAGCAATGACTTTGTCCATTGAAGTTGTCGGCAGGTCTCCGTGGCTGCAAGGTATTCAGCCTCTGTGGTGGACAGGACAACCTCTCGTTGGAGATGCAATCGCCAGCTCACTGGCCCAGACGATAGCAATATTAGTGTCCCTGAAGTCGATCTGCTAGTTGAAGGGTCTGCTGCAAAATCTGCGTCAGTGTATGCTTCAATTGTGGGTTTGCCCACTGATCTAGTAAAGATAATTCCCCGGTCTGGCTCTTTCGCGATGTATCTCAATACACGAAATGCTGCCTGGAGATGCTCATCTGAAGGGTTAACTAAGAACCGTGCTAGGTGGTTTACTGCAAAAGCAATATCAGGTCGTGTGTTGTTCGCAAGGAACTGCAGGCCACCGATGATTGAATTGTATTTTGTTACATGCTCTGATGCACTCTTCTGGTCGTTCGGGAGCATTAGACGCTCAATGGGGGATGATGCAGGTTTGCAGTCTGTCAGACCGTGCCTATCGATTAGCGTTTGCGCATATTTACCCTGAGATAATGCAAGGATTTCTTTCCTTGGGTGGCTGACGTGGATGCCTAGAAATAGGTCTGTGCTCACTGTCTTTAGTTTATACTTTTTATGTAGGGCTTGCATCAGGTTTTCTATTTTCCCTAAGTTGGGTCCCATGACTTGAAAGTCATCTACATGCATCACCACAAAAAGGTCCTTGTGGGAGTTGATATACAGACATACGTCTGACTGTGAGGGTTAAGGACCGAGATATCTAAAAAAATAGATAGGATGGAGCATAAATCAAAGAATATATTAAATCTACCGATCTAAGTCTGCTCCTCTACGTCTTTATGAATAAGTTAGAACCCCTTTCTTACCGCCAACGCCTTCCAAGTCTGATACC
Source organism: Podosphaera xanthii (assembly GCA_028751805.1). NCBI lineage: Eukaryota > Fungi > Ascomycota > Leotiomycetes > Helotiales > Erysiphaceae > Podosphaera > Podosphaera xanthii. The sequence continues at coordinate 197,523 of JAPWIX010000019.1, forward strand.
TTTTTAATGATGATTTGCATGTTGCAAGTTAGGCTTTTCCGGAAGCCATATCCTTGACGCGCTAGCGAAAATAGATTGCCGACCAGCACCCCCCCCACATCACTAAACACCTCAGGCATCAGCCTTTAAATCTTTAGGCACCAGGCCTGTAACACTGACATTGTTGGATGGAGACCTTGTCTGGCAAGCGTGGCTTTTGCATCATCGTACCATAGTGCAGCAGCTTGCTTCAGACCATAGAGTCCTTTTTGAAGGAGTATAATGCATCCTTCTTTCTCAAAGCCTTGTGGCATCTCCATGTAATGATCTATGTCAAGGTCAGGATTTAGGAAGGCGGTTGGGACATCACCTTGTTTTTGATGCCAACCAAATTGGTGGGCCAACACGAGCATGATTCTGCCGGTTTCAGGGCGTGGGGTTGATGCAAAAGTTTCCTGGTAATCTATGCCCTGTCTCTGGGTAAAGCCCTTTGCGGTACATCGAGCCTTCCATCTCTCAATGCTGCCGTCTGCTTGTAACTTCTTCTTAAATACCCATTACACTTCATTGGGTTGCCGCCCTGAGGGAGTTGGGTGCGTTGGATGATCTTAATGGCTCCTTTATCTTTGAGGGAGCGGAACTACTCATCTGCTACTTTCTTCCATTGCGTGGCTTCTGAACACGTCATAGCTTCATTCCATGTTTTCGGGTCGGAGGAGATTTGCGCTGACTTGCCATAGTGTAGACGCTTGTAGTCATGCTTCACAACCTGCTTGCCTCGTCTGGTTGTCATAGTTTCTTTTGGCGGCGAGTATTCTCTATCAGGTGAATGCGGCCGTTTTTGTCCGGCAACAGAACGTAGGGGATCCCAGCCAGTCATGACTTGATCACATGGTGTTTCTTCCAGGTCTTCCTCTGAGCTATGGTCCCTTTCGGGTGAGTGCGCTCGTTTTTGCCCAGCAATAGGGCGTATGGGATCCTAGCAAGTCATGACCTGGTCATATGTTATTTCTTCTAAGTCTTCCTCTGCGCTTGACTCCCCCTGATTTTCTGACTGCAAGATGACTTCTTGTGAGTGGCAGTAAGGGGTGGATGGAGGAGATGGACTTTGTGATGTTTGGTCAGTATGGTGGGATTCAGCTGGTAAACTTTGCTCATTATCGCATGAAGCTGGACTTGGACTACGGGAGTAAGTCTGTGATGACTGCTCCTCTGATTCAGCTGGCGTTGGTGGATCATCTGCTGTGACAGTGTCACAGGCTTTGCCTAGGATTAGATCAGGAGCAAAGGTCACCGATACCGATCGGATATGCGGCCGCATATTTACGCGAGCGCGTACTATCATGTTTGTTGACATTCGCGACCATATCTCTCTTTCTGAGTATATAGAATATAAACCGTATTTGGCCCTATTCCTGCTATAAAAGCCTTAGTGAGCCGTTCACAGACAGGGTCGACTGCCGGCGTGGATGGTAGGTTCTCCCCCTCAAACAGCTCCGGCGTTTGGAAATCATGAGTCGACGTATTTCTGCTACGTTGAGTGTTAATAATTATTTCACTTAATAAGGAGTTATTGTTTGCCCAGTAACTATGTGTGTGTTGCTAAATAGTGGATGGTAGTTTGTTGCCAAACATGACATCTTTGTTGAAAGATGCATGCGGAGTGAAGCTTTTGATCCATTTTTACCCCTTCGCGGAGGCGTAGTGGGGATGGTATATGATGAAGTTTTTACTGGTATTTTTCTGAAAACCAATAAACCATCCTTTCGTGGCTCTGGGCTCAAACTTTCCTGGTTTTGGAGTTATTAGCTTATACGCTCTGCATCCAAATCTAGGGGCATATCTGAGATTGACTTGACCTGTATGAGGTTGATTAAGACCCTGCATGAAGTAAGTTAGAGGAATTTGCTTTGTCCGAAGACAGTATAGTCTGTTGTCAATGAAACATGCGTGGTCAACTGCCTATGGCCAGTATGTAGCTGGCATGCGTGCGTCAATCAACATTGACCTGGCTAATCTCAGTATAAATTTGTTAGCAGATTCAGATACCCCATTCTGTTCTGGAGTGGATGGTGCAGAGATGTCAGTGCGTATACCGTGCTGTTCACAGTAGGATTGCATGCGAAGGAATTTGGTGCCACCATCTCGGAAGATTGCACGGATTCTTTTTCCAAAATGGGAATTTTGGAATTCAATCCATTGGATTAGAAGTGAAGTGATTTTATCTTTGGATGTGGTTGTGATTGCCCATCGCATTCGTGTTTTAGCATCTGTGATAATTACAGCATATTGGTGGCCGTTTATTGCAGGGGCGATCTTACCCACTGTGTCAACAAATATTTCATCTAATGGTGAGTGTGGTGTGGGCCTTGGCTCTCTGGAGACAAATCTCTGAGCTTTGCTTAGATGACATGTCTCGCACGTTGACAATTCACTCATGTCAATGCCCTCCATGCCTTTGGCGTATTGGGCGGTCTTTCTCAAAATGCCTTGTCCTATATGACCCAGTTGCTGGTGCCAGTGTTGTGCACTTGTGGTGACTGGAATTCTGGCAACGCCTGGGGCTATTATGGGGTTTACGCGCGGTGTGCCAGCTCCCAGAGGGTAGATGTAGTACACATAGTTTTTGCAAAGTAGACGGGATATGGGGACATCAGGACCAGATGTATGTCTTTGTATCAACAATGATTTGTCATTATTTGCATAAATGTTAGCTAATCTCTGAAGCCTTCCTGCTAATACTATGTTACAGGATGAACTAGGTGAATATAGGGCTTCATGGAGTTTTATAACAATGCTTCCAATTTTCAGCTTTGCTGTCCCCTGTCTATTCAAGCAAGTGTTGCCTACCGCTTGGTCAAACTTGACTGGTTTGGATAGCTTCTGGAGGTCACAAAAAAGTTTTTCACATGTAATAAAGTGGTGCGAAGCACCGGTATCATAGATGGTACGGTTTGTATTAAGTCTAGAGCTTGCTACAATAATACCATTGGTTTCAGAGTCAGAATTGTTGGACTCGTACTCGAGAGCAACATTCCCTTTTCCCTTTCCTTTGCGACTATGGTTGCCCTTTTGGGGTGCCAGTTCAGGGTGTAGTCTGTAACAATACCTGTTTTTGTGTCTATGACAACATCTCTTACAGTACTCATTGGGGTCTAAGTCCTCACCTGTGGGTACGGATGCAGCCAAGGCCAAATTGGGTTGCTGCGTCCTATTACCTGCAACGGATCAGAGAGACGACATTAGTGCTTGAAGGGAGGCAGACTTATTGTCTGCCTCGTAAACGCGAGTATCCCGCCAAATGTTTAGCCACTCTACTCTTCTAGTGCCAATAACAAACATTGCAGAAGCTAGGCCACTGCCAATGTAGTACTCCCTATTGGGAGTCTGGGTATTCATACCATTGGCAGCATTGTTTACTGCTTGGTACAAGGCTAGGAACTGGTCAATATAGTTATCAGCAATGCTCTCGAATCTTAGTCCCAGGAATCGTTGAAGAGCAATGGAAAACGGAGCAGTTGCCGTCTCCTGGCGACTGCTGGCAACTGTGTCAAAGAGTTGCTTTGCTGTCATGTGCTCATAGTTTGATGGACACATTGCTTGGGAGAGTTGTTGGGTAATAATATTCTTGGCTTCAATCTTTCTGAGAACCAACCATTCCAAATCTATCATGTACTGTGTTGACAGCGCCGCCAAGTCCTCATTTGCGGGATCATCGACTTCTGGATCCTGAGGCATCTGAATTGGGCAGATACCGGTCATGGTTTGAAAGACATGGCTGAGTACGTTTTTCCGAACAAGTTTTGCTTGAATCGCTATCTTCCAAGTGGCGAACAAAACTCCAGGGCCGAGGACAATCTTGTTGTGGTTGTTTTGCATGATTACTGGATACCTAGTTAGCAGAGTAATTTATGGCTAACGGAGGAGCGCCCGGGCTCATAACCTGTTACAGTTATGAGACATGGGAGGTATCATCATGTGCTGACCTTGAACAAAGAAGTCACTATTGTGATTTGGGATGGATATAGAATAAGATACTATTGTTTGGTGTTTAGAATAGATGAGAATGATATCTAAATACATTGTGCGGAGGGCCCACTATTTATATATGAATATTCTCGCTTAGTGTTTGACCCACCATATCAAACACATCAAACATATTATGATCAATTTAACACCTGACCTCACACGTGCGGTATGGTGCACCTGATGCGATCCACATCACGGTTATGTAGATCGCCGATGTCAATAGCACAACAGCTTTACATGGTCCCTAAAATAATTGCATGAGTTTAGAAATGCTCGCACTTCAGTAACCGTTTTTGGTATAGGTCTCTTCAGGATAGCCCCATCATCACGACCATCAACCAAAAAGCGATACAAGCAACACACACTCATCAGTCAATCTCGCCGCGCCGTCACGACAAATCTTCCCCTTCCTCCCCCTTCACTTCCTCCACCACCACTACACGCCTCTACCCAGATGGGTGGAGAGGGGTCGTTGATAGAGATTTTACTGTCAACCACCTCCGCCGTAGACGCTAGGAACCGTGAGGCCACCCTCATGTTTCAGAATATTGCAGTCATCCTTGATGAGGCGATTAGTGAAGACACCACTCTACCACAACATCTTACGAAAAAATTCCGTGACTTTGTAGTGGATCTCAACTCTGTAGCATGACGTCACTTTGAGTGCCACGTCAGAGGCTCTCCTCGCCCTCCGAAGCCATACTCAGCAACTCAGTCAACACGGATACCTCAACAGGCTCCTGATACCACAGTTTTGCAAGCTCCAACTGCTAAACCCAAACCCACTGCAAAAAAGCTCTTTGCCGATGTTGTGGCAGCGCCATCTCTAGCACCAGCTCCGAAAGCCAGCCGCCCAAAAAATATCAGCCTGCATAAAAAACCTGGTCAAACTTCGATCAAAGGTAAAAGTGCAAAGCACCACGAAGATAACAGACTCTTAGTTCGCGTCGCTTCTGGCCACCCAGCGTTAAATATCTCTCATTACGCGGTAATGGAACAATTAAACAACTTCTTGGAGCAAAAACTCGTTCGCGAGGCTCAACCCACGAAGACAGGATTTGCAATTTGCCCAGCCTCTGTTGAAGCTCAAGAGCTACTGGCCACAAAGATCCCTGACATACAAGAGTTTCTGTCATCTCGCGGGCAGTGCACTGTTGAGAAACCAGAAAATCACGCTGCCTACAGGATCTCTGGAATCCCTCGTAATTACGTCAGATACAATCAGGAAGGCGCTGTTGAAGCAATAGAGATTGATGCAGACACTTTATCGCAGGCCTTGCTCAACCTTACGCATATTACCCCGCTAAAAGTCCTCAAATCCCGAGCTACATCAGTTTCAGAGTTTAGACCATGCAAGAGTTGGATAGTTCTTTATCCTTAGGGCTCAAGCTTGGCTAAATCACTCCCACTTTTCGGCGTGCGCGCGACTGCGAAACTCTTGGCACAAAGAAGTAAGATTCCTCAGTGTGGACGTTGCTACGGCTGGCACAACGAGCGCTCGTGCGCGCGAGTGCCTTGCTACAGAATCTGTTCTTCGACTACACATCTTGAAAGCGGCCATGTCTCCTGTAATCCTGAAATCAACCATACTTGCCCCCCAAAGTGCGTCAACTGCCATGGGCCTCACCCAGCTGACTCACTGGAATTCCTTCTTTGCCCAAAAAAAGATAATACATTCCCCAACAAATAACAGACTAGCGCGATCCGTCAAGCTGCAGCCGCAGCAAGGCTACGTCTCAAAGCTGCCCACTGTGGAATAGTGAATTCGCAGGCAGCGAAAACCAGCGATTCCAACGTTGCTTCGCCTTTCGCTTCGCAGGCCACTGCCACAAGATCCTTTGGACCTCCAGATAGCTTCTAGCAGATTTGAAGTTCTGGCTCATGATAGCCATCAGTGCAGCTCCGACACAATGAATGAGTAGTAAAACATCAGTCAAAATACTCTCAGTTAACGTTGGCCGCTCACCAAACGCCCAACAAATAGCCCTCCAAAACGCTTTCGACTCCCGCATAGATTTCTTACTAATTCAAGAACCCTATGTTTCTTCAGATACCGCACGGAGAATCACGTGCAGACACCCTTCATTCGAATGTTACTCTCCAGTCGACAACTGGACGGTACGTCCAAGAGTGATTATCTACGCAAAAAAGAACAGTAATATTACTCAGTATCAAGAGCGACCTTGTTGCCCCACAGGGCAAGGTGTAGGCGACGTCTTGCTCCTCTCCGTCAAAGCTCCGAATAATCCCCGCTTTCTGATCATCAATGCATACAATGCACCCCAGGGTTCCATCAACCCAGGGGCGGGAGTATCTCGCCTCATCTCCTTAGCAGACTTCTCTTTCCCCACCCAAACTATTCTAGCAGGAGATCTAAACCTTCATAGCCCGATGTGGCACCCATCCTACCGCGGCTTGCCTTCACTGCAATCTGGAGCTTTCATTCACTGGCTCGAATCAAGAGATCTTTCGTTGATTTCAGAGATAGACTGGCCTACACACAATCGTGGAAATGTTTTAGATCTATGTTTCGGCCCAAGCCAGCTGGTGGCTAGGGGTACCATCGCAACAGTTCAGGAGGACCTTGATATGACTTCGGATCATCTTCCCCTACTTGCTAACGTATACTGTGGAGTGAATGGAGCAGCACCTACAAGGAGTCTCCGCTTTGCCACTATTGACAATGACATCTTCTTATCGCTTTTACGTGCCCAACTAGTAGGGATTCTGCCGCTAACTGAAAAATCTGTCGCTGAAATTGATGAGACAGCAGATCAGATCACTAAAATTTTGCACAGCTCATTTGCAGGATCTGCAAAGCGGGCGCTACCACACACAAGAGGACAGCCTTGGTGGAACCAAAGCTGCCGGGAAGCAAGGAAAAAGTACCGTGACAAAGTCCTAGACGGATCCGCTGACCAGGCTGACAGGAAGGAATTTCGCAAGGTCACCAAGCGGGCAAAGATTTCTCTCTTCCAAAAGAGAATTGATGAAGCCGCTAATGGAAAAGATGTATTTAGTATAGCAAAGTGGCACAAGTCGAAGGGAACCTTTCGCACGCCTCCCTTAAAAGATTTGCTCTCTCCGGAAGCCCCTTTAGCCGAATCTACTGAAGATAAAAGGAACGTACTGGCGAAGAATCTTCTAAGGAATCAGTCCGACGTTGAAGACATACCGCTGCCGACCCCAACCACAGAAAGGACCTCCCTGCCATTTCCCCAATTGACCATCGATGAGGTCTCTAATTCCATATTAGGAGCTGGTAATACGACACCCGGCAAAGATGAGATCCCTACTGGTGTTCTCCGTCTCGCATGGCCACACATTTCAGGGCTGGTACAGGATCTTTACCAGTCGTGCATAGACTCAGGCCATTATCCAAAATTTTTTCGCACTACGATTGTAGCTATGATTGGGAAGCCAAACAAAGCAGATATGTCATCCCCCAGACCATACAGACCAATTGCACTACTCTCAGTACTTGGTAAAGGCTTAGAACGACTCATCGCAAAGTGCATTTTATGGATAGCTATTACGTATAAGGTGCTCGCTACTCAACAGTTTGGGGCACTACCTAAACGCTCGAGCGTAGATCTAACAACATGTCTCACCCATGATATGGAAACTGCGCTAGCCAAAGGCCTAACCGCCACATTAGCTACGCTTGACATCAAAGGAGCATTTGATACGGTACTCCCAGGAAGGCTTATCAAACAACTGAGAGAGCAAGGTTGGTCAGCACACCTCTGTAACTGGATCTCTTCATTTGCAACAAATTGAGAGGTTTGCATAAGACTGGACGGCGAAATCGGCGACCCCAGCGAGATCAACTGTGGGCTCCCCCAGGGCTCCCCAATATCGCCTATTCTTTTCATGCAATTCATCGCTCCTATTTTCAGACTCCCCGCTCTTAAGAAATCTTTTGGATACGCAGACAATGTTGTGTTGAAATGATTGCTATCATGAAACAAGTAACGTCCAACTTTGGATGTGATATTCGTTTGCACTCACGTAGATCTGCACGTACTAATCTTTCCATAAAGTTGTGAGGCTGGTAAATACGCTAAACCGTATTAACACAAATCACTAGATTTCTGTTTCTTTAGATAGATATTATATATATAGCGATCTGTTTTCTAAGCTGGAGTAATAAAGAACTCCATAGCTTACGATTAACAGCCTCTTACATTCCAAAATCTGCAAGATCGTGATAAGTGCCTAATCAGTCTTAACAAACTGTTGCTAATCCCTTCCAAATTTCTACACCTTTGGTAGTAATTGCATAACACGGCCGGCTGTGCGCTCATCATCAATCCCAGTAGGTTTATCTTGATCACGTCGCGATAACGCATCAGGCCTCTCACAAGCACTTCCGGCTCGCCATCTTAGTAAGAAATTATACTGTTGAAGTACATCACTGTAACGAGCCTGTCGTTCGCTAAGTAGGCGCTTGGTCGCAAAATAATTGAGATTCCTGTGATCGCTTAGAATCGTGAAGGGTCTAGTAACCGATCCTAACTCTGCCTGCCATTTCTGCAAACACGCTACTATGGCTAACATCTCCTTATCATGAATTGGATAGTTAACTTCCGCGCTGTTCAAACGTCTAGAGAAATACACGACGGGCCGGAGTTTACCTTCATCATCTACCTGGGATAAGCAACCTCCTAAAGCATAGCCTGAGCAATCAGCTTCCATCACTGTTTTGCGCTCGGGATCCCACTGTGCTAACACGGGCTCTGACGCGAATATTTTCTTCATTTTTTCGAATGCCTCATTTTCGTCAGCTCCCCATCTCCACGACATCTGCTTTTTTGTTAGATTTATGAGGGGTGCCGCGATGTCAGAGAATCCATCAATAAAGCAACAGTAGAAGTTAGCAAATCCAAGGAATGAGCGTACACCTTTAATTGATGAAGGGGGCTTCCATTCCAAGATCGCTTTAACTTTGTTTGGATCAACAGTTACACTCTCCCCGGCCCGCACAATGAAACCCAGGTATTTGACCTCCTGACACAGGAAGTCGCACTTATCTATGTCTAGGTAGAGGCCAGCCTTTTCTAGCTTTCCAAGGATGCTTCGAACAGTTCTCCAATGACCTTCGACCGTACCATCCGTATATGCCAAGATATCGTCCATATATGCTGTAGCATCCAAGTCCAAATGTTCCCGCAGTTGCTCATTTATATATCTTTGAAACAAAGCTGGCACATTGACTAGTCCAAAGGGCGTGACTAGCCATTCGAACAGCCCAAGCCGACATCGGAACGCTGTGTGCCACTCATCACCTTCTCGGATCCTTAGGCGATGAAATGCAGACTTTACGTCTAGCTTTGTGAATCACTTTGCCTTAGATAATTGCCGCAGCGTCTCCCTAAATAGTGGAATATGATATCTATCTGGCATCGTAATCGCGTTTAACCCACGATAGTCGACGCAGAAACATAGGCCTCCGCTTGGCTTCTTTGCAAATAATACCGGTGCTGCTGCTGGCGAGCAGCTTGGCCTTATCCACCCCTTATCTAAAAGATCCGTCAGTGTCTTTCGCAGAACAAGTAACTCCTCGCGAGACATATTATACAGTGGGCCCCAAGGTGGCGTCATGGGTTTCCCATTCTCGTGCTTTAGGTTGATCGCATGGTCTAGATTTCCCCTCAGAGGCGGCAGGTTATCAGCACCACTATCATCCGCGAATAAATGCGCGAAGTCCTTTATTTGGTCTGGCAGAAGTTTTCTAGCTTCTTTGATCGTTAACTTTGGCTTCCCTTGCAACGCTTTGCTTATATCCTTAAGTGTTGCCTTACAAACTGGGACAGACTCAATCATTGAAACCATTGCTTTCACTGGCGTACAACGAGGGCGAGCAATATTTCCTAGGTTTTGCCGCCACTTTCGGACACTGAATATAGATCCTCCGCTTTTGCGTAACTCTAGCCTTTGCTCCATAGAATGAATAATTGCATCCTGGTCCTCCAACCATTTCTTCCCCAGTATGAGGTCATGAGTACTATTCGGAACCACATAAAGCCAAAGCTTAGGGGTTACATACCCATCTAAATCCAACGATAAAAATGTGATTGAATCAACAACTGGCTTGTTTTTTGTTGACTCTTCTGCGGTCTCCAAAATCCGGGGAGAGATCGAGATACGAGGAAGTTATAGCCTTTTTGTGAGCCTATCGTCAATTATTCCAGAACACAGACATCCGTTGTCGACTAGCGCCTGTACCATTTTTGTATTATTCACAAGCGCATTGACTAGGAAAGGGGTTGTATTCATATGCTTTTCTTCACGAATTACCTCCTCAGGCTTTTGAGAGCTGCTGCATTCCGAAATTCCGCGACTATTCTCACCGCCCGTCTTGTTTTCATTTTCTACAAACTCCTCTTGCACGAGATTCGGCATCACTGGTTTACGAGCTGGAAGAAGAGGACAGATCTTTGTATGACATCCCTTTCTCTCGCAACGAAAGCAGCTTTTCTGTTTCCTCAAATGTGCAAGTTGATCCCTTGTCTTCCATTTAGCGACGTAGACTACCCCATCTGTTTTTGGTAAACCACTAGATATTTTTCCTTGCTTAATTGACATCCTGAAAATAGCAAACAATATAATCAATGAAATTCGTATCTCGGTGAAATTCTCTTTATTTTGTGAGCTCTGGTGAGGAATTTATATTTGATTGTCTCAAAGCCCTTGGGTGTCCACCAGCTATGTATATTTTCTGCCTAGTAACTGAAGCCACTGTTGCCCCGAAATCTGAACTGACGCTGATATTCCGAAGCCGCTATTGCCCCGAAATCTGAACTGACGCTGAATGCTCTGAAACACTTGTTGGCCCTGAAACTCACAACTCTTTGACCACTGATGTAAAAGCTTCGAGATATAGATAAATGTATGTCACGGTTTGGCAATTGGTGCTTGAGCGACGATATGCTTTAACGTAGTTTATATTTATCTATAAAGGAGGAACGAATAACTATGTCTGACAACAACCACTTATACGCCCTGCCTCCTACCTGTTCTTCTAGCTACCTATTCCCGAACATTCTCTCGACTTCCAAAATAGATAGTTAGACAATATCAATCTTCGAGAATGTTCCATCTGAGCTAAACTAAATATATGCATCTGCCGATCGCTAGCGGGGAAGATTGCATTAGAGAATAGGGCTGTATAGAGCCCCACCTATGCTGATCCTATGCACAGTTCGCCTGTGATAATCATCATAGGCTACAGGTACATATCGGCTTATCAGCCGTCACAATCTGGAGCATCCAATAAGGTCATCCTAAGAAGAGTAAGATCAATGCTTATTGATGCACAAATGCCTGCATGTTGCTGGCCATGGGCGGTTGAACACGCTTGCTTCATCACTAATTGTCTATACTGCCTTCACACAAAATCAGTGCCATCAATAAAATATCTCAAGGGTTTGCAGCAACCTCACCCAAGCCAAATTGATTTTACTAACCTCCCACGCTTTGGGTATTGTGCATACTAACTCATCAACCCTAAACTAGGCAAACTCGAGCCAAGGGCAGAAATGGGCTGGTTTTTAGGATTCCAAAAGAATACCAACAAAAACTTCCTCAGCTATCACCCCCATTGGACGCCAGTTCAAGTTTTTGGCAATAAACTAAACTCCATAGAGCGCCAGCATACTTCCAGTTACTGGGCAGATTTCGGCTCCATCTTCTCAGAGTCACCATCAACCCAGCCGCCATATCCCTCGCATAATCATACGAGCAACAATCCACCATCACCGCCTCATCCCACTTCGAAACCATCGGCACCCCATGAATACACCACAGAAAATTAGAGGTAGTATCCGCCGTCCACTCCTCACCACCCCATAGTCACCATGGAACCAGAAGAGCCACATAACACATATTCACCTAACTCTATCGTCGACCATAAACCAGATTCACATATTCATACTATCTCCAACTCACCAGAACCCGATAGTGATCCTTCGCATTCAACAGATCTGCAAGTCATCTCAAGGCCAAGCCATGAACTTGCGGATTAGACGGAGATACTTGCTACGGAAATTTCGGACAATGAAGCAGAATCGACTGAACAGGATGAACATCTTGACCGTGTCATGACTGGTTGGGATCCAATACAACCGGTGGCCGGAGTTAAGCGTTCTCACTCGCCAGAAGGTGGAATCACTAGGTCATGACGCGGTAGAGCAGTTAGGCGTGTAGACTACTATCGGTTACATCATGGTATGACGGCGCAAGTGTCAACTGTTCTACAGACATGGGATCAAGCAATGCCAAGTCCAGAAGCCGCGTATTGGAAGAAGGCAGCAGAAGAAGAATTTGAGTCGCTTAAGTAGAAAGGTACCATAGAGATCATTCCACAGTCGCAACTACCCAAATGCCGCAAGCCCGCAAATACAAGGCCCGTTGCATAGCCAAGGTCTTCACTCAACGGCACGGCATTTACTACCAAGAAATTTTTGCCTCGACGCCCAGACCAGAAACAGGACGCATAATTCTTGTCCTTGCACATCAGCTTGGTTGGCATAGAAAATAAGGTGACGTACCAACAGCGTTCCTCAACCCTGACCTAAGCATAGACTTGTTCATGAGGCTACCAAAAGGATGCGAGAAGGATGGCTATGTCATCCGACTCTGCAAAGGCCTATACGGACTCAAACAAGCAGCGGTATTATGGTATGATGACGCTAAGTCCACGCTCGCCCAGCTTAGTTTACTCCCCACCACATCTGACATATGTCTCTACACTAACAGTTAAAAAGGATATTATTGTACTGATGCATGTTGATGACTTTCAAGTAGTAAGTCCACATCAGTCAAAGATAGACCTACTAATGAGCGCATTATATCGTAAATATAACCTCAAGACTGTTAGTACGTGTCAGAATTTTCCGAGATCTGGATTAGGATTCTTAGGATTGGGATTAGGATTCTTAGGATTGGGATTAGGATTGCGAGAACATTAGACAAATCTTGCTTAAGGATTCACGGATTTGTTTACTTTGGGCTATTTTTTCAATGCATCCATAGGAAACATTTGTTGATATTATTTACTTGGGTTACTCTGCTTGTCGGTCATAGGGCAAGACATGTGTATATATAGCTAACAAGAACTGCAGAGTTCTTGTTCTTTACGTTTAGTTCTTTGTCTAATTATTCATACCATACCTTCAGTCTTCGTGCCTTAGAGCCCACCAGTCCTATTGCTTTCGAGCCCTTCAGCCTTCCCTTAGGTCATCTACCCAGTCATCATCGCCTCCGTGCCTTCAGCATACTGACAGTACGGATCTTTTCCTTGGCATAGAGATCAGCCATCCAGCCCCTGAGATTCTCAAACTCTCTCAAGGCCAATACACTCGCACACTGCTGAACAGACATGGTCTCAAAGACTGCAAGGCAGCAAACACGCCAATGGAGCGCATGATGGAATCAAACAACAAGTTGTGCCTGTCGCATGAAAAGACAGAATACAACTCGTGCATTGGGTGACTACAATACCTCTCAAACAACACCAGACCAGACATCGCGTTCGCGGTCAATCTTCTCGCAAGATTCCTGACCAACCCTTCAAAGGAACACATGCAAGCTGCACGCCAAGTACTCCAATATGTTGCCAAGAGCTCTGATCAAGGCATAACATTCACTCGAAATCACCATCAAACAACTCTAGAGGCATATACAGATGCAGACTCTGCAGCCGACCCATCGCCCAGCCAATCAACAACTGGAATGCTAATTAGACTACCACAAGGTCCAATCTGCTGGAAGTCGCATCTGCAACAAGAAGTTGTCCTGTCCACCACTGAGGCAGAGTACTTAGCGGCGACTGAGACTTGCCGCCAACTTCAATGGGCTACGTCACTAATCCAAGACCTAGGTCTCACCGACCGCCTCGGAGCAGCATGCACTAATCTTCATGTTGACAATTAGTCGGCCATCTCCCTAATCAAAAACCACGACAATCATAAACGCTCATAGCTCTTAGAAACTTCTATTATCGCGAGCAATACCAAGATAGCAAGATAACTGTCATCTATGTCCCATCTAGCCATCAACTAGCAAACGCACTCACAAAGGTCAAGTCGCCCGTACCAATCCAGTTAGGAGTCGTTACCAACAGAGGGAGTGTTGTGCTGGGAATTTGTGGGCATGGTTTACCTGTGTAGGAAATTGTTATGGGTTCTCAGAGGAAGAATACTCTCAAAGAATATAGGCACAATTTCTAGGTACTTCGTAATGTAAAACTTGAATAAATTAAAAAAAAATATCTCATAGTCTATATGACGGAAATTACATATATATAATGATTTCAACGATACGTTTTATCATTCTCACTGTTCAGCCGTCGAGCACATCAGACCCGAGCATACGAGGTTGTTCAGACAACCGCACGCGCCCTGGACGTCTCACTTTGCGCACTCCGATTCGTACTCGCTTAAGTAACCACCTAAGCCCGACGACCAGTAAATTCGGATGAGAATCTTCATCCGACATTGCGAATTGTTTCTCATCAAATTATCCATTCGCAAGTAAGGCGATTGATGCGAAATCCCAACAACCTGGCTAGTGAGACATAGGCTAGTGCACATTAGTGCACGTGGCAGGGAATATTGTGTTCTAGGCAGGACATGTACGGATGCTAGAAAAGCCGGTGTACAGATGATGGACACAGGTGTCAAGCAGTCCGCATTATGACCTTGCATAACAATAATGTATCAATGACAAGCGCATAATGTAAATTGGGCTGGCAGTGTAATAAGTTTGGTCTGGACTTACGCGAGGATATTGAGTTATAAATAGGAAGAGATTTCCCACAATGTAAAACATAGACATCAATCATAATTATTCTACCAATACATTTACATCATTTGATCTAGAATCTCCGTCAAGTACTCGAACGCATGTGTATACTCCCAAATCAGACACTTGGTAAAACAATAGCGCGTATTTTTGCTGGATCCACTTTTATTCCTTCCTCCACATTGATGATGAAGCCCAAATATCTTATTTCTTTCTTAGCAAACTCACATTTTTTCGGATCAAGCTTCAGCCCCGCCCTTTGTAATCGCTCGAATACCTGACTGACCTTGTTCCAGTGATCATCCAACTCGCCTTTCGTGAATATTACCACATCATCCACATAAGCCGAGCATGTTATTCCTAACAAGTCACCTAATTCATGGTTAATCCACCTTTGGAAAGCTAAAGGCGCTCCGGCAAGTCCAAATGGCGTAACCATCCACTCAAATGATCCGAAGCGTGTTCTAAACGCTGTCTTCTATTCATCGCCCTCAGCTATTCTCAGCCCGTGGAACGCCGATCTAACGTATACTTTAGTCAGCCATGACGCCCCTGATAACATTTGCATCGTCTCCCGAATTAATAGTAGAGGATACCGATCCCGTTCCGAAATCGCGTTCAAGGCTCGGTAGTCAACGCAAAATCTTAACCCTCCTCCCGGTTTTTTTATGAACAGAACTGGTGCCTCCCCAGGCGAACTACTAGCTCTTATCCAATTCTTGTCCAATAGCTCAGTAAGAGTTTTTCGCAATACCAACAATTCCTCCCGAGACATGCCGTATACTGGCCCCCATGGTACTTCCTTGTCCCGCCCCTGCTCGTCTTTCTGTAGCCGAACCTTGGTATCCACTCTTGGACAAGTGGAGGCAACGTATCTTCCTTGATAGTCCCATCTTCTAGGAATAAGCAGGTGTATTTTCTGATATTCACTAGAAGGAGGCGTTCTATATCATCCCTAGATACTGGAGCTTTCGGTTCCAAGGCTTTCGTAATGTCATGCATTGAGATGGCTCCCAGGAGTTTCCCGGCCTGTCCTGTCGGCCACTTTTCTCCACGCCTTAACAACTTCATTAATCCTTTAAAAGAAACCTGTGCTATGTTATCCAGCTCGGAAGTCTTCAATTGGTGCACTCTTTGCCGTGATGTAGATTTCTCCATCCAATCAAATGCCCGTACACACAACCTGTGTTCAGCGTCCCCTATCCATATGGATTGACTTTTGGCCGAATACACCATCTTGTTGCGTTCCATCCATGGCTTACCCAATATTATCGGATATGCCAACCTTGGTATTACGTACCCCCATAATTGTTCCTGATGGCCGTTGATATCGAGCTTCCATCTTGCTATATGAGTGATTCTTATCACTTTACTGTCGTCAGCTAATTTAATTTGACACGCAGGAATTGGCTCAGAAAAAATGTTCTCCTTGCGCACGAGATCTTCACTTATTACTGAAAGGCAGAGGCAGCTTGTGTCAACCCTTGCTTGTACAAAAAATGATGAGTCGATTAAGCAATCTAATAACAATAGTACAGAGCTACGCCCCTCCAAACCTTTCTTTCCTGATAGTGAGGCCTCGTTGCATCCCCCGAGAGCGACTTTACTCAGGGGTTCTCGTTTTCCGACTGTTGATCGATGCGTGTGTTGTGATTGAGTGAGAATAGAAGTTGATGGGGGCCTTTTTACACGATTTTAATGTTATTTTTTACTTGTAGAGATACTAGGGCTATTTATACATCAATCTATCACTTTTAGATACTTCCGTTTCATCCTTCAATCTAGTTCAGTGTTTAAGACCGATTCCCTAATGTTCTACATGATTCCATTCTATTCTGTACGAAAAACCCCCAGCTTGTTCCAGAAGATTCCATCAGATAACGTAGTGATTGGCAATGTTAAGGGAGCCCCTGTTCAGGCCCTTGCTTTATGCCGTGGCCAACCGAGCTAGATGTGGTTAGCGCATATCATAACATTTCCCCTCGCTTAGCACATCTGATGTGGTTAGACAGTCGGTGATGAGTAGCCTTTGGTAGGGCTTTTGTTAACAGATCGGCAAGGTTGTTCACAGATTTTACGTAGAGAAGTTCAAAATCTCCTTTGTTATACTTATCGCGGACGTAGTGGTAATGTACGTCAATGTACTTTGAGCGATTGTGAATTCGTGGATTTCTTGCCAGTTCTTGTGCTCCATTATTGTCGGTATAGAGCACGGTGTTATACTCTTGGCGAAGTTGATCTAGCCCAAATTTTGTCCATGTTATCTGTCATGAAGCTAGCGACATGGCCATGTATTCAACCTCAGTAGTTGAGAGTGCTACAGATTACTGTTGTTTACTGCTCCATGATATTGCAGCATCGCCTAGCCGGACAATGTATCCTGATGTTGATCTTCGGTTATGAGGATCGTCGGCATAGGAGGCATCGGCGTACACTTCAGGAAGTTTATTCAATCCGAATGGGTAAAATAGGTCCCAATCGGCGGTTCCCGCTAGGTACCGAAGTGTTTGTTTGGCTGCTCGCATATGGCTGTCGTTTTGGCATGATGCAAACTGGCTTAGGAGTGTAACAGTGTAGGCTAGATCCGGTCGACTTCCTATGACGAGGTACATTAGAGATCCAACAATGGCTTGATATTCCTTCATGTTCTCGAGATGGTCCTCTTCACATTTTTTACAGAGGGTTACGTTCGGATCAAGAGGTGTGCTGACTTTATGAGCATTTTCGAAACCAAAACGCTTAAGAATCTTCTTGGAGTAACCTTGTTGAGAGAGTCTAATGCCGGTTGTTCCTAGTATAATCTCTAGGCCCAGGACGTAACACGCGTTTCCCAAGTCTTTGCAGTCAAAATCGTTTCCGATAGAAAGCTTTAGGTTTTGGCGAAATTCGTTATCTGGTCCAAAGATTAGCATGTCGTCAACGTATACCGCATCATAGGCGTTTTCTGTTGGGTGAACAAAGACGCATGGGTCGAAGGTGGTTGTCTCAAACCCTTTTTGTCGAAGGGAGTTCGAGATACAAGCGTACCATTCACGGCCTGATTGTTTTAGACCGTAGATACACTTACGAAGTGCAGCACATTTTCCGGATGTGCAGAATCCAGGAGGGAGTTCCATGTAAATCTCCTCTTTCAACGTGCCGTAAAGGTATGCTGAATTTACGTCCATTTGTTGGGGTATCCATCTGTTCTGGGATGATATGCGGAGAAGGATGCGGAGGCTGTCGTATCGTGCTACCGGTGCAAAGGTTTTGTCGAAGTCGTGACCAGGAATTTGACTGAATCCTTGAGCCACTAAGCGTGCTTTGTACTGATCGATAGATCCATCCGCACTTTGCTTGACTTTGAAAACCCATTTGGATCCAACAATGTTGCGTTTCAATGGCCGAGCAACTTCTTCCCAGGTGTGATTTCGAGTTAGGGATTGTAGCTCCTTTTCGATTGCATCACGCCATTTACTCTCATTAGGCCCTGAAAGAGCCTCGTCAATGTTCTTTAGTTCCTCATCAGTTTCTGGTACGGTTCAAGCCGCTAGAGCCACTACATTGTCACGGTTAGTGTCTCTAAGTTGGCTCAGAGGATCGAAATCAGGAGTTTATATTCACTATGAGGAAAGAAAGAGATATCTATGTACACATGACGGCCTTTTTACAGGTTCCTCCTGCCCTGCCCATGTGATTCCACTCATGCAAACAGAGCAAACAACTTGGCGCCGTGGACGTAGTTCACGGTAATCCTCATTACAATATCCTCAAATAGTAATTATCTTGACGTTGGGCTAGACCCATCGACTGCCCCCCTGCACCCAACACTTGTTCCAATGGACGTTGATCTACAATTCGGAGTGCTAGCCATGTCAATATCTTCGCGTAACAGGGACCGCGTTGGCAACCGTGGTCTACAGGATCTTTGCCGGCTGTCATAAGCGGTATGTAGACAGCGAGGCTGGAGACAGGGGTCAAGAGGTGGGTGTCAGGCTAAAGGTCGCCATCCTACATGATACACGAGATAGATGCATCACCACTCGGCTAAAAGGCCAGACCAGAATCATAGAACACTATGACCTGGCAATCTCCATATATATATTATACAGTAGAGGCTTTCCTGACACCGGCTATCCAGCCGCTACATGCATTTTGTCCAACTTCTTCTTTTATCTCTTCTGCAACGAGCAGGCGATTGCGCTCGCTGTTGTGCTCTTCTCGTGTTCGTATGGTTGGAGCATGCCATATTTGGAAGCTATAGCGCTGGATAGGCTTTGATGGCCTTTTTGGTTGACCTTGCGTTTGAGGTGATTCGAGAAAGGCACCTGGAATTTCACATGGTTCCTGTGTAGGGTTCAACGGAGAGGTTGGGGATTCATGGTGTTCTGCTTGTGTCTCTTTTAAGAGTTGCTGAGAGGGGTCATCAAGAGAGTGAGGTAGTTCAACCGTTGTTGGCTGAGGTTTTTGATATGGGAATACTGCTTCGTCATTTTCCGCATGTGGGGAGTTGCCCTGACTATCAAGGTTAATTGTGACTTCCCCTGAATCGTGCGGCGCAAACTTGACGCTAGGAGATTCAATGATTTTATTCTTGGATGGGATCCATATCCGGAATATTTTAGCACTGTTCGTGTATCCCACAAACTTGCCTTCCAGTGCCCGAGGTAGGAGCTTTGAACCAGGAGGTCGCGAATCCTCATGAATGTGAACGTAGCAATTTCTACCGAAGGGCTGGAGATGGTTTATCGTGGGTTTTGAGCCGTATAGTGCCTCATAAGGCGTGGTGTTTTCGAGTAGCCGACAATGAGGTAGGCAATTTTTTAAATAGCAAGCAGTAGCTATAGCTTCCGTCCACAGCGAGAATCCAAGGCTCATGAGTAATGCCCGAGCCATTGTTGTTACAGTTTGATTTAATCTTTCTGCAATTCCGTTCCGTTCATGTTCATAAGGTGGCGTTTTTTCATGAACAATTCCTTTCTTTCGAAAGAACGTCGATATTGTCTGGTTGATGAACTCTCCTCCGTTGTCGGTCCTCCAACGTTGTATTTTTTCGTTAAATTGCGTTTGCACGAAGCGTACGAAATCGATCATGTGTTGACCTGCTTCGTCTTTTTTGCGCAGGAATTTGACTCATGAGTATCGAGTGTAATCATCAATGAAAGTTATGTAATAAAAACTTTTACCTAATGATGGAACTGAAAATTTTCCAGAAAGATCAGAATGGATCAATTCGAATGGTTTCGTGGCATTGTCATGAGTTTGCTTCAGGATAATGTGCTTAGATTTGGATTTCTCGCATGTAGGGCAATGGAAGTTTGGGGGTGGTGAGGGAAGGTTAGCCAGTGAATATAGCTTAGAAGGGTTTTTAACGGTTGTTACTCCGGGATGTCCCAACGCCTGATGGAACTCGTAATAAGAGGAGAAACAAGCATTATATTTTTCTAGCTGGATTATATGCGCCTTGACTCCTGCCTTTGCCCACAATACTTCTCGCCCAGTTTTATCGTTAACTATTATATCCTTTCCTTCACCAAACAATGTATAGCCTTTACGGCTCATAGCGTCCCAAGAAAAAAGTCGTGTCTGTTTGAATGAAGGTACCAAAAGAACATCTAGTAAGATGGTAGAGAAGACCTCTCCTTTTCGGTTCTTCAAATTTAGACGAACTGTACCTTTTCCGGTTACTGGGACGTGGGAGTTGTCTGCGATTTTCATACTGTGGTTCTGCAGGGGGGTGAGTGTTTCAAAATCGTGACTACAAGCTGTCATGTGAGCGGATGCACCGGTGTCAAAGATCCACCTTGGGTAAGAAGAGTGGGTTGAAGAATCTGCCACAAACGCCGTATCAAAAATTTCAGTCTCTTGTTCAGCGGTGGTTGATGACTGGGCAATTTTGGCAGCGCTTTTCCTGTCCTTTTGTTGGTGCGCTTTCAACTTTCGACACTCGGTGAATAGATGCCCTTCATACTTGTACTTTCGACTTTTGCACCATGAACATTCTTTGACTTCTTGTTTTGTCGACGAGTAGGCTTTTTCGTCCACTTTTGGCGTTTTTCGATTTGCTGATGTGTCCATAAGCTTTGCCGAGACGCCGTCGAAACTGATGATTTCTTTAGTGGCGAGGTTGTCGACAACATTTTCCATTGATTCGGGCAACGAGGAAAGCAGAAAAGCACCTTTTGCGTCGTCTGATGATGTCAAATCTTTGAATGCTTTGGCGAGGGGCGTGGTGAAAGCCAGAGAACGGTTACGTAAGCGGTTCCAAGCATTGTTGAAGGTTGTAAGGAATTCTGATATATCCTCGCCGTCGCGTAATGATAAGTTGGTGACAGCTTTGAGTAAGGATATTGTTGAATTTGCTGTTTCCCTATCAAATCGTGATTTCAGTTGGTCCCATGCTTCTTTCGCCGTTGGGCTGTCAATCACAACTACTTGCAATGGTTCGTCAACCGCACTGAGGAGAAGACCTCGAAGCTGTTTATTTGCGTGCTCCCATTTTGAGTACTGTACTGATACTGTTTCTGACTTTACGGGAACCTCTTCAGTTAAATATCTTAGAAGTCCCATGGCGTCAAAAGAGATCTCCCAACTACCTGCCCATCTCCGATAGTTTTCACTACCAGTTAGGATAGGAAGTCGCACGAGTTTGAGAGCTACGGGAGCTAGATTATTGTTTGACTGAAATGGTTGGATAGACATACTATCAGTGGGTGTGTCAGCCGACCGGGCTATAACCTGTTGATCGATGCGTGTGTTGTGATTGAGTGAGAATAGAAGTTTATGGAGGCCTTTTTGCACGATTTTAATGTTATTTTTTACTTGTAGAGATACTAGGGCTATTTATACATCAATCTATCACTTCTAGATACTTCCGTTTCATCCTTCAATCTAGTTCAGTGTTTAAGACCGATTCCCTAATGTTCTACATGATTCCATTCTATTCTGTACGAAAAACCCCCAGCTTGTTCCAGAAGATTCCATCAGATAACGTAGTGATTGGCAATGTTAAGGGAGCCCCTGTTCAGGCCCTTGCTCTATGCCGTGGCCAGCCGAGCTAGATGTGGTTAGCGCATATCATAATACCGACATGTTTTCTTCTCCATAAATTTCCTCTATATTTAACAGGGCCTTAGGACGCTGAGATCTTCTAAACACCCGACAAGATCTTGCAAAGTGCCCTTTCCTAGCACATCGCACGCATTTTCCTTCTCTCATAAGATGACGCAACTTCCTTGGTCCTCCATGGAGCCCTTGGCAGCTTACCGGCTTCTTCCCTGCTATTCGGGATAGCATCTGAGCTACCTCTTTGGTTCTGACTTTCTCCTGTCTTTTCCGGCTTCGTTTTAGACGTCAATGCTAATTGTCGGATTACTGCTAAAATAGCGCTCGCTTCCCCCATTGTTACGTCATCTTCTCCATCTACCGGAGAACTTTTAGGAAGCACTTGAGCTGTTCCACTTTTTGTAGCTCCAAACTTTGTTGTGGTAAGCGTTGAATTCCTTGGTCAATAGTCGGCTAACGCCTCTAGCTCTAGCGCAAATTCCTTTACTTCCGCTACCCAACTATCATAGTACTCCATAGAAAGTAGTTTTACTCCTATTAGCGCATGTCGAAGTTTTGCATTTATCGATGCTTTGAGCTGCATAGTTCTTCCTGAAGGTGTGTATGTCTGCTCCCCCCCGCACCGCACCATCCTATGCTCAAAGTCTTGTAAAAAATCCAAGAACTGATGCTCCCCTTGCTCCATTCTGCTAACTAATTCCGTAGCGGTTTGTCGAGCTTGCTTATCAGCAAAAGTGGTTCGAAAGTAATCCGGAAATTCTTTCCAATTGAAGATCCCTGACGATCTTCGAACATCGAACCAGCTTGCCACTCTACTCTTGAGCTCTTCGGGTAATGTGTCAATCATATCTAGACAGATGGAACAGTCGCTGATGTAGGGGGCCATGTCCGTCTTAATTCTTGTCTCCAAACGACTGACATAGAAATCGAAAT
This sequence comes from Podosphaera xanthii, assembly GCA_028751805.1. Lineage (NCBI taxonomy): Eukaryota > Fungi > Ascomycota > Leotiomycetes > Helotiales > Erysiphaceae > Podosphaera > Podosphaera xanthii. Next base: position 220,314 of record JAPWIX010000019.1, read on the forward strand.
CTTGAATCCTCCCGTTTCATCTTGGCAACGCTGTATCTCTTCTCGCTTGAATTCCCCCAGCTGCCTGCCCCTGGTCGAATATCCCTGTCCCTCTCTCGTTCAATAGTGGTAGAAGACCTGAAACATCCTGCTGACTCAAGGTTAAAAGTCCTCCCGGAGGGGAATTCCCCTCTATCATCGGTACGTCCCCCCTCTAATTGTTTGACTGAGCCATGTTTGAAATACTATGGAAAGATGCTGTAGATGAACTTGTATCTGTTTCGTAGTCTGGAACCTTGAAGGTCATAAAATAATAATAAAAAATAAGGGATGTAAAAATATATGTAAGGGGTTAAGGATAGGTTGGATGTACTCGACAATCAACACCAACAAAGAATTAATATTTTTACATGAGGCCCAACTAGAGTCAGCGTCTCTCTACTTATAATTACAAAATTGTCTTGTAACACATTGATGCTACGCTTTCCTCTTTCCCCCTTCGTATTTGCAGATACCTCATTCGGCTACCCTGAGCTCCGAAGTATTTTCGGCGAAGGGCGATCGGCTAACTTACGAATGTCCTTGCACTTATCTACAGCCGATCCGCTTCAGCCTTCTCGTATTCTAATATTACGCTGGTCCCTAGGGCCAGCTAACTTGCCGGCACAGCCCTTAACACTCTACTGAATAAGGACTTTGACTTTTATATATTATTCCTTCTTTCAAACCAGAATCGATGAATTCATTCAGTACTTGAGTATCGCGAGGTGAGTAACGACCCGGAGCGCTTTTAAGCTGCAAATTCTCATCTTTTAGTTTTATATCACGTTTTACTCCGGATTTTTTTGTCGCACTGCCAACAATCTCAGTAGATATAAATAAGGAAGGAAATTCAGATTTTATCTTATGTATGGATTTATTTATTAACAAATTTTCATCGATTGATATCTTAGGCGCTGGCCTTATTGTGGGTTCAACTGCAGAAGAATATGTATCTGAAGGATTCTTTTTATCTTCCGAGAAATTTACTTCGGCTAGTTGAGTAGAATAATTATTTTCCGTATGTTTTGGAACCGGTATGAGCTGTTGAGCTCCTGAGATTCTTGTCAATTGAGCCCCGTTAGACTCTGGTAAGTACAGGACTCCCATTTGGTGTATAATTGCTCTTCCTATAGTAATTGGGGCCGGAAACGTTTCATCAGGGACGATTCCACAGGCCAGAGGAATTCTTGCATTATATCCAAAATCAATTTCAAGTTCGCAATCACATTCAATTGTAGGACCTAGTTTACCAGAAACTTCTTTTAGTTGTACCGGAGATTTTGAGACGAAATATTTTAACGAATGTGTTTTTACCGCGGACTTTGAAATGTAACTACTGACTGTACCGTTATCAAAAAAACTAGACTCCGAACTCCTTTGATTGTAAAATTAAAAAATGATAATGATCATTCGCACCTTTTCTTAGGTGGCTTATTTTATCTGTATAGTTTGACTTGTTCGTGTTTGAAGTCATCTCAGAAGTATTATTTACAAAGACGGAAGGAAATAAAGTCGGCGAAATATTTATTTCTATGGTGCTGACTACGCATGCACAGCTGTTTGACATCTCTTCGTTTTTTTGGCGCAATCCTCAAAATTATCATCTTTTTCGAAATTTTGAAAGTCGTCGGAATCCTAGATTTCGTTTTGTTCCTCATCCAATCGAGCAAGATCAGTGGCATAGGCGGATGATTTGGATTTTTGGGAAGATGATAAAGGTAGCGGTGTTTTAGAATTAGTTTTCGTGAATCATTTATTTTTGTTTTGAGGCACACCTCCTACTGGTCTTTGGCTTTGATGACCAAAATGCATATTAGATGATGCAACTTTTGCCTTGAATGTACCTGTAATTTCTTGACTTGAGAGCGCATTTTGGGCACCGATTGGGCGATCTCCTTGCTTGTGACGGGAATGGTAGTTGGAACTAAAATGCCCTTTTTTCCACAATTGTAGCACACTGTTCCGGCTGTAGCTGCATTAACTGAAGCGACTGGATCGTCGAAGGCATGAGATGTCGCAATCTTTGAGCTATCAAGGTTTGGTCTCAGAGGATCTTGAAAGACTGGAAGAAACTCTCTATCAAGAGGTCTGGAAGACAACTGTGCCATCCAATTTTGTTGTTTTTCGGCAACAGACCAGGCAGCCGAGAGTGCATTGTGTAGCGGAAAAGCATCTCCTTGTTGGACCAATGTATTCCAAACCATACCAGCGTGTTTCTGCAGGGTATATTCGATAGCACACTCAACTTCCCTATCAGTCCGCTCTCTAGTCGGTATCCTGTGAAATGCCTGTTTGAATCGTCTCAAAAAATGCGCTGTTGATTCATTTGGTAATGGACCTGAGCAAAATTCAACGAAAGCGTCGACTGAACTTCTTATATCATTTGACATAGAAACAATTTGTAAAATAGCCTCTAAAGTAATTGGTCAAGTCGGTCGATGTGTCTTACAAAATGATTGAATCTGTTTGAAGTCTCCTTGAAATAGGTGGCAAACTCGTTGAGGCCACAAGTGATAGAATGTTCCATCTTGTAAATGCATGAAATTCTCAACGTCACTCGTCATGGAAAGTGGTTTCAATCTAGATCGGAAAGTTTTGTTACTATTTCTAACATCTAGTGTAGAACTATCTAGGTCACTTTCCACGATGAGTTCGCACCAATACTTCCACAGCCACTGAATGTACTCGCTATTACTGTTATACTGGACCCACGTTCTTTGGTCTAGTCTGTGTATCGCTGGATCCGATAGGCACAACAAATTTGTTGCGGTACGCGGACCTGGTGAATTTTTAGGTGCTTTAAAAGGTCCTTTGACTGGATTCCAGGTTGACTATATCCCAGGAACCAGTAAAGGGTTTCTTTTTTCGGTCATGTAAGTATTAAACTCTGGCTTGGTGAATGCAGCCTTTTTTTCCTTTATCATTAGATTCGTTAAAATTAGCCGTGTCATCAGGATTCTGGCGTTGTTCGATCGGCTTATTGACCGTTTGTTCAACTATTTCTAAACGGTTTGATAATGCTGCTACTCTAGCCGTAAGAAATACTTGCTGTTGTCCGAAATTCTATAGTTCATCCATAATATACGCTAGAGATATCTCAGGCGGAACGTCGGTTGAAACTTCCGGGTTTTGCTTGGCAGAAGAACGCGTTAATGGCGCCATTTTGATGCATGTAAAAAATGATAATAGTAGAAGAGTTACCGACGCAAATAGCTATTTGTATCTCTTAGTTTAGACTTATGATCAACTCTGAACTCGAAGCACACCTGTAATCCTTAATCACAGAATGCCTATTAAGTTCGTTGAGTTTTATGTAAGTTGATTCTTCATCTTCTGTATAGGAATTACTTATAATATTAACGCGCTAAACAAGATTACATAATAATATGCATAGACCTCATATTGATTGAGAGCGCTGGATACACAGCCCGGACAGTGTACCACTGCACCGCCCGACCCGGTTTCCCGGTTCGTGACAATACGAAAAATCCGATTATTTGATGGGTATACACCATCAAACTTGACTAAAGTTCAACCTCATCTACAGCGATAATGGGTCCCGGTATAAGTGTTGAAAATATTCACTGAAATTCAACCATTTACTTTTTCGATACTTACCCTTGCCAGATATTTTGGGTACAAGGGTAAGTATTACAAATGTGAATTGTTGAATTTCAATGAATATTTTCAACACTTATACCGGGACCCACATCGCTATAGATGAGGTTGGACTGTACTACCACGAGGCCACTTGACGAGAGATGTGGATATAAAACATAGATCAAATTAGCAAGTGATGCCGTCAATTAGATTCGAAATTATTCATGCTTACTGGGAAGCCACAAACTTTCAAAGTTCGGAACTTTTTCGATACTGAAACGTCGAAAATCGTTCAGCTTCTACTCAATCCAAAAGTGTGACCAATAGTCCCGGGATACCTCTTACACCATGGTCCCCGGCTTTAATCTCAGTCAATGTGACATTTCCTGAATGAAGCTTCTCTTGTCCGCTTGACTTCATACTGTGCAGGATAGGAACAATTTTGGCCTTCAAAGCAAATTTAAAGGATGACACAAGTAGATAAAGAATCGAGGTTTAATTGCTGCTGATTCTCATGGCCTACTTGGACTGCTGGACATGGGTAGAGCGAAGGAGCTACCACTTTTACTTTAATTCGCTGCTTTGAACAAATGGTTGATGAGGTGCGCGGTTTCGGTCCCCAAATAGTTCATTGATAAGGGTCGGATGGTGTAGTGGTCTCGCGTACGGTCCATTCTCCCAAGTCGAGTCTGAGTAGCTTGGACACATGCCGTATGTGAGAAAGAAGAAGGCTAGTTCGAATCCAGCAAGACCTTCACACCACATCCATCGCAATAATATTGTATTAGAGGGATGACGAAAGCATACTTAGATAGACACACGGCTTTCTTGCTTTTCCCTGTAGTGGGTATTCACGGAAGAGGGTACATGCCGTGAGGGTTAATTCCGTAGTAGAAGCTCCAAATAAAATCCGAGTGTGAGTGTTCCAAACGTCAAAACTTAGTTGTTCAAAAGAAAACTCATCTCTTCCGAAAATACTTGCGTGGGCCAGTAAGGCGTCAAATCAGGCTAATAAAATTAATAATAAATAGAGATTCGGCTGTACCAGTACAGTGAAATCCGTCTAAACCTATAGCGGGTGACGTCAAACGGAGTCATTCTGCGAAAATACATGTCTTCAGTAATCAAATGCGTCATAGCCTCAGGCTACATACACTAAAATGATTTAAAAAAATATTCCAAAAAAATCCCATAGCGGGTTCCGAGTTTAATGATTGTTAAGATTTATGGGAGTGTTTATACTTACTTTTGCAACACTTACCCCGACACGCCATTTTTCGGCCATGAGTAAGTATTGCGAAAGTAATCGATAAAATTTTAAATGAATCTCTTTAATAATCAAATCGAGAGTCACTATCGACTTATTCAGGTTCTTTTTTTTTTCTGAAAAAAATCATATTGTATTTAGTCTAATAGCGATGACAAATACGTTTTATGTTTTATCCAACATACCCCTTTGGCACCACTCTTGACTCATAACTTAATGAAGACTACCCAGCGTTAGTTTCAGCCGGGTGTTCCGTTCTCAAACAATTATTTCGCAACAGAATACAGGTTTTTATTGATAAATAGATATAATATAAATCAAAAACAAAGTAATGGAGAGATCATCTATGTAAAAATTCCAAAAAAAAGCATTGTAATTTTGTAGAGTAAAATGACTATTGTATTTTTTTACATCAATCTAGCCTAAGAAGCCTGAGGCTATGACGCGAATGATTACGGAAGATATGTATATTTCGCGGAACGACTCTGTTTGACGTTTGGAAAAGTCATACTCAGATTTCATTTGTAGATACCACTACGAGAATAATGCCTTACGACATGTACCCTCTTCTGTGAATACCCACCGCAGGGAAAAGCAAGAAAATCCTGTGGTTATCTGAATATGCTGTCTTCATCCGACGAATACGAGATCACAGCGAGAGATGTAGTGTGAGAGTCTTGTTGAATTCGAACCAGCTTTCCCTTGTCAGGTGGGGCATGTGTCTAAGCTACCCAGACTCTACTCGGGAGAACGGCCTGAACGGTGTACCGCTGCACCATCCGACCCTACTTTGGTTTTGATGAAGAGTGTGGCCAGAATTTGTGGCTCTAATCCATCAAATCCCTTTTTTTTGCGCTTCTTTTATTATGTTTTGAAAGTCATTCTTCTGTATTCAGCCTTTAAGCAATGATACGAACGATACTGTTACGGCATTGTGAAGTCAATTTACAGGAAGAGCATACGAGTGACAGGAATATTAACAGAATGACAGTCATGAGGGAGAAGAGGTGTTCCGAGGATGGAAGTTACGCAGAACTGTCGCTGAGGTATATGATTCTGGGGCATGTCCGGTACGACTTGAATGAAGGACGGTGTTGTGATCCGCCATCTAGGGCATATTTAACCAAGATACTTTGCAGCCTGAACGTTTAATTTGATAATAGGCTTGAATATTACGACATTACACTTCACGCGGTTGCGACGGACAAGATGATGAAGCATACTGAAGAGTCTGAGGTTTTTACTTTGTTTTTTTTTGCTTGGTCAGGTATTCACGGTTGAAAGGAGAAGCAACGAGACGTAAGTCTCGATAAGCCTAATCCATTATTATTATTATTATTATTATTATTATTATTATTATTATTATTATTATTATTATTATTATTATTATTATTATTATTATTATTATTATTATTATTATTATTATTATTATTATTATTATTATTATTATTATTATTATTATTATTATTATTATTATTATTATTATTATTATTATTATTATTATTATTATTATTATTATTATTATTATTATTATTATTATTATTATTATTATTATTATTATTATTATTATTATTATTATTATTATTATTATTATTATTATTATTATTATTATTATTATTATTATTATTATTATTATTATTATTATTATTATTATTATTATTATTATTATTATTATTATTATTATTATTATTATTATTATTATTATTATTATTATTATTATCAACGGTTAACGCCAAGTAGGCTCGCGGGATTGGCCCGGCCTCTTGTCTCCCATGGGACGATTGGCGTGCTTGCGCGGCTGTAAGCCACCAAGCGTGTCAAGTTGTCTAATTACATCGAAATTATCTACACAAGCAACCCAAGTGGGTGGGTCGGATGGTGCAGTGGTACACTATCCGGGCCGTTCTTCCAAGTAGAGTCTGGGTAGCTTGGACACATGCCCCACTTGAGACAGGAGAAAGCTGGTTCAAATCCAGCAAGACCCTCACACCACTTCTCTCGCGGTGATACTGTATTCGTAGAATGACGAAAGCATGCTCAGATAGCCACAGGTTTTTCTCGCTTTTCCCTGCGGTGGGTATTCACGGAAGAGGGTACATGTCGTAAGGCGTTATTCTCGTAGTGGTATCTGCAAATGAAATCTGAGTATGAGTGTTCCAAACGTCAAACAGAATTATTCTGCGTCACATACATATCTTCCGTAATCATTCGCGTCATAGCCTCAGGCTGCATACGCAAAAATGATTTAAAAAAAAAAAAAAAACCCCCAAGTGGGTCTAGAGCTGCTGGGGAATGTTTAATTCCCGGCCAAGTGTGGGCAACTGCACAATACAAAGTATATCTGGCCGTAGCTACAGCCTAACCCTGTAGTGGTACTAGCGAATTTATCTTTGGTATGAGTGTTCAGTGTCAAGATTGTATCATCTTAGTTCTAGCAATTGAAGTTAGAGTACGCTTGCCGAGGTCTTTCGTCCCATTAGAGGACTACCGGGTGCGTGGTTTCACGTAATCCGTGAACCTAATAAACGTTACAACAACAACTGGTACGGTATATGGAGTGATGACTTAACTTGATATGAGGGGCACTCACACCCGGATATCTTGTGAAGACATACTCTATCCGCCGGGTAAGTTTTCACCAGTGGAACCAGTTTGTGGGGCGAAATCGGATCCTTTAAGCCTAGTTAGGTAGCATCTTGGGGGACTAAGACGGCATTTCTACCTGTACGTGGTATCCCCTACGAACCTGGAGTTTATCTTCAGAGCCAATAGAAACACGCATTACTTGGTCACGGAGGAAAAGTCACCCAAATGAGTTTCCGGGGCGTACCCAGCTCTCGTTATGGTGGTGATGGATTAGACTAAGTTGGCCCTTTTTACTAAGATGAATTCTCACTGTTTACAGATATTCTGGCATTATACTGTCTCTCGAGGAAAGAGCACCGCTACCTGAGCGCTGGTGGTGTCGGTATAAGGAGGATATCTGGACTTTGGGATGTTGGGGAGATACAGATGGGGATACGCACCTCTTGTGGCTCTGGTGTCTAGGCCTCGCCTGGCTAGAGTTGCAGGTTTTTTGAGACTTTTTCCCGCGTACCGGTTTCCATGGCTGCTCTTTTTCAATTTTTTTTTTGAGCAGAAGGTTCCGTAAAAAAGGTGGTTGAATTCTACGGGTAATTACTGAGCTAAATGGCTACCCGTCATGGGTCAATGTATCAATGATCTTGGGTTCGAGGTTAAAGGGGATAGGAGCACTGTAAAAGGTGTGGCCTGGGTCAGAGAGGAGCCCTAGTGTTATAATAGTCTTGGACTCTACATAGCACGAATATACAAAACTACTACTACTAGGTAGCATCTTTTCTGAGTAAGGTTTTCAGACATTCTGACAGGGATTATTTGTATGGTGTTTTTGCCAGACAGAGGTTTTCACCACTGGCACTAGTTCACAAGCTTAACTCAAATTGTTAACATTATTTGAATTTGATCGATTTTAAATTAACAAATACATGCAAATTTACTTTACATAGCAGATTTAATATTTTACAGGCCCGCCTTGAGCAATTATGACTGCCTCACATCTCGTGGGCATGCTTCTGATAAGCTTCTCAAGCTTATCCAGCTTAGTCGCGTCATTCAATGCTTCTTTCACTATTCCTCGAAGTTCATCGTAGGATCGCTGCCTTCCCCTTTCCAATCTCGGGTAATGGTACTGTATGTAATCTTTCATACTATCCCATACGTGCTCAATTGGATTGAGGTCCGGAGAATACGGAGGCAAGTCGATCGGAGTAATGAGCCTCTCCCGGAACTCTTCGATTGTTCCCGCTGCGCTGTGTGAAGGAGCATTTTCCTGCATCACAGAAACCCATGGTCTCGTGCTCACCATTCCATCAATCAGCGGTACAATTCTCTGAGAGTATGATTCTGAGGTAATAGACCCCCATTCCTTCTCCCAGTAAAGGCAAGAAGCTTCCTCTATCCCTGCGAAACTTCCCCTAAACATCCAGCCAAGACTCTTTCTCACCTTTTCCACTACGCAGGTGGTGTTTACTTCTTAACCTATCTTGAACTGAGAGTTAAATCGGTATTTTTTATTAGAGGTACGAAGATACCAACCTTTCGCGTTACCCATTCTCTCTTATGTTGGCTGTCTATGGCCCTGGTTCTCATCAGTCCAAAGAATCGCCATCCAATCTTCAACAGTCCAGTCCTTGTGGGCTTTGGCCCACTCCCGACGCTTCCTTTTAACCTCTTCAGAAAGGGGAGGCTTTCTCAGCGCTGGATGACGTCCGTAACCCCTTTTTTAGCTCGTTTTGAATAACCCCTTCACTCACTCCAAAATCCCGGAAGGGGCCATGGGCAAGTTCAAACCATGACAGTCGACGACCTTCAGAGGATGATGTTATGAAAGCCTCAATCCGGACAACGTCAGATGAGGACAATGTTGGGGGCCGACCTGCAGCTTTCTTGGGTTCAATGTACGGAGTACAAAGGGTGTATCTGACCTGGTTTCGAGATATGCCGAGTTGTTTTGCAATATTTGTCTGATTCATTCCCGAATCGTGGAGAGTTTTGATCTAGACATGTTACCTCAGATATTTATTTACCATGAAAATTGGGCTTACCTGGAGACGCTGATCTCTGTTAAATCGTTTGGCGTTGTTTGTGTGAGTTGCTGGTTGTACCTGGCTCATCTTTTAAAGAATAATTGGCCTATGAAATATGCTAAATGTTGAGAGTAACGATTTGTTGATTCTCTTAGATGAAAATGCTGATGATGATGATAATTCTGTAGACAGTGACAGCAACGATATCTTTCGAAGTGCGTAGGTGAGGCAGGGGGAGAAAGAGATCAAAGCAGCAGTCCAGTAAAAAAGCCTGATCACTCAGGCCAACATTTTTAATTTCTTTTGGTGTGAAGACTAGCAGGGATTATATAAGATTGGTGGGGATAATATTCATAAGCGAGGTTTTAGTGCATGCTGAAAATTTACCCTGGCGTTAGAGTAACTCGAAGTCGAATGCCTTACAGCTCCTTCAGTCCTGAACCATTGTTTGTAGTGGTGTTTATTCGTGCAACGTAGAGTCCAAGATTATTATAACGCTAGGGCTCCTCTCTGACCCAGGCCACACTTTCTACAGTGCTCCTATCCCCTTTTACCTCGAACCTAAGACCATTGATACATTGGCCCTTGACGGGTAGCCATTTAGCTCAGTAATTACCCGTAGAATTAAACCACCTTTTTTACGGAACTTTCTGCTCAAAAAAAAATTGAAAAAGAGCAGCCATGGAAACCGGTACGCGGGAAAAAGTCTCAAAAAACCTGCAACTCTAGCCAGGCGAGGCCTAGACACCAGAGCCACAAGAGGTGCGTATCCCCATCTGTATCTCCCCAACATCCCAAAGTCCAGATATCCTCCTTATACCGACACCACCAGCGCTCAGGTAGCGGTGCTCTTTCCTCGAGAGACAGTATAATGCCAGAATATCTGTAAACAGTGAGAATTCATCTTAGTAAAAAGGGCCAACTTAGTCTAATCCATCACCACCATAACGAGAGCTGGGTACGCCCCGGAAACTCATTTGGGTGACTTTTCCTCCGTGACCAAGTAATGCGTGTTTCTATTGGCTCTGAAGATAAACTCTAGGTTCGTAGGGGACACCACGTACAGGTATCTAGTACCGGCCCGATTATACAGCGCAAGAATCACAAAACCTGATTATGTAGCGTTTGCCTCCGTGTCGCTTTAGCGTAATTTAGTCATTTTTTCAATTAAAAAACTCATCAAATGGCACTAAAATGGCATAGGAGGCAGCCCATACTATACGCCAGGGATGAAACTTGTTCCAAGCTTTTTTTTTTCTGTATGTCTTTCCGTCCCAGACGCGCTGATAATGCACAAAATTAATATAAATTTGTAAAATACTCCATCCCTGCAGTATGGTAGGCTCAGCGACTAGCGATTGTTCTGTAGTCACGCTAAACTTAATGTGAAATGAGATTTTCGCTTCTAAGATGTTATTGTGGATATCAATGCTCAATGAATCACTTATTAACATCCTTCGGTAATCCCCACAAGATATCAATTCTGCCAATGTGACGGTGACTATTAGTTATCCTTCCAACTTCAATTACAAATGCAGTAGAATGAATAACACGAAATATTCAAAGCAACATTTCCGGAAAATTACTCTGACCAAACCCTATTCTGATCAGCCGACAAGCCCGAGAGCGATAATTTATGTGGATAAGTGCTTGTTAGGAAAGTCCGGTCTCTTCAAGGCATCAGAAATTTTAATCTATCAACTAAAACTTTCAAGTAAGTCTAAAGGAAGCAACGGCATAGTTGAAGCAAATTGAATCAACTCGTATTTACAAGACCAGTTTCGCTCAAAAACTTCAAACAGAATAGAACGTCTATGTTTTCACCGCAAGATCAAAAACATAATCTTTCGTATTTTTTAAATGAACTCAACACTCTGAGGGAGAAAGTTGCGAGCTTGCGAAGACTTAACCTGCACGACAGGAGAGTATTCTGTTTCAAGAATTAATCATACCCTCAGAGCGCTCATTGAAACAAGCTCGATTCTTACGTTTTTATCAATTTCCTCTAATTCCGACTCTCTTAAATTAAGCTGATGAAATTTACTTTTCTATTGATCTTGCAATGTTTAGAAGTTTTTTGATTTTTCTTAATTTCCCAGTGTCTCCGCCAGAACTGAAATCTATCAAGTAGAGATATCAGACCTCATGTCGAAAAAAGCGAAAAAAAACAAAAAATTTGATGCATTAATTTCTGTATATTCAAAAGAAAGTAGCCGGGCTCTTGAAAGATCTCAAGTTCACGGAGAGACCACTTATTTCATAAATTTAAGTATAGAAATGATTTAATGGCTTTCAACATAGTAAGTTGCTAGTCACAATGCATCTTCTACATTTTTAATACCGTCACCACCCGGGGATCAAGTGGGATTGTGAAGCCCCTCTAGTTCCTCGTAGTGAGAGGGATTAGTTGATTATTCGCTCTTTTTGACGAAATTTTACACAATAGTTCTAAATTTCGAAAACATTTGATTACGATATGCTATTTGCTTTCTGATTGATTTCTGGACTCAAAGGATCAGATTTCTGGCCAACAAGCGAAAGGAATGCCCCTCTCACTCAGTGGTAATCTCGGTTCGCAGGGAATAACAAAGCCCTCACCACGAGATAGCAAAGTTGGAGTGGAGCCCACAATCATCGATTAGTATGTTGAGACTCTTATCTCATCTGCTTAGATTAATGATACAGTATAGCAATCATGTATAAGAAGTCTTGTCCGTCAACATGTTGCATCTGGCTAACATGCACACCTTCGAGCTACCAAGTACTTCACTTTACTCAAGATAGAATCGCTGATTCGTTACATTCGTTATATTCTTCACACTCTTTCAGAGAAGAAATTCTTTTAGATTCAAATCTTCCTTTAGTTGTATTTTTACGTTCTCCGTGTAACCATGAAGGTTTATATGGTTTCGTTGGTAGCTGCCGCCGCTCAACTTGCAGTGGTAGTTGCTCAAAAACCAGACGATTTTCCCCAAGGTGGATATAATCATCCTCAAACTGGACCGGGAAATTCTCAAGACGTAGATGTATTTGTTCAAGGAGTGGACATCTTTCCTCAAGCCAAACCGGCGGTTACTCATAATACAGATATCTTTGCCGAAGATCTGGACACAATTTCTCAAGCTAAAGGGGTGGCTAACGAGAAAAAAGACATTTTTGTTGAATATGAAGACGATTTCCCTGAACTTAAGGATGCGGCGACTCAAGATATCGATAAATTTGCTCAAGAAGCAGCTGAATTTGAACAAAACGCGGATTTTGATGACGAAGATGAGGAGTCACTTGCTCAAGATGTAGCAGAGAGCGATGATAATGAAAAGGTGCCGAAAGAGAATGCAATGTTACTAGCGCTAGCAAAAGGCATGCCAAGCCACGCTACGGGATCAGCAGTTCAAGCTGCACCATCGAAAGGTTTCTCAGCAGGATATTATGGAAATTTGACGACGCATACTTCCTACAGCACATCAACAGTATATTCAACGACTGTGCGGACTTACACCACATGTGAAACACCTGCTGCTACCTATTGGTAAGAATTAGGCCAGCTTATGTTGAAATTTTAAGCTGATAGCTGCAGTTCCGGCGAAGTATCTCTTGTTACGGAAGTTGTATCTCTATATACTACCATTTGTCCAATAACGACAGTCACTCCTGTCTCTTCTTATTCCCCGACTGCCACTTATGTCCCTATCCCAATGATAACCTTAACTGTGCCGACTACCATCTATTATACTGTCACTGACTGGTGAGTTACCCAGTGATCTGAAGGTGTTCACAACTCAAGTTCTAACAAATCTAGTACTGGTGATAAAGAGGACTGCAAAACTGGAGAAGAAAGAACGTCTATCTCCACCTACACGACTGTTCGCCCTGCCATTACCACCAATAGTATTACTAACATCACCCCCCCATACCCAACTTCCATCCCAGAGGATAATGATGCTGATGATGATAATGATAATGATGGTGTCGATGTTGATAATGATGTTGATTATGATGTTGTTGATGATGATTATGATTCTTACAAGCATCACCACACGAGTGTCTTAAATGGCTTCCCTGCTCAAACAGGTATTGTCGCCAAGCCAAGTGTCCGACGTATTACGACTGTCAGTGGAGCTATCATGCGCAAGTCCGATGTCCTATTGATGACCGTCGGCCTTGCTGCCGCTGCCGCCGTTGCTTTCTTGGAAAGCTTATGGTAATCACGTGCTTCATAAGCAATACGAGGTGCAAATAGAGTTAATACTCTTTCATTTTAAATAACAGCCGCGGAGATGGAAGAACTTGGATAGTCACTGGAAAAGACTTGAACCCCGGGCTTGTGATTACCGAATACGGCGCCAGAAATGTATCCGTGAGAATCATGGAACTGTATTTTTACCTGTAAATTAACAATTCTTCAATAATTTCTTAATGTAGAAACTAGGGTCAAGGGTGATTACTTGAATTACATGTCGTCTATGAATTCTCAAGAGACACTTTTCTAAATTAACAAAAACTATTTAAACATCTGGCTGACTTCCGTCGGACCGTAAATCCTGAGGAAATATGCGAGTAACTAGTTGAGTTCCAAGACAGGCGCAAATACTGGACAATCCAAGTCCAAAAAAATATCCCAATTTGTGTGAGATTCCATGCACTTCTCAGCAGCAGGTAGAAGCGCAAGAACCAACTTGTCATGTACCAGGTGAAAGAACATTCAAGGGCCAGCCAATCGTCTCTTTACACTTCCATAACCTAGGGATACAGATCAAGAACGTAAATATTGAATTGTGAACAACAATAATCTCAACCTGGTTAAATGTGTTCTAGATGGAACGGGGCTTGTGGGTAACACCAGGTCGTTATACCTGGTTTTGATAGTCACACTAGGAAAAGAACTGAGTGGCATAAATAAAAGTCCGTAAAACTAAAGTGTGCAGTTTTTAATGACTCTCAATTAATCACAGAGTGCTAACCATAATAATCAAGCGCTAAGAGTTCTAGTAACTTAGTTGTATACGGACTAGCGTATTCTACAATTTAGAGCCTTAACTGTTGGGAGACTAGTGTGTCTGTGCAGATCACTTTGAGTGCACAACCCTTTGTCTAAAGATTTGGTAACCCATAATTTCAACACGTGTTACATCCACAAAAGCACCAGAATCAAACTGCTGTGCGAGAGACCTATCCCTCTTGAGCCTCATATAGTCAAAGGGAAGGGACGTCCGAAAGGAGTAAAGAACATTAGCGAAAAGCTTCCCCGTAGAGGTGAGGGTAACTCAGGTATCCGTAGAGACCCCTCTCTCTTCGAACACCTAGCCATTGAGTTGTCTTCTAGTCCTGTAGCTTCATCAATGGAGACTAGGTGTCTTCCTTCCAAACTTCCACGTCTCATGACACGCGCAGAAGCGACAGTAGTAGCAATATCTGCACCCCCTCTACCTCTAATTTCGATGCTACAGCCGCTTGCACAAGGAAGCACCAATACGACTCAATTAGGCTTTGCACCAGGAGGTAGCACGGACAAGTGTCCCTAAAATCTGGGTCTGATGGTGCAGTGGTACACTGTCCGGGCCGTTCTCCCAAGTAGAGTCTGGGTAGCTTGGACAGATGCCTCACTTGAGACAGGAGAAAGCTGGTTCGAATCCAGCAAGACCCGAGCACCACTTCTCTCGCGATGATACTATATTCGTAGAATGATGAATGCATACTCAGATAACCATGGGTTTGTTCTCGTTTTTCCCTTTGGTGGGTATCCACGGAAGAGGGTACATGTCGTAAGGCGTTATTCTCGTAGTGGTATCTGCAAATGAAATCTGAGTATGAGTGTCCCTAACGTCAAAATGAGTCGTTCTATAACAAAGAATACGTATCTTCCGAAAATACCTACGTGGACCTTCAGGCGCCGAAATAGGATAATAGAAAAATTTATTTATTTATCCCTAAAATCCCCGCACTAAGTGACGGCGGGCGTTTATGCGAAGAATTCATATTAACACATTGGCCAACGCAGAAATTCTGGAGGATGAAAATGATGATTATGATTTGTTAGACACTCCAGACGGCCCGACACAGCTACGACAGCAGAAAATTGAATGGCTATTGTAAGTCGATATTATACGTAAAGATATGGGGAAATTCGGTGCCAATAAGAACAAGGAGAAAGAAATATTGGCAGTGATTCATGTCGTGCGAGGTTATAGATCTTAGGAGTAATTAGACTTGAATGCTGCATATACGTTTCCCGTAGAGATTTCCTTTGGCCAAGAAGTGCGTACATTGTACACGAAAACTGTGAAATAGGTATTTATATAGAATGTAGATTCGTGGTACTTTGGGCAACAAAAAGCTGTGGGTGGGATAGTTATCCTCTCCGTGAATAATAGCTATATAAACATTTGGAAAATATTAAACAATAACAGTCGCCTCTCGTTGTAATGATGTGGGGCAAGATTCAAAAAAGGGCTCTCATTGGCCAATCTAATGAAATCTTCCAATGAGGAGCCTTATTTAAGTCTTACCCCATATCGTTACATCGAGAAGTAACTGTTTTTTTTTTCTATTCCTTTTTTAAATCACGCGGAATTTAATGGCTATTTATAGATTTTCTTATGGCTGTTTAGCCGTTCCCTGTTTAAACTGTAGATTCTCGTGCTCGACAGAATAGACAAGCGATTACCGAATTTAATCGTGGTGATTTTGATTCCGTTCAAACTACTGAAAAGTATGTAGCCCGCCTGACTCGACTTTTTATGCTCGTATCATTAGCATTATTGATCGGCGTGAATCTCACGGACAATATCGGAAATTGACTCCACAGCAGGAAAAATTTCTCTCTCATTAGATCCTTGAACAGGATGGTTTTGGGTATTCTACCTCTCACGCTCGCGTTCGAGAACTGGCTGTGCGAATCCTGCACGGCAGCGGAGTGACCACACCGCATAGAAGAGAATGGACGTCCTAGCTGCTACAATGTTATCCAAAGATTAAATCAACTGTGGCTAAAAATATTGACATTGCTAAAATCAATGACACTACAACTAAAAAAAAGTAAAACCTATTATTCACGGTTCGACAGCGTGATAAAGTGGCATAGTATGTTCGTCGAGAATGTTCGGAATGCAGATGAGGCTGGATGAAAACTTGGGATTTTTTCAAACACCTGAATACCTACTCCGTCCCCTAGTGATCGAACCTTTATGAATTTTTCTTAAAACCAACTCAAAACCGCGTGTGGGTATCGTTAACTCAGACAGCTTCGGCGACGGGACGGTCTATAAAGACGTTCATTCTATTCAAAGATAAACCCCTAAAAAATACCGGGTTTTGAGCCGAATCTGTGCCTGACCGGAAGTACTTGGTCTCAAGAAATGGCTGGACCTCTAGTCAAATTTCATTAGAATGGCCAAAAGAGATTTTTCTTCCCGAAACTAAGCCTGGCAACGGCGAGAAACGACCATTAGTACTCGGCCACGGAAGTCATACTACAGGCGAATTCCCCTGTGTATCTAAGGAGAATGATATTTATCTTCCTGTCCTTCCATCCCACTCATTGCATATTCTTCAGCCTCTTAAATTGTCATGTTTTTAGCCACAAAACCATGTTCCAGAAGTCAGATCGGGGCGCTTGCAATCATAGATGAGACAGCGCCCGTGAAGGAAAACAGATTTACTGAATACTACAATAAAGCAAGGATTGAAGGCCTAACAAGCAAATTAATCAGAAATGGGTGGAAAGCTTTGGAAATGGTTCTCTTAAATCTATGTATAAGCCTTCTTTCGTCAAAATTCCGAAATCAGCCCACTAAATTCCGTAGAAAACCATCAAGATTGAAATGACAAGTAAAAGATGATGAAACAGATCTCTGTAGCAATCCTAAAGGTTCCCATGATGTTTGTAATGCTATTCAGGGTTTATGTGCGTAAAACCTCGTGACGAAAGATTAGTCTTCTTACATCCGACAAACATCGAAGTGCATCGGTCAGCAATCGGCGGCTAACGCGCAATGACTTGCCCGAATTGATAGTTACAATGTTTAAAATAAGTCCCACTGGGAACAGATACTTAGAGGGGCACGGGAAGTGAGAAGATGATTTCGGCAAAGGTAAATTTGGGGAAACTTTACATCTAGGGTTACGCCTACGAGTTCCTTATAACCCTCGACGCACTAGTCTGAACAGCCCCGGACAACATTAAAAGAAATACAGTCGTCCCTCTCTAACTCGATAGTGGGTCCCGGTATAAGTGTTGAAAATATTCATTGTAACTTGGACTTTTATATTTGCAACACTTACCCTTACAGGTCATTTTGCGTGCAGGGGTAAGTATTGCAAGTGTAAATCGTTGAATTTCAATAAATATTTTCAACACTTATACCGGGACCCACTATCGAGTTAGAGAGGGACGACTGTATTAAAAATACAGGGTATCCGTGATCTCCATCAAATTAACTCCTAATCATCAAAACCCCCAACTCCTCATTGGCGACATATCCCTGATGGATGAACCTATTTATTATTAGAGAGATGTGCTCTGAGCCCCATTATTTCAACGGTCACGGCTAAATGACGATAATTTAAAGATCAAAGAATTAGGAAGGGTGTCTTCACCGACCCGAATACTCGTTTTGCTAGATTGGAGGTGCGAGGGTAAATTTTTGAGATAGACGCTGACTGATGCCAAAATAATATGATTTTAATGAAGAATGGATTCTAAACCGGAGACGCAACGAGTTGATGTGCGTAAATGTGCTTGCACCGCAGATGCTAGGACGATTACTCAAACGGTTACAACAAGAGAGCTAGGTACCTCTAGAACACAAATGCAGCTTACCTTGTAGGGGGCATTGCCCACAGCAGCAAGGCGACTAGGACGATCATCTGTATTAAAACAGTGATAACGAGGATTACCTTAAAGCTTTTGAAATTCCATTCAGTACCTGTCCAGATTTCAACCTTTATAACTTACCTAAGTCCATTTTTAGCACTGAGTACAAACGAAAATGCCACAATAGGAGGTCTCAAACACAGAAGATACTAACAACAGATCGGTTGTTCAAAGTTACCTTACACGCCCAAACACATGAGTGCACGGAGGTATTGGGCCGATGAACAAATTTCTTTGAATCTTGAGCAGTGGGGTAGAATCCTCATGACAGACGAAATCTTGGCGAAAATGTTTCAATCACTTGAGACTATAGAACACATGAAAAGGTGGTCCTTAGCTCACTGCAAGAAACAAAATTCACATAACTGTATCAGGCTTAAGAGTGATAGGCCACACCTCCATGATTTGTCGCCGCTAATGTGAGAAGTTGTACCTGCTGGAAGTTACGGGGCTCCTTCACCGGGAAAGAGAAGCGACCTTCCCAATTTTGCCAGAAAGGGGGGGTCAAACTACAGCAGCAAAATACTACACCAATATTGTTCCTCGAATCATGCGGATGCTTTAGTCAAACTCTGTTTCCCAGTTGATTCTAGATGGAGCTTCCACGCTGTCTATCTGAAAAAATAGCGAAGAAGTATGTCAACACAGGTTCCAGCAGATTGTCTTGCCAGCTTCTCTAAACCTAGGTTCTATAAAGTCTATGTGGAAACTTTTGAGGCCTTACATCGACAATCTCCCAGAAACAGATGATTGACGTCCATCTATTTAAAGAATTAATGAGACAGACTTAGAGGTTTAGGAATCATTTTTCCCGAATAATCTGCTCCGGCTAATCGAAAGTATGCCAGCCAGGTGCTAGGCATTAATTGGTGCCAATGATGGCCCAATACTGTTATATGGAAGATGTTGAGTTCTCAGGTTCAATCGGCAAAGAGAGTCGTGTACATAGATTCGTGTTATTAGCCGGAGAGGAGTTGTGGCAGAGTGAACAGACTTTATGTATTGGAACTGTAGTACAGTAAAACCTCTACAACTCTATCCTCCGCAACCCTATATCCTCTATAACGCTATCAAATTAGCTCCATCTTGTAAATTCTGCAGGCAACCTCCAACCCCTCGATATTTTCTCTTCTGAGAAGCTTTATCGCGTTATACAGGTATATAGAAATGCTAAAACAACTTGGAATTTCAGACTTACAGAGGCGTGCCCTTCGTAGACATTTTCAACGACACCCTTAACTTCGTCAACAACAGCTCAGATTGTGGTTTGAGGACGAACTCCATCGTAAAATCATCCAGCCCACGATATCCGAGAGCCTCAGTGCCAGACACAGCCACCTAGACGAATCAGACCCGTCTTTCCACCCAACACAACAGCGTGAGAAGCCACTCAAGTGGCCGGAGCTAGACCAAGCGGTATTCCAATGGCATGAAGAGCGAAAGCCGTACATTCCAATCTCTGGTTAGCTGTTAATCCGGTAGGCAGCTCGTATTTGGCAGTGCCTTGCATGTTAGTAAGGCTCGGAGGTGCCTTAATTTAGTAATGGCTGGCTTACTGCATTTAAGAGGAGGTATAAGATCAAATCATGGATTTGGCCTGATGAGGATGGAAGTATTGTTAAAGCTTCTATCGCAGAACAGCTTGTACAGGTACAAGAACTGGCAAGGCAATATCCTCGTCAAGATGTCTATAACTACGATGAAACTGGCATCTACTGGCATCTACTGGAAGATGGTACCTGATAAAGGTCTTTCTACACAGCAGACCTCAGGCACAAAGAGAAGGCTTGGATAACAGTACACTTCTGCTGTAAGGCTGACGGCAGCGACAAACATCTATTGTATTTTATTGACAAGGCTGCTGATCCAAGGTGCATAGGCCACATCTGGAGCAACATGACGACTGTAACAACACCTTTTTGAAGCAACTGGATGGTTATGAAGTGGCTATGAAGGTGAGATATGAAGAATAGAAGCGTCAACAGACCATTAAGTCTTGGCTCACATAGTGTTGTGTGATGATGTGTGCAGGATGCAAATATGCCATACCACGTGATTAAATGAGTTTGTACTGGTCACGTGAATATTGAATAGAATTGTTTGCGTAGCGGGAATAGTGAAGTATAAATAGTAGGCGTTTCGCCAACTCAGGCAAATATCGATTTCTTCCTTTACATATCAATTATTTTACAGTATCTTCTCATACACTCTTCTGCAATACCATAGTGACATCTTTGCAAAGGTCAGCACATGATGATTCTTCCCCAACTAATATCTGTAACACATAGACTCGGCGACAATTAACTCAAGCAACTTAGAAGGTCTTGAATTAAGTCGATTGCGGTTTTTGGAGGTAAGATTGCTTCCAACCCAACCACAGATAATCATTTCTTATACTTGCTACACCACAAACATAAAAACAAGGCTTGCAACTCGACACCTTAGATGAGTTGAGTTGATTGCGAGTTATTGTCGGTTCATAGGCATATGGCGCTAGGATATACATGTTTAATTCTGTTATCATATAAGCATAAGTTTATTGTTAAGGTGGACTAGTGTTATATTATTGATGCGATCTAGCTAAGTATATGTACACTGAGTCACGTGATAAATGGGATATTCATTACACCCCCCCAAAAGCTGTATGCTTTAAGTCTAGTTTAATGTGCGAGCAAAAGGTGTTATGTTTTAGTCGTTGGAGTGCTTTCGTCAGTCCGTCGGCTTTGCAATCATCTGTGGGAGTTTATTTTAGTTTTATTAGATTATTCTTGACAGTTTCGCGCACTGTTTCTTGCCTCATAAGAAAGTGTCGGTTTCGGGCTGGAATTTTAGTGGAATTAGCTGTGATAAGAGCTGCGGTGATGTCAATTTCTGTGATAATCGGGGTACTGTTTGTGAGGAACAGTTCTTCATATAGTGGTTGTATCCATTGTGCTGCCACTGCTAGCTTTGCCAGTGCTGCATACTCTGCTTCGCAAGTACTTTGTGCAGTAACTGTTTGTTTATTGGACCACCAAGCGATTGGTGTGTCGTTAATCAGAAATAAAATACCTGATGTACCTTTGGATGAAGTGATATTTCCCCAGCTGCTGTCAGAGGAGGCTGTGAGTTGTATGGTTCCATAACTGGGAAATAGAAGTGATGCGGATTTTGTTCGTGAGGTATAGCGTATTAGATGTTTAAGGGCCAACATGCAATTTTGTGAGGGATTGTGAACATAGCGAGATAGCCGATTAACAGCATACTGTATGTCAGGTCTAGTCATGTTAGCGATGTGTAGTAATGTGTCTACAGCCGAACGGTACTTGGTTGCCTCTTCTTCAGTACATAGTTGGGATGGGTTGGCATCAATGATGTTATCATCCGCTATCGGTGTGAAAGCACCTTTACAGTAAAGCATGCCCATATCTTCGCAAAGTGTAGTTATTTTATCCTCTTGGTTAATTCGAATGCCGTCCGGTTTTCTATCTACATTGATGCCCAGGAATTTTGTTAGGTTTCCCAAGTCTTTAACTTGAAAAGCATTTGCTAGGGTTTCGATGGATTGACGAATTTTTGCTAGGGATGGAGAAATAATCATAAAATCATCGACATACGTGGATATTATTGTATCATCATTGCGGAAGACGTTTGGATCGTTTTTAAATGGTTCGAAGTTATTATGACGGAGTACATTGCGGAGTTTTTCTTGCCATCTTCTTGGTGCTGTTTTGAGTCCATATATTGCCTTTTGAAGTTTGCAGACTAAGTTTCCCGACTTTTCTTTGCCATGTGGCTGTTCAATATATATAGGAGTATCTAGATCAGCGTGTAAAAAAGCTGCAGTTATGTCCACATGACGTATGTGGAGATGTTTTAGGGATGCAAAGGCCAGTAACATTCGTAGTGTTGTTGGTGGCAGTACGTCGGCATATGTGTTTTCGGCAAATGGTTCCGAAAACCCTCTAGCGCACCATCTTGCTTTGAGTTGTCCGTCATGTTTTTCTTTGAGTATCCATCTTCCGGTCATTACGTTTCCGTTTACTTCAGAGCGAGGTACTAATGTCCAGACTTTATTTCTGGCCATGTTTTCCATTTCAAGGTCCATGGCTTGATTCCAGCGTTCAGAATTGGGTCCGTTTAAGGCAGTTTGAATTATTCTACGGTTTGAAGCGTGAAGAGATAAAACTTTTTGTTGAAGTGGGAAGACGTTTTCGTGAACTCGAATGTCTCGTCGAACAATGGTCTTGTTGGATTGTGGGTTGAGAATAATATGTCCTGTGGAGAATTCTGTGCCGACGTAAATGCCTTCCTTGGCTTTTGAATTGAGTTTATTACGATCAGGGTCTAGCCAGTAGGCGCGACAGCCAAAGGGATAAAATCGTTTGATGACTGGCAATCGGTGATAAGCGGCATAATATGGTGATTTAGGAGCTATTTTATTGGGCGTGGCATTGAGAATATTTATGGCAGCATTGAGTATTAGTGGTCACAGTTGTACTGTTATGCCTGATTGCAAGTGAAGTGCTCTCATTTTTTCTGCTATGCCGTTTTGTTCTGGTGCACGTGATGAGGATTTGTGCCACATAATCCCGCGATTGAGAAGAATTTCTTGTAGCTCTGCGTTGGAGAACTCAGTGCCACTGTCTGTGTGGAGTATCTTTGGTGTTTGACTGTGATTTGTTTTTAGGTATTCTAGAAATTGTCGAATTTTGGTGGGAACTGTTTTCGTAGAGTAAATGAGCCAGGCCCATTTCCATGATGTGTACTCATCGACAGCGAGGAGGAACCATGTAGCGTTGGGGACGGATGAGTCTGTCGCTACAGGTGAAAGTGATTTTTGGCCACCTACTAAGTCCATGTGTATTATTTCGGCGAAACACGTTGCAGATCTGAGAGAGCTCTTACCTTTGGACACTGTAATTTTAGTCTTGATGCATGTTTCACAGTTTTCTGGAGGTTTGTATCCCGTGATTTTGGCGTCTGCTAATGCTACAGTGAGAGCTTTCTTGCCGGGATGACCAAGTATAATGTGCCAATTACGTTTTGTGGAATTGCTTACGGATTTCACTGAGTCTGTTGATCGAGGCTTCCAGATCAGTTTTCCAGCTTCTCGTCGAAAGTATGCACAGATTGAGCCATCTGGTCTTAGAAGTTCAATATCTCGGTAATTTTCCGGCCAATGAATAGAGAATCCTTGTTTTTCGACCTGTGATGTAGAGAGTATACGAGTAGTCTCACCTGGGAGATGGATGGCACCGTTTCACGGATTGACATGTTTCATGTTAGGGAAGTGTCAAGGCCGTTACAAGGGGTTGATATTTGACAAAGGATTTACCAGGTTTCATGGTAAGACGTTGGCGTGCCGTTGTAGGAGTTTTGGAGTTGTTCTCTGGGTTTCATATAACCCGTGTGGAGTTATTATTACGATCTCACTTAGAGATCAAATGTACATATGTAGACCTGACGTCGCGGGGTTTTCTCTCCACGCAACATCTTCTGAATATAATTTTATTCTTTGATTATCCTCTTCCTCTGCGAAGACCGCTGTTTAATTGCACTTCTCTTCTGCTCCGGAAGACCACTCCCACCGCCCATTTCTCTTCTGCTGTGAAGAGCACTTCCCGCTGCTCGCCCCTCACCTATACCACCATCTCACCTATTACCTGACACACCCTCATCTCACTCCCATCAAACAAGCTTTCTAGTCCCGCTTCGTACCCCGTGGAACAACTGCTCCTTATATCTGTGAGATTACGTTGCGTCGTTCTCCACGCCGTACGAAATGACTACCGACTATTCCCATGGCTGGACATGCCCCGGAACCCTTGAACTATTCAAGCAACAGTTTGAGGAAAACGATCAACTACTATTCAATTACATTATCGCCCATCTGAATAGATATCGGGATGAAAGGAATACATGCCGAGGCCAGCTTCTCGCTGCTAATCAGACCATCACTAACCTTGAAGGGGAAAAAGATCAGCTAAATCTTGACCTGAATATGGCACGTGCTGGACACGCCACGCCAGCGACCAACCTTAACTCAGCAGACCGCCCTACCGACGCCTTTAGTTTTCGGTCCGAAAAATTTCCTGACCCCGAAAAATTTAATGGTACCCGATCAGAACTGCCTGGCTTCATTACTCAGCTTAGGATGAAACTTGAGGTAAACAACGATAGATTTCGAAACGAAGCAGCCAAAGTTATTTACTCCGTAAGTCGATTAGAAGGTAAAGCTCTCGACCAAGTTGTACCACTGGTAAATGCCAAGCCAACTGCCCCATTTCCATCAGTACAGGCATTCATTTTGTATCTCGAGTCATCTTTTGGGGATCCAGACCCAAGAGGAACAGCCCGTCGCGAACTTAAAGTGCTAAGACAAGACAAAGGAGACTTCGCCGGGTACTACTCCCAATTTCTACGTATAATGGCTTACCTGGATTATAACGAAAGTGCTAAAATTGATGCGCTGACGGAAGGACTATCTGACGAACTCCAAGATGCTCTCTCATATAGGACGGATCTCCCGAACAATGTTAACGCCTATGCCGCAATGCTAATGAAAATCGATAACCAGGTTCGTGGCCGAAAAGTAGATAAGGATATTCGGAATAGAATGGGTCGTTCCTTGATGCCCATTGAAGCTATAGCCCACCCTTCCCACGTCCCTGGTGGCCTTGTTCCTATGGATCTTTCAGCTCTGCAGACCAGGTCAAGCCAACGACCCCCGGTGGAGCAAAGGTACACGTTCATCAATGGACAACGAAGAACGAGCCCAGCTGAAAAACAGTGGCGTCGAGACAATAACTTGTGCATGTACTGTGCTGGATCTGGTCATACGTTTGAAGGATGCCCTTCGGGAAAGCGCCCAAGAGGCAAAAATGCATCCATAGCAGGGGCTGTAATATCACCGAATCTCCCCAGCAACACTGCAGCGGAAATCCCTGCCAACTCTCAGTCGGTTTTTCACTGAGCCCAGATTTGAAGGATGGCCCTGATCTGGGACGAGAAAATGTTTCTTCAGTTCTTGCAATTTCTATCTCTAGCTTTTCGATTTCATGTGTGGAGGAGGGATTGGATGGTGACCACTTTGTTGCTGCCTGTATTTTAGACAGTAATCACACATTGATTCAAACTCACACATTAGTTGATACTGGATGCTCCGGATTTGCTTTCATTGACGAAATGTTCGCGCGCCACCATAAATTTCCCTTCTTGCCTCTCAATTCCCCTCGCACTCTCCAAGTTATTGACGGAAGACCTATTTCTTCTGGAAAAGTGACACATTTTTGCCGGTTACCCTTACTCATGCAATCTCACCAGGAAACTATTACCTTTTTTGTCACTAAACTTGGCTCATACCCACTTGTACTTGGAATACCCTGGCTCCAGCTGCATGATCCGGTGATAAAATTCAAAGATAATACCATACTCTTTAGTTCGGACCATTGTAAATATCATTGTAATCTAACAGCAGATCAAAAGCCTATTAAGGTGATAAAGCCACCTCGGCAACGATCCCTTAAAAGTTCAGCAACTCTTCCTCACAAGGCTCGAAAAAATAAGCTGCATACTTATGCCACGGCTGTTACCGCAGGAAAGAATAGGATAGAAAAAATTCCGAAGGAGTATCATAAATACCTGCCAATGATGGACGAGCAACTAGCAAACGAATTACCACCACGCCGTGCATATGACCACAAAATTCCACTCAAAGAAGGTGCTGAACCACCCTTTGGACCTCTTTATGGTATGACAAGAGAAGAATTGACGGTGTTGAGGACTTATATCCGAGAAAACCTCGATAAAGGCTTCATTCGAGCCAGTTCGTCTCCAGCGGGTTCTCCAGTGCTGTTTGTCAAAAAAGCTGATGGAACCTTGCGCCTATGCGTCGATTATCGTAGATTGAACGAGCTGACAATAAAAAATCGATACCCACTTCCGTTACTTAGAGAGACCCTTGACCAATTATCAAAGGCCAAATACTATACAAAACTGGACCTCCGACAAGGTTACAATCAAATCAGGATGGCTGAAGGCGAAGAATGGAAAACAGCTTTTCGTACTAGATATGGCCACTTCGAATATACAGTGATGCCTTTTGGTCTGACGAATGCACCAGCAACATTCCAACACTTCATCAATGATTGCCTCCGTGAATTTTTGGATTTATTTTGTACTGCTTATTTAGACGATATCCTTATCTACAGCGACACCTTGGATGAACACAAAATACACGTTCATAAAGTTCTAGAAGCTTTACAAAGGAAAGGAGTTTTCCTAAAGCCAGAAAAGTGTGAGTTTCATACACAGAAGACAACATACCTTGGCCTTATAATCGAGGCGGGTGGAATCTCAATGGATCCCAGAAAAGTCGAAGCAATTAGAAATTGGACAACCCCTAAAACAATAAAAGATTTGCAAGCATTCCTTGGATTTGCAAACTTTTATCGACGATTTATTTATGGGTTCTCGTCGCTGGTCTCTCCACTCACTAGGATGACGCGTAAAGATGTAGGGTTTAGCTGGAATGCCGAAGCCCAAAGAGCATTTGAAACTCTTAAAACTTCCTTTATTACCGCACCAATACTCGGCCATTTTGACCCAGATAAAGAAATAGTCGTTGAGACAGACGCGTCAGACTATGTCGCCGCCGGTATTCTTTCCCAGTACGACAATAAAGGAATCCTTCGACCTGTTGCGTATTTTTCGAAAAAACACTCACCGGCTGAATGTAATTACGAAATTTACGACAAAGAGCTGTTGGCAATTATCCGTGCGTTTGAAGAATGGCGGCCTGAACTGGAAGGCGCTGCACACCCCATTTCTGTCATATCGGATCATAAAAACCTAGAATATTTTATGAGTACTAAACAATTGAATCGAAGACAGGCACGCTGGGCAGAATACCTTTCGCGGTTCGACTTTGTGATAAACTATAGACCTGGAAAACAGGGAGGCAAGCCAGACGCTTTGACAAGACCTTCACAAGACCTTCCAACCGAAGATGACGATAGGAGACTTCACCAAAGTCAGACAATTTTAAAAAGAGAAAATTTAGACCAACGGCTTGTTTTGTCAGCAGCACAAACAGTCCCAGAGTCACCATCGTTGGACAAATTATTCGATGAAGGATACAACACGGACCCGTTTCCGCAAAAAATTCTTAACTTGCTAAGCGCAGGTGAAAGGTGTTCGAACGAAATATCGCTAGCCGAATGCGCAGGGATTAACGGAAAGCTAACCTATAGAGGGCAATTATTTGTTCCAGATTATGACCCACTTAAACTTCACATACTTCGGCTCTATCACGACAACCCTTCAGCGGGTCACCCAGGCCGCGAGAAAACATTCGAACTCATTAGCAGGGACTACTACTGGCCGCACATGCGCAAATACATCGCAAGATATGTTCGTAACTGTCATACTTGTCGAAGAAGTAAATCCAGCAACCATGCGAAATTCGGTGTACTTCGACCACTGCCAATTGCTCAACAACCATGGCAGGAGGTATCGATGAATTTTGTAAGTGGTCTTCCCAAAAGTGAAGGGTATGATTCAATCATGGTGGTAGTTGATCGACTAACTAAAATGCGTCATTTAATTCCATGTACCACATCAGCCAATTCTCACGACGTAGCCGAGCTGTACCTCAAGAACGTCTGGAAACTTCACGGGTTACCATCACACATAACATCAGATCGCGGCACGCAATTCACAGCTAAATTCTGGAAATGTTTATGCAAGTATCTCAGTATCGACGCTAGGATGTCCACCGCCTTTCATCCGGAAACCGATGGCCAGACCGAAAAATTCAATGCGGTGATGGAACAATATTTGCGGAGCTATGTTTCTTTCCAGCAAGATGATTGGGCTAAGTGGCTGCCAATGGCTGAGTTTTCAGCTAACAACCAGATTTCATCCTCGACTCAGGCTTCACCATTCTTTAGCAATTACGGCTTCCACCCTCGATTTACAATCCAGATCAAATCGATTGCTAGACAAGCGCTCAATACAGACGCTAAAGCCTTTGCTGCAAAAATGAAAGACCTGCATGAATTTTTAAGAGCTAACATCCGAACTTCACAAGATCAGCACGAACAGATGGTCAATAACAAGAGGAAACCTGCTCCACGTTACCAGGTGGGAGATCTGGTATTCCTCTCAGCGAAAAATATCAGAACTACGCGTAACTCGCAGAAGCTAGACTGGAGAAAACTTGGCCCGTTTCCAATCAAGGAAATAATTTCGCCCTATGCCTACCGACTTGATCTCCCCAAAAATATAAAAATCCATTCAGTATTTCACGTTTCATTGCTTAGTCCTACAGCTAATGATCCAGTCCAGGGCCAAATTCAACCACCACCACCCCCTGTTGTAGTAAACGACGAAGAAGAATTCCAGATCGAAGAAATTTACGACTCCCGGATCAGTAACCATAAAGGCCTACAGTATCTTGTCAAATGGGTTGGAGAAAATGATGTAACTTGGGAGCCTGCCATTAATTTGGACGACACTGTCGCTGTCGAGATATTTCATTTACGCTATCCGGACAAACCTGGACCACTGCATCGAGTGTCCAAATCTCAGCCTCGCAGGAGCTCGCGTTTAAAAAGGGGGGCTACTTTCACGGATTGACATGTTTCATGTTAGGGAAGTGTCAAGGCCGTTACAAGGGGTTGATATTTGACAAAGGATTTACCAGGTTTCATGGTAAGACGTTGGCGTGCCGTTGTAGGAGTTTTGGAGTTGTTCTCTGGGTTTCATATAACCCGTGTGGAGTTATTATTACGATCTCACTTAGAGATCAAATGTACATATGTAGACCTGACGTCGCGGGGTTTTCTCTCCACGCAACGTCTTTTGAATATAATTTTATTCTTTGATTATCCTCTTCCTCTGCGAAGACCGCTGTTTAATTGCACTTCTCTTCTGCTCTGGAAGACCACTCCCACCGCCCATTTCTCTTCTGCTGTGAAGAGCACTTCCCGCTGCTCGCCCCTCACCTATACCACCATCTCACCTATTACCTGACACACCCTCATCTCACTCCCATCAAACGAGCTTTCTAGTCCCGCTTCGTACCCCGTGGAACAACTGCTCCTTATATCCGTGAGACACCGCTGAGTATCTCAAGTTTACCATCGGCGGTGGGCAGGAAGATGTCACCGTGTCCATCAGTGGTTACTTGGCCGCCTCCGGCCACACCGATTAGCTGTGAGGATTTAGAGTAGGAGGAGAAATCTTCTTTGTTACCAGAGACGTGTACGTCTGCTGCGGTATCTAGTTGGTAATACGATGAATGAGAGGGTTTATTTACAGATAAAATTTTTGATCCTCCTATGTTTTTCTTATGTTCCTTTTCTGCTCTTTTCTTTTTCCTGCATTCATCAACGAAGTGGCCAAGGATTTGACAATAGCTACATTTTACTCCAGAGTCATTTTTGGTCCTACTTGACTGTCTGTCACCGGATGTACTTGCCAGGCATTCAGAGAGCGTATTTTCTAGAGTTAGATTTTTACAGCGGGACACGAGGTCTGGCCGTGTTGTGTTGATGTGAAATAATAAAAGGTTCCTAATTTGTGCCTGTACGTCAGGACTAACCGTTGAATGTTCTCGAAGTTCGTGTAGTCGCTTTTGGAATTCTTTTATGTAGGCATGGGAGGTCATGTTGCTACTTGGTTTAAAGTTCCAGAACCGAGCGGTGAAATTGAGAACAGAAGTATAAGCATGAGCTTGTGATGCTATAGTAATTTCAGTAAGTATATTTCTTGCGGTGTCGCTGGGTGCAGTCTGAATGTGCGGTGCAGTTTCTTTCAGTTTCGATGACCACCAGAGCGACCACATTTTGATGGCTCTGTTAGATGGTGGGTTTTCCAGGAATACCGCGGATGTTTGTGAAAGAGAAAGTAGGGTTTGGACGGATTCATAATAGTGACGCCAATTCGAACTTTTCAGCTTTGGTATTGGTGACATTTCTGCGATACTTTTCAAACGATCCGAAAGAGTCCATACTTTAGTTTTCTTGTTAGACTCTTTGATAGAGTCAGTAATTTCATCTGCTGTGGCGAAAGTAATGTCTAGTATTACTAGATCTTGAGGTGCCTAAGGAGAGGGCTTCTCATCGTCGTTTGGCATAGTGATATTGCGAGAGTGGCGATGCTAATCTTTTACGATATGGTATCAACACGAGAGCATATGAGGTATGTCAATGACTGGATGAGTGGTCGCGTAGTGGAAGTGATAGAGGGTCATAACCTGTTAAGGTGGACTATTATTATTATTATTATTATTATTACTAATTAACGCCAAGTAGGCTCACGGGGTAATCCCGGCCTCTTACCTCCCATGGGGCATTTGGCGTGCCTGCATAGCTTTAGGCCATCAGGCATTTCAAGTTATCATATGACGACAGTATTATCTACACAAACACCCGATAAAACTCGAAGGTGAATGGGGTACTTCTACAGCCCTATCAGACGCGACTTAATGTCGCGTAAAAGCGATTCTAATATAAACTAAAATTAAATACTTATTAACTCCCCATTTAAACCTTTCAAAGCCATTTGCCATTTGTGAAATATTCGGGCACCAGAGTATGTGCCCAATACCCACCTTATCTTTTCAGCAGTGCCTCGTATAGATCCAAGGAGCTTTTTCTTCATTCGCCTTGTTAATCGACATGAAAATGGATGTTCCGGTGATTTTTCTAATCCACACGTGCAGTGTAGGTCTGCGTCGGTGTGATGGAATCGACGGTGATATGATGCAAAATCGCCATGTCCGGAGCGAGCTGCTAGTAGTTTACCAAGACTATGTCTAGGAAGCAAATTTATTTCTGGTGGGGTTCGCGAGCACACACTAATTCCAAGGTCTTTGTAGCGTTTAGGTGCATGAGAGTTCCAGTAGGAAACTAGTGAGTCGTAGTATCTCTCTTCCACCAACCTTTTCCCCCGAGCAATTGATGCCTCTGTGTATTGCGATTCTAAACTGCAAGCCTGTTTTGCTAAAGTATCTGCCCTCTCATTTCCAACAATTCCCTGGTGTCCTGGGATCCATCTTACAAAGACCGACCCTTCTTCTGTTGCTGTAGCCTTTACTCTTTCTAACCAACTCGTGCGGAGGGCTTGGAACTCTAGAAATCGTGTCGAGCTCGACGGAGTAGCGCACCCAGTGTGAAGTCGGATAGCGGCCTCTTCGTTGTCCAGACAAACTATTACATTTTTTGCAAATCGTGCCATCCAATGTGAGCAAGCTGCTCGTAGGCCTGAAACTGCTCCTATGATTTCGGCGTCGTAGACTTCAAAATTTCGGCCTAGAGCTACACTCCCACACATTATTTCTTGCGAGCCCCGATATACGCAGTAGCCGGCCCCTGCCCGCCCCTCCCGATCAAGTGATCCATCAGAGAAGACAGTTAGATCGAGCGGGTTCTTGAAACGGTTCCAGTGCTCAAAGGTCTTGAGACCTTCCTGGCGGCCGACTGCCCCAATTTGTTGGCGAGCACGGACTTGATCTAACCCGAGCCACGGCGGTTCGTCTATTGTAGTAGACAGTTCAAGTGCTTGGCGACGTCTGATCCAAGCAAAGTGGGACGAATTCCACCTACGCCTGAGAGGGTGCCTTGGATTGACTGAAGCGATTCTTACTGCTAGACGGTCGTGAATTCTGTCAAGCCATAATGTAGCTGGCCCCCAACCAGTTTCGCGGAGAAGAGCAGGAATAGGAAAAGTTTTGTAGACCGGGAGGACGGCTCGTGCAGCCCTATTCATAACTAGCTGTATTTGGTTCATAGCCCACTGTGAGGTATATGGCCCATACCAAGTTTCCGCTCCATAGAATAATGTAGCAAATGCGCAGCCTTGTATAGCTTGTCGTAGCGGTCCGGGAGGTGCTCCACGAGAAGTATTACATAACCGTCGGACATGATCTATTACAACTCTTGCCCGCTGACTAGCTGCTCGTACCTGCCCCTTAAAGCTAAGTTTTCTATCGAATAGAATTCCCAACCATTTAAGTTCGTCTTTCGCCTTAATTAAAGTCCGGTCAGCCCTTAGGGGCATTTCTACGTACTTTCTCTTCTTGTGAAAGTATATTAACTCCGTTTTTTTAACATCAAATTGGACGCCATTTTCCCTTGCCCAGAAAAATGAAAGATCAAGCTGTTTTTGTAGTTTATTATGACACTCTTCCAGGGAGTTAGCCGAAGAGAAGAATGCTGCATCGTCTGCATAGCCAAACCTTCCGCGCGATAGGTGAAGTAAAGGTTCCATATACAGTAAAAATAAGATGGGAGATACCGGAGACCCTTGTGGGAGTCCACGAAAAAATTGGCAATGGGTCGGTTGTTACCTGATCAAGACAGATACTCACAGACCGTTCAGAAATAAAAGACGATACCCACAAGATAAGATTGTTTGGCCAGCCCTGTGAGCGTAACCTATGAACCAGTCGATTCCCTAGGACTCCATCAAAGGCAACTTTGACATCAGTTGTAACTATGCCCGCAACTTTTTTCTTATCCCATGCTTGACGTATGTCACAGAGAAGTGCTGTTGTAAGATCGGATACCGAACAATGTTTAATAGCACTGCATTGATTGGGTGCTAGAATCTTATATCTAATAGCACAGTAGGAGAGTCGGCGGGAGACAAGTCGTTCAAGACCCTTCCCTAGACATGAAAGAAGAGCGATAGGTCGGTATGAATTCGGGTTAGACCGATCTCTTTTTCCAGGCTTGGGAAGAATAATTACGTTTGCTTTTTTAAAAGCCCTAGGATGAAAGCCAAGTTGAATGCAACAGTTAAAAAGATTGGTTATTCTCTCTCCTAAAACGGACCAAGATAGGCGTATGCTATTTACGTTGAGCTCGTCTCTACCCGGAGAAGTCGATGTGACCTGACAAGTCGCTTTAAAGGCCTCATTGCTGGAGATGGGTTCCCAAAGAATGCTTCGTGTTGGTACAGTGGGGACATTGTCAATTATGTCTTCTGCGTCATGGTGTCGGCACAAAAGAGTCTGGTGGAGGAGACGAGCTTTTGCGTAAGGCTCAAATATAGGCTCACCCCCTTCATATGGACTAAGCGGAGGAGATTGATATCTAGGGGATGTATTATGCCATTGTACTATCTTATATGCTTGAGCCAACGATTTTGTTTCTGCCACAATAGTATTCCAGTAATTTTTCTTAGCCTTCCGCACAGTATTTTGAAGTTCATATTTTTCCTGAAGAGCACGGCCCTGTCGACGGGCTCTACGATATAGGTTGGCGGCCAACCGACATTCATCATTCCACCATGGAGTTCCATAGTTCCGAGCTCTTTTTCGAGGACAGGCACCAGATAGGGCAGTATGAATTATCTCTATTATAGAGTTCGTTTCATTTTCTAGGTCGTCTTTAGATGAAAGTATGGGTAAGCTATGGTTGACTCCAAGGAGCCGGAGGAAAAGATCTTTATCAAGAGCATTGTACCGTAGTTTACCAGGCTTTTGAGAACTTCTTATCCATCGTACAGTAGTTACTAGTGTTTCATGATCAGATGTAGTATGTAGATCAGACCGTATTTCGCACTTTGCATTAACGTCCAAACAGAGGGCAAGATCTAGAGTACCGCCGCAGTCATGTGTTGGAGTGTCGATTGGGTTTAGAAGTTTAAGGCCCTTGCTATCATACCAATCAATGAAATCTGAACAGGATCGTTGGGCGTGAGCGACGGAGGAGTCCCAGAAAGGATGACGTAGATTAAAATCGCCCCCGATAAAGAAGGGTGTTTCTGTAAAATCTAAAAGAGTGGAAAGTCCCTCACCGGCATCTACTGACCCAGTGGGAGCATTATAAATATTCCAAATTGGGAATCTTGTGTTGTTTCCACAAGTGATAATTATCTGAACAATATCTCTTGGAATGTCACTTGCTACTTGCAATGGCTTTAGTCCAGATTTTTTCCGAATGTATGTAAATACTCTGGGCTGTGAACACCAGGTTGATAATGGTGAAAAGGCCTCGAAATCTTGATGTGCTTTCGTTTTTCGAGTAAGAAAATCTGAATGGATCCAAGGCTCTTGTATTAGTAGGATATCTATATTATTTTCTTGTGCATAAGAGAGTGCAATATCATGTGCTGATGAGCATTTTCTAACGTTAACTTGCATAATGAGAAGGGGATCTTCTCTTTGATGGTTATGTCTCCTCACCATTAATGACTTGCTGGGGGGGTGCATTGAATCTCAGTAGCATCGCTGGATGTTAGAGATGGGGAGAGGTTATTAGCTTCATGATTTTGAGTTTTCAAAAATTCCCTTCTACCTGCAGCTCTAATGTGTTTCAGCTGTAGCCCGGTTGGGCGGATGAAGACTCCATTCATACGACGAGGTCTGGCAGGACACACTAGATCAGTTGAGCAATGAGGTCCCAGACAATTGAGACATTTCGGGGATCTATCGCAAGGGCCTTCATGTGCATCTATTCCGCAATTATGACATTTTATTGACCGTGCGCATGTTCTGGCGGCGTGAAAGCCATGGCATTTAGTACACACTATTAGTTGTCCACGCTTTCGAATCTTCTGGATGGAGACTGCCTCCCCAAAAACACGAAGTCTGGACGGAAATTTTCCTGCTTTCGAATCAGGCACACAGATTCTAACATATCCGTAAGGCTCCTCATTTTGTGACCGCCTAGTCCAGCCCATATCCCTTATAGGAACAGTATCTCTGATATGTGCTAACTCTTCATGTAAGAGACCATCCATTGGGTCGTGCATCCCATCAAGGCACCTTATTTTCTTATTTATTGGTCCAATGACGAAAGTCGTCCAAGTTTCTTGACGTTCTACGAGTGCGTCTCCAAATCTATCTTCTATGGCCTTCTTTGCCTGAAGAATGGCCGCAGCCTTGGCCGGAGTAGGTGCTAGAACGGCAATGCCTGAAGGAACTACCCATGCATCTGTCACTAAGGAGCTCTCGGGTAATAATTTCTGAATTGTTTGGCGAAGTTCAAAGGAACCGTTCTTCCGCGCCTCGTGGTCTGGCTTAAGCCTAATCATCACGCGTCTATCTTCTTTACTTTGGCTTTGTGGGGGCGACGCTTTTAGGGTCTGCCTTTTGAGATTGAAGACCTTAGTCCCTGAAGATTGATCTTTAGCCTTTTGAGCCCATGTGTCTTGTGAAAGATTTTTGCTAGTGGGTTCTGTCTTAGATATGTTGCAGTAGACACGCTCTCCTCGCATCGCACGTGAGGCACCGTCCGCTATCAGTGCTAGGAAGTCAGATCAAATTCCTGGGTGTTGTAACTCAAGATTTTTCAAATAATCGTTGGTAAGATCCAACAAACCCTTGATTCCTTCAATGAGATTTGCCCTGCCATTGTGACTTTGGTCGCTTGACTTTTGCGAGTATTCTGGGACGCTTGTAGCACTTCTTGTCTGCATGTTTCTCGAAAGCCCTTGAATATCCTCTCTGTTATTTTCAATTTTTGAGCTATGATCTGCCCGTTTGTCTGTAAGAGATTCCATACTGTCATCAGAGTCGTAGTTTATTTCGGACGATCTGTGCCCCTCACTAAGCACCTTCTCGGATACGATGCCCTTTCGGGGAGCATCAGCTGTCTCAAGTAGCAGGTGAGCTTTCGCGGCAACTGCACGAGATGTTTTACCTGACGTAGATTTCGGTTTCGAAACGCGATTCCCCGTGTCTGGAGGCTCAGGTGGAAGCGCACGCTTGGTAGCCAGAGGCGGCGCCATATTCTTACCTTCTATAAAGAAAGCAAGCTTACAAATAATTTGGAATTTTATGAGTTGCAAACGAGTTTTAAGTGAAAATGTGATGAAATGTCTGTGTGAAGAGGTGAGGATGTTAAGGTGGACTAGTGTTTAATTATTGATGCGATCTAGCTAGGTATATGTACACTGAGTCACGTGATAAATGGGATATTCATTACATTTATCATATAGTAGAACCCCTCTTAGCTAATAGTGGGTCTTGGTATAAATGTTGAAAAGATTCATTATAACTTGGAATTTTACATTTGCAACACTTACCCTTACAGGTTATTTTGCCCGCAGAGGTAAGTATTGCAAATATAAGCGGTAAAATTTCTATGAATCTCTTCAGTAATTATATCGGGACCCACTATTAGCTAAGAGGGGTTCTACTGTTTTACATGCTTTAGTAAGGGCGCTGAGTTTTGTTGGTATTCAGGCATTGATGACATGGCGAGATAGCGAGGTACATAAAATTACATCATTTGTTTATTGATTTCAAGGCCTTAAACCAAGTGACTTTTGCTGTACCATACTAACAGATATAATCAACTACTCTCATGATAGGGTATTGTTCGTTGATCCGCTTCTTATAGGGTACAGGGGTTAAAGCGGGGATAAAGTGGAGATAAAGTGGTGATATTCCAGGTTACCTCACGATAGATCCACAGTATCCCTGTTAGCTTCAAATTTTAAAATCTTATGGCCTAAGGCATAAGAGATATGCATCTGTATATGAAGTCCAACGCCCACCTTCATGCCTGCACCTTTCTTCACTCGCGCACACCTGAGGTCGTTTCGTTTAAATCATTGTCAGCTATTTACTATTATTTTGCTCAACGGCATACTTTTATTTCATTCATCTATCTAATTTTTACTTCATGTGAGTGCATCTGAACCTTAAGTCAACTACTTTAGAAGATTTTAATTTACTGTACTAGATTGCCGCAAAGATGGATTCACCTCAACAACCTTCTCCATCATCAGCATCTCCTACTTATGCAAAACGCCTAACACAAACTCAACGTATTCAAGTAAGTCTGAAATCTACAAATTGATAAGGTTAAGAGAGTAACATGTGCAGGTTAGAACCTTGGCCAGTGAGGGACACAGTTACGTCAAAATCTCTCAACGCCTTGGGATTACATGGCGACAGGTACAATACACCATGAGCGTTGAAAATACCGAGCCTCAGTACTCCAGTGGTAGGCCACCTACTCTAAGTAGTTCCCAGGTCGATGAAATAGAATTTTTCGTCTGTTTATCATCGGAAAATCGTCGGATGTCATTTTTCCAACTTGCACATTTTATATTTCGGCACTTTGGTGTGAGCGAGAATGTGATCCGACGTGAACTGGCAAAGAGGGGATATGCACGCAGGATTGCACGATTAAAACCTCCTATCTCTTCAGTCAACAAACTGAAGAGATATGAGTTTGCCAGAATACATCTCCACTGGCGGAAGGAACATTGGATGAGAGTCCTGGTCCGACGAGACTTGGGCTATGAATGGTCGGCAAAGTGATCGTTGGGTCACAAGAAAGGTCAGTAGTCCCTTAAAGGCTCCTAAGATTTAGAGTTCCCTTGAGCTAAGTTTAAGTCAAAGATTGGGGAAGAGTACGAAGATACCTGTGTCCTAGCCAAGACGCGGAGGAGAGTTGGGTGGATGTTCTGGGGATCTTTCTTTGGACGACAGAAGGGGCCTTGCCTGATTTGGGAGAAGGAGTGGGGCCATATCACTGCGGCCAGTTACTGCGAGAGGATAGTGCCTCTCATAGAGAGTGCGGTCTTTCGGGAACCAGGACTAGATGTGATGCAGGACAACGCCCCTCCTCACAAGTCGAGGCAAACTATGCGTGAGTTTGAAAGGAGGAATATTTCTCTAATGGAGTGGCCGCCATATTCTCCTGATTTAAATCCGATAGAAACTTTGTGGAGTTATATGAAAGCGTACATGGAGCGTCTTTATCCAGCGTTGGATCAAGGGGGTCAGCGGAGTCAAGGGCATCTTCGTCAAATAGTGAACGAGGCGTGGGATCTGGGGTTTAATGGGGATGACTTGGAGAAACTGATAGATTCGATGCCCCGAAGAATCAGAGCCGTTTACGAAGCTGAAGGCGGATATGTAAATTATTAGCTAGATAGAAGTATAATTTATTTATGAAATGTATTAATGAATTAAAAAGTGAATAGAGGGCTATAATGGACCAAAAAAGCAAAACCAACGAATATTTCGTTGTGAAATTTTTGCCATAGAAATTTAAAGTTTAGGTGGGGAGATCTACTTATCGTCATGCTAATTCAAGTTAGTAAAAGCCTATATACCCTGTAAAAGTCGAATTTTAGCGCCTATACACGATTAATACCGTAGTATCAGAGTAAGTCAAGGATTGCGAGGGAAGGTAATTGTGGGCCAGTCTGGGATCACGTGATATTTATATATCGCTATATCCTCTATAACACGATGCTCAAAGTCCCATCAGACTGTATAGCGTTACAGAGGTTTTACTGTAGAGCCTTTCAACCCCCATAGTGGGTTACCGGTTTAATTACTGCTAAGATTCATCGAATTACAGTAGAACCGCTCCAAGGTTATATTCCTTAAAGTTATAACCTCTTTAGATCTGTGGATTTTTTGCTGGTCCCAACCTTGGACTAGGGGGAATTGGTCATAGACTCCTTGTACTTTTATGTTATAAGTTTATATTTATATGTGTGTAATTATATTTGTTTATTTGGTTATTTGGAAGCTATTTATAAATTGGCACGCTGCCCTTGGTACAGTCTGAAACATACATATTTTATAATCTACTTAAAGTACAGCCTCCTTCAAGTTATAAATTCTGCCCAGTTCCGACGCCACAGCATTCGAGAGGTTCTACTATATTAATACTTACTTTTGTAACGCTTATCCCTACATACCATTTTGCGCACATGGGTAAGTATTGCAAATATAAACTGTAAAATTCCAATGTATCATTTCAATAACTGTACCGGGGTCCACTCTGGGTTTGACAGGTTCTACTGTATATGTACAATCGTCCCTCTCTAACTCGATAGTGGGTCCCGGTATAAGTGTTGAAAATATTCATCCAAATTCAACCATTTAGATTTGCAATACTTACCCCAGCGTGCAAAATTACCTGTAAGGGTAAGTGTTGCAAATGTAAAATTCAAAGTTACAATGAATATTTTCAAAACTTATACCGAGACCCACTATCGAGTTAGAGAGGGACGACTGTAATCGTGATTCTATGATTTCTACTCAAAGGCAGGGGGTTTCGACGTTACTAAAGGCTCGTACGTCAGCCACACAAATTGAAATCGCTTAAATTAGTCAAACCTCCTTTAGTGCCATTTTAGGCTGATTTATGTAAAGGTAATGACTGTATAGTTGTACAGTAGAACCTCTCAAAACCGATAGTTGGTTCCGATGTAAATGTTGAAAATATTTATCGAAATTTAACCATTTACATTTGTGATACGGGGGACGAAGACGGCATTTCTACCTGTACGTGGTGTCCCCTACGAACCTGGAGTTTATCTTCAGAGCCAACAGAAACACGCATTACTTGGTCACGGAGGAAAAGTCACCCAAATGAGTTTCCGGGGCGTACCCAGCTCTCGTTATGGTGGTGATGGATTAGACTAAGTTGGCCCTTTTTACTAAGATGAATTCTCACTGTTTACAGATATTCTGGCATTATACTGTCTCCCGAGGAAAGAGCACCGCTACCTGAGCGCTGGTGGTGTCGGTATAAGGAGGATATCTGGACTTTGGGATATTGGGGAGATACAGATGGGGATACGCACCTCGTGTGGCTCTGGTGTCTAGGCCTCGCCTGGCTGGAGTTGCAGGTTTTTTGAGACTTTTTCCCGCGTACCGGTTTCCATGGCTGCTCTTTTTCAATTTTTTTTTGAGCAGAAAGTTCCGTAGAAAAGGTGGTTGAATTCTACGGATAATTACTGAGCTAAATGGCTACCGGTCAAGGGCCAATGTATCAATGATCTTAGGTTCGAGGTAAAAGGGGATAGGAGCACTGTAGAAGGTGTGGCCTGGGTCAGAGAGGAGCCCTAGTGTTATAATCGTCTTGGACTCTACATAGCACGAATAAATACCACTACAAACAAACAAACATTTGCGATACTTACTCTTGCGCCATAAATGATGTGCAAGGGCAAATATTGCAAATATAAATGGTTAAAATTCGATAGAGATTTTCAGCAGCTACACCAGAACCCACTATCAGTTTTGAGAGTTTCTACTGTATTTAATTTTGTACAGCGATCAACTGTAATTGGTTCAAAAGTAGCACAAAATTATAATTTTCATACTCTTAGTCCTTGCATGAAGATATGGCCAAGATTAAGCAGTCAATGGCAATTTGCAAATTATCTTCTTAATTTCTGTCTACTGGGATATTGAACGTTTCTATCCCCAGCATGTCAGGAAGCTGAAAATTAGAGGCCTAAACCCTGTATACATGGACTCTGTCTGCTTCTAGTCGCGACGGACCAGTAGGACTGATACCCTAGCTCAAGCATCATCTTTATACCTAGTCTCATACAATTTTGTATACGACTAGGTATGACACATTTCCTTGTATCGGTGTACACACAAAATATGCTCAGGAGATAGAATTGGCAGAGGCTTTAACTTACCAGACCAAGTACTGTACCTGTAAATGTTGCTAAAACACAATTATCCATTCATCTTCATTAACCCAAGGGGCACATTTGAAGTATAATGTTGATCCAAACATTAGTCACCCGATCTACTGAAAATCGACAAATTCCACACCACATATGATTCCGATTCCTGTAAATCAACTCGACGCGGAGGTTTTCCATGATCGGCTGTGTGCGACTCGGCCTAATTTTGCTCATTGAAACCAATCCACATCCACCGATAAAGGTTTTTTTGTCTGTGAATATCTGAGGTGCGTTTGTCTATTGTGTCCAAAACCTTGGCTTACCAAAAATTACACAAAGGGAAACTCGAAAAATTCTCAAGATTTCTCCGATGTCTCCCGAATCATTAAGACAATCCTTGGTAGAGAAGCTGAGGAGCATAAACACGCCGGCCGAGTATGACGACGTTAAATATTTCAGTGAGGTACTTCAACTAGATTACGGCTTGACCGACAGAAGTTTCGAACAGAAAATGATTGAAGAAGCCAAAATCCTCGGAATCGAAACAACACTGTCGGAATCAAATCCTGAAGATCTTCACTTAACCTCGCAAGACTCCAAGACAAGCGTCGCGTTGACCCCTTCACGAACTTTATCAACGAGCTCTCTTCAAAGTAAATCCACAGATATAACAGAGCCACCATCCAATCAGCCCTCCCAAAAATCAATTGAGCCTATTGAAATCAAGGAAAATAACTGCAGAGTAAGCGTGGCGTCCGCTAAAAGTGGCAACAGTATGGAAGTAAAGGATAGACAGGAAGTTCGAGTTGGATTCCTATCTGCCATGCCAACCTACTTTTCAACATCACTTATCCCAGTTTCAACTCGAAAGTCATCGTATAGAATCAAAAAGATGCTTCGAATAAGGCTCTTCCGATCGCGACGGAATCAGACCTCAATCGACTTAACGCAGTGAGTTTATAATACGTGTGGCTAACGAACCAAAACTGACATATAAGATCTTGCGTTCGTTGCCGGGAAGTATTCAAGAGTAACACGGCTCGGCTGACTCTATCCTGTAACCACTCCCTTTGTGACAGTTGTACACAGTTCCTCGTCTTGCAATCGTGCAATGATGACGATATTGAGCTTCCACAGCGATTTCGCAAAACAGATGTTACTGGATCAGTAATCGAGACCATCTTATCAAACGACGAACGAACAAACTTCCTCAGAAGTATTCTAAGACTTAGCTCTCCAGCTGACTTACGGAAACTTTGTCCCCTTCCTGCATGTCGTTATCAGGCGCCAAACCTCAAACCAATGAACATTAGACGATCCTTAGAATTCAACCTCCACAACCAAGAGGAAAGAGTACATCGGAGCTCCACAAAAATTAAAAATTCCGCAGATCAGAAAATCAAGTCCAATAGTCAGCCTGCACGCGAATCACGAAGATTTGCTGATTACGGCAACGAGGCTGTAACCTCTAATACTCGTTTGACCAGCCGCTCCAGCTTCCGTCAAAGTAAGCAACGTAAAATCTACGGCAAACAAGGGGAAGCATGTTCTCAAGTTGATCACGACAGCGATGAAATTTTAGAAGAACGAGATGATAGGGTAACTGCTGATGAAATAGAAGCAGCCCAAAAACGAACGATGGAAAACTGTGAATTATCAGCACTTCATGCAAGACAGATAAACGAAAGGGATCGGTTCCGCGCATTTGAACGAAAGATGAAATGGTTCATGTTGTCTCGCCACAGGCAGCAAAGGGCACAAATCTTGGAAAAGTATGAAGAGCGATTCAAAACGATGAAAGAATGCCACACCAAATGTGCTATAAGATTAGAAGATAGCCAAGTTCTTGCCGAGATGGACCTTAGAAGCACGTTAAGACAGGCCGAACAGGGTGTTCGCACTCGACTCCGACACATGGAAGCTTACTGTAATAGCATAGGCCCCGGTTCATCCGAAAACGTGTCTTCACGCGTTGTTACTGAACGAGATCTGAAAGAGCTCGGACAACAGTATAACATACAAGATAATATAACACAGCTTCACCAGAGCAAGATTAATATCCTGCGCGAGAAGCAAGCTAAACAGATGGAACATCTTCTGGCTCAGCAAGAACATGAACTCACAAAACTTAATGCTAAGCGACATGAAGAAGTTAATGCAGCAGAAAAACAATTCGTAATT
Source organism: Podosphaera xanthii (assembly GCA_028751805.1). Classification (NCBI taxonomy): domain Eukaryota; kingdom Fungi; phylum Ascomycota; class Leotiomycetes; order Helotiales; family Erysiphaceae; genus Podosphaera; species Podosphaera xanthii. The sequence goes on from JAPWIX010000019.1 coordinate 263,257, forward strand.
GAGATGCAGGGTTTAGTCGAGCTATTTGCTGTTCGGAGGGCCAATCTCCAGCGTAAGTTAGCACTGGAAGAAAAGATAGAAAGAAAGAAGCTCGAACAGAAAGAGAATACGAAATTTGCACCTCTGCCAGTTATCGAATGGCCGGAACAAGATTTGGATACAGAGTTAGAGTCAGAATTACAAGGTGCCAAACAGGAGCTCGGAGCTATTACCGAGTGAATTGAGATTTTCTAATACAATGCGGGCCTGGGATTTGTCAAGCGATGGCGCACAAGTTAGTATAAATTAGCAGGGCGTTGGGGGGCTAGGATTTCCTATAACTCGGCTTTTCTTTTGTTGGCAAAAAAAAAAAGTTATTACGTATCATGACCGACGTGGACAGGATTTTCTTTACACTATTATTAAGCTCTCTAAATTTTGAAAGTCATATTTACCTATACACATATTTCTTGGCTTTGTTTGGTAGTGTCAAATAAATTAAAGATCAGACCTGGCTGATCTAAATCAGTCAATTTCTTCTGTACATGATAGCAATGCATTGGAACGACTCTTATGGTAAAGTGAGAATACCTGAGCAACAGATACTTGGTTATGTGCTAACTTCATTCTCGGTCCCACTTTCAGTCGTAACCCGAGAAGGATGTCTTGCGCTACTCGAAGCCAAAGAAAACGTAATAATTCTGAGCAGAAATCTAGCCCCGTCTGTTTGTCGAGTTGGTCGTATTGCGGAGTGATACAACGTCCGGGTCGTTCTCTCAAGTTCAGTCGAGGTATCAGACGCACATGCTCCACTCAAGACAGGAGAGAGCCGGCTCGAATCCAGTAAGACTCACCCACATATTGCGCATCGTCATGCATGTGGCGATGACGATGGTTCACTGGATAACTACGGTGTCTGAGATACGCTCCTGCTGTAGAAATTAACGGATGGAGGCAGAATGCGATATCAGGCGCCTAACATTGAGTAATATCTTCAAATGAAGTTCAAGTATGAGTTCTTCTCATGTTATGCAGATTCATCGCTTCAAGTTCCGTACCAGAACTACTTCCTAACAAAGACCAACGGCTGTGTTCATAAGTGTGACTGAAACAAATACGCGTTATGCAATCGAGGGCCAAAGCTTTATGTTAAGTTGAGAAAAGCAATTGGATGACGGGGTAGTAGTGGAGTAGGTTACATCTGCATCCATGTAGTTTTACATTGACTCGTGGTTAGATCAGTCACCGAGAATTTAACTTATCATCTCCGATCTGACAATAAATCAAAATCCGAACCGAAAACTGACCAGGATGCATAAATAGCCTGCCCCAGGTAAACTAAGTATGAAAGAGGCGTTTCAATCTATAAATATACCAGTATGTTTGTGCGCCGCGGACGGTAGGTAATTTCCGAATTATGGCAACGTCAACGCAGGAGAATAGTCGAAAGGTGTATCGATCAGTCAGGGTCACTGTGGCACACTTCTTTTTCCACATCTCTTGACCGGTGCTTTTCGCCCACCGATCAGAGCTCCGTGCATCATCCTTGTGACAATAAGGTTTCTTTCAAACTATCCCGATATTGCTGACCTTTCCTCCCCTAGGTCCGGCTGCTACGAAGCAGATTAGCACGGGCACATGCATATGGGATCGCGTAATCATGTCCAGGAGAGAAGCCGTGTATCAGATGAATCCCAGGTAGCGGGGTCGCCAGCTGAAGCGATGAATCACGCACGCCTGCGACAGAACGTGCGTAAACCGTAGCGGCTTCGTCACATGTCCACCGCGATTGGATTCGTTATTCGGGCCCGATCCCTCAGCACCGGTGTCTCTGATGCGGCAGAGCACAAGAGTTGGGAAATTGCTGCTCGTCGCCTTGATCGGGGAGTTGTGCCCAACGAAACTTCGCTGACACCCACTCCGTCGATTAGTAGCCCCCGTCAAGGTGCACTAGGACTTCGACCTCGCTGTGTCCGTGCTACGTTCACCGGCACCCCCTACGGATAGACCCGTCTACCATGTCGGCCCCTTGGAACGTCTGCGAGGACGGTCAAGTTGATACCACAGTAGCCTCCATGCCGCCCTATCATGGGCTCGGTATAAGTATAATTCAGGTTAGTTGAAGTTTTACACTTTAGATCTGCCATACTTTCCCCTGCATCCACACTGTTGCATAGGGGTATTAAATGCAGAAGTGGCACAACTTGAAGACATTTGAACAATAATTAAACCGGGGCTCCCTCTAGGTTTACAAGGAGTCTCCTGTTGAACATCTCCTTCGTTGCACGTTCCCTACCACGACGTTGAGTGCACAAGATTATTTTTCCCAAACAAACCCGTTATCTATATTTAGTTGTTGATGATTCCGCCCTCATTATGCACGGTCAAATATGGCACTAGTGTCGGAGGAATATGGTTCAAGCTTACCAGGTCCGGGAAGTGGACGGACCAAGTTTATGGCACTGTACAGGGTGACAAGGGTACGTTAACGAAGGCTAGGCAGTAAATTCTGATTATTCCGATGGTATAAATATAGAAATGTAGTACACATAACTTATTCTTTAACCTTCGTTAACTTACCCTTGTCCCCCTATAGATGCGGCTAAAAGCGATAGTGCGGTGGGGGTCATTATTCATAAGATTTATTAAAGCTTTATTACTTCTTGAAGTACATACTCTGACGTGCAGTACTTGAATGCAGGAGTCAGCACAGCCAACGAAACTGAAGAAAGTCTTGACAATACAGTCGTCCCTCTTTAACTCGATAGTGGGTCCCGGTATATGTGTTGAAAAGATTCATTGTAACTTGGAATTTTACATTTGCAACACTTATCCTTACGGGTCATTTTGCGTGCAGGGGTAAGTATTGCAAATGTAAATGGTTGAATTTGAATGAATATTTTCAACACTTATACCGGGACCCACTATCGAGTTAGAGAGGGACGACTGTAATGATACCAGAACCTTCATGTGTTGACAACTGAGAGTCGACTACAGTACAATCTCGCTATAACAATGTGGGGCAAAACTTAATCAAGGCTCCCGATTGGAGGATTCAATTGAATTGGCCAATCGGGAGCCTTGGTTAAGTTTTGCACCACATTGTTATAGCGAGATTGCACTGTACTCGTAGTTCTCCGGGACATGGATGCACGTTGTCCCTACGCCCATATAATTTTGTTCGGGACTAGGAACATAGATAGGGCATACTCCGGTACAAGCATAAACTTTATTCCTCGTCCGATACAACTTTGTATGGGTCGATGTATAAAATTAATACTTGTGCCGGTGTACACGTCTTAGATAACAGGGAGAAAGCTGAGGAGTGGCTGAAATTAGTTTTATACGTCGCTGCCCCGCATTTGGCAGCAACGACGCACAAGAATAATTTCAGCCACTGACAAATTCTACTCCGGTCACTCGGTACGACACTGTGTACATGTTCATGTTTGGGAACCGAACAGCCTGGTGGATAGTAACCCCTACGCCATGCGATCCATAACTTCTGACTAAACTGTGCGGCCAGCAGTCCGCCGGCAACGTCGTTCCTCGGCTCCCCGTGCCGGAATATAGCAGGTCGGGGAATAGGCCCGGGGTGTAGGGCGACCACGGATGATTTTGGTTGAAGATGGGCGAGTTGTGGATGGTACATGATAAAGTTCTGCTTATCACATGAGGTTTGGTTTTAAAGGACGTTTGTGCCATGATGTAGTTCATGGGCAGGCGTGACGAGGGGAAGAATATTATGTAAGCGAGATCTTCTGGCGGGAGGTACAGTTTACCCTACCCTTAGGGTAGTAATTTCGCAGTGGGTCCAAGACAGGGGTTTTATGAGGGTATGCTAGGCCTAATTTGGTATGGTCTTTAAACAAATGGAGTTTAGCCCCTGTATTTATGAAAGTTTATGAAATCTCCTCAAACTTTTTGTATGACAATTTTCTGATTGAAGAATTTTGCAGTGGGTCTTACTTGCCGCTAAGCTCAATTTGTATAATGATTGACTGCATAAAATTGTACATTGATGCTAAATTTATCTACCTAACTACCAAATCCACGAATAAGAAAATCTGACTCCAAATTTACATGAAGACAACAAGCAAAAGCAGACAGCTGTCAAGGACTACTTTGGAAATTACTGAGAATCAAGATTTAGTTGGTCCTCTATCAGCTTCCAACGCAGCTCGACACTTTTCGGCATATTTTCTATCAGATCATCAAGATATTCATCAGGCACACAATTCCATGCTTCTTGTTCGATAGCCCGTAACTCGTCGTGGATACGCTGCTTCCCCCGACCCAGGCTCGGATATCTCTCTTGGACATAATCTTTCATTTATCCCAAACCGCTTCAATCGGATTCAAATCTGGCGAATAGGGTGGCCAGTCGATAGGATCTGTATATCTCTCCTGGAACTCTTTTATCGTTCTTTCAGAAACATGAGCAGGGGCATTATTCTGCATCCCAAAGAGCCAAGGTCTCATCGAGACCATACCGTCAATTAGAGGTAGTATCTTAGAGCAGTACTTTTCGGAGTCGATAGTCTTCCACTCTTTTTCCCAGAACAAGCTAGGAACTTTCTCTGACCCTGCAAAGGATCCCCAGAACATCCAACCGTTTTTCTATCTTATCTTATTACCAACACACGTGATATAAAATTTCTGGTTGGTCTATGTCAACTTATTAGAGAGAGAAAGTCTTTCAAACCAAAAAGCATTGTGCTACCCGTCCTTGTGATACAGTCTCTAGTGTGTTGACCGTCTTTAACCCAAGTTTCGTCCGTCCAGAGAATCGATCTCCAGTCTTCTAGGGTCCAGTCAATGTAAGCTGAAGCCCATTCTGTGCGCCTCCTTTAAGTTAGTTCGGAGACTGGAGGCTTGTTGTCACAGGATGACGCCTGTAACCCCTCTTCTGTAATTCGCTTTGGATGACGCGCTCGCTGATATCCAAGTGATCGAATGGCACCAAAGCAAGATCCATGTAACTCATCCTTCGATTTTCATAAAATTCATTAATGAACTTCTCAATTCCATCGACAGCCTCAGTTGAGAGTTCCGATAGATGACCTTACCTCTTTTTCGGTGTGACAGAGCCGCGGCGTAGCAAAAAATAATCCTGTCCCCTAGAAATCCCAAGTTGTGCCGCAATTTGGGATTGGTTTTTACCGCCTTCATGCAGAGCCATTATATAAAGTATTAGCTAAATATCAGTCAAATTCTTCCCTAATTTTAAACTTACTTGCAGGCATTAGTCTCTTGACAAGTATTTGCGTCTAGGTGTCGAAGGTGGAGATTGAGGCGGCCGTGATGATTCCGTGTCTGGTGTAAATTTAGTAGCTATGTAAGTCACTGTCTTCCGAATTAAATACCTTGGCTGAGGTAAGGAGAAAGTTTATTTAAAAAAGCTGAGGATACCTAATACCCAATAGCTAATTATATGATAATATAATGTAATATGAAATAGATTAAAGCATCAAGTTTCTCACTTGATGATCACAGTATCAATAATAACGATAATAGTTAAACAAGCCGTTGAGTGTGTGAAGAAAACAGATTCCTGAAGAAAGAGATTTATGTTTCTGAGGAGAAATCGACTTATGCAGATAATAGCCCGAAAATTTAGGCCAAAATAATAGACATTCGCAGATCATAAGACTAGTAGGGGTATAACCCCTGAAGCGATATGCAGACCCATATTTCCCCACTGCAAAATTACTACCCTGAGGAGATGGGACTCTCGTTGTAAGAATGTGGGGCAAGGCCTAAATGAGACTCCTCATTGGAGCACTTGATTGGATTGGCCAATGAGAGCCCTTGTTTAAGTCTTGCTCCATATTCTCACAACGAGAGTGTCTTGTACCACCAAACTTTCGTATCAGAATTACTATTCTTGTTCCTTCTACCTAGGTACCAACGTTCATGAACATACACAATGTCTCAGCCTTGAAGATTGTTGCTGCCTGACGTTATCTTTGTGTGTCATTGTCAGCAATTGCGAGTTATCGACAACCAAAATTCCGGTCAGAGACCAATATCCCTAAGGACTGAGAATCTTTCCAGTGTCGGGACGATAAATCTTGCGAACTGCGTTAAAAATTAGTGGCTTTACAGGGTATAGCCACATCTCTGAACCGAGACTATTATGATCGACGAAAGATCTACGTGGAAACCTTTCATTTCGTATGAAACAAAGACTTGACGCTATCATCATTAAATGATAATTTCGGATTTAAAAAAAAATTTTAAGCAATCCTTTAATACTTTTTGTGCTACCGGTTCCTACAGCAGCAGAGTACTAGAGCACTAAACTTCTGCTCTCCCAATAGAGATATTCCTGAAACAAAGGAGGGTCCAACACGCCGGACTATCATATAAGCTACCTGTCCAACAGACGATACGATCGGCATGAAATAAGATAAAGCTGCGCATGAACGGGAGAAAAGTTACGCCTGCTAGGAACAGGAGCAAAGATGGAGCCGAGTGGATCAGAATTTGTGGGCGTGAAAAGAACAAGGGTCGGCAGAAAGGAGCTGGAAAGATAGCAGGCTTCCAGGAGTGGAAAAATTCTAGGATAAGCCATAAAAAGAAGCAGCGCTCGGGTCGATGAGTGCCAGTTGATCCCGAATCTTGGAAAGCAGCAACTATTATGACCGACCATAAAAGAGGCAGGATAAGAATTACCAAGAAGGGTACATTTTCCAACATTCACAAAAACCTGAGCAGGGCCCAAAGTAGTATCGCCATGAAGATGTGATGTGAGCATAGAAGGCTCAACTCTTATAGTTAAAGCGTCAAACGCGACGTGCGCGTTTGAGTCGCATATCACTAGGGTCAATGATTCGAAAGCGCTGTACAATATAAAACAAGATAGGTTATAGAAACGAGACTCGGTCAGATGCCGGGAGGGCGATACGTGGTTGAGGATAGAACGGAGGGAACTACTTAGAGACATGTCATGAGACAGGCTACGGTGGACAGGAATCCAGGGCCAGAGTAAAGGTTTCGGGAAAGGTATACATAGAGATCGGGTATCTCGTATTGGGGGACATGGCCTTTGAGGACCGTTGTGTCTAGACTTGTGATCTTAGTATCTTTGATTCAGTAGGCTCATCTTGTTATCTTTAGGACCTAGAGTGTCCAGTCAATTTATTGCCTTATTCATCCAATTATTTATCTCTTATCTGCACCGAAGAAAAGGCCCCGGAGTAAACAGCCCAAAATGGCAATGTGGATATCCGTTACAAAACGTCAAGCATATGCTCTTGGCGTGTTATCAATGGGCAGAGAGGGGAGGGGAGATACTGCGATAAGCAGAGGAAAGGTCCGACGAAGCCATAATGAATAAGCCAGAAGACGTGGCTCGAATCACACAGTGGATTCTCCATAGAGGATGGTTTTGAGCAGTTTCGACTTGCTGCGGAAGTCGAAGCAGGAACAAAAGGGATCGTAAAGCGAGCGGGTAGAGGATAGAGCGGAATCTGCACTGGACGTACAATGTAAACGCACTTCCTGAAAGTAACCTAGGAAACTAAGCAAACATGAAAGAATATTCCAGATAGAAGCGAGGGGATTTCACTGAAAGGTTTCCCCTCATGTAAAGAACGAAGTTCTAGTCACCTGCATGGACCCAATGGGTGCCTGATCGTGTTAAATGAATTCAAATTAAAATACTATTTGTGCAATATCTACAATAAATATCAGAATATTAGCCTTGGTGCCTGGTTAGGCCACGTCTAGCTTCGTATACAGCCCTGATTCAGTGCCACAGCAACTATGCAAGCCACATCAACCCATCTTCATTTTGATCCACTGCCTAATCATCGGATCCCCTCACAACGTGGCGCCGGCTTTCTGGGGACCGCGACTTTCTGAAACCCAAGCCTGGATACTTGAATTGGGTAGAACCCTTCCTCACGGTTCTAGTATTTTTGCTTAGGCTGAGAGGGACTATTCTCTTAGTGTAGAAAACTAAAGTGATGGAGTGCCAATCGTCCCATAATAGGCAGGGAATTTTTTCTCCCCTTAATAGAGGGTCTACAGCATCCGTCAGAGTCGCCTTCGAATATTCTTAACGACACTTGTATTGTCGTAGACTCTAGTCACCGTGATGATGAGCTTAGATAAATGGGTCCAACCTTTTGATAAATTGATGACAATCCTGATCTTCCCAGTGACCCAAAATCTATTGCGTCGTCCGTCAGGAACTCAGAATTCATTTCTCCAGCAAACTCTTGCCTGATCTTCTTTTTCCCAATGTAGGTGACTATTGGTGAACTCATCTCGTCTTTGAATACTCTCGGGGGGTAGACGAAGTCTTGCAGAGACGACTATAGGAGAGTGTCCTCTATTTTACCTTCTCATCGAATCACCTTCTCACTGACGCTTAGTTGCCGGTAGACTTAGTAAGCGGTTCTCAACGGGGAGAGTACCATGGCTTCTCCTTCGACCTCCTAAGTACTCAAGTAGGTGAGACCACCGTTGGACTTGATAGAAGTAAAATGGTTCTTATCGGATGTAAAATAGAACTGTCTTTGATGAATTATCTGTTGCAGTGAAACTTTCCGTGAATAGTGGCCCGCGGTAGATAATCCCTTTTTTGGCGAATGTTTATTTGTGGTGTACTATTCGATTATTATTCGACTTACTTCGCTGGACTTATGACAACTGTTGTGCATCAGGGGGACGCTATACCGCACCACCATCCAAAATAATTATGGGTCCTATGTAATTTAGTTTCCTAAAGTAAAAGCAGTCAGATCGGCAACCTCCGTCATTCTATATTGAGGCAATGCACATAGTCTCTCACTATTATTGCTGTTTTGCTCTCTTATGAACATGGAATAAATTATGAATTTGATTTTAAGCTACTTTACTCTCAATCTTTATCCTGTTTTTAGAAAATCGTTGCCCGGCCAACCAACAAGGAGAAATCTTTAACTACTAACATTTGCAATCTAATTTTTTATTTTTTAAATCATTTTTGCGTATGCAGTCTGAGGCTATGACGCGAATGATTACGGAAGAAATGTAGAATATTTCAGTTTGACGTTTGGAACACTCTTACTCAGATTACATTTACAGATACCACTACGAGAATAACGCCTTGCGATATGTATCCTCTTCCGTGAATCCCCACCACAGGGAAAAGCGAGAAAAACCTGTGGTTATCTGATTATGCTTTCGTCATCCTACGAAAACGATATCACCGCGAGAAAAGTGGTGTGAAGGTCTTCCTGGATTCGAACCAGCTTTCTCCTGTCTCAAGTGGGCATGTGTCCAAGCTACCCAAACTCTGCTTGGGTGAACGGCCCGGACAGTGTACTACTGCACCAACCGACCCATATCTAATTTGTACAATACTAACCTTTCGCTAGGGTCGGATGGTGCAGTGGTACACTATCCGGGCCGTTCTTCCAAGTAGAGTCTGGGTAGCTTGGATACATGCCCCACTTGAGACAGGAGAAAGCTGGTTCGAATCCAGCAAGACCCTCACACCACTTCTCTCGCGGTGATACTGTATTCGTAGAATGACGAAAGCATGCTCAGATAGCCACAGGTTTTTCTCGCTTTTCCCTGTGGTGGGTATTCACGGAAGAGGGTACATGTCGTAAGGCGTTATTCTCGTAGTGGTATCTGCAAATGAAATCTGAGTATGAGTGTTCCAAACGTCAAACAGAGTTATTCTGCGTCACATACATATCTTCCGTAATCATTCGCGCCATAGCCTCAGGCTGCATACGCAAAAATGATTTAAAAAAAAAAAAAACCTTTCGCTCACATTCCGTGTTTAAGTCCAGCCCTGAAAATCTGATGTCAATACTCGAAAAATAATCCGCTGATACTCATCTGAATATCAAAGATGGAAGAAACAGAATAATCTCCCTCCTTCGTGAGGTCCTTTTTCATTCGCATGAGTCACTTTTTTCGGCCTGCTACCAGCATGCAAGAGCTGCTGAATATGCTTTTGTGCAATCCATAAAATCTACGACACGCTCCGCTTGTTAGATCAAGTGCATCGATTCTTAGCGTGCCGGCCGAGCCCTCATATAAATAACAGATAAAAGCGCTTGAAAGCGTTTCAGGAAGAGCTGTAAAATATGTGAAGGTTTTACCCTTGCGATAAGATAAGTCGCTGATCAAAAAGACAGCAAATTTTCTCTTCAGCCCCCAGGATATACCGATGTCACACGGGCTCTACAAGCTTCGAGATCAAATCCAGAATCTGAATAACGGAGCCTAACTCAAGCAATACGGATCGGCCTCCTCAACACGCACCTATCTCTTTGCTGCGTTGCACCGAGTACTGTGTTGGCACATATCAAAGGCTCGACGACAAAAAAACTAAGTTAGTACTTGGCACTTAATTTTACCCAAGGATATTTAGTTAATTTAAAAAAGCTGTAAAACCACATGCTTTTCATTCTTCTTGGCACATTTACCGATTATTGCCAGGCCAAGAGCCAATGCCTTCTCTGCCTGTTCTTGATCCCGTCTCAGCATCCAGAGGGCCAGCTGAAGCGGCAGAGCGGCCGGCCCAAGGCCGAAAATATGTGAGGCCCCTAGCTGCAGCTACTGGCAGAATTTCGAGTCAGTTTGAGCAGGCTCTTATTAGACTTTAACACTTTGGTGTTTGCATTCTAAATATTCACAACAAGCTATTGCGCAGAGTATTTCAGTCAACAGGACACAACCGTAGCACCTGTCCTCCAAGAGCTAGGGATATTCCACATGGTTGAATTATGTAAACTATATTCTGAAGCATCTTTCATGTTTTCTATTTGACACTCTACTAGTAATTGGAGTTTATAAATTCGAATACTTTATCTCAATTGACTTCACGCATTATTAGATTCTGTGACTGCTAGTAATGTGAGTTCCAAACCCTCCTTTGCCAAATACAATGATACAAATTACTAGACGTTAATTAAAGTCTACTCAATACGCGCAAGCTTAGTCGCACTTTTATTAGGTTAATTATGTAGGTAAACAAACAATAATTCTGTTCAGTAATTACTCACTATAAGTGGATAAATTATACGGTGTCTCAGTCCTAAAGATTGTTAGTGGCTGAAGTCAGTTTTGTATGTTAAGATATGTAGCTGCAAGGTACAGACGCACAAAACTAACATCAGCCACTAACAATCTTTAGAGCCGAGACACTGTACACGACAGAACTATGATCTGCAGTGGTAGGCTCACCTATTTTGAATGGCAGTGCTAGTTATCAGAAAGTGGTTGTGCGGTATAACGGCTCCCTGTACATCACCACTTTTTCTTAAATAAATCATATTGTATTCAAGCTCTAAGCAGGCTGGCAAAGACGAACTCTTCACCTTCACGCGGTGACGGCTGTAAACGCCCAGTATGTTCGCACATCTGGGATAGCCAAGAAGAGTCGCAATCGGATTCCGACCTAACGTACACGCTTCATCACCCTCAGTCAAAATTCAACAAAGCGTCATTAAATCCAATCCGAAGAAGCCGCTTTCACCAATCCGCCGTCTTCCGTCTCCCGAAGTAACGATCTACGAACCCCGCCAATGACTGCGACGACCGGACTGTTACCATCTTCTGCGTTGCTTCGGCGCACCTCCATCTACAGACCCACGATTATACGAATACCCGACGGAGGAAGAAAGTCGGAGGGCACAAAGATGGAGAGATTTTTACGGCTTTGGAAGGCCAGGTAATCGTGGGAATTTATGAGATACTGAGGGATAGGGAGTTTGGCAAGGGAAAGGGACGTGATGGTTTTGGAGGGAGGATTTATGGATCTGCGGTGGAATTTTTGACTTTGGGAGTGTTGTGTGTGCCAAAGTTTTTTAGTTCGGATAGGTGCTGCCACCACTTTTAAAACTGGCTGCGCTTCCTTTTTGGGGGTGAGACATGCGACTTCGGTTGTTACGGCGGTAATCGGGGCGAGCTGGGGTACTGTTGGGAAATCTTTTTTGTTGCGTGGACGTTCGCGGCGGAGAGGAAAGGGGAGATGCAGGGCATAGAACCTTTGGCACTTTGTGTCTTTTTTTTTTTTTTTAAGCAAAAACTGGCGAGTAACAGTCAGGGAATTAGGTAGTTTAGAGTCTCTAGGGATCACCTATGCGTACCACGCCTCTTGGGTGCAGGGCTTGTGCCTGATACGTAATGAATTCAATCAATCAATCAAGCTCTAAGCTATCACAGAAAATTAGAATTTTTTTTTTCTATTTGTCTCAGAGCCTCAACTCCAGTACTCCCCTGCAACCCCTTTGCACTAGTGTTAAGTTCACAACTTAACAACTTGAGGCCATTAGTTAAGGCGTTCCCGGTGGATTCATCTCTCCAAGGAACTACAGCAGAGCCTGTCAAGACCCCTAGAGGGTCCCGGTATAATTATTGAAAAGATTCATTGAAATTTGGCCATTTCAACTTGTCCACCCACACAAAATGGCCGGTTGTGGGACATGTTGCATGAGTAAGTACCAACAAACCGATACATCTTAACAATAATTAAACCCGAGACCCACTATGGGTTGTGCAGGCTCTACTGTCATCTACAGGGGCTTAGGGGTAAGTGAAGGCAGCATGTCTTTGCAGGGCTTTTAGTTACCGATTATTATACCAATATGGCGGTTTCCTTTGTTGATCTTTTCTAGGCGAGGCCATATTAGGATAAGCTCAAAACCTAAGTATCAATTTAAGGTGAGAAATTTCTTAGCGACGAGAGTGAAGCTAGTATGTCACTCTTGGCTAAATGTTGAATGGTATATTAAGAAATCCACATCAAGAATAATACCAAGGATTTCGATAGATCTATCTCAAGATTCTAATATACAAAGTGTTCCTAATGTGAAGTTGGACCCCCTTGAACTCTAACTACCTCTTCACATCTCTTTGACATGCTTAGAATGAGTGATCGAAGCTTATCCTCTATTGTACAGTTGTATCAGGCCTCTAGTATAATTCGGCAATTCTCTGCTTTACTCCTTTGCCTCCCCCGCTCAAACTCTGGATATACATTTTGAATGTATAGTTTCATCATATCCCACACATTCTCAATTGGATTTAGATCCTGGGGGTATGGTGGCCATGAAATAAGTTGAATTCCATGTGCCATGAGATAATCTCTTGCCGTCTGTTTCAGTGCCAGTTCACAACAAGGGGAAGGATGTGTTGGCGATAGCCTTCTGAGGTCATCTTGCCCCAGACGGCTTCCGAGAAAACACAAGGGCCTCTCTCGATTCCGGCGAAATTACCCCAAAACATCCAAGAATTATTCTTACGGTATCGATCAACGACACACATATTATCATAAGCCTCTCCTTTCTTCTTAGACTATGAGTAATCAAAAAACTTTTGGATTTACATAGGAATTGCTTACCTCTCTAGTCACATAGCTCGGCATAATAGGTCCGTCCTCAATCCAAGTTTCGTCGCTCCAAAGTACTTGCGACCATTCTTGTTCTTGCCATTGAAGGCGTTGTTCTGCCCGTACTTTCCGTGCCATCATGTGATTCCCTGATAACGGCGGAGACCTTCTCGGAAGGCATCGAGAGTACCCTCTTCCCTTGAGTGCACTACGGATTGCACTTTCTCTGGCAGCCCATGAGGAGAAATGAACTGACAGTTCTAGATAAGAACATTGTCGCGCCTCGCGAGAATTGCAGATGAATTCTTCCAACTGATCGATTTGGTTAAGAGAAAGTTTAGGAGGGCGTCCAGTCCTTAGTTTAGGAGATGCACGACCAGATTGAACAGTGTTCTTGACTTGTGAATTTGTTACTCTTAACTGGGTCACAATTTGATTGTACGTGAATCCCGTCCGATACAGTGCAGGTATCTGAGGAAAATCAGTTCGTATAAGTGCCTAGTTCAGTACCAGAATTCTACACATACCTCAAGTCTTTGATCTCGACTGAGATATGGAGCACGAGTTTGATCTTGTAAAGTAGCTTGAGTATTCATGATCAGAGGATAGTAATTCTAATAAAGTAGATTCTCGGGAGGCTTGTGCTAAATTGCGAATGGCGTTAGATAACTTTGTCTTTTTCTGATATCTGTAAGATGTTTTAATTAACAATGATGCAGCCGTAGTATATTACGAACATACATCAAAATTGGCATTACCGATGAAATGAAATAGGTGTGAAAGATTAGATCATATGATCTCGTCTAACCTAGAAAATTGTATGGCATGGCTAGGATATATCCATATTATAACCCCTGTATATAAAATTTCCAGCTGCCTTCACTTACCCCTGAGCCCCTGTATGTCGATTTAATACTGAGTCGACTGGGTTATTGACTTTTGTTTTGGATTTCACCGACAGTACACTCTCGTTATGAGAATGTGGGGTAAAACTTTAACAAGGGATCTCATCAGCCAATCCAATGAAATCCTCCAACGAGGAGCCTTGTTGAAGTCTTGTCCCACATTCTTATAACGAGAGTGTACTGTGCCGCTACGGTAAGTTATTACAGGTGGGTCTGTGCAGGGTATATCTCGCTTCAGGGGTTAAAAGTGGGAATATATGGGGCCTATGACATCTGACTCAAAGTCTAAAATATGTCGGCCTTAATTATGAGGATTGTAATTTTTATGCTGGTTAGCCTTGCTTCTACAGAGTCTTCTCCCGAACGTCTGCCCCACCTCTATTGTTCAGCAATGCAGTAGAACCCCTCTTGGCTAATAGTAGGTCCCGGTATAATTACTGAAGAGATTCATAGAAATTTTATCGTTTATATTTGCAATACTTACCCCTGCGTGCAAAATGACCTGAAAGGGTAAGTGTTGCAAATATAAAACTCCAAGTTACAATAATTCTTTTCAACACTTATACCGGGACCCACGATCGAGTTGGAGAGGGATGACTGTATTCATTATTTTATTTTAAGGATTAAAAAGTGGACCTGAACGCATAAAAGGAAATATATACTCTATAGCGCACGTAACATTGAGCGAACCTCGTTATTAGGCTAGTTTCGGCTAGCGCGTCGAGCCCACCACGAGATTGTCACATTGTATACTGGTAGAATTGCCCAGGCCAGGGTGACTAGAGCTCTGGAGACCATGTCTACGAGGTATTGTGACCGGGTAGAAGTTTAGCGACCGCGCCGGTTGTAAGTATGACCTCGCCACCAAGCCTCCTGCTGATTGATATCTGCACAACACGGCGCAGTTGGACGGATGCGCAGCAGGTGACGAGTTTTTGTGTTGCCTCCCTTGTACCATGTTCAAACGCTGTGGTTGATTACTTTGTTCTAGCGTCGTCTCGTAATACCAATAGCCTTAATTATGGTCTATAGGCCTTAACCCTGTAACAATTTGGGGCGACGTTAACCGACTTATTAATCATATACTGAATATAAATTTATATATAATACGAAGAGCACAGTGAGCTCTGGTTCAGTTGTTGTCCTATCCCTCGGTCGTCTAGTTGGTTTATGGCGTCCGGCTGTAAATGATCAGTCCACCGGAATGTCGCGCGTTCGACTCGCGCCTGAGGGACTAATTATTTTTACTATTCTAGCACAAGATCGATTTCCTCCCCCTAGGCCTAAGGATGAAAAGCTTGATATCATCAAATAAGTGTCAAAAGCAGAGTTTCTTTAGGTCGTACTTCTCATAACAATAGATACACTAGCGTCTAAAAGTGCGCAGTGAAACCACCACGTTGATTAAATTTTACTATAACTCTGCAACAACTTCTTCAAATTTAATAATTCTAGGTTCAAGTAAAATCTAAGCCATTTCTTGAATAAGTCAAACTTTGTTTTTTGTAAAAATAATGATTAATTGTAAGGTTCGCGTTGCTCTTGGCACTTAATGTCTATTGCGCATTTTTAGACGTATCATTTCACCACGTGGTAGAGCCTGCGTTAACAGACAACTATGCTGTAAACTTCAGTTTATTTATTTATTTATTTTTTTAACATCAACCGATCTCACTATCAAGACTTCACATAGCTACATACCGACGCGTCATGTCAAATCTTCCCCGTCCCCCTCCTTCCCTTCCCCCACCACCCCTACCTGCCTCTACTGCAAACAATGGAGAAGGGTCGCTGATAGAATTGCTACTGTCAACTACCTTTGCCGCCAACACCAGGACTCAGGAGGTCACTCTCCTGTTCCAGAACATTGCTTGCGTTCTAGACAACACCATCATTGAGAATGAAAATCTTCCCCAGCACCTCAAAAGGCCCTTCTATAACTTCGTTGTTGATCTGAACTCAGTAGCACGCAGGCACTTTGACTGCTATGTCAGAGGCTCATCTTGACCTCCGATTCCTTATTCAACTGGTGAGCTTCCACAGTCCCATACGGTGCCTTCAGAAGCACAAAGGAGCCTTCCACGGCCCCAAGTTGCTGTCCCAAGAATGCATCAAGCTACAAACCCTGGAGTCGCTAAACGCCCTTTATCCTATGCCAATATTGTCTCTACTCCGGCCCCTAGACCTTTTACCCAGAAGACTAAGAGACCAAACAACCCTGATTTTACCAAAAATAGAGCAAAAAATAGAGAAATCCCGGAAGATAATCGTCTTTTCGTTCGAGTCTCCTCAGGCCATCCCGCCCTCTAAATGTCTCCCTATGCGGTTATGCTGCAAATTAACAATCATTTGAAAGAAAAACTCGTGCGAGAAGTTCAGTCGATCAAAACGGGTTTTGCAATCTGCCCAATATCAACAACTGCCCAAGAGACTTTATTTGCTCGAATGGGAGAAATAGAAACTTTCTTGTCCACCCAAGGCCATTGCAAGGTAGAAAAGCCGACATCACACATTGCCTACAGGCTCTCTGGTGTGCCTCGCTCGTACCAAGGCTTCGACGGGACCTCAATGACAACAACAGAGATTACTTCTGAGGTCGTGTCTGACGCCCTCCTCCATCTCACAAACGTTGCCCCGCTGAACATTCTTGAGTCTCGGGGCCAATACGACTCTGATTATTCTCCCACCAAAAGTTGGGTCGTACTCTATCCCAAAGGCCCAACTCTTTCCAAAGTTCTACCACTATTTGGCGTTCGGGTCCCGGTTAAAATTCTCCCACAGAGACTACGCACCCCACAATGTGGTAGGTGCTATGGTTGGCACAATGAGAGATCGTGTGCTAGACTTCCTCGCTGTAGAGTCTGCGGCTCCACTCAACACGTGGAGAGCGGACATACCTCATGCGACCCCTCTAGGGATCACCTACGTCCTCCTAAGTGTGCCAGTTGCCATGGCCCTCATCCAGCCGACTCATTAGAATGCCTAATCAGGCCCAGAAAAGACAACACCTTACCAGCTAAAGCTCAGATGGCTGAAATTAGACAGGCAGCAGCGGCAGCTAGACTTCGATTATAAGCCGCACACTATGGAGTGATGGGAGGACAAGCCACTGATGGTGTTCCAGTAAACAGCTGCCCAGTACAAGTTCCACAAACTCTGCCAGTCTCACAAACCAAACTAGCCCCACAAACCCAGCCGGTTCCACAAACTCCTCCGTCCGTTCGAAGACTTTTTACCGAGTCTCCCTTATTGTCTAGAGGAAGATTTGCATCTCTAGATCTAGACATGCAAGTAGATAATGTCGAGGATACGGATGAATATTAAGCTCTCGTCATTAAAGATATTTTCAGTTAATGTTGGACGTTGCTCCGCCACTCACCAAATCGCTCTCGAAACAGCATTCGAAAATTGTATAGATATTTTACTATTTCAAGAACCATATATTTCTAAAGATATAGCTCGGAAACTAACTTGCAAACACCCATCCTATCAATGCTTCACACCTATAGATGACTGGTCCATTCGACCTCGTATACTCACCTACACAAACAAAAACAATGGCCTATCGTTTGTCCAAGATGCCCCTGTCACTGATTTAGAAGTAGGCAAAGGAGACCTTCTACTCCTAACAATTAAGTTCCCCGGGAATATGGACGTTAAAGTTATAAATATGTACAATGCCCCTCCTGGAGCTATTGATCCAGGCGCCGGTGCCTCTTTCCTTTACTCACTCGCTGAAACAAATTTCCTTCCTAAGACCATTCTAGCCGGAGATTTCAACCTTCATCACCCCAGCTGGAACCCTTCCTATCATAGCTCGACTTCAACACAAGCAGAAGATCTATTTCGCTGGATTGAGTCGAGAAACTACTCCCTGGCATCCGAAATGGACGTTCCAACCCATAACCGTGGGAATGTTCTCGATCTTTGCTTCTCTTCTAGTCTTCTACTCTCAGAGGGTATCTCTGTCACAGATCAACTAGTAGAAAGCAATGGGCGTTTGTATAGGAGATGGTAAAGTAATAATTCAACTATGAAGATCTATCTGGAGAATTTGGCAGTAACATATATACATCTTTAGTATCCCTTGCTCAACAGTCTCTTCTAGAAGGTTCTGTCCACTCAATATTTCCATCTGTAACTCTAGTGGTTCTAGCTGATTCTATCCCCTTCTTTGAGATTCTCCAGTGCTCGCTTACTGGTGTTTACATAATGGTCTCGAAGAATATTCTAGAACACTCCTAAGTATCCCAGGAGCTATGAGTCTATCCCTTCCCTTAATTGTAACAAAGCCTACGCTGGCTATCGTAGGCTACAGGTGAAAATCGGCTCACTAGCCGTCACAATCTCAGCCTCAGTTCAACATGATTACGATGTGGGATCAGACCACTTCCCTCTGCTTATTAAAATTCCATGCCAAGCACGAAGAAAACCTCCTACACCAAAGCTGAGGGTTGCAACCATTCATGAAGAAACATTCTTTTCTCTGCTACACACTCATTTAGATTCAATACTCCCTCTTACAGATAAATCTTGTGCAAGCCTTGATTGTAGAGTGGAGAAAATCATTCAAATCTTACATAGCTGTTTTCGGGATCCGCAAAAAGATCTCTCCCACACTACAGGGGACAACCATGGTGGAATCAGGGCTGTAGAACAGCCAAGAAGATATACCGCAACGCTTCTCAAACTGGCAATGCAACCTTTGAAGACAAAAAAGCCTTTCGTAAAGTTATTAAGAGGGCAAAAATTGCTTTCTACCGGAAAATCATGGATGAAGCTGCAAACGCAAAAGACGTCTTTAGTATAGCAAAGTGGCATAAATCAGGAGGGCAATTTATTTCTCCTCCCCTAAAAGATCTAAATGATCCGGATGGCCCACCAGCTCAGTTGCCCAAAAGCAAGGGCGATCTTCTAGCGAGATGCCTATTGTCTAATCAATCAGAGGTTGAAGATATCCCACTTACAAGTACAGCGGTTGCAAGCACTTCTCTTCCCTTCCCCAAGATCACTTCAGAAGAAATCTCAAGATCCATCTTAAGAGCTGGCAATGCCACACCTGGCAAGGACCAAATCCCTACTGCTGTTTTAAGACTGGCCTGGCCATAAATTGCAGACTTAGTAAAGGATTTGTTTCAGGCATGCTTAGATACTGGACACCATCCAAAATGCTTTCGCACGGCAATTCTAGCAATAATTGAGAAGCCAAAATAGCTAGGTATGTCTTCTCCCAGATCCTATAGACCAATCGCGCTTCTTTCTGTGCTAGGCAAAGGACTCGAAAGGCTAGTGGCTAAGCGGATGTCGTGAATAGCCATAAAGCACAAGCTCCTTACTCAGCAGCAATTTGGGGCGTTACCACTGCGATCCAGAGTTGATCTGACAACTTGCCTGACTCATGATATTGAGAGCGCTTTAGCTAGTGGAGAGACTGCATCAATTGCTACACTAGACATCAAAGGAGCCTTCGATGCGGTGTTGCCTGGTAGACTTGTTCGTCGCTTAAGAGAGCAAGGCTGTGAAAGGCAAACACTAAAACACAGTAGAACAAAGGATAGTGGCCGAAATACTGTCTATTTTCTACATGAGAGCTAACTAACGTACAAGCAGGCCTTTAAGTATTAGTTATTCCTGTTCGCCTACCTCAGATTAGAGTTTTTGATAATCCCCTAATTTCGCGTAATTTACTTGAGTAGGCTTGTTTAATTTTGGAAGCACTAGTACTTGTGGGCACTAACACGATCGTCTTTAACACCACTGTTATTTAAGACAAAGGCGCAGCCCGTGACATTACTCTCCGGTTTTCTCTTTTTTTTTTTTTTAGCGTGAAATGCGGCCTTGCTTCTTAGTTCCTGTTCGAGCTCCTAGATCCTCACCGACATCGTCACCCTTTCCGTATTTAGTTTCAAAAATTTCCAAAGCCTCTGTCTCCTCTACATTAGCGCGTGGTTCCCAGTTAGGTTCTTCAAACTGTTTCCATTTAACCAAGACCTCTCTGCGAAAACCTCTGCCCCGAAGTTTTCTTTTAGCTCTCAAAATTCTCTCAATAACTTGTTCTTCTTCACTGTTATCATTTATCAGTGGTGGTAGTTGTTTATCATTTGAGATTTGAGATGGTAATGGATCTTGAGGGTCGCGTTTTAGAAGTTCGACGTGGAACTTTGGCCAGATTCCCGGAGCAACATCTAAATTTACTACATGTGGGGAGACCACTTCCGTTACACGATATTTAGAATTTACCCAGGAAAGTTTTTTCGACAATTGAGGTGTTGAAATATTTTTTAGGTTTAGCCATACAAGGTCCCCTTTTTTATATCTTTCTTGCGGTTGTCGTTTTAAGTTTGCGTAAGATTCCATTCTTTGCTGAGCTGTTGCCATTGCGGCTTGTGCATATTCTTGGGCCTCAACGAGACGTTTAACGAAATTGTGAGCCCTTTCTTCTGGTTCTGAGCGATGTTTAGTTGAGATTGGAACTTGTTGAACAGGTTCTGCATGGTAACCGTGCGACAGAAAAAATGGGCTTAAACCAATTGTGGTGTCCCTGTTATTTAGGGCTAACATTGCCGATGGCAACATTGATGGCCATTCGTACTGCGAGTATGATATGAATGCCCTTAAATATGCCAGGACTTCCTGGTTCATACGTTCAGTGCTACCATCAGTTTCAGGGTGGAAAGCCGTTGACATGCGCTGATCTATGTTTACTAATTTGCAAAGACTTCTCCAGAAATTGCCGGCCCAGTTTGATCCGCGGTCGGAGGTTATGTGCGAAGGAAATCCATGAAAACGGTAATGACAGTTTACAAATATTTTTGCACACTCTTCTGCGGCCATAGAGTTTGTAGCTTCAAGGGTACAACTCTTGAGTAATCTGTCCGTGATTACCATCAAGTACCTGGGTTCTTGGGCAGACTTTGCTGGCAAATCTGTCATAAAATCTATCGACAACTCCGAGTGGAAACAATCTGGAACTGGTAGTGGTAACAGCAACCCTTTTTTCTTCTCCCTCCAAACATGTGATCTCCCACAGACGTCACAGTTTCTACAGAATACTCGCACCATTGATGATGCGCCGGGCCAAAAGAAATTACGTGATAGTATTGCGTACGTACTATCACGACCTGGATGTCCAGTTATATGAGAGTCGTGCGTCTTTTGAATGAGTGCTGTTTGGAGAGGTTCCCAATTTGGTATCCAGATACGTTTTCTAAAACGAAGCGCACCTCTTTCATCGAAATCGCATTCGGATATTGCAACCTTTAATTTCAACTCGCTAGGGAAAGTTCTCTTATCGCTCTTGACAGATTGATAGATAATATCAAGGCTATGGTCTTCGACGCAACCTCTGTCCCATAATGATTGTAGCTCAGAATCGTGGAAAATTTTACACCCTTTTGGTACTATTGACGCTGGATGGTAAGGTAGTGATTGGCTTCCTAGAATAGAACAATTTGTTATTTGGTCCAGGACAAATTTTGAACTTTGAGAGAATGGACCAATCCACGCGTTTTTAATCAACTGCATTTCCCTAGCCTTCAATTGTTCATCATTCTCATCATGCGGCATATCTTGTTCCCTTCGAGAAAGAGCATCTGGCCGGGCTGAACACTTACCGGCTCGAAATCTTAATTCAAAATTGAATTGGGAAAGCGTCTGACTCCAACGGACTTGCCGTTCTGAGAGTTTTCTTGATGTCATAAAATATTGTAATTTCTTGTGGTCGGATAGGACTATAAAAGGTTCTTTTAGTCCAACTAATTCACCACGCCATACTTCCAGAGCAGAAATGACGGCTAAGAGTTCTTTATCATGAATTTCATAGCTACACTCTGCCGGACTTAATTTTCTGGAATAATATGCAACTGGACGTAGTATGTTGTGATGGTCAAACTGAGATAAACATGCCCCTAACACATACCCTGAACAGTCTGCTTCGACTACGGTTTGGTTTTCGGGGTCGTAGAGAGCTAAGACTGGAGCTGTGACAAAAAGTTCTTTTAAAAATTCGAATGATTTTTGATGCTCTTCAAGCCAAAAAAATGCATGGTCTTTTTTTGTAAGATTTAATAGTGGCTGAGCAATTTCACTAAAATTTGGAATAAAATCTCGATAAAAGTTGGCGAACCCGAGGAAACTTCGCACTCCTTTTACCGAAGTTGGCGGTGCCCACAATTTAATTGCTTCAACCTTTTTTTGATCGACTTTTATTCCCTCACCCAAACTTATGACAAATCCAAGGTATTTTGTCTCCTTAACAGCAAACTCACATTTGTTTGGGTCTAATTTTAGACCAGCTTTGCTTAGACGCTTGAATACTGCATGCACTTTATGCCAATGATCCTTTAAATCACCTGTTGTGTAGATTAGTATATCATCGAGATATGCGGTGCAGAATACATCAAGATAATCTCCTAATGTCTCGTTAACATATCTTTGGAAGGCTGCTGGGGCTCCCTGGAGGCCAAATGGGGCAACAAGCCATTCATAGGAGCCGAATCTAGTACTAAAAGCAGTTTTTTCTTCGTCCCCTTCACGAACTCTTAACTTGTGGAAAGCAGCACGGACGTCTACCTTGGTGATCCAAGTCGATTTTGATATTGAACGCAATGTCTCTCGGATAAGGGGCAATGGGTATCGGTCTTTCTCTGTTATCGCATTCAGGGCACGATAGTCTACACAAAAACGTAGCCCACCACCAGGCTTTTTCACAAATAATACAGGAGCGCCTCCTGGAGATGCACTAGCCCTTATCCAGCCCCTTTCAAGATGATCGGTTAAAGTTTTCCTTAAGACCAGGAGCTCGTCTCTGGACATATTGTAAAGAGGACCCCATGGAATCGGGCTTTCTCTGCCTTTTTGGTCCTTACATAAGTTAATTTTCATGTCTGAGGGTCGGTGTGGCGGGAGAACGTTTCGATCGTCTTCTTTGAAAAGCCCGGCCCAGTTAATTATTTCTGGAGGAAGCTTCCCACGGATTTCGTCTAGCGACTGTTCCGATTTGAATTCGAGGGCTTTATTAATGTCGTGCATAGAAATAGCGAAGATTTGATGATTATTATCGCTTTTCACGGTTTCCAAGAGTTCTATGAATTCGGATCCTTTTACACAAACAGCTCTAGCAATAGCTTGTACTTTTTGTCGTACTTTTGCCGGAGCTCTATTCTCATACCAGCCAACTTCCCTGACCACTAAACCATGCTTTTTCGAGCCAAAGCGAAGTAGTCTCTTTCTAGAGAGGTATACCACATCGTTATGCTCCATCCACGGCTTGCCAAGAAACACATTGTAAGCTAAATCTTGAATGACATACCCGTAAACTCTTTCATGTCTTCCATCTATATCAAAGTCTGCAAATGTAATTTCATCGATTACTCTTTCTTGTCCGTCATCTTCGGCTAATTGAAGATTCCTTGGGGATATGTTGATGCGCGGGAGGTTGTTCTCAATCACAAGTTTTTTTGAAAAGGCTGCAAAACATAGGCATCCAGTGTCAATTAAACATTTTATATAATAACTAGAATTAACTTGACAATTTATTAGGAAAGGACTACCGTTCATCTCGCATAAAGCTCTTTTAACATGCTCCTTTGAAAAACCCTTATGCCCCTGAGTGCGACTATGCTCAGGGGTTATTCTTCCCCCGAAAACAACTCAACATTGCCTTCATCGATTCCTTCATCGTCATTAATAGCCGGAATTTGAGGGTTAGCATTTTCACCACTTTTCACGTGTGTCAGAGACGCTGGTCGTTTAGCAGGACCAAATTTTGGACAGAACCGCGTTGGGTGTCCTGATTGCGCACAGTGGACGCACCGTCCTTCGCCAGAGAGCCTTTTAAATTCATCCGTCGAACTCCACTTGGCGGGCGGTTTTCGATTGCTTTGTTTTGGCAAATTCCCACTTAAAGCACTGATTACGGCCTGAGCAATTTTTGCAGTATTGACACCCCCAATCTTCGTATCACCATCTGCGTCAAGCTCTGAATGTGAAGGGCGTCATTGAGTTTCCGGAGCGAAGTTTCCTTGCGAGGCGTTTAGCGGAAGGTACCAAGTCTTAATCCCAGAGCAACCTTTGGGGCGGTATTCTGGCGTATTTTCGAGTCTCCCAGCTACTATTTTAACTTTAAAAATCCACCTGTCGTAGTTATCTTCGGGTAAGGATTTATTCAACAGCAACCTATTGAGTGGGCGATTTATGCTGTTTTCGAGTAAAGATATTTTCATATCATCGGCCATCGTGATATTACCGCACTGGGTCAACTTGAACTCAAAATCCTGCAAAAACTCATGAAAGTACTGACAGGGACCCATACGCATCCTTTGAAGTTGGCTCCTAGAAGTTTGCCGAGCTTGCTTATCTTCGTATTGCTCGGTGATAAAAGCCAGGAACGCTTGCCAATTATGAGACCCGTCAGGGCCTTCAGTTTGATACCAGTGGGATATCCTTGCCTGTCTTTCTGTTGGGATTGAGTTGAATATATTGAAGCAAATCGATCTATTTGAACCCAAAAGCAGTCTATCCTCCTCAATTTTTACTCGCAAGCTAAACATGTGGGCGCTAAAAGAGGAATAATTTCCATCCCACGTAGGCCATTTACTGGCTTGTTGAAGATTTACTGAAGGAGGAATCGGCTGTACAGGAGGAGGTGGATGTGAGGGGTTTCGGAATTGGCTGAGGATTTCTTTGGCTACTTTTTCACTGATAGCTTTAAATAACTCGGGTGGAAGATTCGCTAATGTATTAAACTCAGACTGTTGCTGAGTATGGCCTAGTTGCTCCTGGGGATTCCATGGCCCGCTCTGTTGCTCTAGAGGCGCTCGTTGATCGTTGCTACCTAGATCCATCTGGTCCTGATCGCGTGACGTGGCCATGCTTTCAGTAGAGTAAAGCGAACCTTCGTCATCGGTGTCCAAATTTCCGGGAACTGTATAGCTCATATATGTAGAAGATTCGATCTTCTCTTCTAATCTCTTTGGAGACCGGATTCGATGTAATAAGTATATTCAAAACAAACTTAAAAGATGTAGAAAATATGTGAAAGGCAAACACTAAAACACAGTAGAACAAAGGATAGTGGCCGAAATACTGTCTATTTTCTACATGAGAGCTAACTAACGTACAAGCAGGCCTTTAAGTATTAGTTATTCCTGTTCGCCTACCTCAGATTAGAGTTTTTGATAATCCCCTAATTTCGCGTAATTTACTTGAGTAGGCTTGTTTAATTTTGGAAGCACTAGTACTTGTGGGCACTAACATGATCGTCTTTAACACCCCTGTTATTTAAGACAAAGGCGCAGCCCGTGACAAAGGCTGGCCTTTTCAAATTTGCAACTGGGTTGGATCATTTGCAACTAAGCGTGAAGTATGTATCCGTCTAGATGGAGCAATCGGTGATCCGAGGCCAATCTACTGTGGACTCCCTCAGGGCTCCCTCAGGGCTCCCCAGTATCCCCGATACTCTTTCTGCTATACATTTCTCCTCTTTTCAGGCTGAACGGCCTTGAGAAAGCTTTTGGCTATGCTGACGACTTTGCTGTCATAGCGACATCCCCCTCCCTGCAGGAAAATACCGAAAAAATAAGGACAGCAGTCAACGAGGCGCTACGATGGGGAATCAATGAAGGCGTAACTTTTGACCCCGGTAAATCCGAGCTTCTCCACTTCTCTCGGAGGAATAGGGACAAACATCTCAGTTCCCCAAGTACATACAAATGAGTTTACCATTGTGGAGGACACTCAAAAGCCCTATCTAAAATGGCTAGGAGTCCACTTTGACAAAAAACTTACGTTTAAACATCATGTCAAAACGCAGGCTGCTAAAGCACTCAAGGTTGCCAACGCTCTCCGGTGTATAGGAAACACAATCCGGGGAGTCTCACCGAAACTCTCCAAACAAATGGTTGCTGCTTGTGTATCACCAGTTGCACATTTCGGAGCTGAGACCTGGTGGCCCGGCAAGACCAAGGTCAGTAGAGGGAAAGTAGTAAGCAATAGAGTTGGCTCCCATTTAGAAGCTCTAGATAAAGTACACAGAGCGTGTGCGAGAGCCATTCTTCCAGTGTTCCGCACCACTCCTTTGACTGCCTTAATGAGAGAGGCAGGCATCTCCCCGGCCCAAATCGAACTTGACAATATCGCGCGGAGGGCTGCAGTACGTACGAGAAAGCTTGACTCTCGTCACCCCTTATACATGCGCAGCCAGGCATCAAGCTCATCTCCTGCTACGTCAAGATTTTCTCGCTGGTGCAGAACTGTCCCTCCCTCTGAACAGGTTGATCCACTAGCTCACCCACCCTGGGAGATCAAGGAATCTAGAGAAAATTCACTCCTCCGAGTTGGTGCTCCTATGGTATCCAATAAGCGAAGAGTTGACAGCTCCCAAACATTTTTGCAGAACATCCCAAAAAGCGACATTTTAGTGTACACCGATGGTTCAAAGCAACTCAATGGTAACGCCGGCAGTGGTTATGTTATCTATCAGCTAGGATTAAAAGTCTGCTCCAGTGCCGTCCCTCTAAGAACAGCAAAGAAATCTTTGACGCAGAAGCTTTTGCTGCTCTTTGCAGGATAGAAAAGGCTGTCAGCCTATCGTCAGCCCGCTTTGCAAGTAATGTCTGGGTGTTTTTGGATAACCTGGAGGTCGCTATACAACTCCTTTCTGGACCTTGTAACCCTTCATCTCAGAACATATTTTCAAAAGCAACTGAGCTCGCCAACAAATGCAAAACAAGAGAGTGGCTTCCCCACGCTTCTATGGGGCAGGTTAGCATCAGGTGGGTGCCAGGACATTCCGGGGTCGAAGGAAACAAACTTGCCGATCTTGAAGCAAAGAAAGGGGCCAGTATGACATACCTGGACCCACCCGAGTACTCTTTAGCATCACTGAAGAATTGGCAAGAAGCCAGAGAAAAAGAAAGTAGAGAAGAATGGTAGAGAGAGAACATCCCGCAATATTACTCAAAACTAGAAATAAACAGCGCTCCTCGTGCTCCTAAAGAGCTCCTATTCACAGGTAGGAGTCTAGGTCAACTAATCGCTGCCAGGACAGGGCATGGGGATTTCGCGGCTTATCATAGTCGTTTTAATCACAAAGAGGCTAGAATGGAATGTCTTTGTGGGTCTCGGAAGACACCTACTCATTTCCTTTTTTGTCGGATACTCCGACGTTGTGGCGGCCGGCCTCCTGGGCCTATAAATCAACTCCATCCAAACCTACTTGGCACACTAGAGGGAGCAACTAAACTAATTAAATGGCTTGACCATTCTCGATATTTCGAGGACATTTGTCCCAGATGAGGAATTCGATTGTTTATGCTTGTGTCTTGTTTTGATTTGTTTTTTCGCTATTATATACGATTGGGGGCTCCTAGGAAGGATAGTTGGAGCGGGTGAGTCGGACTAGCTGATCACTAGTCGTGAGCAGGTGGAGGTCTCAAAAAATATTTTGCTTTCAGCATAAATCTCTATATGCGCGGCTTCAGACAACGCAGCATAGCCATGTAAACTAGAAAATTCTCAGCTCTAGAGCTCAGGCTCTAGCGTCTTCTGGCCCGAATGGGAAAAAGGTTTGCGGGTAATAACCGCGCTACCTAAATAGACGTCAAATAGAATACACACATACACACTCACACACACACACACTTTAATTTTTTTGATTTCAATATTTTCTGTTTTTTTTACAATGAGAAAACTTTCACAGCACCAGATATCATCCATCACTACATTACTCGATGAAGGTAAAAAAGATCTAGGAATAGCAAAAATAATGGGCTGTCATAGGTCTACGGTAGCCAGGTATCGGAAAAAGACATCTCATGATACATCAAAACCTGTGCAAGGACGACCACGGAAGTTAATGTGTCGAGACAAGCGAGCCCTGGCTCGTTTGGTGGCTAATGGCGGGACCAAAACTGCGATAGAAGCGACGAAGATTAACAATCTTGAGCGAGAAGATAAAGTTTCTCCTGGTACCGTAAGGCTGGCTCTGAGGGAATAGGGTCTCCGGGCTATTAAGAGGGTGAAGAAACCGATGCTGTCAAAGGCGCATTGGAGAGCTCGGTTGCATTGGGTTTTAGAACATGAAAGTTGGACTATTGAAGATTGGAAAAGAGTTATTTGGTCAGTTGAGACGAAGATAAATAGACTCAATAGTGACGGAATCAAATATGCCTGGTCCAGGAATCCAAGTAGCTATTCAGCAGAAGTGGTCGAAGAGACACTGAAGTTCCGGGGGCGGTTGCGTAATGATATGGGGTTGTATGTCTTGATTTGGCGCCGGTGGAATGAGTCGTGTGGTTGGAAGGATGAACTCGGAACAGCTAATGGGCATTCTGAATACTTGTTTGGTCCCAACAGTCGACGAAATAGCAAGCAAGCTCTTTTCCAATGCCAGAAATAACGTTATTTTTCATCAAGACAACAATCCTAAGCATACTTCTCGGCCACAAAGAATTGGCTAGCTACCACAGGTATAAATACTATGAAATGGCCCTCTCAATCGCCCGATCCGAACCCAATTGAGCACCTATGGTGTCTGGTAAAACGCCGACTTGGAGAGTACCCGGAAACGTCGAAAAGTATGCACGAATTGATGAAAAGAGTAGACGACGTCTGGCAAAATATACCTGAAGATTCATGTCGTACATTAATTGAGAGTATGCCGTCAAGGGTTCTGGCCGTAAAGAAGGCAAAGGGGGGTCATACCAAGTATTAGAATAACGCGTCTAAAAATGCGCAATAGACATTAAGTGCCAAGAGCAACGTGAACCTTACAATTAATCATTATTTTTACAAAAACAAAGTTGGACTTATTCAAGAAATGGCTTAGATTTTACTTGAAACTAGAATTTTTAAATTTGAAGAAGTTGTTGCAGAGTTATATTAAAATTTAGTCAACGTGGTGGTTTCATTGCGCACTTTAAGACGCTACTGTAAACGTATCTTTTGATACAACAATGCCTGATGATATCTTTTCCCGGTGATAACAGAAGAAGACTGGCTGGATGGTGCAGCGGTTCACTATCTGGGCCGTTCTCTCAAGTAGAATCTGGACAGCTTTGACATGTGCCCCACTTGAGATGGGAGAAAGCTAGTTCGAATTCAGCACAACACATTCGCTCGAGTTGATCTTGAAGTATTAAAATGATGGAAACAAGATCAAGTATCCATAGGAGTCTCTCGCTTTTACCTGTGGTAAGTATTCACACAAGAGGTTATGTGTCGAAATGCGTCATCCGCACAGCGGTATTTACAAAAGAAATCTCAATGTATTGAGTCATTTAACGTAAATATGTATCTTCTGTAATCCTTCGCACCATAACCTCAGGCTGGATACGTCAAATTGATTGAAAATTTCTGCCTTCATAAGATAGAGAAGCTGGTGGTTTTTATATGTCAGAAATTTGGGGATGGACACTTTCCATGATTCGCGTAAATATTCCATTTTAATACTCATTTACAGTCAATAATAAAACAAAAGTCTATGAGCTTTTTTCCTACCTAAGGTCAACTTTTATCACAATCCCTTGGGGACAGAGTATGAATCAACGAAAAGTCTTGCTCTCCACATCCCGAGCTTCAACTTATTTTCGATCTCACATACATCAGCTCCGCCAAAAGATTGTTTTTCAAGCCTCAAGATATCCTAGATCACCACCATTTCCCTCTCCCTTCTCAACATGTCTGCTTGAATCTACTATCTCTAGTCCCGGAAAACCTTGATGATGAATCAACGCTGAAGAGAAACCTCGACCCCAGTCTATTCACGTCGTCACACGAGATTTATCGATGCACACAAGCTGGAGACCTTCGCTGTCAGTATCACCCCCATCGCGGCTCATGGCCTGTCAAGGAGGTCTCGCGATGTTATAATTTTAATGAAGATATGTCGAGCCTAATGGATCAGGGAATATTAGATTGGCTCTCGGGAGTAATCGGTGCATGATTTTTGGAATTGGTTTCGGGAGCGTCGGCTTATGGGAATGGAGAGTAGTATTTCGAAATACCTTGTAATTATTGATGGTCTGTTATTGTTTATTTGTCAGAAGAGTCGGCGCACCTTCATATATAAGAAGACGAGAAGGACACTATGTATCTTCGGCTTCGCAATTTGTATTCTTTCTACATATCTATCAATTAGTGGTTTTATCCATTACCTCCTCTGTCGGTCTCATCCACAGATCTTCTAAACTTGGTTTTTATCTTTACTTATCTTCATCCTTACGTTTACCTTATCTTATCCTCTATCTTAAACTCTTCTCTTATTCCCCCTTTCGAACGGTCGCTCACCTATCTCCCCTCGAAGACGGCGATTTAATCTCCCTTCCGAGTCTCGCCGTAACACGCGAGTATCTCGATACTTGAGGTCGCTGATCTTCCAGACACCTCACCAGTCTTGTGATGCCTTCTCATCATGTCATCACAGAGTTGGAGCAGCATGGTTGGAAATCAAGATAGCTCACACGTGGTACTCGATCTTCGAGCTAGTGCGATGAGTGTTGAGGCCGGCAAATTTGCGAAGGCTTTTCTCTTGATACTTGGTCCGGCGAGATCCACGTCTCATCTCCCCACTGACACAGAAATTCTTCACTAACGCGAAACTAATAGCCATAGAAGACGCATACCCCTAACCATCCTTTGCGTCTCGTGATTATTTACCCCTGTAGTCGCAGCTATATCTTCTCCGAGTCCTACGACCTTGCTTGCTCCGCAAACATGGGGCAGATTTTAGTAAGTTTGATTCCTCATTTCGAAGCGGACCAGCAAGCTCATATCGCTCAGTTATATCATACCAATCCAATCAATACGAATCGCACTGATGGTATTCAAACCTTTTAGGAAGTGGTAAATAAGCACTGAGACATATTGTGAGGGGCTTGGAGTGAACCGGACAATGCTTGTCGACAATTCCACAAAGCAGACTATATTTTTCTAATGAGATCTACGATAGGAGTTAAGATACATTAAATAAAACATACTCTGTCTTTGTAAGTGATCTCTGTGTTACGGGCTGCACCATTTTTTGTTTGAAGACTCAACCTAAGGCTGTACCTGACCCTGGTATCAGATGCCCCCCCCTTGGCTTTCACCTGTAATTCTTAGCTCCACGATGCAGATGGTTTAGTTGTCAGACTCCGCATTGAATCATAAAACAGCAGTAGAACGAGCAGATAGTTATATGTATATCAGTGGCTCGTTCCCTGGACTTATTTTTGAAAATCGATTAGAAAATATACAGTATTTGGCCGTCTTACTTTTCTTATTTATTGTTTTGACTTTGCCTTTCAAACTTTGATAGGCGTTAATACTCTGAGTGTTCTGTCGGCGCTTCTACCAATGATCTTCTTCCCGCTTCTAATGACAGTTAGCTGTGGGTTTGAGTCCGAAATTGTTAAGAATATATGTAGAGATCTGAAGACGATAGAGAGTAGGTGTGATTGAGTGTAGTGTCAAGACATGATATTTACATCATAAACAAGGGGACCCATAAACAAGTACAGTCGTCCCTTTCTAACTCGATAGTGGGTCCCGGTAAAAGTGCTGAAAATATTCATCGTAACTTGGAATTTTATATTTGCAACACTTACCCTTACAGGTCATTTTGCGTGCAGGGGTAAGTATTGCAAATATAAGAGTCCAAGTTACAATGAATATTTTCAGCACTTATACCGGGACCCACTTTCGAGTTAGAGAGGGACGACTGTATGTTATTCATAATTTGACTAATGTTTGTTTGTTTGTATTTTAAGGTCCTAGGCCGAAGCCCTAAGTCTATTTGTGCAGGAACAGTGGAGCCGGCAGGGATCACACCTCAAGGCGTGCCCAACTCGTTCGCACCTGATGTGTAAATAAATAAACAAATAAATAGATTTTAATACAAGTAGCTAAGTTACTGAAAAATAAAGAGTAGGCCGCAACACCGTAATAAAGGATCAGCCTAGTGCTTCCCGCACTATGTCTAACCCGCCGCTCTTACGACCTAACAGTCTAAAATTAACTGTTCTCGCGTCCAGCAGAGAACAAGTCTGCAGGTATATTCCCGAAACAACCTGTAGTCTTTGCAAATTCTGTAAACTTCTCATGACCGTCTGGTCCAAGAAGATGACTAAGAAAATCATTGATGGTTCTACCTTTCCTGATCTTACGCGTGTGACTGGCGTGTATTCGGCAACGAACAAAATGTGTGGGAGATTTCTCCAGCCCACAGGCGCAGTCAAGAACTGCATTTTCCTGATGGAACCTGCGATGGTATTCCGCAAAATCGCCATGCCCTGATCTTTCTGCAATTAGCCTCTGGAGAAGCAACCGAGGGAGATTTAACCCTGGGGGCTTGCGGCGACGCATTTGAAGGTCTAGATCTTTATATTGAGCTGGACAAACAGATGACCACCAACAATATATCAGATTCTGCCGATACTGCTGCATAAGCCTGCGAAGGTATGATAGGGTAATGTAGCCAGGCTGTGTATGGCGAAGGGGAAGTTCCTGGAGTGCAGCTCTGGCTGCTGCATCCGCTTCCTCATCCCCACTTATCCCCGAGTGTCCTGGCATCCACTTAATGTGAGCATTAGCTTTCTCGGTGACTTCATGAAAAACACGCGTGAGACGGAGGCTAGAAGAAGTTCTCCCAGTTTCTAAGGCTAGGACTGCCGCCTAATTATCTAGCAAAACGTAAATCTTTTTGTTATTTTCCCTCACGGATAGTGCTGCTTCTAGAGCGGCAGTCGCCCCGTAGAGTTCGGCATCATAGACTTCTCCACCATGTAGGGTACCATGTCCCGTCTTGAACGCAATGCCCCCACGTTGTAAGATAAAGCCCCAGGAGGAGCGACCATGGCCTTCTGATGAGCCATCCAATCTCACGGATATAGGGAGCAGTTGTTCCACGGGGCACGAAGCGGGACTAGAAAGCTCGTTTGATGGGGGGTGCGATGAGGGTGTGTCAGGTAGTAGGTGAGATGGTGGTATGGGTGAGGGGCGAGCAGCGGGAAGTGCTCTTCACAGCAGAAGAGAAATGGGCGGTGTGAGTGGTCTTCCGGAGCGGAAGAGAAGTGCAATTAAACAGCGGTCTTCGCAGAGGAAGAAGATACTCAAAGAATAAAATTATATTCAGAAGACGTTGCGTGGAGAGAAAACCCCGCGACGTCAGGTCTACATATGTACATTTGATCTCTAAGTGAGATTGTAACAATAACTCTACACGGGTTATATGAAACCCAGAGAACAACTCCAAAACTCCTACAACGGCACGCCAACGTCTTACCATGAAACCTGGTAAATCCTTTGTCAAATATCACCCCCTTGTAACGGCCTTGATACTTCCCTAACATGAAACATGTCAATCCGTGAAATCCGAGTAGGCGCAAATATCTGATAACGATATTGACGCGGCCCAGATGCGATGTTCAGCTAATCCTTCCACCTTCGTCCCTAACTTTGGAGGAAATTCTGGAAACGCCAGTGGCTCTGCATCTTCGCATGGAGGAAGTTGCCGAATGGCTCGTTGGATCCGCGTCATTAAAATCTCAGGCTGTTGCGACGGTCTAGGCCTCTTCTTGTATTTGTGTTTTGTTGAGTTGGGGCAAGAACTTGCTCTACTGCGCAGCGGGTGAGCACTGTCCAGGGAATTTAGTCGCGCTGCTAGTCGGAATCGATTTCCTTCCAGGAGAACTTTTGCTGCAGGTATCCCTGCTTCCCTGTGAAGCACTGCGTTGGGTGTTGTCCTCCACACTGGAAGTGCGGATCTTAGTGCTAAATGTAATGACTTATCGATTAAGCCACACAGAAAAGAAGTAGGAGGGGATACTTTCCATGTCTCGATGGTCGAGATGTCCCTGGCCACCACACCTCCGCTCCAAATGTTGCAACTGGAATGACGCATGTATTGACAGTGATTACTAAAGCCCCGGGGGTTGCTCCTCGCTTTACTGGGTTCAGTCTTCTCATGTGCTGAGCCATTTTAAGTGCTTTGCTGCACCACGTGGCAACGTGGTGTTTAAAAGATATTTTTGAATCAAGATGGACTCCAAGCCAACGTATATGTTCAGCGGGTTCAATTCTAGAGTTGTTGACGAGGATTCTTATCAGCCCATCTTGGCGACGACACTTAAAATGAATTACTTCCGATTTCTCAGTATCAAATGAGACGGCATTCTCCTTTGCCTATCCCAGCAAGCTGTCCACTTTCCGTTGAGCAGCTAAAGCAGATTTCACACTAGTAGGTCCGATTCCCAGGATCCCTATATCATTGGCGTACCCAAACCTTGCTCGAGGATTACCACTGCGCAATGGTTCTGCCATATAAAGAAGAAATAAAAGGGGGGAGATGGAAGATCCTTGCGGTACTCCACACTCTAGCTTCTTTGGGCTTGTAAACCCGCCTTGGTAGCGTACCTGCACTCTCTGGTTGCTGAGAAATGACGAAATCCAGCGGAGAATAGAAGCAGGCCAGCCTTGTGCTTGCATTTGTTGTGACAGCCTGTTATGTAAGACAGCGTCGAAAGCACCCTGCACATCCAGTGTTACAAATGTCGCAGCCCATCCCTGTGAGCGAGCCTCCTCTATGTCGTGCACCACGCAAGAGACAAGGTCAGTTGCCGATCGCTTATGCAGTGCGCCAATTTGTTGGCGACCTACTACATCTGATGTGATGGCATGATAGGACATTCGCTTGGCGATAATTCTTTCAAGACCCTTCGCGAGGCAAGAAAGAAGCGCTATTGGCCTCCATCCTCTAGTTGTTGATGGATCCCGACCAGGCTTTGGAAGAAATACTATCTCTGCTAGCCGGAAGCAGGACGGATGGTATCCAAGTCAGAGACATGCACGATATAGCTGGGTGACATGTAATCCGATACTGTCCCAGCAAGAAGCAAGAAGTTCCACTGAGATCCCATCTGCCCCTGGGCAGGTGTTTCCGCTTCCAATTGTGCATGTCCGTACTTCCGACTCTGTCAGATCATATGTCCACGGGATATGGCCTTCATTTGATATTGTAAAATTGGGTAAGTTGTCTGACGCTTGGTGACGAGCCAGGAGATTATCTCGTAAGACTGTCGCACGCTCAGCTTGGTTTGAGATAAAATTCCCGTTGTGCAAGAGTAGAGGTGGAATTATTTCCTGTCTTGGGGTCAGCCAGCCCATGAGGTTGAAAACATCAGAGGGAGTGTGCATCGATTCGATACGTTTCTTCCAGTACTTGTGTTTGGCCTTGGCGACCACCTCTCTAAAAGCCTTTTCAAGCATAGTGCGCTCGGATTCTAATACTGCAGCTCGATATTCTAGGTGGGCTTCCTTGCATTCTGGGGTCCAACCTGGCGCGGACCTACCGCTTTTCCGATTCGGATGCTTACCAACTGCTCTCAGTGCGTCAGTGTAACGGCTAGTTAGCCAATAATTACCTGTAGCATGCGCTAGTCAGCGTATGCTTTCATAGCGCCCTGAGGACTGGTAGATCAACCAGAGTGATCTAGAAGATTCTCTAATTCTAGTCTGTGCGCAGGTAGGCGGCTACTCATGAACTAGCTCTGATGTATCAACTAGGATCTTCGAGAAGATTCTATTATCCTGCTCCGTGCACAAGCAAACAGCCGCTTGTGAAGCAGCTCTGAT
This sequence comes from Podosphaera xanthii, assembly GCA_028751805.1. Classification (NCBI taxonomy): domain Eukaryota; kingdom Fungi; phylum Ascomycota; class Leotiomycetes; order Helotiales; family Erysiphaceae; genus Podosphaera; species Podosphaera xanthii. Next base: position 299,092 of record JAPWIX010000019.1, read on the forward strand.
GAAATGACTGGAACCTTCGAGAAGACTCCTAAGGTTACGAGAATGAGGAGGAAGTAATTAAGGGTTGAGGGTTAAAATGTATAAAGACCTCTATTAGTTACCTCACAACGAGGATTCATCATTATATTAGATATTTCTTCATAGTTAGATTATTAATTTACCATCATTTACTCGGATGCACATTGCTTCGATATCTTGATCTGTGACAGTCAGTCAATGTTTTGGTAAGGTCATGGGCGAGATCCTCCACTTCCTCAATTGTGTTTAGGGAAGGAACAGGCGGAATTCATTGCGCAACCACCTTGGAAAATTGAGGCAGGTTATTCTTTGAAACCCTGAGCGGACCTGTCGGACTGACTGTTACCCGGCCGCAGTCAGGGATTAAACCACGGATGGGTAGATGATCACTAGTAACATATTCCTCACGATCAACCCATGCACTTGTGCAGCTAAAATTTGTCCAGGCTAAGTCTAGAGTATTTCCAGAGCAATAGGTGGGTTCACCAACTATTAAGTAGGTCAGATTATGGTCCTCAGCCCACTTTTCGATTGCTTCGCCCTGGCCATAGGGGTTGGAAGCACCGGGTTGCCAAGTCCTATGTAATGCATTAAAGTCGCCGATTGCAATAGACTTTGATGGTGGGGTCCATTGTAGCAAGAGTTTGGCGGCTAAAGGATCCTGTGTGTCATAAGCGGTATGTAGACAGCGAGGCTGGAGACAGGGGTCACGAGGTGGGTGTCAGGCTAAAGGTTGCCATCCTACATGATACACGAGATAGATGCATCACCACTCGGCTAAAAGGCCAGACCAGAATCATATAACACTATGACCTGGCAATCTCCATATATATATTATACAGTAGAGGTTTTCCTGACACTGTGGCAATTTGTACACGTTTAGAAACGTGAAGCCATTCACTATCACCCAACAGTAATTGCCAGTGGGATGAAGGGGAAATTTCTGAACTGCTATCAATTGTTTGGAATTCTTTCGGGTATAACTTATGGCCCGCGGTCTGACGTGAGTACCTCCAAAAGGAATATGGCGGTCAAAATAAGGATGCGAATTGGTGCGCCCTGACCACCATGGTTCTTGAATCAATAGAACATCAAGTTTTAGGTCGCATGCGCGGGCTAGCGCAAGATCGTGTGCAGATCCTCCTCTTCCTATATTTATGGACATGAACTTAAGAAAATAAAAAGGTGGTTGACGGGCTTGTGAGGGGCCCTTCATAAATGCATTTGATCACCCGACAAATCCTCGTCGGGTGGTGTTGGAGTGTTATCAGCTTCAAAGTCTGGGGTTTGGTCAGTAACGGCGGTAGCTCTTTCTTCTGCTGCTCTAGCTCTGGAAAATGCTTGGTATTCACGTTCACCTGCCTGGAGGTAGACTTTAAATTGTTCTTTTCATGGTGGCCCAGCACGAGTGAGTCTGGCAAGGCATCTATGACTATCTGAGCGGTGTGGACCACCGCAATTTCCGCATTTGGTTGGTGCTTGGCAAGACTCCTGGCAGTGCATGGTTGAGCCGCAATTACCACACAAGGGAGCTCGTGAACAGTATTTGGCGGAGTGGTGTCCGTTGCACCGTTTACAGAAGTCCAAGGGGCGTTGCTTCTTGAACGGCCTGACGAGTCTTGATTCCTCGAATACTCGGAAACTGTCACAGGCTAGTGCCTAACAAATTTTAGGCTGATGCCTAAGGCTAGAACAATGACTTCTGAGCAGTTCCATGTTGACACCTCCCCGGCTGACACGTCTCCCCATACATCAATAGATGACACGTCGCCCCATACATCAGCGGATGACATACGATGAGACTATGGTTTCGTGCGTGAAAGAGATTGAGTCATCCTGAGAGATCGAATCTCAGCAGAAAGGACTCGGAAGCGGGATGGAGTTATGGAAACTAATGGAGGTATGGAAACTAATGGAGGGAACAAAGACTACACAACATTCACATGGATCATGTGAAGCAAGTCAGGGAAGTAAAACATGAGGGATAGATGAAAAAAGTTTGATCTCAGTCTCCTTTTGTTCTTTACTTCAAGATATTCTAGTATATAGCTCTGGATAGCTTGTGAATAACAATTATCTTAAGACCCTTACAAAAACCCGGCCGTGGAGCCTTTGTGAAAAGGGCTGGCCATGTGCAGTGAGGAGCCTCCGGATTATTCATACCGTATGGTTTGACGGCGGCGGGACGTATAGATGATACCCGTTCAATTTCGACCGCAAGCAAAGCGCCAGTGACTTCCAACTGTTCCTTTAAAATGTAGATGACCCTGGGAACTGTGGGCACAAGAAGACTGACTCTGTTGGTAGCTGGCTCCAAGGTAGCTCCTGATAGGAAAAGTCCACCAGAGGCCTTGAGAAGTTCTTCGCGTGCCTGTGCACTACTTGGGTTGAGAGCAAAGCCAGATTGTACTGGTTTTATCAGCCCAATGGTGGTGGTTGAGACCGACATCCGTTCGATGATTGCATTGCGGAGGCCAGTCGGAGATAGTTTTCGCCAATCATGGTTTAATGGGAGGCGAATAAAAAGTCTGTTGTCAATTTTCTCACTAAGTTTGCTGCGGCTAGCTTTGGCATTTGTGGGGAGCATAAACAATGCAGGTTGGCATCTAGCCCGTGAAGATGGAGAAGAAGATGGAAGTGTTTGTAAGACAGCCGTTGCTTTAGCTCTCTTGTAACCATCATGGGCTACTTTTGCCCCAGTATTTTCTGTTGGAGGAATACTTATTGGCTGTTTATCAGGTCCTGGTTTTGAAATTGTGTGATTTGGACCGCGAAACGGGCTCATTATAGGTGTGGCCACTGGTACAGGATTCCGTGTTACTTTTTCCTAGCTACCTGTATTTTTCGTAGCTTGGGGGGTTTCGATTGTGTAGGAATAGGAGGGGGCAACGGGGCCTTCTCCGAGGCAACGAGACGAGCGATAGCTTGATGCAGATAGCTGCGGAAAGTCTCGGCTTCCTCTTTTTCTATCTCTCCTTTGTGGGAGGAGAGCGTGCTATCAATGTTGCAAATTAAGCCTGAACAAATCGAAAGTCGTATGTGCCAGGCTCTCTGCTGACGTTGACGGGATCTGATAATTTCAACAAGTTCCTTGGGTAGGTACGCGGGAGCTAGGTCAGGCTCGCTTTCTAATATATTGGTGGCCGAGAATGTACTCTGCGGCCCTGCACATTTTGAGGGAGGAACTGGTTATAAGATTGGCTGGTTTGCCTGAACAGTGCTGGTGACTTGAGAAGTGGAATGGTGAGGTGATGCCGGAAGGGGAATTGGGATGACGACGGTGCTGGCTGTGCTAGCTGTGCTGATGGGGGATGAGGTGCTAGAGCCTCTTCCACCAGAGGCGCTTGGGAAACCTGGATAAAATCCATCATGCTTCTGAAATAATTGATTGTGTTAGAGGGACAACTGTGTCATAATTTAACTAAATTTGCGTATCAAGCTTTGCTAGATGACTCAGCAATTACTGACAAAAGAAACACATTCAGTTATGGTCATGTATAAGGACTCATTAGCCGAGGCTGGGCAGCAGGTGTAAATAATATGTCTCAGGATATGGCAACAAAGCTGTCACAGGCCTGAGGCCTGACTTTCATTGGGCTAAGGCCTATTTATCAATAATTACTGATCAGCTATCCTTGCTTATAAATTTAGTCACGAGACGCCAGGGTCACTAATTATAACACGCATATTGTGGGTCGGGCTGCTTGACTTGTCTTAATACGCACAGTATAAATAGTAAGCTTGGACCATGACCTTAACGAACTTAATTAAGGGACAAACGTGAAGCATATGTGAGACCGTCAATTGATGTTTATGGACGAAACTTATATGCAGCGAGATTATTCTCTAACTGATAACTGATCAAGTGTAACGGCGCGGATAAATGTGCATGAAGTTGAATCTCCTGGAGGCTTGTCAAGAAGGAAAAGACTCTCTGGACAAGAGTCAGGAGAATAATGTTGAAGAAGGATATACTAGGAATTTGCCTCAGAAATAGCTCTTCACTTCAAGATCTTCTTTTGTATCTAGCTCTAGATATTCTGCAAATAGCAATTATCTTTCGACCCTTACAAAAGCTTGGTGTGTTAATAATATCCTTTCTTCACACAATAAATTATATGATGATTGAGAACAATTATAGTGATTGAATACACTGAAGATACCTATATCTGTAATAAATATGTGATGAATCGTCTTGCCTGTAAGTGATAGGCGAAAGGAGGTAATAAATACTGACAGTGAAGATCTCTAGATCATTCTACCTTGTTCTACCTAATTCCATCTTATTCCACTACCTTTCCAATATTACAACAAGATATTTCTGTTGATGTTAAAATAGTAGGACAGTGGAGGAATATCTATATTGATTGAAGGAGAGTACATCCAGAAAAGGAAGTCTATCTACAGGACACGTTTTTATATACATGTATACTGAACTTGATCGATAACCAATGTCATGTGGCATGGGTCTGGAGTATAGTTTAGACTTGGAATAGTGATACCCTTACGGAATAGGTGTAGCAAGGGGTTAAGGCGTGTGGCTATCATACCTAGTTTTCCTTTGTTCATATATTGGGCTCCGCATGTAAACCTATTTCTCTCCCTCAGCTTTATTAACCCTTAGTTATCGAGTTCCTACCCGTCGCACTTTATGTGTCACAACAATAAAGCTCTAGACATTGACACCTGGGAACTCGTTTTCCTACCATGATTTTTCTCCTTGGCTTTGATTCCAATTTTTTTTAATTTGCCTAACTACTCAAAATGCCTACTATACCAAACAACTTTCTAGACAGCATTGATCCAAGTAACATTGTCCCCTCCAAGCGACCCAAATCAACCAAACGCAGAGCATCTGACTCAAAAGTAACCGAAAATAAATGTGAAGTTCACCGTTTTGGCTTGTTATCTTGCAGCTCTATCAACACTGCCTGTGCGAGTGATGAATAGAGTACTAATACAGACACTATTGATACCTCCTCTATGCTTAAAATGATTAACGAAGCTGTTGCTACATCTGTAGCCGCAGCCTTACGCAATTCCTTACGCAATTTACAACTACCCCGCACTCAAACACAAGATGATTTGCAATAATTCGCCCCGCCCCAACCACAATTTGTTCCACCCCCACAGCAACTTCCTCCACAACAACAATTTAACGCGTCTTCGCAACAGTTTTCCTCAGCCTCTCACATACAGCATTCCGCACCTGCATATCATTATCATGAGACCCCTGTACCTGAAATACCTAAATTTGATGACACCACAGACGATATGCAATTTATTGATGACCGGAAAGCCCGCTACCTCATACAGCCCCACTCTCACACCACAGACAGGCATAAAGTATTTGTAGCCGTCCAACTCCTTTCGGGGGCCACTAATAGTGAAACTTAACTGCTACAAAAGAATGGGCACGCCTGGAATTGAGAACACACCCCAAGCTCCTAGACAACTGGTGGGCTTTTGGTGATAGACCTAGAAACAGATACCAGAACACCGTCCTCCGGCAGGTAAAGGTTGAAGAACGACAGGCGCTCAAACAAGGCCTAACCTCCGTCTAACACTACAAAAAAGTATTCGAATTGCTTTGTCACCAAGCCAACTATCCCCAAAATGTCCGGGGCAAAGAGTTCTACAAAGGACTTTCGCCTCATATTAAAGACAAGTTATTGTCAGTTTCTAATCTTGACCAAAGAAACTGCGAATTGGTGGCACACCATGCTATACAGTTTGATGAAAATTACCGGTCTCGCCAGCGAGAGAGACAAGTGGAAAAGCAACCATTTGAGCGCTCCTACATAAGGAAACCATCTATACACACCGCTCCAGCTATGACCTCTCAACAACCGCAACCTCACCTAAATTCTGGAAGTAAAACCACTGACGAAATTCGCCTATATAGGAGTCCTAACAGCCTGTGCATATTCGACGGTGGAAACCACCTCATCCATCTCTGTGTCAAGTTAATCAAAAAATGCAAAAAGCATGGGTAGCCTCTCCCAGTTGATCCATCTAGCGCTCAAAATAAGGTACCCCTCCCACCTTCAACAAATCTTTGCTAAAGTCCTCCACTTACTATTGCCAGTCTGAACCACGCAACGGCAATTAAGGTGAAGGGATTGATTGAGGGTGTAGGGGGAACCTTTCTGGTAGATGGTGCATCACAGGTGAACGCATGTATTTCTAGTGTTATGGCTTAGAGACCCAAGCGGCCTAAGTTTTTTTCTTATTAGACCAATTTCTACTTTTAATGGAGCAACTGTTGTGAATAGTGTCGACACGTTCAAATCTCCATTATATACTGATGAACCCAGACTCAGCATAGGAAATGTTACGTTTGTAGAAGCCTCTATCAAAGATTACGGCGCTATTTTGGGCATCCTCTGGCTGCAAATAGTTAATCCTTATATTGATTGGCAGGCTAAATCCATCCGGCCACGGTCCTCATCAAATAAAACCTCAATCAATAGTATATAACTCAATTCAGATTCTAAATCTTCGCATTATAACGTTCAAGGAGTCTGTAACAACCTATTTCATACCTAGCCCTATAGCAGGTCAATAAATCCACCAACCTCTAACCATGATTCATTCGAATCTATTAACTCATAACACGACAACAATGAAATAATTCAAATAAACACCACTCTCTGCGAAGATGCACAAACCGAAGACTGTAACATCATTATTCCTGACAATTTAATATCCATGGCAAGCATCTTTTCCAAGGCCAGTGCCAAACAGCTCCCACTGTTGTGCTTGGCACTAACAGAAATAATGGGCATGAAGGACGCATAATCGGGCGTGTAAGCGGGCGGATGAGCGGAGTAATATTTGTGCCGCTGCACAGCGGTCACGGAAGAGACGGAGGACCTGCAGTCCGGATGGAGCACGTGGTATAGTTAGGCGAGAGGCAGCACACATAGTTCTCAGTGTTTGTCATGTTTGTCCTATCCATGCACAGACCATATCGGAGTATAAATAGGCCTGGGATTCCCACGTAGTAGAGAATACATAGACATCATCCAGTGACAACATAATACTACATTCAATCCACATATAACCCAATCACTCTAATTCTAGTATTAATCTTAGCTCCTCCAACCAGTGTATGTTCCCTTATCATACACCAAGTAAAACACCCACCGCATTGGAATAGTATTGACTTAACAATTGACATCCCGGATGGAACCCTTCCACGCGTGATTCCAATGGCAAGGATGTCCGAAAAAGAGAAACAAGAAGCAAAAGTTTAAACAACAGAACTATCAAAAAAAGGATGGATACGGAAGTGTAAGGCACAAGCCCCAGCCAATATACTTTTAGTTCAAAAGCCAAATTCAACTGAGTTAAGAATGTGCATGGACTATCAAAACTTAAACGCAATTTCTACCAAAGATAAGTACCCCGTCCCTCACATAGGTAATCTTCTTGATAAGCTTCGTGGTGCAAACTTCTTTACCAGGCTTGACATTATATCCGCGTATATTATGATTTGCATTGCTCCTGGCCACGAATGGAAAACTGCCTTTCGGACACCAGACAGCTGATTCAAATTGTCACAGATCAACTATAGAAAGCAATGGGCATTATTAGGCGTGATGGTATTTCTATAATTCAACTATAGATAACAAATAAACTACGTAGCAAAGCAACCTCATATACATCTTGTGTCCCCTCAGGGCGCTATTGTTTTAGGATCCACCATCTAACAATATGTCAAGCGTGGTACTGGACTTAATGAGCGTGACGTGAACGTGAAAGTGAGCGTGAGCGTGACTTGAGCGTGACTGTGACAAGAACTAAGTGTGCGTGAGGTGAAGGGTTGGACAATGAGATAAACAAATTATAAGTAGCTAAGAACGACTTAGAGACATGACTCCAAACTGACCATCTAATGTACAAGAAGTGCAACAATATATACTGCTTCCAGCCCCCCTGTAACTAGAACTCCTTGGAAATACGTAGAAACAAACCAAATGCCTTAGAACGCCAGAGCTTGGCCGAAACCATCCATAGTAGAACTTTCTAGAATTTTGAGAAAATGCAAAAACAAAAGAGAAAACAGAAGACAATAGAAGATGCTGGAACCCGAGGTCTTGTCAATTATTCAGACTAAATTCCTTACAGTCCCTGACACAATACACTAAAAATACGATGCTGTGGCGACTGCTCTATGACCTCGTTTATAAAGACGTCATTGCTTCTATAGCCCATGTGACAAACCTTGGTCATGTTAATAGCATCACGCAAGTGTTAGTCCCACATGAATACGAGGTTGCCTGCGATGGCCATCGTAGGCTACAGGTCCTATGAGCTTATTAGCTGTCACACAAATGGCTCGTCATGCCATTTGGCCTCGCCAATTCTCCGCCAACCTGGCAATTATTCAATGATGATATATTCCGTATCAGAAATAATGTCCTACAATGTAATGATCACAGTGGAATTACTATTCTAGTGTGAAAGCTCGGTGGAAGAAACAATAGGGATTATATGGACTATTATTCTACATTTGCGTGTGTCAGACTTATTATACATGCACATCCAGTGTTACCCCTGAGTATCACTTGACCACTAGTGTCACAGGCCAATGCCTGGTAATTTTAAGGCTGGTGCCTAAGGCAAAAAGAATACTCTTTGCTAAGCAGCTCCGAGCTGAAACTTCTCCGACACGCAAATTTCCCCAAACATTTACGGTAACATACGTTGATTTTACAGTTTCGTTTGCAATGAAGAGTGAGACGTGACGAGACACTGGTTGTCTGCACAAAGGACACCAAAGCATCATAAGATGTTAGAGGCGAATGCAGAGATTGTAGATCATGCGATTTTGAAATTAGATCATGCGAAGAAAGGGAGGAAATGTTGAACATGAGGAATAGATATATGATGTTTGCTCTCGGTTTTTTTTTTCGCTTCTTCACTTCAAGATTTTCTATTGTATATAGCCCTGGATAGCTTGTGAATAACAATCATCTTAAGACCCTTACAACTAGTCCAAGTTAGGTATGTGATTTAGTTGCGCACTGACTGTTTCACAACACTCCCCCTCAGGGCGCTCCACATCATTATCTCAGCACTTTCCTTCTTTCCAGCACCTATTGCCACTGATTGGTATGACCCCAAGGTATCCTTTAAACCTTTCAAAAGCGACGCGGGCTAGAGGTTTAGTAAGGCCGTTGGCAGGCATTTCTGAAGTCAAGATATACTTGATTTTGAGCACTCCCTTCTCAACGAGGTCCCGTATATAGTGATAACTGACGTCTATATGCCTTGATCTCTCATGAAGATAAGGATTCTTAGCAAGTGCAATTGTACTTTGGTTGTCTTCTTGCATGTCAACACATTGCTGGTTGATGCCAATATACTCTGGCATGTTGAAGTCTCTAAAAATCTGCGCAGTCCTTTGTCCTTGCATAGCATACATTGACTGCGCAATGTACTCCGATTCACAACTTGATTTTGCTACCAACCACTGCTTCTTTGACATCCAACAGAATGGTCTTCCGTAGAACATTCCGACTCCCCCTAGAAACGCTTTTTCAGTCGGTCTTGTCATTTGCCCAGTCTGCATCTGTGTATATGACAAAGTGATTGTTGTGGTCTTTACTGGAGGGTCCATAGCATAGTTTTTGCTGGATTGTGGATCAAATGTAATGCATCAACTCTTTCATTGCGTGGCCATGGTGAATCGCAGGATTACTCATATATCTGGCTAGGTATCCCAGAATAAATGCTATATCAGGCTGTGTTAGTGTCATTGCATACATCAAACTTCCGATCATTTGTTGACATAAAGTAACGTCAAATTTCTGGTCTCCAATTACTATAGGTTGAAGGTTCTTATAACCCACAGCTAGTATTGTCTTTGCCTTATGTTTTGCTTTGTTTACGCCAAATTAACCGAGGACCTTGTCAAGGTACTGTTCTTGATCCAGATACATAGTCTTATTTTTTAGGTCTCTTGTAATTCTCACACCAAGAAGCTTTCTGATCTCCCCAATATTTTTGGCATGGAATCGAGCAGAAAGAGTTCTGTTATGAGCAGCATGTAGACAGCGGACAAGAGCAAGAACAAGACCCGTGATGTCAGGCTATGGATGCTGTCCTACTTAATACACGAGATAGATGCATTACCACTTGGCTAAAAGACCAGACCACAAATTGTAGAATACTATGCTCTGGCTATCTCCATATATATATTATACAACAGAGGCATTACTGACAAGCTCAATAAAACCAGTCAATTTGTTTTGGGTTATCTGATGCCGCGGCCATATCATCCACATAAACTTGTCACAGTCTAATCAAGAGCGCTTGCGCAGCTAGATGATTAGAGGTAGTTAATATTCGGATCTATGGAGGAGTAACTACGTTGCTGCTTTACAAATATATATACTACAATCCTCCTTAGCCCAGACAGCTCCCCTGGCTTCAGTGTCATCGTAGACTTCTGAGATTCTCATGCCTCCGTGAACCTCCTGTATCAGCAAGTTCCAGGTACCAGTAAGCTCAGGTCTATTATTTGAGGGAGATATTGCGTATCTAGAGCCCCTAGTGTTTCAAGCAAAGAGACCCGCTACTTACGCGCGCACTGACCTTGTATGATGTACTATCCTTGTAGAATCTGTGATGCCTATGGACAGCATGGGCTACAGGGATAAACCAGCTTACCAGCTGTTACAAAACTAGTGGGTACAGTTTTCTTAATTTGTGTATGAACAAGCATGGATCTGCCAGACTTTGGGTGAAATCACATTTACTTATTAAAAAGTCTTGTAGAAGTAAGTCCCAATCGCGTCAGCCTGTTTCAGACCAATGAAGCTTCTCATTGCTTTAAGGACCTTGCCTTGAGAGACAACTACACCTTGGGGTGGGGCTGTAACGGCCAATAGTCCAGATGTAGCCTGTAGCTCACGTTATTCAACGCGAGCCTCTCTGATGAACTCAAAGGTCCACGTTGGGTTGATCATACCCGGAACTTCTACCCCTCAAATCAGACCCGCAGAGATAAGAGGAACGCGTGAGGGGCCTGCAATCAAGGTATCCACAATTGATGGACCCACAATTGATGGACCACAATTGACAGAACGTTGCCGGGCCAATCGGGATCTAGGGAGAGCGTCAAATACCGTGCGGGCAATACCGCTATTGGTGGTAATGTGCTCTATAACATAAGCAATAATCCTCATTCAACAGATGTAAGGCAGAATTGTAGAGATGGCATTTTTCTCAACTATAATAACGCAATAGCACGGGATGGGGAGGGATATGTTTAGGCAGGAAGTAGAGCAATGTGTAGTATAAGTCGAACGCAAATTCCTGTATCTAGATTTCCTCCATACAGAAAGACATATCAAATATTGTTCCCGCAAATTACGCCCAAGCTAATTTCCTCCGAGCCGTGACAGATATTTCTTTCTGTCTTCTCAATTTCACGACGCAATACTCTATTTTTTATTTTCCCCTTACGCTTTTCTACTCGTTTGTCTTTCACGCCTGTTTGATCTACTTCATTCTTGTTTGTTATCCTTTTTTTTGTTGCCTATATCCTCTTTTCTTCTTTTTTTTTCCCTCTCTTTATGGCCACGTATCAGAACCCAATGTCAGATACAGAGTCAGAAGCAGGGATCCCCGAGCTCAGACAAGAACTAGACAGACTCCGCCAGCAGATCACAGCTCTCCAACAAGCACAGGTCCCCCTTGCTAACACTCCAAATGTTACTATTCTCAAAGACCCAGCGCTGCCCAACGGAACTCAGTTTCGGCCTACTCCACTCCCAGACTACGACGGTAATAAACTCAACTAGCCTGGCTGGAGACAAGCTGTGTTGGATATATTCCGTATGGATTGGAATAATTTCGGTTACACGGATACGAGGGCGTTCCTTCTGATTTACACTTCTTTAAAGAGGGAGGCTAGGACAAAGGCTGGCCCCTTTTACGAAACAGGAGGTGTCGACGGCACTAAGAGACCAGAAGACTTTATAGCATTCTTAGATTGAGGAAATTTGGATAGTACCCAAAGCGATAGGGCTTGTGACCAGTTGTACGCTCTTCGAATGGCAGACAACCAATGTTGGTCAACTTTTTACCTTACCTGGGCTACCAAATTAACGGAGGCACGCGGCGATATATGGTCAGACGAGACCAAGATCACCATGCTCAGGAATTCCTTGAACGACCCTATCAGACAAGCTCTTTCTGGCAACCATTTATTACCTCTGGATAATTATAGTAAATAGGTACGTATTGTCAGTCAAGTTGCCCATCAGGTAGAAGATATGTCGTCTCGGAGCCGACGGAACCCACGCTTTGTGGGACTCGAGGGAAACCTCGCGGTTCGTCCTTTAGGGGGCAACGGAGGCGCCGGCTATGGTAGGGCTCACAACAACCAAAGAGATCACGACGGGGATATTCGGATGGGTGGTGTTAACGGGGCCGGTGCTCAACGGGTTGGTAGAAATGTGGAAGATGAGAATCACCCAGAGCCGTCGGGTCGGTCGCAGTGGAAATTGCTGGCTCAAATCGCACGGCTACGAAGGGAAAGGCGTTGTTGCCGATGTGAAAGAAAGGGGTGCAATATGAGGATTTGTCCGATGCTGCTGGCAGAGAATACGGGACAAGTTAATACGGCCGGAGCAGCAGTTGCTGCGCCCAACAAGCGGGTACGAGCGTCACAGGACGAGGATTTTGATGTCGTAGAGGCGGAAAACTAGAGACTCTCGTACATAGTCGCGTGCGAGAGAACAATAGAAGTCTTTCATTGGAACGTTCAATGGCCTCTGCGCCTTTTCTAGTTAATGCTCTCGTGAACAATGTGATTACAATTCAGGACTTGGTTGATAATGGCTGTTTATGCTCTGGGGTGATTAGCGAAGATGTTGCCAAGAAATTGAAAGTCCGACTTGTTACTATCCCCCCACGCCCATTACAGACCGTAGAAAATGCCTCGGATAATAAGCCCATCATAAAATACGTAGTTTTTGCATCCATTTATATAGACGGATTTCTTACAAAAAATTTACCACTCTATGTTGTTCCAAATTGCATCCATCATCTTATACTGGGAAAAAAATGGCTGGAAGATCAGGATGCTGTATTCACGCCAAAGAACAAATGTTGCACCTTCGAAAAACTGGAGGATATGTCTTCAGCGTCAAACGTTGGCAAAAAGACTGGAAATGTATGCCGAAACCAGAGGCGGCGACTGCGGATACCATGGCCAGCACATTAAATTCCGTCCCAATATTTAGGGCAACACTGGATGACATAAACAAAGCCTTACGAACTAAGCCAAGCTTGTCAGAAAACGAGGCAAGACGAAGACTTCCGAGCCAGATCAAGAGTTTTGGGAGCCTCTTTGCTTATGACACTGGTGCAAATACCCTACCACCACACCGTGGCCACCTCGATCATGCTATCAATCTACGAAATACGAATGGCACTCAGACCCCACCATGGGGCCCTCTATACGGAATGTCATGAGAAGAGTTGTTAGTACTCAGGAAAACATTAACGGACTTGACCACCAAGGGATAGATCTGTCCCAGCAAATCGCCGGCTGCAGCACCGGTTTTATTCGCAAGGAAACCTAATAGAGGATTACGTTTTTGTGTAGACTATCGAGGGTTAAACGCCATAACAGTCCCTGATTGTTATCCCATACCTCTGTTTAGGGAGACCTTGAGACAGCTGACAAAGGCGCGTTGGTTCACGAAATTTGATGTGAAATCAGCATTTCACCGAATACGAATTCGGAAAGGTGACGAATGGATGACAGCATTCCGGTGTCGTCTCGGCCTTTTCGAGTGGTTGGTGACACCTTTCGGGCTGATTAACGCACCCGCGACGCTCCAACGCTACATCAACGAGCACTTACGTGAACACCTTGATATAGATGCAACAGCTTACATGGATAACATATTAGTTTATACAAATAGTGATGAGGACCACCACTGGAAAACGGTGCGAAAGATTCTCGAAATACTAACTGACGCCGGCCTATATTTGGATATCGAAAAATGTGAGTTCATGCGAACGGAGGTAAAATACTTAGGATTTATAGTTCGGGCCGGGGAGGGGGTAACGGCAGACCCTCTCAAGATCAAATCTATTTTGGACTGGGAACCTCCCACCTAAATTAAGGGGGTCCGTTCGTTTTTAGGATTTGCCAACTTCTGCCACTGCTTTATCAGGAGATTCTCCAAAATTGCAGCACCCCTTACTAATTTGACCAAGAAGGGTACTCCATGGAAGTGGGGAAAGGACGAGAATGATGCGTTTAACAAACTCAAGCATGTGTTTGCTTCTGAATCTGTGCTAGCTCAATGGGACCCAGAACGGGACACAATTCTTGAGGCAGATTGCTCAGGATATGCGCTAGGCGGTTGCTTATCTAAAAAAGACAACAGAGGCCACCTTAGGCCTGTTGCATACCATTCAAAGAGACTGAACATCGCAGAAGCAAACTATCCTATACACAACAAAGAAATGCACGCTATAGTTTCATGCCTACAAGAGTGGCAAGCAGAGTTAACGTCGGTCACAAAACCGTTCACGATAATTACGGATCACAAAAATCTCAACTATTTTACGACAAAACGTCTCCTCAATGAGCGGCAAATAAGATATAATGACGTCCTACATAAATTCAACTTTAAGCTAGAGTGGCGACCGGGTAAGACCTGTGAGAGACCCGACGCTCTTTCAAGACGGGATCAGGACAAGCCTGGGGGAATGGAAGACGAGCGAACGGCCGGTCGTTTTATGCAGTTGCTAATATCAAATTCTTCTGTGCCAATTAACTCAGGCCAAATTCCGATTGCAGAAGAATACTCACGGGACGACATAGCTTCAAGAGCGGTGCTTTTTGACGATGACGAGCTGAATGAACTATGGGCACGGGGGGTCAACGCTGACGCTAAATGGCGAAGAGCTAGGGATGCTGTTAAGTTGGGTGAGAGATCTTTCCCCTTAGATCTGGCAATAAAACTCTCAGCTAACATAGCTGAATGTACTGTGGCTGCCGATGGAGTACTAAGAGGTCGTGAGAGCAGGGTATGGATACCAGAATATGAACCGTTGCGTTCGGCAATTATGCAAAAAACACACGTCATTCATCTTACGGGACATCCAGGCAAAGACACAATGACTATTATACTGTTAAGACGTTTCTTCTGGCCAAAAATGAGAGATTCAGTCCGCAAGTTTATACGAAACTGCGACGTGTGTGGACGCACAACAGTGTGGCGGGAGGCCAAAGCAGGATTCCTTAAGTCTCTGCCAATCCCAGAACAAATAGGAACCGAGTTGATGATTGACTTTGTAACCGACTTACCAGAGTCACAACAATGCACAAACGTTATGGTTATAACGGACCGATTGAGTAAAGACGTGTTTATGTTTGCTACAAAGTCTATGGATGCAGAAACCTGTGCACGCGTATTCATCGACCGTTACTATAGATATTACGGATTCCCCAAGTTCCTAACAAGCGATAGAGGGAGCGACTGGCTAAGCCACTTTTGGAGAACTTTCTGCGAAATTGTAGGAATCACTCAACGATTAACAACGGCATACAACCCCCAATCAAATGCAAGCGAACGTGCTAATCAAGAAATGTACAAATACTTAAGAGTTTTTACGTGTTATGCTCAAGATAATTGGGTTGAATTATTACCTATGGCACAACTTGCCTTAAATTCACGACCAAATACAGCAATTGGTAATATGAGCCCTTTTTTTTTACGTCACGGATACGATTTCAGCCCGATAGTTGAACCAGTAACCCCAAAAAATACTTCAAAACACCCTGGACAAAAGTTGGCTGAAAAGTTGGTCTTACGATTAAAGAAGGCTCAGGATTTTGCCCAAGCGGCTATGGCGTCGTCTCAACAAAGATATGAAGATAATGCTAGCCGCTTCCGCAAACAGCCCGAGGCATTCAAAGTCGGAGATAAAGTGTGGCTGAATTTACGAAACGTATCTACCCCCCAACTGTCAAAAAAACTTGCTTGGCTGCACGCAAAATACGAGGTAACGGGTGTTCCAGATCCGTTAACTGTTGAATTAAATTTACCAGGAAATATCCATAAACGGTTTCACGTAGAACTGGTTAAACGAGCAGGAAACAATCCCTTCCCTAGTCAAAAACGAGACGACGCCCAGAACATAGCTATTTCTGACGGCCTTGATGAATCTGAATTTGAAGTAGAGTCGATTCTCAGAGCTAGGACGATACGATGGGGCCGCGAACAATACAGGCAAGCACTTGTGAAATGGTCGGGTTGGGCTGAACCTTCTTGGGAGCCTATAGAGAACATTGACGATACAAAAGCTTCAGACGATTTCGAAAAGATGTACGGCCCTATCGCAGATAATGACAGCCCAATCTCCAAATCAGTAGGAGCTTTTGTTGGCCCTCCTGAAAAACATACCAAATCAAAACGCCAGGAAATTAGAAGGGGAAGAGGGGGGATTGTAACGGCAGATAGTCCGGATGTAGCCTGTAGCTCGCGTTATTCAACGCGAGCCTCTCTGATGAACTCAAAGGTTCACGTGGGGTTGATCATACCCAGAACTTCTACTCCTCAAATCAGACCCGCAGAGATAAGAGGAGCGTGTGAGGGGCCTGCAATCAAGGTATCCACAATTGATGGACCCACAATTGATGGACCGCAATTGACAGAACGTTGCCGGGCCAATCGGGATCTAGGGAGAGCGTCAAATACCGTGCGGGCAATATCGCTATTGGTGGTAATGTGCTCTATAACATAAGCAATAATCCTCATTCAACAGATGTAAGGCAGAATTGTAGAGATGGCATTTTTCTCAACTATAATAACGCAATAGCACGGGATGGGGAGGGATATGTTTAGGCAGGAAGTAGAGCAATGTGTAGTATAAGTCGAACGCAAATTCCTGTATCTAGATTTCCTCCATACAGAAAGAAATATTAAATATTGTTCCCGCAAATTACGCCCAAGCTAATTTCCTCCGAACTGTGACAGGGGCAAGAAATATATCTTCTTTCAAGTGAGATTCGGTAAATGCGTTTTTAATATCGAACTGTGAACACTCTAAGTCTCTTTTTGCGACTGTGGCTAGAAAAATTCGGAATCCATCCATTCTTACTGTTGGTGCAAATGTCTCTGTAAAGTCTATGCCGGGAGATTGACTAAATCCTCTCGCGACTAGTCTTGTTTTAAATTGCTCAATTTCTCCATTTGCTGTCTTCTTTATGGTGAACACCCATTTTGTAGAAACTAAGTTAGCCCCATCAGGAAGAATGAACTCTTCCCATGTTCCATTCAGGATTAGCTGATCTATTTCGCTTTTGATTGCTTTTTCCCCTTCCTTTGAATGGGGACTTCTCATCGCTTCTCTATAAGTCCTTGGGATAGGGATTCTGTAGGAAATTGGTATGGGTTCTCAGAGGAAGAATACTCTCAAAGAATATAGGCACAATTTCTAGGTACTTCGTAATGTAAAACTTGAATAAATTAAAAAATTATCTCATAGTCTATATGACGGAAATTATATATATATAATGATTTCAACAATACATTTTATCATTCTCGCTGTTCAGCCGTCGAGCACATTAGACCCGAGCATACGAGGTTGTTCAGACAACCGCACGCGCCCTGGACGTCTCACTTTGCGCACTCCGATTCGTACTCGCTTAAGTAGTCACCTAAGCCCGACAACCAGTAAATTCGGATGAGAATCTTCATCCGACATTGCGAATTGTTTCTCATCGAATTATCCATTCGCAAGTAAGGCGATTGATGCGAAATCCCAACAGATTCCATGCATTAACTTTGCTGCTAACGCATGATCATCTTTACAGTCTGTTTCATGGCTAAGTATTGTTTGCATCTGTTCGGAAATGAATTTTTGCGATTCTTTTCCATATAAGATATGTTGTTTTATTGCAGTAAGTGCAAATTCTATTTCATCATCATTTTTTAAAATATTTTCATTTATGTGAAGTAATGCCAGCATTGCTCTAAATCTTTTTGCTTGTTGTTCATTTTCGTTTGTATCTCCAAATCTTTTTCTTAGTCTAAATGTGTACTGCGGAACCTCCACTACTTGGCTCCTGCTTACTTTTGTCACAAGTGGTTGATAATCATAGTCAGAATCACATTCCATAGCCTCAATGTCACCATTTTCGGATTCAATAGTTTCCACATCATCTTTTTTGCACTCTATGTTGGCAATCTCTCCAATTTGATCGAGGTTGCCCGATTGGAATATATCTGAATTAGAATTTTGCGGCCTTTTAGGACTTGGCAATAATTCTGAAGTTATATTATCACCAGAAGTTTCTGCTGATTTTGAGTTCGATGAGAACTTAAAAGTAGTTTCAGGCACTTCTGTATACGGGGAGTTTTCGAGTGTTATTTTACGTTTTGATTTGGATTTCTTAACTTTAGGATGATCAACGGTTTTTCGTAATGGCTGGACTTTGGATAATATCTGTGATTTCGGTTTCGAAACTTCATCATTGTTAATGTCAGGTGCTTTTATTACTTGGATTGCTTTGAAAGTTGGCTTAAGGTCTCCCGTAGCTAGCTAGTTGGTTTTATTTATTGAGCCAGAGAGGTTTACCATCAACTGGACGGGTTCAGGTATTGACGAGCTCTTATCTGTTGACCGAGAATCAATGAAAACTGGACAAGCTCCATCTCCAGAAATATTTTCCTGTTCTTGATGTTCCAATGAAATACTATTTTGGATTTCCTGCTGTGGAGGGATTGGCGAATTGTTGTAGGAAAATGGGCAATCTTTTTCCTGGTCTAACTCTTGCGCGTACTTTCTCGGCCTCCCGCGTGGCCTCCTATTGTTGAGATTTACTGGAGTACCTTTACCTGTGACTCCACTCGGAAGATTTCTTAGTCGCAAGTCAATTTTCCCACCTTGCTTGTTTTTGTCAAAGTCTACTGATGTCGATCTTTGTGCGTAGCCTAAGTCTGCCGAGTAATACCAATATTGCTTGTTAGTCTCATTGTTATATCCCAAGAAGACGGCTTCTCTTCCTCTAGCTACCTGTTTATTATGTAGTTGTGTTGCTGGAATTGTTTTTGGATCAACATGTACATAACACACACAGCCCTAGACTTTTAGGTGATCTAAAACCTGTTTGTTTCCCGTATAAGCTTTTTCAGGTGATGTCTTATTACCTTTTATCATAGGTCCTCGAGCTAATCGGTTTCTCACATTTGCATCTGTCTCAGCAGCAAAGCACCAAAACTCAGCGGGGAGATCTGCAGCGTGAGTCATTGTCCTAATCGCGTTTTCAGTAGTCTGGATGGCTCTTTCTGCAGGTTCATTGTGGTGGGAGGATGTGTTGCAAATAGCGACATTAGAGATGTGCCAGGTCCATGAATAGGCGAGGATGATCTGTGTGGACAGGTGCATCAAGGCTTAAGGACCAAGTCGCGTAATCTGAGTCGCCTAGACTAGATCAGATAATATTAGTCAGGTGACACGAGTCATGTGAGGCAGACATTCCCTTGGCTGTAATAGATTAAGTAGTATTCATGAATTGACTGACTAGACAGTGGTAGATTGGTGCAGTACCTAATGATAGTTAAGAGAAGGATATGACAAGTATTGCTTTATGTATATAAGTAGGACGTCTTACCTTCATAGAAATATGGACAAGTCAAATCTATATACAATTACACATCTCTATCTATTCTCATTCATTCCTCACCTTAAGAAATCATACATTATACTTGCAAGTCAGAACATTGCATCTACTCCTTCTCATAACTGAAACGGGATTCGACAGTTGTGTATTGTGCACTCACTCCGTCTGTATTTTGCCAGTTATCCATAATCTTCTTAAGCTCAGGTGCATTATCTGACCTACTGTGACAGGGCATGCACCAAAACAATATAACAAAGATTGATGGCCGAAATGCTGTTTATTTTCTATATACAGAGAGAATCTAGAGTGGCTTGGGACAACTAACTATATATCCTAACCTACCGTCGTGCCCCCGGCGATTTCTCCTGGGCCCTTGCACGAAAGAGATCTGCAGCTAGGTAACATGGGTATACGCTCCCCTGCTTGAGCCCTGCATCTTAGGGTCTTTCTCTGTGCATAGGTATTTCCCCAACGTTTATCTATCCCCATATTTATTAAGGTCATTAGGCATAGCCAGTAACACCTACATGCAATTACAGATTTCCCAGTCCTTCTCTCTTCTTTCAATTTTCATTTTGTTAAGACGGGGATAGCTTAGTCCTTTAATTTTAGAGGAATTGTCCAAATTTTCCGTGAATAACTGTCAATTATTTGCGAAAAATACTCGAATCCGCGAATTGACTTTACAAATGGGCCAGCAATATCTATAGATATAAGAGCGAGCGGGCTCTTCTGATGCTTTTCTAGAATTTTACTGATCTTTCTCCTCATTTTTCCAATTTTACAAGATTTACAAACTTGTCTCTCTTTCGGTAGGACATGGATTTTCCGAATGCCGGTTGCAACCTCGTGAAGGTGTTGTAAAGCTTCCGAGCCATAGTGACCAAACCTTCTATGCATAAGATGGTATCTTTTCCTTTAAGATTTCGAGGCCTCGTCAGTCTCTGACTCATCCGGGTCTCCATATGAGCTCTCTTCACTGAAAGTTCTAGATTTAGAGTACATTGCTACAGTTGGCATGGTTAGAGTTGTACTTGTCATTTTCCCAATTGGTTTAGCAAAAAAGAGCGCTAAGTCTAGGTTTCGTTGATTTATTGTCTTAAGCATGTACAACCTATTCATTTGTTGGGCGTGTAGAAGAGTTCTGTAGTCGTTTCTGAATTGGATTGAATTGTTAATCTTTTTCATATACATGTCTTTAGAGTCGTGTATTCCAATGATCCCGTCCCTACAAAGCCGTCGTGCGGAAATTAAATTTATTCCTAAATTGGGGACAAGCAGACATCCTTCCAAAAGACAAGAGCCATCCTCTGCTACCACTTCAACCGTACCTCGCGCATCAGACCATAAAGTCCCACCTCCAACCTGTATCAGTCGCTGTTTTTTCAGTTTTATTAATGGTCCCCTAAACAGGTTTATTTAGTCAGTCATGTGAGAGGATACACCAGTGTCTATTGGCCAGGCTGATAGGCGCTTACGTGGTGTGGGTCTGTTCTGTGTGCTTAAAGCAGCAGTTTCCGGATCAGAATCATCCGTGGATGATCGAGATGGAATCTGTTTTGTCGATGTACCAAGCTCGTTGGTGGCGTTCCAGGTTTCTGTCATAATACAGTATCTATTGTTAAGATGTTTCGGATCTAACTTTAGACTGTTATTTTGAGATATGGAAAGGAAATAATATAGCTACTAGCGGGTCTTACATGTAGATAAATAGCCTCTTGATCCATCTAGATGAGAGGGGGCGGTTTAGGTTCTTTCTTGAGAAATATACTATAATCATCATTATCATAATTTATTCCTTTAGTGATTTATATTGTCTCGAGTACCACCGTCACCAAATTTATAACTTCGACTTTATATATCACGAATCGTTAAAACATACATCGCGATAATAAACTTTTAAGGTCGAATAGTGGATTTGTCCTTGGAGCTGCCCTCATTGTCAAAAGATTTGTAAAAATTTGTGCTGACTGAGCCCTTAGATTTCCTTGTATATTTACCCTTCCCTATTCTAGCAGAGGTACCTGCTGGTTTTCTTTTTTGGTACTTTTTAGATTTCTGTTGGGCTTTTAAACCTCTCACAAATTCCTCTTCTTCTTTCAGGTATGGGTATTGTTAGAAAACGGAAACGTATTGTGTCATGGAGTAGAATCTTCCGTTTTGTGTCTGATGTTCCTGACATAGATGTGCTAGTCCCTAAAGGTGAAACGTGGCGTTAGAAAGCTGTTTACAATTCGATAGTATCGCATGAATTAGGTGTGGCTGTATCTATTACTATTGTAATTAGTTTAAGTACCTCGATATAGACTTGATCAAGAAGTTAAGTGAATAAAAATACAAAACATCTGGATATATTTTTACTCTGTGATTCTGTGAATTCAAACAGATTATGAGACCAAATCTCTAGACTGAGTTACAATCTTATTCCTTTTCAGAATCTTTGTTTTGAGAAAGCACCTCTCCTTCCTCAAGAACTCATTCAGATCATTTTCTATTTGAGGTAGTACTTCTCCTTGATTTAATATTTCAGTATTTTCACTCGACATCAATATGTCCACTTTGCAAATCCTCAAAAGCCTTGGACGTGCCCCTAAGCTCGATAAGTCTACACATAGTAGATGGAGCTCACTATTCGAAAGATGTCTGGTCGGTTTAGAAAGAGACAACTATATTCTGGAAGATTTACCAGGACTTTCTTCCCTATCGAGTCCCTTGGAGAAAGATTCAAAGCTCGATTGCACCAATCTCATAAATAATAGCAATATAATGACGGCCATACTTCAATTAGTCCCAGAAGAAATCTATTATCTGATTGAAGTGTTAAAATGTTAGTTACTTAGCTTAGCGAGGTATTGGTGAAAGGCTTTTGAATTAGCTACCTTCACTCTAGATCGAGCTTTATAGTAATTCACGGTTCAAAGTAAAATCATCAATTCAATCAATAATTATAATTATGCACAAGTCGCCATCACTCAATAACCAACGAGAACTATCAACTTATAAGTATCATGCCCCTTATACGCACAGACATTTTATTAATATGCCTCAGGCAACAATGAGGAGCGATTTACTCTAGTCCTCTCCGGTCAGATGATTATATGGTTCGTACCCTATTACCTGTACTTTCAACACTCCCCCTCGAACCGTATAATCAATCAGAAAATTCCAATATTTATCTTGTGTCGTTCAAAAGACGATCTATCCAACGACTTAGTAAAGATATCAGCTGGATTTTCTCTTCCGGGGATAGATTCTGGACTAAATGTCCCTTGCTCAACATGTTGTCGAATCCAATGGTATATTTTATCAATATGTAAAGTCGCTCTCATGTTCTCAGGATTTTTTGTCAGTGCAATTGCCCCATCCGAATCCATAAATAACGGTATCGGCTCATTGTGAGGGAAACCTAATTCTTCCATAATGTCTCGTAGAAACAGGCAATTTCTTCCAGTCAATTTTGCTGCAACGTACTCAGATTCTGATGTTGAGACAGTGATCAATCGCTGTTTTTCAGCAGCCCATTTTACTGCACCACCTACTATAGTAATGACTGATCCCGAAATTGATTTTCGATCGTATCCTTTTCCATTGTCTGCATCTGAATATGCAGTGAGCGTAAAATCAGGTTCATGATGTCTCGCTTTATCATATAAAATACCTGTTTTTATTGTTCCGTTAAGGTATCGAAGTATATTTTTAACTCCGTTCCAGTGTTTTTGACTAGGGGCTCCATTAAATTGAGACATTAAGTTTGTCGCGTACGCAATATCAGGGCGTGTGGCAACTGATGCAAACATGAGAGATCCAATTGCAGCACGATATTTTGTCGCATCCCCAAAAGCTTCATCGTCGTAAGATGGAGTAAATGTGGCTCCGGGAGGTAAAGGAGTGCTAACAGGCGTACAATCTTCCATTCCAAAACGTCGAAGTATTTTTAAAATATATTGCTCCTGATATATCTTAATGGTTTTTGTATTTGGGTCACGTTCTAATTGCACCCCCAATAATAATTTTGGCTCTCCTAGATCTGTTGTTTCCCAATTATTTGCAATCTCCAGCTTTGTGTTGCGTAGCCGCATACTGTCTGTTGAAGCAATTAAAAAATCATCCACCCAAACGGCAATTATATCATATCCTTGACTGTCACACCTGAAAAATAAGCCATGCTCTTTTATAAGTTGCGAATAATTTGCTTTTTCTACCAAAAATGCTTTCAGCATTTTGTTCCATTCTCTCCCAGATTGTTTTAACCCGTACAGTGTATGTACAAGGCGGCAAACTCTACCTGTTCCATCGTCACACCCTTTTGGCTGAGTCATAAATATCTCTTTGGTTAAATTTCCGTTGAGATATGCTCCTTTAATATCAATTTGGCCAATTTCTAAGCCATGATATGCAGCGATAGCAAGGACTAGACGAAAAGAATCAAATCTGACCACCGGAGAGAATGTGTCTGAATAATCATATATATATCCTTGAGTAAAACCTTGAGCAACAAGTCGGGCTTTATATTTACATAGCTGTCCGTTTTCATCAAATTTCCTGGTGAAAATCCACCGGTTGCCGATGATATTAGCTTCTTTTGGCGGGTCGACCAGCTCCCATGTATTTTTTGATTTAGCATATCAAGCTCCGTTTGTATTGCTTTTTCCCAACGTATATGGTCAGGACATTTGCGAGCTTCTTCAATGGTGTTCGGTAGTCCACTATCACCATTTTCAGTTATTAAAGCGTGCACAAGATTTATGAATGGCGGTGAATTAATATAATAATCTCCACTTGCACGCCCTTCAATACTATTGTAAGCCGCATATCCCTGCTTAGACTTTCGGATATGGTTTCGTGGGTTAAATCTCACCAAGTCGGTGTAATTTTTTTTTGTTGCTTCTCCTGATGCTGTTTTAAGCCGCAATTGCCTTGCCGCAATCTCAGGATTCTTAGGCGCTTCATTTTGTCCAAATAATTCATGTTGTTCTAAGTGACTCTCCCCCTCAAGTTGATTTGGCTCCATTATATTTGTGCTACTTGAGATAACAGGTAAATTTTCTGACAAATTGATATCTGATGGTGAAGAGCTTATGGGAGTACTTTGAGAACCCTTTGTCGGTTCGTCCCCTTTGATAAGCATGAAGTTATAATTACGCGAAACTTTAATCCGTCTCGTAGTAGCGTCATAGTATCTAATAGCCTTGGGTCCCTCCTCAAAACCTGTGAATCTGCACTTTCGCGCTTTTGGTTGGATCTTTGCTCTAGATAATTCTTCAAATATGTATACATCTTCCCCAAATTCTTGAGCAGATGATAAATCTGGGCGATTACCACTTAAAGCTTCCATTGGGGTTTTTCCATCTAATACCTTGGTTGGACTTCGATTTCTAATCCACGAGGCATGTAAGACTGCCTCTCCCCACAAAAATTCGGGTAACTGCTTCTCGATGATCATTGCACGCGCTAGCTCTAATAAGGTTCGATTCATTCGCTCAGACACGCCATTTTGCTGCGGTGAATGTGGAGCAGATGGATTTAGTCTAATGCCTCGTTCTTCAAGCCAACTTCTGGTTCCTTCATATTCCGCTGCATTGTCTGACCTTATCTCTTTCGGCCATCGATCGTACTGTGTGTGTATAAAGCTGCAGTAGTTCATCAGTTGCTGCTTCACCGATGCTTTATCCTTCATCAGCTTCACCGTAGTATGTCTTGTGTGGTCGTCGATAAATAAAATAAAGTATTGATTACCACCCGGGGTTTGCTTCACGTTTGGTGATCCCCAAACATCGGTGTGTATTAAATCACCATAGTTCTCACTGTATTTTTCAGCACATTTTGGGAAAGCTTTTCGATGTGCTTTAGCCAAAATACAACTCTTGCAATTCAAAAACTGTGGAATGGATTCGTCATGGTGTAGACCGATCCCGTCCACCATTCTTCCTCCAAACAAGAGTTTTAACGACGATAATGAAATGTGTCCCAGGCGTCGATGTGCTTCATTCCATGAGAGCATTGTTGTTTTTGGGACCGCGGCATTAACTATTTTTGCATCATTTAAAATGGCTCTTGCATTTAGCCGATAGAGATTGCCATCTAGCACACCAGTTGCGATCAACTCTCCTTTGGAGTCCCAAAAGGAACACATCCCATTTGCATATTTAGCTTTGCCTCCAGCTTTGTCCAGTTTTGGCCCTGATATTAAACAAAAACGGGTAGATGGGACGTATAAGACGTTCATGAGTTTGAAAATTTTTACTTTACCATTTACAATTCCTCGCATTTGCACTACGCCTGTACCCTCTATCCTCGCGGTGAGGCCACCTGCAACGTTTAGGGTTCCTTCACTCGGTGCAAAGGCAGTGAACATCTCTCGACGGTTTGCAATGTGAGCACTAGCACCTGAATCTGCAATCCAAGAGTCTTGCGACCACGGATAAAAGGAACATTTGTTATATTGAGTTTTTAAAATACTTGGGTAAGCCATATGGCTTGAAAAGAACGAGTCTTGGTCTGCTATCTCTGCACTGTGACCATATTTTTCCTCTTTTTTCTGTTCCGCTTCCTCTTTTTTCCTTCTAGCTATTTGCCGGGGCCCTTGCCCTTCTTTCCCACCACCTTTTGAATAACATTCTGCAATAAGATGCCCTAGCCTTTTACAATTATGACACCGTTTCTGGGTGGCGACGTGAACATTCTCAGATTTGTTTTCGGCAACATGAGCATCCTCGGATTTATTTTCTCGCCTCATTTCTTCTTCAAATATCTTATTTCTCATATATTTAGGATCTGCCTGTTCAAGATCCCTGATTCCAGCAAATATAGTAGACACGAAATTATCGTATGATGAGGGGAGCGATTTACCCATCAGGATAGCCAGCAGATAACCTTCAACGTAGATGCCAGCTTCAGCTAGCTCTGTATGAATACCTAGAATCTCCCCGATGTGTTCGCGAACTGATGTGCCCTCATCACATCTCTTACTCCAGAACTTCCAAATTAAGTCCACCTTACCCTGAGCACCGGTCGCTTGATGTCGACTCATCAATGTTTCCCAAATTTCACTTGCGGTTTTCGCATGTCTGATTTGTTGATAGTCTTTAGAGCCGAGCGAATTTTTGATCAGAACACGGGCAATTCTTTCGCGACTATCCCAATCTTCGGCATCTTCTAAGTAAAGATCGGAGGGTCTTTGTTCACTTCCGGTGACGATATCCCAAAGATAACAGATCTCGAGGTTGTCACGCATGTGGCCTTTCCAAGTTGTCCAATTATCTTCCTCAAGCTTGTCGAATCCTTGAAAAAGTGATAATATCTCCCGAGGTATCGCAGTTATACTAAAATTTCTTTTGTATAAAGCAGGTTTCATCTCGATAGATTCTTGTTTTGTTTCCTTGTGGTAGCTGGGAGTTATGGGTCGATTGGATTTTTTTTTAGCTGATTCTGCATCGGGTCTAGTGAATGTACTCCTTTCCGGGCTTTGTGAGTATGCACCATATTCAAATTTCCTGACAGCTTTTAAAAACTCTTCTCTGGAATTTGCCCACATGGATGGAAATTGTGGGGCTATTGATTGCCGCGATTTTCCCTTCCGCTTTGTGGTGACCGAGGAAACTACTTCTTCTGGCTCTTTCTCAGCAGCATCGCGTATTCTCTCGATTGTCTCTTCACTCAGCTCGTCCGTATAGACATGATTAGTGTCAAGAAACTCCCGTAGCTGGCTTGCGATTCTATTGGGTTGAATTGACATCTTATTGAATCGTAGTTACTACACCAGTGGTGCTGATAACGTGTTAAAATGTTAGTTACTTAGCTTAGCGAGGTATTGGTGAAAGGCTTTTGAATTAGCTACCTTCACTCTAGATCGAGCTTTATAGTAATTCACGGTTCAAAGTAAAATCATCAATTCAATCAATAATTATAATTATGCACAAGTCGCCATCACTCAATAACCAACGAGAACTATCAACTTATAAGTATCATGCCCCTTATACGCACAGACATTTTATTAATATGCCTCAGGCAACAATGAGGAGCGATTTACTCTAGTCCTCTCCGGTCAGATGATTATATGGTCCGTACCCTATTACCTGTACTTTCAACATGAAGAGAAGACAACGTCAAAAGATATGTGGGATACTCTTCGAACTTATTATTGTCCACAAAATGAAGCAACCATTAATTCTTTACTTGAAGAATTCTGGAATCTTTCAATTGAAGAAGGTATAGACGTCGACAAGTTAGCAAACAAACTTACGCAACAACAATCTCGCATCGCTGCCCTTGATCGGTTACAACGCCCTTCTGATTCTGCCGAGAAAAATCGCCTGTTGAGTCATTTCGACAGTTGCTATAATGGATATTATGGTGGGACAGTTACTTTTCTGAGAAATGATCCAAGCATATCTTTTGATGCAACCGTCAACCATTTGAGGACTTCTCAATCAGGTTATAAGTTAGCTCACCCGGAACCTTTCGTTGCTCTTGTCAAAGAAAGCGATGGCAAAAAACAATCCCCGCCTAACAAGAAGAAGTCCTGCGCCCATTGCAAACGAAAAAATCATACTCGTGATTCTTGTTTCTTATGGCTCAATACCCCGGATGGTACAAAGTGGGCTGCTAAAAATCCAGAGAAAGCAGCAAAGACAAGGAAGATAAGATAAAAGTATGAGAATAAAAGGAAATCGAAAGAATCCAAGACTCTCACTGAAGATCGCCTTTGGATGATAGAAGAATATGCCCTCTCATCCAATATTTTACAGAAGAACAACAATATTGTGCTTGATACGGGAGCTACTCATCACATATTCCATGATGAATCGTTATTTATCTCCATATCTCCTATTAACAAGTCGGTTCGAACGGCTTTGGGTCATCTTAAGTCCGTCTCAGGTATTGGGGCTGTGAGATTTGAGGTTCTTGATCTTAAAGATGCTAGTCGGAGGAAAACAATTGAAATAAATAATGTTTGGTACTTACCGAACTGCTCTAGGAATCTAATTTCTGGATTGCAACTAATCTCCAAGGGACTCAATATAAGATCTAATTCGAAGGGTCTCGGGATTTATTCTCCTCAAGGATCAATCATTGCAACTGCCCGTATGGAAGATGGATTATTTTGTCTTAATGTATCAAAAAATTCACTACTTACTCCAGCAAAAGACACCTCGGAGGTTTTAATTTCTGAATCTGCAAGGAAAAGTGCAACAGAGCTCCTGCATTATTGCCTAAGTCATGTCGGGCCGCAAATCATTCGAAAATTCGACGCCTCTAAATTAAATATCATAAGACCAAAAGATTTATCAAATTTCTATGTCAACACTTCAATTTTGAAACATTGTGATGTTTGCAACTTATGTAAACAAGTCGAGAAGATAAATAAAGGTCCTACCTCAAGAGCGACAGAATTGCTGCAAATTATACATACTGATATATGGGGGAAGTG
The DNA here is from genome assembly GCA_028751805.1 of Podosphaera xanthii. Taxonomy (NCBI): domain Eukaryota; kingdom Fungi; phylum Ascomycota; class Leotiomycetes; order Helotiales; family Erysiphaceae; genus Podosphaera; species Podosphaera xanthii. Next base: position 328,206 of record JAPWIX010000019.1, read on the forward strand.
CCGGGTCCCAGGAATTTTTGGAAGTCATTACTTCGTGACTTTTACTGACGATATTTCACGTGAGACCGAGGTTTATCTTCTCAAGAACTCAAGAGAAGTTCCTGAAAAATTTCAGCAGTATAAAGAAGAGAAGGAACTACAGTTAGGGTGCAAGGTGAAAGCCATCCGCTGTGATGGAGGAGCCGAACATAAGTCCATCAAGTACAATGGCATCATTTGACAAGTTAGTGCGCCGTACACTCAGCACTAAAATGGAGTCGCTGAAAGGTTAAACCTGACATTGGTTACCATGGCAAGTTGTATGTTGTCGCATGCTGGTCTTCCACTCCGTTTTTGGGACGCTGCAGTCTTAACGGCCTGTTACTTACGAAATCGAATGCCTTTGTAGGCAAGGAATCATACGCCATTTGAAATGATGACTAGTGTCACACAGGTACTCTCTCATCTGAAAGTCTGGGGTTGTATCTGCTATTGTCATAGTTATGAGCTTGCGGAGGACAGGATGTTGGCTACTGAATCTGTTGCAGTATACACAGAGGATGGTGTATACTGATGATGGCTGTATACACAGAGGATGGTGTATACTGATGGTGAAAATAGATATAGAATGAATATTGCATGCGTATCATAATGAATGATCTGATAATCTGCCTAATTGATATGATGAGAGAAAGATATGTCTTATATACATTATGATTATAGTTGCACACCGTCCCATTACTCCTGATCATGACCTCTGGAATCTTCTAGCATCTACTTGTGTTCTCTATAGAACAGAGTCGATGCTTCTGCTGACTTCCATGAGGTTCCATGTACTTCCATCTCATCTAAGCACAATTATCATTACTGATACCAGCACTTCAGCCGAGCCAGCACAACAAGATTACTCGCGACAGGTCGACAAGATCCCTAAAAATCTCGCAAGCCCACTACATAAATAATAAAGTCAAGTTTTTTGGGCTTGATAACGTAAAAACATACACGTCGCCTCTTAATGGATATAGTAGTATTTTACCTGCAGGTCAGGATGAGGAATTAGCTGATGATTCAGCCTACTTAAGTGCCATCGGAAGTCTGGGATATGCATCTAATAGCACGAGACCAGACATCTCTTTTGCTGTTTCCCAGCTCGCTAGCTTTAATTCATCACCAGTTCAACGTCATTGGAACAGTGTTTGTAGGGTCTTCAGGTATTTGAAGGGCACTGAAAATTATTGTATTAATTATAGCTTCGGTCCTGTTTCTGACGAGTTTTCATCGGCGTTAAAATTGCAATTGTTTTCTGATTCAGATTATGCATCAGATATCACCTCTCGGAAGTCAGTCAGTGGATACATTCTGATGGTTGGAGGAGGTCCAGTAAGTTGGCAATCGAAAAGACAAAAATCGGTGGCAACCTTGACAATGGAGGCTGAATATGTTACCCTATTTGAAGCATCAAAACATGCGGTTTGGGTCACCCGGTTTCTTAAAGATTTGCACGTTTCGGACCAGCTTATTGATGATAATGGGTTAAGAACTTTTACAGACAACCAGAGTGCGCTCGCTCTAGCAAGAGGTACAAATTATGCGAGGACCAAGCATATTGATGTTGCATACCACTTCACTAGAGAATATGTTACCAACGGAGATATTGCAGTCGAATATATCCCAATAAATCATATGATAGCAGATGTTCTTATTAAGCCGTTAACTCGATCAAAGACGGAACATCTATATCAGCGAATTTTTGGACTGGACCAAACGACTACCGGCATCCATCTTGTTGGTCAGGAGGAGTGTTAGAAAACGGAAACGTATTGTGTCATGGAGTAGAATCTTCCGTTTTGTGTCTGATGTTCCTGACATAGATGTGCTAGTCCCTAAAGGTGAAACGTGGCGTTAGAAAGCTGTTTACAATTCGATAGTATCACATGAATTAGGTGTGGCTGTATCTATTACTATTGTAATTAGTTTAAGTACCTCGATATAGACTTGATCAAGAAGTTAAGTGAATAAAAATACAAAACATCTGGATATATTTTTACTCTGTGATTCTGTGAATTCCAACAGGTATTCGACAAGATAGTGATTGTCATGACATAAATAACAATCTATATCATTGGTGTTAAAAAATAAGGATGCGGATATAATTCCTGGAGGCAAGGACTTCTCGTGGAATGTTCGTCACAACAACTTTTGGGTCTTCGACAATGCTAATATTTTAACTTAATATTTTGACTTAATCTTCTTTAGTATCTAAAGGATGTACAATTTATGAGTATACATATTCGACTTTAAAAATTTTATTATCGCAATGTATGTTTTAATGATTCGTGATATATAAAGTCGAAGTTATAAATTTGGTGACGGTGGTACTTGAGACAATATAAATGACTAAAGGAATAAATTATGATGATGATGATGATTATAGTATATTTCTCAAGAATGAACCTAAACCACACACCTCTCATCTAGATGGATCAAGAGGCTATTTATCTACATGTAAGACCCGCTAGTAGCTATATTATTCCCTTGCCATATCTCAAAATAACAGTCTAAAGTTAGATCCGAAACATCTTAACAATAGATGCTGTATCATGACAAAAACCTGGAACGCCACCAACGAGCTTGGTACATCGACAAAACGTATTCCATCTCGATCAATACAAATCTCAAAGTGATTCCAATAATAATCACAGACAAAACAAGAAGCCCAATCATTCTATACATGAAACTTCAGTGCCTAGTCAGAACACCCAACGTCGCAGACATAAGACAACTATCCCTATAATTACTATAATGTTCGAACAAGATGTAAATGACTTATCCGATCTTGATGTTCCATATTTGAAACTTTCAGGCTCAAATTCCAACACTCCTCCTGAACAGCTAGATTGGTTAAGCCTCTTAGGTTTGGAAAAGTTTTTGGCACATCGGCTTTGCTTTCGGATGGGTTAGAGGTTTGGTCAGTATATTGGCTAACATCCTATCAGTCAGAATGTACTTGACGTTGATGACTTTGTTATCGACACATTCCCTGACATAATGATATGCGATGTCGATGTGTTTTGTCTTTGCTGAGTTTGTACCTCCTGCGATTGACAATGCTCTCTGATTATCGCTAAAGGTCAACAAGCCTTGATTGTCCACCAGCTTATCAGCAATATGGAGCTGGTTGAGTAACCTATTAACCCAAGTAGCTTGCTTAGCTGCTTCGGACAAAGCGACATATTCCGCCTCGGCTGATGATGTAGAAACTGATTTCTGTCGTCTTGACTGCCAACAAACTGGACCACCACCAAGCATAACAACATACCCGCTAACTGAACGACGGGTCACGACATCAGAAGCAAAATCTGAATCTGAATATACTGTGGCTCTGACCTCTTGTGTCGGTTCTGCTGAAATCGGTCCAAAACTATAGTTAATAGAATAATCAGCTGTACCTTTAAGGTACCTAAAAACCCGGCAGGTACTGTTCCAGTGCCGGACATCTGGACGAGCGTAATAACTGCCCAATTACGATACGGCAAATGAAATGTCTGGCCTCGTACCGTTCGACGCATAACCCAAACTTCCTATTGCACTCGCATATGCTGACTCGTCAGCGAGTGGCTCGTCTTCGCGACCTGGAAGTATACCATCGTAACCTTCTAGTGGGGATGTATATGCCTTGGCGTCTTGTAATCCGAGAGACCTAATCTTATCAGATATGTAGCGAGCTTGAGATATTTCTAGTGTTCTTGTCGCTCTTTCTCAGGTAATTTTCCAACCAATAATTACATTGATTTCACCTAAATCCTTAATAGGGAAGAATGATGAAAGTTGTTGTTTAATTTCCACAACTCGTTTTAGGATCTTTCCGCAGATAAATAGGTCGTCGACATGTATGCTTATAACGAGCTGTATTCTTGGGTGTATATAAATACACTGATCACTGCTTGACCTTTTGAATTTTAGTGAGGTAAGTTTTTCATCAAGCTTTTTATGCCATGCTTGTCCAGATTGCTTCAATCCGTACAATGCCTTATTGACCCTGACAAACTTAGTACCCGGCATTCCCTCAGGACTTCTCATGAAAACCTCTTCCTCCAATTCACCTTCGAGGTAAGCTGTCTTAACGTCAATCTGATGGATTTCCCAATCGTGATAGGCAGCTACAGCTAGGAGTATCCTTAGTGAATCCATCCGTAGGGTCAGTGAGTAAGTGTCGAAGTAATCGACACCATATACCTGACTGTAGCCTTGCGCAACTAATCGAGCTTTGAACCTACCATCAGACTTAATGGTGAAGATCCACCTGGAACCGACAGTCCTTCTTCCGTGAGGAACATGAGTTATTGGTACAAAGACATTCTTTAATTTCAATGAATTAAGCTCGTCGTCAATAGCTGCTTGCCACTTCATACTGTCTGCACCAGTAGTTGCGTCAGAGAAATTTTTGGGGATAATTATACCTTTTCTGACGTGCAATGCATGAGGTCTCGGTTACCATGCTGATCTAGGCTCGATCAGTTTTCGGGTACGACCACTCCTCAGAATAGGCTCGTCCGGGACTGAATCTTGTTGGACTACGACATCCTCTGGCTCATCCAGAGTTTCCGTATCTGGCAAGACGCTCTCAACTTCTTCCGGCGTACTTTGAACTTCTTCAACAGGCGTGCTAAACTCATCGTCTCCATCTACCGACCTAAGCTGTCCTCCTGACAATTCTCCGATCTCTTCTTCTGGTCGATCTTTGTTCTCTCTATCTAACGCATCCCCAACTCTTGAAAAAGAATTTCCGATGGAATTTAAAGAAGACACAACGGGGGTCTGACTTGATGATTTGCTCCAATTCCAGAAAGAATCTTCCATAAACCTAACATTTGATGATATAATCACCTTGTTAGTACCTGGCTTTGATGGAATTTATACCTGATATTGTGTTGTTTATTCACAATAGCTAACAAAAATACTCTTGCGAGAATTTGGACAGAGTTTATACCTCTGTGGATCATTGGTGTCTATAAATGCATAGCAAATGCCGCCAAAGACCTTTAAATGAGAGACCTTAGGTATGCGGCCATTCATGACCTCAAATGGCGTTAAACTACCCTTGAGGCTCGGGAGTCTATTGCGCAAATAACAAGCTGTTAGAACTGCTGCGTCCCAAAATCGGAAGGGAAGGCGAGCATGGGAGAGCATGCATCTGGCCATGGTTATTAATGACCTGTTCATTCTCTCAGCCACTCCATTCTGATGCTGGGTATAAGGAGCGCTAATTTGCTGTGAAATTCCTTTAAAGTTGATCGTCTTATACTCTGTACCTCCGTCAAAACGCATAGCCTTAATCTTTTGACCTGAGCAGAGCTCCTTTTTCTCCCTATACAAGTTGAAGTAATGAGGAACGTCGGACTTATTCTTCATTAAATAGACCAAACTCTCACGGGAAAAATCATCCGTAAAAGTGACGAAGTAGAGACTGTTAAAGATCCCTGGAGTGCGACACCGTCCCCAGGTATCAGAATGAATCAGCTCTAGGACTTTTGGCGACGCACCGATAGGCCCACGGTTGATCTTCTCAACTTGTTTGCACGAATTACATGTATCGCATGATTGCAGTGCTTGTTTGTCAATGCGAAATTCTTGTGAAATTTTGGGCTTCAGAATCGAGGTTTCGGAAACATTGATCTTCTCCAGAAGATGAGATCCAGCACGCGCAAAACAATGGTGAAGTAACTTAGTCGTACATCTCACCTCATCTTGGGTAATCAAAGCGTTTGAAAGGCTCTTAGATCGAATGGCGTGAGCCCCAGGGGTTGTATTGAAACAGAACAACCCTCATTTTGGCCTGGCAGTGGCAATTACATCACCAGTAGGAGAAAGAACGCTGACTCCTCCATTCGAAGAGCATATGTTAAAACCCTTTGATACGAGTTGCACTCCTGACACAAGATTCCTCGTACATGATGGGACATACCAAACATTATTCATCTCAATGGTCTTTCTTGATCTTCCGCTGCGGTAGTCATATATTTCGAGTCTGACGTTACCAACTCCAGAAACGGGAATGGAATGACCTGAAGCAGTATTGACTGACTTGTTAGTAGTAGCCATGGAGTGGAATAGACTCTTGTCATGAAAGATATGATTCGTCGCGCCAGTGTCAAGCACTATATCAAAATTTTGTTTGGACTCATCAGAAATCAAAGCATGTTCCTCCATCATCCATCTACCCTCTTGAGTGTCTTCTATACTGTTGTTGGTCGCTGCCGTATTCGATTTTTTCCTCTCTTGTTTCGCCCTTTTCCTCCCGTTTTGTCGGACCTTTTCCTACATCATCCTGATCTTTCTCGCTTTCTCTGGATTTTTAGCTCCCCATTTAGATCCATCATGAGTGTCCAACCAGATGAAACATTCTTCACGTAAATGTCCCATTCGACCACAGTGAGCGCAATTCTTTCTTTTAGGAGGTGCTTTAGTCGGAGTTGGATTATTTCCAGGCTTATGATTGACTAGAGCGATCATTGAAGTTGGATGTAATTCTCGGTACGCTGCTTGGGAAGCCCGGATAGCCGAGACAGTTGCTTTGAGCGAGATCTTAGGGTCTTTGAGGGTAATTACTGTTGACATGTAAAACCCACCACAGCATTTGATGAAGTGGTTTAATATGCGCTTCTTCATGCTTGAATCTGAAGGCGCTGAGTTCCTATCTATTAGTACAATTTGCCCTCGAATTACCGCCATCTTTTGAACAAACTCATCGATATCAACGTCGTCCTCAACATTGAGCCCCCAAAAGGCCTGAGTTAAATCATCAATATCCTCGTCCGAATTTGGGCAATAAAACTGTCAAAGGTTGTCCCAACATTGCTTAGCCGTGAATGTGGGACCGACAAGATGGAAGGCGATGTCAGGGACGAGCTGAGATATCGCAACTCGGATATTTCTATCTTGCTTCTCAATAGTAGAAGCATTAGGGGACTTTGAGTCCTCTGAACTAGCAGCCGTAGGTTATGAACTCTTTTTAGAACCGTCCAGCTGTGACTTAGCTTGTAAGACGTAGCTTTCAATCTCGAAAAGCGATAACGCGTCAAAGAAATGGGTACTCCATCGATTATAGGTCGACTTCTCTAGCTTTGGCGCTTATCAACTTTAAATATTTGTTATAGATAGACACATATAGCAAATTTGAGTCGTGAAAGATATGTCTGTAGTAACAGATAGAATAAATATAAGTGAGATACAGAAATGGGTTTGAGAAAATAGATATTGATATTTTCAGTCGAAAAACTCTACTCTATAATAAGTTACATCCCAAAGGTTTAAATAAATGACAGTTCTATGTCTTTCCGTAGATCTCTTCCAAAACAGTTTTCCATCCCAGAGTCATTAACAACAACCTTCAAACCGATGCTCCCTTTCCAGACCCGAGTGAAACACTATTAAATAACAAAATAATTTCACACCTAAAGCGTATTCTAAAACACCATTTGATACAACAAAAAACCAAACACCATAAAACGACAGTAGCCTGACAATGAAACAGAATAAGAATATTGGATGACATCCAAGTCAAACAGGCGCACATCTCATGGACTTGAGAATTTCGGTGGCTGACATAGTTAAGTCGGGTTAGGTGAGTAGAATAAAGTATTGAAGTAAATATTAAGTAGGAAATATTTAACTCATGTAGTAGATAACTAACTTGGTCTCATAATCTGTTGAAAAATAAGGATGCGGATATAATTCCTAGAGGCAATGTCAGGAAAAGCCTCTACTACATAATATATATATGGAGATTGCCAGGTTATATTGTTCTATGATTCTGGTCTGGCCTTTTAGCCGAGTGGTGATGCATCTATCTCGTGTATCATGTAGGATGGCAACCTTTAGCCTGACACCCACCTCTTGACCCCTGTCTCTCCCCACGCTGTCTATATACTGCTTGTGACAGGCAAGGACTTCTTGTGGAATGTTTATCATAACAACTTTTGGGTCTTCGACAATGCAAATATTTTAACTTAATATTTTGACTTAATCTTCTTTAGTATCTAAAGGATGTACAATATATGAGTATACAAATCTCAAAGTGATTCCAATAATAATCATAGATAAAACAAGAAGCCCACTCATTCTATACATGAAACTTCAGTACCTAGTCAGAACACCCAACGTCGCAGACATAAGACAAACATCCCTATAATTACTATAATGTTCGAACAAGATGTAAATGACTTATCCGATCTTGATGTTCCATATTTGAAACTTTCAGGCTCAAATTCCAACAATTGGTGCCACCCATCTCTACATCTGAAGTTTATGGTTGAGGGCGTCTACGGGCAGCATTAGCAGATTCCATTTGACTACTCTCAATCCTGAGTCGGTCCTCCTTTGTCTCTAGATGAGTTAGTTGGACTTCAGTTAGTAAGTTTTTGTGTATGCTCATAGAGTCTATAGTTGACTGGTATGATTTTGGTAGCTCAGAGATGAGGATCATCATGAGCGCCTCGTCGTCGTATTGCGCTTTAGTTGTGGGCTTCGCTGATATAATTTTTCTCCTTATCTCCTTCAGCTTTTTCCAGGCGCTATCAATTGTCATATCAGATTGAAACTCGAAATTGTTAAGATCTCGAACATATTGGGCTGCAGCAAGTTTCCTGGTCTTGGAGTACTTGGATTTCAAGTGGGCCCAGAGTTCTTTTGGAGTCTGATACTCATCGAGGAGTGACTGATCGTCGTCGTTAAGCCCTTTCAAGAGTAAATACTTCACTGTTCCTGCGTCCTTCAAGTATTTCTTTTTCTTTTCATAATTCAGAGTCTTTTCGTTTGATGTTGATGACAATGTCAGGTTATTCTTTTGCTCCAGTGTAACCTTACAAACTCCTTGGATTATGCCCTCAACTTTTGCATCAAACTGAGCGCACTTGTCTGGAGTTGCAATAGCCGCGTATTTGGTCACAGTTTTCTCGAAAACATGAGTTGCCCCCCTGCTTTCGAACTGGGCCAACATTATCCTGAACCTTCTTTCGTGGTTAAGCTTGGATAGCTTCTCTATTCCCCAGAACGTGCTTTCTTCTGACATTTTTATAATGTCTTTATTCTAAGTGTAGGCGAGGGGGACGATTCGCCAAGTCGATTGTAAGAAAAGTTGTAGATTAGGTGAAGAAATTATTTTCCAATATGGCCTCCAGGCCAATCCGTAGTGCGATCCTTTCGCAAGTTTTTTTTTTCTCTGCAGGCGCAGTCCTTTTGCGCCCTCGGTGTCACGGTTCGGCAATTAGTGCATGAGCGAAGGTATGCTTCAATGTAGTTTATATTTATCTATGAAGAGAGGAATTACATCTGCCCAGGTAGCGTCTACTTTTAACACTTCCGATGAATCGCTACCAGGCTCTCAATGCTATAATAAGACCATGGCATGTAATACCCCTTGCAACATGAAATATAGGCAAGTTCCGCCGAGCTGAGTCCAAGCGTCCTACCCTGCCAATTGCTTGACGGAAAGCTAGCATACCCAGATAGGGCTGCATTAGTCTTTGCATGTGATGACCATCATATGCTACAGGAAAATATTGGCTTACCAGCCGTCACACTTGGTTTCTCGCAGTCCTTTAGTGAGGCACAATCCTTTAGTGCACCAATTGTTTTTGAGTTCAAATGCCTTTTAGTTTCTTCAGTGCAGTCCGGACTTCATAACCTAATAGAAATAATGTCCCACAATGTAATGATCATAGTGGAATTACTATTCTAGTGTGGAAGCTCGGTGGAAGAAACGATAAGGATTATGTGGACTACTATTCTACAATTGCATGTGTCAGACTTATTATACATGCACATCCAGTGTTACCCCTGAGTATCACTTGACCACTAGTCCAAGTTAGGTATGTGATTTAGTTGCGCACTGACTGTTTCACAATATTCCGCAACATAGGCAATGGCGTTGTCTCACATGTCAACAACTTCTTGATTCATGTCAAAACGCATAAAGAACTGCACAGCAAGACTATCAAAGTACTCTGCATACTTAAGGATAACTATTTATTTTATTAAACTTTCAAAATGCGCCTTTGGAGTCAATCAGGTCGACTTTTGAGAATTCGTAATAGGCAATGGAGGAATAAAAATCAGACCAAAAAGAATCAATACTAAAACAGACTGGCCCAATCCAAAAACACTACGACATCGGCAACAATTTCTCAGCTTTACTAACTTTTATCAGCGGTTCATATACCAATATTCGAAGCCTAGCGCAGGCATGTCTAATCTACCAAAGAAGGACGCCTTGAAGCACAAATTTGAGTTTAATGATTCGGTCTTAAAATCATTTAACAATTTAAAACAACAGTTTGCAATCTCACCAATGCTACGGCAGTGGAATCCCAATTTACAAGGAATCATTGAAATAGATGCATCAGGAGGAGGTATCTCTGCAATACTTTCACAAATAGATAATGTAATTAAAAACTGGTAGGGTTTTGGAGCCGCAAACTTCAACCAGATGAAGTGAGATACGGGACCCCCGATCAGGAACTTTTAGCTGTGGTGGATTCCCTGTCTCACTTCCGGGTCTATTTAGAAGGCGCACTGCACAAGGTGAAGATATATAGTGATCACGCAAATCTACGTTATTTCAAATCCACATTGCGACCAAATCGCCGTCAAGCTGGCTACATTAAAAGATTAGCAGCTTACGACTTCGAAATCTTTCACTTCCCAGGCGCAAAAAAACCCTGCAGATGCGCCATCGCGACGTCCAGATTACATAGAGAAAACTAACAACAAAGAAAGAGACTGGGGGCTGAATCTAAATTTGAAATAGGACAACCCCATTGAAATTAATGCAATCGTATCGCATGAGCTCAAAGATGTTATAACCGATGCACTTGTGTTGGATCCCTTCGCCAAACAACTACTTCAAAATGAACTGCCAGAACAATGGCAGAAAGAAGACGGCGCGCTATGGTATAACCTCAATAGACTATATATACCTGAATCACTTCGGATAAATGCTAAAGAACTATGTCATGATAGCCCGATTGCAGGCCACCGGTGTATGGCCAGAACAATAGATATGGCACAAAGGAATTACTACTGGCCAAATATGTCTCGCGATATAAGTGAGTACGTGAATGGCTGTCAAATTTGTGCTCGCAACAAATCAAAAAATGTTGGTACATCACTTTTCAAATTAGGAATAGCGTACAACTAGCCGAGTCTCATAAGTAGAGTAGCATAACAGCCGTAGAGTAGAAGAAAGAATATAACGATTTTACCCACTGTAAACGTATATGTTTAAAGTAATACTAGATATCCGGTTGATATTGACACTGATCAGTGATTGTCATCTTCAACCACAGAGAAGCTAGGTATTATCGAAGAGACAGTGTCTTGTTGTGTCATCGTCATTACAGGACATCTGTGCTAAAAGATAACTTAAGTATCGAGATCATCTTTCGAGATACTAGAGGCTATCAAGACTCGCTCCAGTAGCAGTTAGCTGTCAGCTGTCTCCCAGGCCACAACTAATTGTCGCAAGTTGCGTCTATCACGCGAACAACTCCGTCATAGAATTTCAGATCATTCTTCTGACTTCTGTCAAGACGAAAAGAAAAATGAGCAACCCGAAAGGCCCAGCAAGTCTCCCAAGCCGGATAAGTGAATCAGGCAATAAAAATGGAATTTTTGAATATGTTGGATTTAACATCGAGCCTGAGGTGTGGGGGTTTCCGATCAATTTAAAAGGTCCTCTACCTCAATCAACCTTGAATACGTACATACTATGGAGATTGAAAATTTACAAAAGGAATAAACTTCGGGACTATCAGCTATGGGAGTTATTTCAAGGGGACTTTGAAGGCTGGACAAAACAACTCCTAGATTCAACAGACAAAGGCGTCATACAGAAACTTCGAGACCACCTACTAGCAAACAGAGTCTGGGTTGGTAGAAGGCGGGGGCTGAATATGTCAAATGCTCTTCTTCAAACACTTGCAGAAGAAAATCCTACCAAATGGACCACCAAGGAAATTACACGACAACTCGAAACATTCGGCATCTTCAATTCAAAACATGGAGAAACTAAAAATACAAAGCTGGAAGAATTGTGTCAATTAAAAACTAAGGAGATTGCGCCAGAGTTAGAAGAAGAACTAGCAAGACCGAAAATCTCCACTAATCAACTGCAACCATATTTTGATCACCATCGTAGTAATTATTCGCCATCTGACGTACAAAATTGGGTTGATAAATTACCGGAGCATCGTGAGAAGGGCAAATTTCTCCCAGGCCAAGATGAAAGAGAGAGAATCAACGCAAAATCATTAGGGGATTTAATGAAATTATACCATAATGACAATGAAAAATATGGGTGTGCCGATGATATATTGAATAAAAAGTTGTTACGATTCTACGAATGTTGTTAAATCCTTCAAATTAGCAAGTGCGATTACCATAAAGTATTTCATGTCATCCTTAAAGGTCGGGCTAGTGATTTTTACTTCAATTCAATCAGTGGTCGGGGATTTGACTTCGAAAAAATGGTCCAAATGGTCAAAGAGCACTTCGAAACAGAGCAGTCACGTCAAGGATATATGACAATGTGGAGATCTACAACGCTACTCAATACAATTGCTAACAACCCTGAAAAATCAAAGCTAGAATGCCTACAATTAACAATTGACCGACTACAGCATATTCAACAAGGCTTATCCAAAAAGTACCAGTTTGAGCATACGCCGAGGGACCAAGTTATCAATGCCTGTCAAGGCATCAAAGCCTGTAATCTTGCTCTCTACAAACCTGCAAATACATTCGAAGGAGTATGCAGTGAGTTGCGATCATCGATTGCCACCTACGAGAGATCAAAAAGCCAACACTCCAGTTTTGCATCTGAGAACAATCATGATCACCACTGGACCGACCGAACGTACGTAGGTCGTGGAATAAATCAACGCCAAAATAATAGTCATAAACTGCAGGAGTCAAAAACAAACAGATGATCTTTTCCAAGTGATCGTAGGGACCTTAGGAAAGTAAACCAGCAAAAGAGGTGTTTTGTCTGTCGAAAGATAGGATTTTGGTCAACCAAACATGCCTCTCAGGACCGCCGCAAAGCGTACGAGAAATTCTGCCAATATGCAGACAAAAGTCATTTGACTAATTTTGATCAATTCTTGTTCGAATTTGAGGGTCTGGACACTGGAATTGATAGGTCAAGTAACTCTGAAATTCAGGCATTAATCGCAGACCTGAATATGGAAACAGAAGAAGGGGATCAGGAGAGAACAGAGGGTCAGTTTTTTACAGAAATGGGTGCTGTAAATGGAATCGAGATTCTAAGTCTTCTCGACGATCAAGCAACGAAACATACCTTTACAAAAGATGATGCATTCTACCATAGAAATGATCCAACCTCGAACATAATTTCTCAGGAAAGATCTGAATCGTTTATGTTCAAGGATAGGTACTCATCCTATGAATTCCAGGGAATCATGCCAGATACAGGAGCAGCCGGGGTATCAACAGCAGGCAAGCCGCAATTCGAAGCCCTCAAACGACTTAAGCCTATGACACAATTGGATACTTCAACAGTAGGCAAGCATAAGATTAAATTTGGAAAAGGGACTACTGAATCAATAGGAACAACACTTGTAAACACTCCTCTGGGGGAAATAATATTTTATGTCGTGCCTACAAACACACCTTTCCTTTTCTGCGTCCAAGACATGGACCGAATGGGAGTATATTTGGACAACCTTCGTAACGTCTTAGTTCATGGGAATAAGCGTGTGCCAATCGTACGTAAATGGGGCCACCCTTTCATGCTCTTAGAGATTGAACAGACATTGACCCAATGTTATTTGACGGAAACAGAATTAAAGCGACTACATAGGAGATTTGGACACCCGTCGGTGAGAAGACTACAACAAATTCTTCAGAGAGCCGGGTATAATGACGTTGATAGTAAAATAATTGATCATATTGCAAAAATGTGTCATCAATGTCAAATGCACAGTCAGCGGCCAAAAAGATTTAAGTTCACGCTCGGAAAAGATTACGAATTTAATCATACAATAATAGTTGACATAATGTACCTTGACGGAAAGCCAGCGCTGCAAGTGGTTGACGCATCTACAAGTTTTGGGGCCGCTAGATTTCTAACAGATATGTCTTCAAGTACAGTTTGGGATACTTTACGGTGCTGTTGGATCGACACCTATCAAGGGCCCCCAGATCAAATTATACACGACGCCGGAAGCAATTTTTCTTCGAAAGAATTCCGCCAACTTTCTCGAACGATGGCCATTTCTACAAAAGAAGTACCAGTAGAATCCCACAATTCCATTGGAAAAGTTGAGCGATACCATACTCCAATAAGAAGAGCCTACGAAATTATCCGCGACGAGTTAAAAGGAGAGAAAATTTCCAAAGAATTTATACTCCAGATGGCTCAAAAGGCGGTAAATGATACAGCTGGCCCAGATGGAATAGTGCCCACGTTGCTAGTCTTTGTTGCATACCCGCGAATCAGTGACCTCGATGCCCCAGCTCCATCGGTTACTCAACGAGCCAACGCGATCCACAAGGCAACAATTGTAGAAATATAGAAAATATAAGAATATATAGAATAGCGATTGTAAACACCAAATATATTCAATTGTACAAGTAGGGTCGTCTTCAGCATAGAAATCTTATATATAAGAGAAAAGTGTCGTCGTTAATTTGTAGTAATGCTTTTTCATTTGAGGAACGGTTGAGTTCTTAGATCGTGACAAGTAAGAACTATATAGTCTATCTACTTGTCTTATTCTCAATATCTTTATCCTGATAGACCCATTTTGAATCTAATGTTTCATCGTAGTAACCTAAAACAATACGTAAGACTAGTAGCTACCAAATCCGACAAGTACTTTATGAAACATCGAGATGTGTCAGGAAAGCCTCTACTGTATAATATATATATGGAGATTGCCAGATCATAGTGTTCTATGATTCTGGTCTGGCCTTTTAGCCGAGTGGTGATGCATCTATCTCGTGTATCATGTAGGATGGCAACCTTTAGCCTGACACCCACCTCTTGACCCCTCTCTGTCCCCACGCTGTCTACATACCGCTTATGACATAATCATAGAACATTCTTCAGGTCTAGCACTGGCACTTTGTGACCCACTTAGTGTGTAATCAGTTCTGGCTTAGTAAGCAAGTATGGGTTAAGCTTACGGAGTCTAGGCATATATATATTATAGGGGGGGTAATGTCAGGAAAGCCTCTACTGTATAATATATATATGGAGATTGCCAGATCATAGTGTTCTATGATTCTGGTCTGGCCTTTTAGCCGAGTGGTGATGCATCTATCTCGTGTATCATGTAGGATGGCAACCTTTAGCCTGACACCCACCTCTTGACCCCTCTCTGTCCCCACGCTGTCTACATACCGCTTATGACAAGATGATACTTAAAAACCGCCATCCAATTACTAAACCTAACATTAAAACTCAAGTTTCCGATATCGATGATCTCATGCATGAGTATTATCCTCCAGGGATATACATGATTATCTTGTTACTCTAATTGAGAAATGAAACAGAAATGAATCATTTTTTGTTAAATTTCTAACACTCCTCCTGAGGATCAAGATAATCTAATAACTTTAAGAGATCCCGAAAAGCTGTTGGCATAATGGCTCAGCTTTAGCACGTGGAAGTGGCTTAGTTAGAATATCTGCTAACATCTTATTCGTAGGAACATAATTTAAATCGATAATATTTTCTTGGACGCAATTTTGAACAAAATGGTACGCAATGTCGATATGTTTTGTTTTTTGCAGAATTCGTTCCCTTTGCGATTGCCAATGCACTTTGATTATCCGTGAAAGATAATATGCCTTTCTT
This sequence comes from Podosphaera xanthii, assembly GCA_028751805.1. Lineage (NCBI taxonomy): Eukaryota > Fungi > Ascomycota > Leotiomycetes > Helotiales > Erysiphaceae > Podosphaera > Podosphaera xanthii. The sequence goes on from JAPWIX010000019.1 coordinate 344,065, forward strand.
CCCTATTATCTCATCGACAATTTTAAATTCCTTAACTAATCTTGTCAACCAAAGAGCTTGTTTGGCCGCTTCAAATAGAGCAACATATTCTGCCTCTGCAGTAGAGGTTGATATAGATTTTTGGCGTCTGGACTGCCAACATAAGGGACCTCCTCCTAACATAACGACATAACCACTTATTGATCGGCGTGTAGGAACATCGGAAGCAAAATCTGAGTCTGAAAATATCGTGATTCTCTCCTTCGATGTAGAATCCCGTGATTTGGGACCAAAACAATATGTCAGACAATAGTCTGAAGTTCCTTTTAAATATCGTAAAACTCGACAAACAGTGTTCCAGTGACGTATCGTCGGCGAAGAGTTAAAACTTCCGAGTCGCGCAGTAGCAAATGAAATATCAGGCCTCGTGCCGTTTGATGCATACCCAAGGCTACCAACTGCACTAGCATATGATGACTCATCAGCTAACTGCTCATCGTCTAGTTTTGGCAATAATCCATCGTAGCCTTCCAATGGCGTGCTACAAGTTTTCGCATCCTCTAATCCAAACGATCTGATTTTATTCAGTATGTATTTTGACTGTGAAATTTTTAAAGTCCTGCTTGACCTGTCGCGAGATATTTCCCAACCGATCACTACTCCAATTTCACCGAGGTCTTTTATCTCAAAAAAAGATGAAAGATTTTCATTAAACCACTGAACATCCTGTAATGACTCCCCACAAATTACCAAATCGTCCACATAAGCACCAACAACAATCTTTAATTGCGAATGAAAATAGATACAGCCATCACAGTTCGACTTATGGAAACCAATGGTAGAAAGTTTTTCACCTAATTTATGATACCACATTCGTCCGGACTGCTTTAAACCATATAAAGCCTTATCTACTCTCAAATATTCAGTACCTGACAATCCTTCAGGGGATTTGATATGTATTTCCTCACATAAATCACCTTCTAAAAAAGCGGTTTTAACATCAACTTGATGGATTTCCCAGTCAAGGAGAGTAGCGATGCCGAGTAATAACCTAAGAGAATCTGCGCGAAGTGTTGGAGAATAGGTGTCGTTATAATCGAGTCCGTATACTTGACTGTATCCCTGTGCCACCAACCTAGCCTTGAACCTTCCGTCGGACTTGACGGTGAAAACCCACCGTGAACCTACAGGCTTACGCCCATGAGGTACGTGTGTTATTTGTGTGAATACATTTTTCTCTTTAAGGGAATTTAGCTCCTCCTGAATAGCAGACTTCCACTCCTTCTCATTCGGGCCATTAATCGCTTCTTTGTACGTTTGAGGTATGGGGACTTCATTATTGGCATAAAGTGCCCTTGGTGTTGGTTGCCATGCAGATCGTGGGATAGCCGGCCGTCTTTCTCGATTACTCCTCCTAAGAAGAGGTGTGTCAGGAGTCATAGATGTTACAGTGTCTGAAACTTGTCTTGATGTTTCGTTGGATACATTTATTTGATCTAAGCCAGAAGGTAAATCTGATTGTGAAATAGGTCCTTCAATAGTAGGAGATAGTGCTTGCTCTACGTCTGAATCGGAACTCGAGCTATCGTCAGAATTCGTTTGATGTTTATCTTCATTTTCTTCAGCATCGAGATTTTCAAATATTTCTGTATTTGATGACTTCCAATCCCAGAACGTATCCTCCTGGAAGTTGACGTTTGCAGACACTATAATTTTGTTTCGGCCCAGTCTCGAAGGTACGTATACGCGGTATTGTGTTATCGACTCGCAATAGCCAATAAATATGCCTTTTATTGATGTTGGCGACAACTTATACCGATGCGGATCATTGGTTTTGATGAGGACATAACATACGCACCCCCATACTTTGATGTGTGATAAACCTGGTGCTGATCCATTCATAGTTTCAAAAGGGCTTTCATTATCTTGGCCTAATGGCAATCTATTTCGTAAGTAAGAAGCTGTTTGTACTGCCACGTCCCAAAAGCGCAGTGGAAGCTGGGCATGGGCCAACATACATCTGGCCATCGTTATCAACGATCTGTTGAGGCGCTCAGATGTTCCATTCTGGTGCTGTGTATAAGGTGCACTTATCTGTTGAATTATACCGCCAAACTGGATGCGCTTATACTCTAGGAACCTCCATCGAAACGCATAGCCTTGATTTTATTACCCGTTTGAAGTTCTTTCTTATCTCGATATATCTGGAAGTATTTTGGAACATCCTTAGTACTTTTCAAAAGATAAACTTCACTTTCCCGTGAAAAATCGTCCGTAAAAGTAACAAAATAATTGCTCCCTAAGATACCAGAAACATGACATTTTCCCCATGTGTCCGAATGAATAAGCTGAAGAACTGTCGAAGATCTTTGGCTCGGACCACGATTTATTCTTTCGACCTGTTTACAAGAATTGCAAATATGACAGGATTTCAATAAGCTTTCATTAATATGAGGTCCAGAGCCATTTTTTGATTTTTCGAGAGGAAGACCCAGATTTTTGACCGGAATATTCTTTAAAAAATGAGAGCCTATGTGCGCGAAACGATTATGGGGGAGTTTCGTAGACTTCTGTTGGACCCCCTTTGAAATCAGGGTACTAGGTATTTCTACAGCCCTTAGATTTGGAGTAGTATTGAAACATAACAACCCTCCTTTAGGCTTAGCTGTTGCAATAAGCTCTCCAGCTGTTGAGTAAACACCAAGCCCTGAATTTGTGGATATTATCTTAAATCCTTTTGACAAAAGTTGTGTACCTGAAACAAGATTTTTTGAGCAGGAGGGGACTAGCCATACATTATCAACTTGAATAACTTTTGATTCGAATTCGTTGTTGTAGTCAAAAATTCTAAAGTTTACTGAACCAATTCCGGTGACAGGAATACACACACCTGATGCTGTCTGGACAGAGTTATTAGAAGGGGATAAGGTAGTAAACAGAGACTCATCATGAAATATATGGTTGGTAGCTCCTGTATCTAGAACGACATCATCGTCATTTTTCACATGACCAGAGGCAAGGGCATAATCTTGTATTATCCATGCACTACCATTTTGATTATCACCTTTTTGTTGATCGGGATTTTTCTTTCCAGAATTCGATTCTCGACCTTTGCCTTTCCATCGTCGAAACCTTTGTTGTAACTTCCTGGTTTTTGCAGCTTTCTCGGGATGTTTAGCTGCCCAACTTGATCCATCAGGTGTGTCCAACCATAAAAAACATACCTCACGTAAATGTCCTAGCTTTTGACAATAGGCGCAAGTCTTGCCCCAGGGCTTTTTAGGTGGTGATGACACGATGGGAGAGCTGCCTGAATTGTTCTTGGCAAGGGCTGCGTAGGATGCTGGTCGTAAATTTCGGTATACCTTCTGCGATGATCGAAGAGTTGTGACAGCGGTCTGAAAAGTTACTGATGAATCTCTTAAAGGTATTGATATTGACATATAAAACCCATCACAGCACTCTATGAAGTGAGCTAGCAATCTCTTTTTCATATTAGTGTCAGTTGGCTTGGCACTACTATCAATAGCATCGATTTCTCCCCGTATGCTGGAAAGTTGTTGTACAAACTCATCGACATCTATGTCGTCCTCTACGGTAAAGCTCCAAAATTTTTGGATAAGGTCATCCAGATCTCCAATTGGATCAGGACAGTAGAAGTCCTGCAGGTTCTTCCAACACTCTCTAGCGGTATAGTTTCGGCCAACCAGGTGGAAGACAGTATCAGGGACTAACTGTGAAAGAGCAACTCGAATATTTGTATCTTGTTTTTGAACCGCAACGTCATTCTCAGGAACTTTTGAAAGTTTGCGACTCAATAATCCATCTTTTTCTTCGTCTATAAAGCTTTCAATGTCAAAGAGAGACAAAACGTCTCGAAAGTGTGTGCTCCATCTTTTATAGCTTGAACAATCAAGCTTTGGGGCATCTTTCATCGACTTAAGAATCTTATCAGCAGACATAATGAAAACAAGAAGTATATTCAAGGAGATACAAATATAACGGAAATAGAGACAACTTAAAACTTATCAGATTAAGGACAAGAAAAAAAAAAACTCTTAAAATTCAAAAGAAATTTATAAGAACAACTAAGTTGCTTTAGCTGAAGGAAATATATGTAAATATTTCTGTATAAAAAACAGTTGAAAAAACTTAGGTTAACGAGCAACTTGGTCTCATAATCTGTAGAAATATAGAAAATATAAGAATATATAGAATAGCGATTGTAAACACCAAATATATTCAATTGTACAAGTAGGGTCGTCTTCAGCATAGAAATCTTATATATAAGAGAAAAGTGTCGTCGTTAATTTGTAGTAATGCTTTTTCATTTGAGGAACGGTTGAGTTCTTAGATCGTGACAAGTAAGAACTATATAGTCTATCTACTTGTCTTATTCTCAATATCTTTATCCTGATAGACCCATTTTGAATCTAATGTTTCATCGTAGTAACCTAAAACAATACGTAAGACTAGTAGCTACCAAATCCGACAAGTACTTTATGGAACATCGAGATGATACTTAAAAACCGCCATCCAATTACTAAACCTAACATTAAAACTCAAGTTTCCGATATCGATGATCTCATGCATGAGTATTATCCTCCAGGGATATACATGATTATCTTGTTACTCTAATTGAGAAATGAAACAGAAATGAATCATTTTTTGTTAAATTTCTAACAACAATTGAGTTAAGACACTTGTACACAAAGAGACAAGTTAGAGATGCCCTCGCCATAAGAAACGGCCCTTCTACAGAGGCCACGCTTAATCTACCCATAAATTCAATGGTAAGAGTATGGCGCGAAAAAGAGGGGTGGAAGGGTCCTTATAAGCTGTTGGCAATAGATGGTGAGGCATGTACACTACAAATGCCACATTGACCTGTTAATTTTCGATCGACGGTGGTCAAACCTTACTACGCCGAATCTTTAGAAGAAAAATCATCAGCAGCAGCGCCTGATTCAGACCTCTCTCTACAAAACCAGATACGAAACATATCTACTTCTATTGATGAACTAAATGTACCTCGAAGAAACCCAACCAGATCTAGAGTACTGCCCAGACGCTTCCAAAATCATTCCGAGTCATATAGTTTTGATCACGACCCTGAAACCACGCTGCATGATATGAATTTAGACGTTACATATACCCCAAATAAGGAAAAGGCAGACTTCAAATTGGTCGTTAAATTAAGAAAAGAAGGAATAATTACCTCATCAGGACCCCCCTTTGAAAAATCTCAACACGCAGAAATCGAAGGTCTAATTAATCGTGGGGTGTTTGAATTTGTCAAATTCAATCCTCTTGAACATTCGGGAGTGAGAATTTTCAAAACACGTTTAGTGAATGAAGTCAAGGGTAAAACGACAGATTCACTGTACAAAAATCACGCCTTGTGATACAAGCGTATAACGACGAAGGGAAGGAGATAATTCTAACGCAGTCTTCAACTATTCAAAGAACAAGTCAACGCTTAATAGCCGCACTAGCTCCATCAATATTTAGACTTGGAAATAACAATCTGTGTCACAATCGATGTCGGCTTGGTAGCTTGGAGAATGATATTTTCGAGAATTACTAAGAAAGCAAGAGGCGGCGTGAGATTGGGTCTGTAGCAGGGAGTAACAAGGCGAAGAAGGAAGTAAGGATAAAGGACTGGGACTAGGAATAACTGAAATAAGGAACTAGGTGAACTGGAGGGTCTAGGGTAACTAGGTTCTGGGATTCTAGGATTCTAGAAGAGACAAAAGACAAAGCGTAAAGAGCTATCCTCTGAAGGCCGAAGGTACTTTTATACATTATTTGACCAGAGATCATATCAAACCAAATCAAACAAAATAAAATATATTAGTATCGTGAAGCGTATGGATCCATGGCAAAGCGCGAGTCGGCAATATGGATGAAACAAGACCCATGTCAAACCCCCAAAGGAGATACGCCGAGATAGAAAATTATCTGAAGCTAGACGAAACAAAGCGAACCGAAATGCAACCCGAGACAACCAAGGTAGTCTTATTAGGACGTGTCAAACAAATAAACGACAGACATTACAAGGTCAGACGAAATGTAACAATCTGTATCTTCGGGATGTAACGCAAGCCTATGTCAATTCAACAACGATGCTAAATCGACTTATATTAGCTAAGTTACCAACAGAGCTAGCAAACGATCACCCACCAGACACAATCATGATTGTTCGACGGCCGCTATACAGCATCCCTGAAGCTGGCACACATTGGTGGGCAACGTACAACAAACACCATCGCGAAAACCTACGAATGGTTTCTTCAACCTATGACCCATGTTTATTGTATACAAATTCCTCAATATCTGGCTGCGTTTTTGGTCTCATTGGAATGCAAACGGATGATACTTTGATCTTATGTGATGATGAATTTGCGAGGAGGGAAGAATTTGAGTTAGCAAAAGCAAATATTCCGGCCAAACCCCGAGACTTACTCTCTCATTCAAACCCATTGGCATTTAATGGATGCCTCTTATCCCTTTTAGAAAATGGCGAAATTAATTTGAGGTCGACAGGGCAGACCAAGAATATTAAGCTTGTCAGCGATAAGGGTGATGATTAGCATGAGTATCGTGCTCAACGAGCAAGAGGAGCCTACATTGCCTCAGTCTGCCAGCCAGAGGCGTGCTTTGATCTATCTAGTGCAGCACAACATCAAAACCCATCACAAATTAATATTGAGGCCCTCAATAAACGATTGAAATGGCAACTTGATCACCCAGAACGTGGCCTCAAATTTATACCACTAAACTTGGATACGGCAAAGATTTACGTTTTCGTTGATGGCTCATTTGCCAATAAGAGTGATCTCAGTTCGCAAATAGGATTCGTCATTATCCTAGCTAACGAAACTGAAAACAATGGCGATGCTGGCCAATGTCATTTCGAAATTGAAGGCAATATAATCCACTATTCATTGACCAAGTGCAAGAGGATAACAAGAAGCGTTCTTGCCTCTGAGATTTACGGGATGGTTCATGGTGTTGACATGGCAATATCCATTGGTTCTACGCTAGATGAAATTTTGAGGGAATTAAAGTTAAAATCCATTCCCATAATTGTCTGCACGGATTCTTATTCACTGTATGATTGTTTGGTTAAGTTGGGCACTACGAAGGAGAAAAGGCTAATGATAGATATCATGGCCCTCCGGCAGTTATACGAACGACGCGAACTTGCTGAAGTACGATGGGTCAATGGAGAGGACAATCTTGCCGACTCAATGACGAAGAGTAACCCGAATAAAGCACTCCAAAACTTTGTAGATACAAATCGTATCCGGGTTCGTGTAGAGGGTTGGGTAATGCGGGCGTAAAGTCTCCTGGGTGAGCAGCAAATAAGAAAAAGTTGCCAGTGTTGGTACATCACTTTTCAAATTAGGAATAGCGTACAATTAGCCGAGTCTCGTAAGTAGAGTAGCATAACAGCCGTAGAGGAGAAGAAAGAATATAACAATTTTACCCGCTATAAACGTATACGTTTAAAGTAATACTAGATATCCGGTTGATATCAACAAAAAACCACAAGCCTCACGGTTAGTTGAATCTTTTACCGGTTCCTGAAGGCAAATAGACAAGGGTTAGCACGGACTTTATCACCGACCTGCCCAAAACTAAAAACAGCAACACTGCAATTCTAACCTGCATTGATGCTGCAACAAGACGTGGCCGTTTCATAGCTTGCAAGACTGCAGGGCTCACCGCCAAAAAAACAGCAAATTTAATCAGAAAACAAGTAATTCGACAATACAGCATGCCCAAACTTTTTATTACAGATCGAGGAAAGCAATTTATTAATAATTTCTGGAAACAGTTGGGATATTCTATGGGATTCTCTCAAACTCCTACAACAACCGCGCATCAACAAGAAAATGGCCTAGCAGAAAGAATCAATCAACCAATTGAGTCATATTTATGGTCCTATGTGAACTTTGAGCAGAGCAACTGGGACGAGTACCTAGATCTGTTTTAATTCACTTGGAATAACTCAAAACATGCAGTCACTGGTATGGCACCTCTCTTCGCCAACCAAGGATAATTGCCGAATTTCCAAATAATTAATGAGGAGCCAGGAGAAACCATCACCAGTGAATCCGCATTAGAACATGCTAATAAACTGCAAAAAATCTTAAAAAAATCTTAAAGATATCATGACAAACAATAATGAAATCATAGAACGCCACTACGACAATAAACACAAAGACATATTGTTCGAACCTGGTGAGTGGGTGATGCTAAAAACTGACCATATCAGATCGAAAAGGAACTGCAAAAAGCTATCCAAAAAACAAATCGGACCCTTCAAAATAATCCAAAAATTTACGAGTCAAACCTATTGACTAGAACTTAAACATCTAGTTGGCAAAATCAACGACGTGTTTCATGTTGAAAAGCTTGAAAAAGCTCAAACACCCCAAGATGGTCAAGAAAGCTGCGGGATGGAATGGTTCGTAGACAGTGAAGAAACCTTCAAAACAATTAAGGACGTCAAAAACTCTAGGTCAATTGAGGGAAATATTGAATACGAAGCCATCTGGAGTGACGGCACAAAAGAATGGCTAAACGAAAACGAATTCGAAGATAATTATGTAGAAATAGAATTGTTTCATAACATGAATCCTGGTAGGCCCATCCCAGAAAATAGAATTTTAAAACGGCACACCAGAAATAAACAAGCTCCGACACGGTTCAGATGTTAAGTGATTGAGACAATCACTACGGAGGGAGGGGACTGTCATGTGACATGGGTCTGGAGTATGGTTTGGACTTGGAATAGTGATACCCTTACGGAATAGGCGTAGTAAGGGGTTAAGGCGTGTGGCTATCATACCTAGTTTTCCTTTGTTTATATATTGGGCTTCGCTTGTAAACTTATTTCTATCCCTCAGCTTTATTAATCCTTAGATTTCGAGTTCCTACCTGTCGCACTTTGTGTGTCACAACAACCAAAAACCCTTTCCTTTCTCATCTGAAAATCCGCTGACGCCTGAACACCGGAAAGAGTTCCTGAGAGATTATGGAATGTATTGGAATTTTCCTTTGTAACAGAACCCAGCTTGCTTTAAGATAATGCGATGTATTAAACTGTATGACTAGGAAAGGGAACATAGATGCTCCTTACAAGTACTAATATCCCTTCCTGAGTGCGCTCTATTCGCTCCCTCCTTTGTTTATCTCACGTCCTTCCACATTCTATGTTTCTCCATACATCATTTGGTGCTTCCCTCGACGTTACTATTGCTCTTCCCATATATTTGACTTAATTTCATTACCCTGGTTTGGCAAAATTAAGGGCCCACGCAGGTAAATCTAACTTTTTATTTACACAGGAAACTTTTCGCTAAAACCCTGTTGTAAATGGCAGTCAGCAGGAATTCCGTAGATGCAATGCTTTGGTAGTATTATGGATTGGATATTAACTCATGTAGATCAGCTATAAGTGGGAAGCTACTAGAAGCTTCTATGGCTCACAATTTGTTACTAGAGCACGTGCACGGGCAATTACTTAGTGTATTTAGCTGAGCTCTGGCCAACCTAGAAAGAACACAGTCCTCTACACCAAGCATTCTGACGTCCAGATCTAGAGTATCACATTTAGTCCAGTCAACTGTGATATCACCTCTAAAGATAATTCCCCTTCGTAAGCTCATAATTATAACAAACCCCCCTAAACCAACATGGTAAGATTCTACTGGTTTTTGAAGTTAACCTATAGGAAGTGCGATGTACTGTTCTGTCTAGTACGGATATCCTCACGTCAAACTCCTACCCCTCGCCTCATTCTTTTCTCCTCTCGCTCCGTCACCTATTTTTCCACTTCTCCAACCAATCGAAACTGCTCTAATCATCCCTGGTCTAAGATTCATTGCGTTATTCTTCCTAAATCTTCCAGGTTGCTCATCATTTCTTCGAATGATTGGCTCTTGGACTTCCTCCAAACCTCCGCCCTTCCCTTGGCCCATAGGGAGCAGGCCACGATTGCATGTTTGACATTTTGCGAATGATATTTGCACGGACAGTTTGAGCTTTCAACTCCGAGACATTTCTTTGGTGCAGATAAGATTTGAGCCCGACGTACTCGCTTCTTATCTACATGGTTATGCTGCTCTGGGCCCTCTACAGGAGTTCGTGGATGTGAAAGGGGGTTTCCTTAAGGCTTAATTTTTCCTTGCCTGACTTGTCTGTGTAAATTTCTTACCATACATCATTATTTCCACAGTTTTCCCTTCGTTGTTCTTTTCCATATTTATATCTATCACTTAGCAAAAGACAATGAAACAATAATAACATAATTATCTCGCTTAGTCCAATCGGCTAAGCCAGAGATAAATAATATGGTAAAGATTCTAATGGCTTCTCTGACTTAAGAAAGTAATGAAAATTAGCTGCAGTAATGCAACAACTTCTCACCCGTCTCCCGCTCCCTTCTTCCTCCCCGAAATCAGTTCTATATAACACTGCGACAACTTACTGAAACAGGACTCACTTTGCCTCCCGATTACTGGCTCATGCCCTACATAGCTTAGCACGTCCATTTCCTATCCAATAAAACCTTTGTCCGTACAGGGACCCTTCCACAAGTTCTATCTGTTCCACACTGTTTCATGACTGACATGATAACATCTTAAAACGCTTAGATTAATTTGATCCATTTTCTACTAGGTCACGGTCGAACCGTAACATCTTATAAGAATCCTAGAGTAGAAAATTGTGAGAATCCAACCGGTCCAAGCATAAACGTAGGGTCGGATGGTGTAGTGGTACACTATCCGGGCCGTTCTCCCAAGCAGAGTTTGGGTAGCTTGGACACATGCCCCACTTGAGACAGGAGAAAGCTGGTTCGAATCTAGCAAGACCCTCGCACCACTTCTCTCGCGGTGATAATGTATTTGTAGGATGACGAAAGCATGCTCAGATAACCACAGGTTTTTCTCGCTTTTCTCTGCGGTGGGTGTTCACGGAAGAGGGTACATGTCGTAAGGCATTATTCTCGTAGTGGTATCTGTAAATGAAATCTGAGTATGACTGTTCCAAACGTCAAACAGAGTTATTCTTCGAAATATACATATTTTCCGTAATCATTCGCGTCATAGCCTCAGGCTGCATACGCTAAAATGATTTAAAAATAAAAAGAAGCATAAACGTCGACAGTCGGGATTACCGGACACCAAGCCGATGTTAATTTCCCATTTCATCTGGGAGGCTTAACCGGCAGTGATCCGATATTATAGATAATTCCGCGGGGAATATTGCGATTGACAATTATTGTTGTTGTCTCGCTCACCACATTATTCTGTTTCGAAATACCCCTGCTAGTTTATATGTGATAGCCCAGCCAAGCCCCTTCAAAGACAGCCCTTAACAGCTACGCTTGTCACCTTGTGTCCAAACAAAAGGCAACATGATACAGTAGAACCCCTCTTAGCTAATAGTGGGTCCCGGTATAATTACTGAAGAGATTCATAGAAATTTTACTGTTTATATTTGTAATACTTACCCCTGCACGCAAAATTACCTGTAAGGGTAAGTGTTGCAAATATAAAAGTCCAAGTTACAATGAATCTTTTCAACATTTATATTAGGACCCACTATTAGCTATGAGAGGTTCTACTGTGTATACTGAACTACATCCCCGTATGATCACTGACCAGTAGATAAACAAATGATATTATTTGTTTTTGTAAAACTTGGAGAGGGTTTTGCACAAATGTCACGTGAATTGTCAGGAATGTGAAGAATGAATATATGGATGAAATCTATCTTTTCTAAGGCTTTGGAGCCTTCATACTATTATAATCTCGTCCATCCCCCTAAGTATGTGTACTACTAGTTACACCCTGTAATGTTGGAATTACCCTACAATCTGTGCGTGTAGATCATACTTTTGCTCATGGACTGAAATAATATTTATGCAAACATAAGTCTGTCTACACGCCCTCTCAGTCCTTATGCGAGAATCCATCCATCAGCCCCAGTTGCTTAGTAAAACGTTGGAATAAATCGGCGCTAAGCGGCTTCGTAAGTCCATCCGCGGGGTTGTTCTCAGATTCAATTTGTTTAACAATAACATTTCCATCGCGAATTTCTTGGGCAATATAATGATACTGGACGCGTATATGACGTCTCCCTGATGACATGCCATTGTTTGTAGCTCACTTGATAGCACCCGTATTATCTTCAAGAATGGGTATGGGACTGTTGGGCATTTCACCCAACTCGGTCAGAAAACTTTGAATCCAGGCGCAATCCTTGGCAGCTTCAAACATGGCGACATACTCGGCCTTGCAAGTCAATGTAGACACTGTACTTTGCAATTTAGATCTCCAAAATTACAGGACCTCCAGCCAAGAATATAATGTATCCTGTCGTCGACTTTGCTGTATCATGATTGTCTGCGAAGCTTGAATCAACAGCGCAGAACAAACCATGCTCTCCAAATTCCTTCAGATGTCTATGATTCTTTTCATAGAACAGGCCTCTATCAGCACAACTTGATAGGTACTAAGGGACTCTCATCATGTGTCATAGATGTTGCAATGATGGGTTGCACATGAGCTGAGCCATTAGGGACGTAGCCTTGGATGTGTCACACCGGACCATACAAGAGGAGAAGTTGTACTTGCCAACGAGTTTTTGAAACTCATATAGTTCTTTCGCCGTTGCCTTATTCAGATTCCTCTTCATATCTACCCAACTACCAGGTGACATTGTTGTGCTTGGCAGAGACAGAAATGATCGGCATGAAGGACGCATAAGCTGAGTGATGTTCATGCCTCTGCACAAAGGTCACGGAAGAGACGGAGGACCGGCAGTCCGGATGGAGTACGTGGCATAGTTGGGCGAGAGGCAGCACACATAGTTCTCATTGTTTGTCATGTTTGTCCTATCCATGCACAGACCATATCGGAGTATAAATAGGCCTGTGATTCCCACATAGTAGATAACACATAGACATCATCCAGTTACAACATACATCTTAAATCAATCTTAGCTCCTCTAACAAGTGTACGTTCCCTTATCATACACCTAGTGAAACAGACATGGGGGTTTCGACAATTTTTCAGGGAAATGCAAAGTCCTGAAATAATTTCTCAATGTATTGCTCCTGATCCAATTTTACGCATCCAGTTGGAGACGATCTTTGAATTCTGATGCCAAGGAACCAGTGCGCACCGCCTAGGTTGTTCAAAGGAACCTCTCTGTTCAAGGATTGTGATAGAAACTTTAGGTCACTCATGTTTGGACCAAAGAATAGGAAATCATTGACGTAAGACGCCACAATAATTTCTTTCTTCTTACAGATATAAACCGCATTATCAGAAATCATAGGCTTGTACCCCCTGTCCATCATGATTCGCCTGACTTTATCCTGCCAACAAGCCCCTGACTGCTTGAGACCGTACAAGGGCCTTTTAAGCTCAATGACGCTGGCTGTGGGGTACCCAAGTTTCCTGGCAGCTTCTGGGTGCGCTTCAAAGTATTCTTTTAGATACGGAAACTGCTCCATAGAAATGGTTTCCTTCAGATCACCTGCGAGGTATGCAGCTATAAAGTCGGCCTGCGGAACAAACCACTACTCTGGAACAACTACTCAAGGAGGTCAATGAGATGAAGGACCCTTCCCAATTTGCCCAAGGCGCCAACGCCAATCCTGCGCTGATGCTAGATTTAATCCAAAGGCTTTCTGAACATCATACTAATTATCTTCATCAGAAGGACCAGCTCAATCAGGCTAATTTGCGAATTCAAGAACTAGAACGTCAGAACTCGGAGAAGTCCAAAAAGAAATTACCACGTGACAATGACGCACTCTCAAAGCTAGTTGATCTGCTTGGGTACAAAAATAATGAAACAAGAGCCTCTGAGATTCGAGATTCCGACCCGTTTTCAGGAAATAAGAAAGATTTTAATACATGGAAAGAATCGGTGATGTTAAAACTGAACGTGAATGCTAATTGCTACCCATCTGAACAGGCCAAGATGGCATGTGTTTACTCACAGTTAGGCTCTAGCAGCAAGACTCACCTTCAGCCATGGCTAACAGATGGGGTCTTAACCTTTAAGTCATTATCCCACATGTGGGCCCAACTTTCAGTAATTTTCAGCGATCCAAATGCCAAACGTGATGCAGCCAATCGTCTGCACTCTAATTTCCAACTTAGCCGCCCATTTTCGAGTTGGATCGCTGAAATTCGTCGAGATGCTACCATAGCCGGCTACAATACCGACTCTCTCCAACTTCGAGATCTCGTGTTTTTTAATATGAGCATTGATCTAAAGAAAGTTTTGGTTCACGAAAGAGATATCGATAATCTCGACTTCGACAAGGCAATATCCAGGCTCCAGGACATCAAAAACCGCCAACGCATAGTTTCGACATTTCTATCACGGAACGGAGTTAAGCACATGCCAAATTACCCCCTTCCCTCTCCGATCCCAAACCAGCTGCATCCTACAAGCTCTTCTCATGATACGGGTGACCCGATGGATCTTTCCGCTTCTGGCTTGCGAAGTAATGGCCCTCTATCTCAGAAAGAAAGAGATAGACGTCGAAAATTTGGTTTGTGTTATTACTGTGGGGAAGCTGGTCACAAATCAGTCAAATGTTTTAAGAAGCAATCTCGTCAACCGTTTATGGCTCGGTCTGCGGAGTTATTGGAAGAGGAATCAATTCCTGAGTCGGGAAAAGAGTAAACTCCTTGAAAAGTTGCCCAAGGAGTTCAAATCAAAACTTAGTTATATCGTCCGCCGCTGTCAATGGGAAGCCTTGGGAGAAGACGAGCCATTTTGTGATTAGCTGTAAGATTAGTAATTTTAACTCTTCTCCAATACCTTCTTTTGCTCTACTTGACAGTGGTGCTTCTGCCTACGGGTTTATAGTTGCTAAGTTTGTGCGCACTCATAATCTTTCTCTTATTCCGTTGAGGAGACCTCGCTCCTTGAAAGTTTTTGATGGATCAGAGTCCATATCTGGTCATATATTACATATGGTCAGGGTGCAACTCGACATTCAGGGCCATAGAGAGAATATATTACTTTACGTGACGAGTTTAGCATATTTTGATATTGTCCTTGGTCTTCCTTGGTTACAGTACCACAATCCAGAGATTAGATGGGCTGAAGAGACGCTTCAATTTAAAGATCAAGGTTGTAAGAAGCACATTGCCAAGAGCACAAGTTTAGTTTATGCATTATCTCCAAATGATGTCAGGCTGCGAAGACAACTTTACTCCACCAAAGTGATTGATCGCACTAGTGATACCGAGAGTTGCAACCCTGACGACTTTAGCGACTCCATTATCAAGGGGCAGGACACTGTTATGACAATATCAATCGAGGACATAGAGGAAGCTCTAAAAGAAAAACCTAAGGTTGACCCAGCAGAAAAGTTACCCAAGATTTATCACGAGTATCTGGCAGTATTTTCGAAGGACAAAGTGGATAAGCTGCCACCCCACAGACCCAGTGATCATCGCATCATATTAAAGCCAGGGTTAGAACCTCCATGGGGACCTTTTTATGGAATGTCCCGTGAGGAACTTGAGGTTCTGAAAAAGTATTTAAAAGAGAATTTGGAAAAAGGTTTTATACGACCTAGTTCGTCCCCAGCTTCTTCGCCTGTCCTGTTTGTCAAAAAACCGGGGGGTGGCTTAAGGTTTTGCGTTGACTATAGAGCCATAAATGAAATAACAATCAAGAATCGGTATCCTATACCTCGTATTCATGAAACTCTTTCCCTTCTAGGGAGGGCCAAGTACTTCACAAAATTAGATGTTGTTTCAGCTTTCAATAGACTGCGCATTGCAAAAGGAGATGAATACTTGACAGCCTTCCGAACGAGATTTGGGCTCTACGAGTATTTAGTAATGCCTTTTGGGCTTGCTAATGCTCCTAGCTCGTTCCAGAACTACATCAACGATGCTTTGAGAGGATATCTTGATGAATTTTGCACAGCTTATATCGACGATATTCTCATTTTCAGTGAGACTCTGGAAGATCATCAGAGTCATGTGAAGAAAGTTCTTGCCCGCTTAATGGAAGCTGGCTTACAGATTGATATTAAAGAGTGTGATTTTCACGTTAAGTATATAAAGTTTCTTGGTCTTGTTATCACTACGGAGGGTATTAAAATGGATCCTTCCAAGTTAAAAGTCATTGAACAATGGAAACCTCCCGAAAGTACAAAGGAAGTCTTTAGATTTGTTGGCTTCATCAACTTCTATCGGCGGTTTATTTGCAAGTTTGGGTCAATAATCATGCCTTTGACCGACTTGATGAAAAAGGACATTCCATTTAGTTGGGGCTTGTGTCAGCAGAAAGCATTCAATCTTATCAAGTCAAAGTTCAGAGAAGATGTAGTATTGAAGCATTTTGACTGGGACAAACCTGCTCGACTTGAAACAGACGCTTCGGATCGTGGGACAGGGGGAGTTTTGCTACAGCCAGATAACACAGGTATTTGGAAACCTGTAGTCTTTTTCTCCCGAAAGATGAGTCCTGCGGAATCGAACTATGAAATCTATGATAAAGAATTGCTAGCAATCGTTCAGGCTTTTGAAGAATGGCACCCGGAACTGGAAGGATCGCCGGACCCTGTTGAAGTGGTCACTGATCATAAAGCATTAGAGTACTTCATGAAGTCAAGATTACTGAGTCGTCGTCAGGCCCGCTGGAGTGAATTCTTGTCACGATTTAACTTTAAAATCAGTTACCGTCCTGGTGCACAAAATGGGCCTGCTGACGCGCTCTCTCGACCAAATGGCTTAGTTGACCCATCGCTGAAAGGATTTTTAGAGCAACGTCTACTAAAGCCACAGAACCTCTCTCCTGGAATGGGAGAGACTCAATTATTAGCGAACGAACTAGTTGAGGAAAAAGTTTCTTCGATGAATAGTGGCGAAAAAGCTGATATTGATGAAAATAATTTGCTAGAAGCATCAACCTTTGTGGATCGTGTCCGTCGGGCAGCCATGTCTGACGAATCTATAGCTTCAGTTGTAAAAGCTTTGCAAGATCAAAATGCGCCTAGAGTTCGCGATTTTACTCTCTCTGAATGTGTCTGGGACAATGGTCTACTGTATTATCGAAACAACATTGTGGTACCTCAGTGTAGTAACGATGAAACTCTAACCACTGAAATAATTAAGTCGTATCATGATTCACCTGCCTCCGGTCATCAGGGAACAGCAGCTACTTACTCAGCAATAACGAGGACGTTCTTTTGGAATGGGATCCTGCAACAGCTGAAAAGATTTGTTAAGAACTGCCATATCTGCTCGAGAACTAAACCCTCACGTGAAGGCACCTAAGGTCTTCTCCGCCCGCTCCCTACAGCAAAAGAACGATGGCGCCACGTCGCCTTGGATTTCATAGTTCACTTACCACCAAGTCAGGATTGGAACAATCAGGAGTATAACTCTATGCTGGTTATAGTCGATCGAATGACAAAGCAGGTTCATATTGTACCATGTAATGACTTATCCGCTCGAAATAGAGCGTATATGTTCTACAGGGAATGCTTTTGACTTCATGGCCTGCCAGACTCGATAGTTTCAGACCGAGGTACGCAGTTTACATCTGAATTTTGGAAATGGTTGTGCAAACTTTTACAAATTGACCATCACCTCTCAACTGCATACCACCCGCAAACTGATGGACAGACAGAGAGGATGAACGCACGGGTGGAGCAATATCTACGAGCTTATGTCAATTACGCTCAAAATGATTGGATTAGATACTTACCCTCAGCTGAATTTGCACTCAACGATCACGATTCTCAGGTCACTGGTGTGTCACCCTTCATGGTGTAACAGCTGGTAAGCTGGATAATTCCTGTAGCCTATGTTATACATAGGCGTGCACAGGCTTAACAGGAGTAGTGCATTGTGCACTGGCAGATATAGTGGCTGATGTTAATTTTGGCTGAGACACTGTATATCAGAATTCCCAAAATAGATGGATCATGGAGCTGAAACATAAGAGCTTCCTGGCATGCGGCAACCTTCTACTCCGTGGCTAACTTCTATTTCAGGAATCCTCATTGATGTTAGGGCTATGGTATTATCTACGAGGAGCAGAGCTTTGTATATATTTGTAGGACTACGAGATAGATTGCTTTCTCTTCAGATAGAATATAAACTACCTCTATTCATTTAGCTGCGCAAGCGCTCTTGTCTAGACTGTGACACATGGCGGTATATGGTTTACATCCTCGATCCGAAAACGAACTTTCTGCCCCTTTGTCGGGCCCCCCGGTTCCATCATCATTACAATTTGATCGTTTAGATGCCGAAAACTTGGTGCAGAACGCGAAGAAAATAGAAAAATTTTTGGTGGAAAATATTCAGTTCCATTCTGCAGAGCATGAAATTCAAGCGAACAAGAAGAGAATTGCCTCGCGAAACTTCAAAGCTGGTGACCTCGTTTGGCTAAATTATAAGAACATAAAAACCCTGAGACCATCAAAGAAGCTAAATTTCAAAAAGGGAGGACCGTTTAAAATAATTGGGCCCATTGGGAAATATGCTTTCAAGCTCGAAATACCTTCTTCTGCTAAGATACATCCAGTTTTTCACGTATCCTTGCTATCTCCGGTAGCATCAGATCCACTGCCAGGCCAGGATTATGGTCCACCGCCATTACTAGAAGCTGAAAATGACGATTCAGAGTACGAAGTTGAAAAGGTGATTGGTTCCTATTGGGAAAATGGTCAATTTTTTTACCTGGTTCGTTGGAAGGGCTATGGTCCTGAAGATGATTGGGGCATTCCAGCATCTCAAACTGAGGGATTCAAAGATCTAGTAAATGAATCTCATGAATTGAACCCGTCAGAGCCGAAACCCTCTGATCCACCTCCTAAAAATCAGAAAAAGAACAAAAAGCCTCGCAGGAGCTCAGCTAGATGAAGGGGGGGGTAATGTCACAAACAGGGTCAGAAGTTATGCTGTTACGTAAACTTCAACCTCACATAAGACCCCTGCTAGCGCCGATGATCCTAATTGATACCCCATGCTTGCTTCCTTACAGCCCGGTATTACTTCTAGTTGTTTCCTTAATTCTACTGTATTCTATAGTATTCTAGTCTTTTCTACTGGAGTTGGTATATTGCAGGAAAAGCCTCAGGTATCGGGGCGTCTGGTGTATATATAGGAGATTTGCCTGTGAGTTGTTAGTTCTTCAGACTTGTGTCTTGTTAAAATATATCCTCTTTATCAGGTACTCTTGTATATTACTTCTAGCCACGTTTCACGTCACACTCCACATCACGCTCCACGTCACGTTCCACGTCACGTTCCACGTCACGTTCCACGTCACGGCTCACGTCACGCTCTAACTCAAGCCTTTATCTTCTGGCAGTCACTTAAGAGGTCGTGACAGGTCTTGTGGTTATCCTTCATACATTCTTCAACTTGAGCGTTGTTTATAAACTTCTTGGCCATTTCATTTACTCTAGGTTTGTCACTCTTGCCTGATTGTCCGATCCTGTCAAAGTGAAGGGAGATGAAGTCTTGAATTAGATTCTCCACTGACCAGCTTTGGAAGCGTGCTATCGTAGATACCATGGCGTTCCACCTTCCAGCTTTCTCTTTTGTTGAATGCTTGAAGATTATTGAGATCTGTTTCTCTACCAACGTTCCTCCCGTGGATAGGTAGTCCCTAACCAATGTTTTAAACTTTGTAACATTCTACGGGGCACCCTCCTATGTATTTGAGAGCAAGCAAGATTCCCCAGACAGCTTCTTGTTGAATTTCTCCAGATTGGCGATATGTACGATTAAATAGTCTCATCATTTCCGTACCATGCTTCATTCCAATGACCAAGCTTCCTACTTCCACCGTTGTTGTGCGCTGTATTACAGCTGCAAATCTGACTTTGTCCAACGGCGTTAGTGTCATCCCCGACTCATAACCAATACACTCCAGCTGGAGTAACATAGTCTCGCAATACATGGACCAATTGCTGATTCCCTTATGAAAGGCTGATTGTGGCAGTTTCCAGTCGAAAAGACTCCACTCCAACAACGTTTTGCTACCGTGTTTTAGGCCCTTTCCTGCAGGTCTATCCCTTTCAGCTCCAGGATTTTCATCATCTTTAGGCGAATATTTGGAGTCACCACCACGATCCGATCATTCGAAGGATCGTTTTTCTGAATTTTTTCCCTTAGACCCTGACAAAGCATTTTCGGTCTAGTTCCTGCTTGATGACATCAAGTTTTCGGTCAGACTTTCACTGGGTGGCTTCACATTTTCAGTCTGACTTCCGCTCAATACTGAATCGGAATCGGCACTGAAGTTACCAGGAATATGGTTTGATCGACCGGCCTTCTCTTTCACTGACTGTTTCTTATCCATAGCAGTCTGATTCCAATCGGAGCCCTGGGCAACGATTTCCTTGTCCGATTTCGATAAACCAAATAACAACATTTACACACAGAAACACAAATCCTTTCCAACAATCGTCACAACAAATTTGTCCACAATATACCAGAGCTCGAGGTGAGTCTTTTATCGTCGAATTTTACCGTTGAACAACTAAGAATAATGCTACCACGTAAAATTTGGAGAGGGTTTCGCACAGATGTCACGTGAATCGTCAGGAATGTGAAGAATGAATATATGGATGAAATCTATCTTTTCTAAGGCTTTGGAGCCTTCATACTATTATAATCTCATCCATCCCCCTAAGTATGTGTACTACTAGTTTCACCCTGTAATGTTGGAATTACCCTATAATCTGTGCATGCAGATCATACTTTCGCTTATGGACTGGAATAATATTTATGCAAACATAAGTCTGTTTACAGTTTTATATGTTGTTGTTCATTACTTTGCAGATCACTTTTTGCGATCCTACTGCCCTTTATCTTAAACACTAAATTTTCTTATCACCACAAATAGGAAATCATAATCAAGAAGCAAGAATTATTCTAGCTTCTACTGAGGCGTTCTGCACATCTAAAAATTGAAGCCAACAAAAAGCTGCAAAAATCTACAATATCTCTTATGCCACGCTTAGTCGCAGAACAATCGGCCGGACTTCAATCGATGATTGCCAGACAGTATCAACTAAGTTATCTGAACTAGAAGAAGATGTGCATATTCAGCATGTAAATGAATTAGATGACAGAGGATCTGGGGCCCGACTGGCTAGTGTGGAAGATATGGCAAATCATAAAATTAAAATTTGACGGGGGAAATACATCGGAAGCTCTGGGCACATCGAATTGTATGACTAGTTCAAGAATTAAAGGCGTGTATCCGTCAAGGAAAAGCACTTACTGTAGGGGATGCGGGTGATATTATTTTTAAAATCATTTTTGTGTATGCAGCTTGAGGCTATGACGCAATTGATTACAAAAGATATGTATATTTTGTAGAATGAGTTTGCTTGACGTTTGGAACACTCATACTTAGATTTCATTTGCAGATACCGCTACGAGAATAACGCCTTACGACATGTACCCTCTTCCGTGAATACCCACCACAGGGAAAAGCGAGAAAAACTTATGGTTATCTGATCATGCTTTCGTCATCCTACGAATACATTATCACCGAGAGAGAAGTGGTGCGAGGGTCTTGCTGGATTTGAACCAGCTTTCTCCTGTCTCAAGTGGGGCATGTGTCCAAGCTACCCAGACTCTACTTGGGAGGACGGCCCGGACATTGTACCACTGCACCATCCGACCCATGTGAGTGATATGCAAGCTCTAAAAAAAGTAGATGCAAGATTCGGCGTGACCAGTGCTATGGAGTATAGAACCGTAATTAACACTCATTTTTTACTAATTGGTACAGCAATTGACCAGGCCTTAGCCTGGAGCATACAAGAAGGTATAAAGTTTGATCCAGCGAAATCGGAACTTATTCATTTCTCGAGAAAACACAGGGACAAGGAACGGAGCCCCCAAGTACAAACTAGTCACTTCACCATTACCGAGAACAGTCGTCCCTACATCAAATGGCTAGGCGTTCATTTTGATAGGAAGCTTACCTTCCGTCACCATGCACAAGTTCAGGCAACGAAAGTCCTTAAGGTTGCAAATGCTCTCCGCTGCATTGGTAATACTGTTCGCGGTGTGTCACCCAGACTTGCTAGACAAGCTATAATGGCGTGTGTCTTGCCCATCGCTCACTTTGGGGTTGCAACGTGGTGGCCAGGGATAAACAGAACTCTTAAGGACAGGATAATATCTAATAGAGTTGGACAACATCTCCTCATGTTAGACAAAGTTCATGCAGCTGCCGCAAGAGCAATATTACCCGCTTTCCGCACAACACCTTCTGTCGCACTCCTTAGAGAGGCAGGTCTCTCACCAGCTAGAGTGGCGCTAGACTGTATATCAAGAAGGGCCGCTGCTCGCATTCGAAAGTTAGACTCTCGACACCCTCTATCCCAACGAGGACGAAAGTTTCTTCTATCCCCCGCTTTGTCAAGGTTTGCCCGCTCATATAGAAGCATTCCAGCATCTGAACATTTTGACCCTCTTATTCTTGCTCCTTGGGAGACGCAGGAAACCCTACGTGACTCCCTCAGACGTATCAAAATTCCGACAACACCTTCAATATCAGGAGTAAACAATTTTCGAGACTTTGTCAGGTCAGTTCCACCAGCTGACATACAAGTTTACTCAGATGGTTCCAAATTACCAGACGAAAGGACTGGAGGTGGTTATATTATTTTCCAATTTGGGCTTCAAATAAAAACTGAAGCCTTCCCCCTAGGCACTGGGAAGGAGGCTTTTGATGCAGAAGCTCATGCGGCCCTAAAATGAATTCAAGCAGCAGTTGCTCTCCCATCGGCACGTTTTGCGAGTAATACATGGCTACTTTTTGATAACGTCGAAGTAGCGAGAAGACTCTTCACTAAAACCACCAGTATCTCGTCTCAAAAACCTTTCCTAGATGCTTTCGAAATGCCCAAAAAATGGAAAGCCCGGTCTAGACTCCCTCACACGTGTGAGGGTAGCATAAAAATACGATGGATCCCTAGCCATTCGGGGATTGAAGGGAACGACCTCGCCGACACCCAGGCTAAGAGAGGCGCAGCGTTGCCTGCCCAAGATTTCCAAGAAAAGTTATCGATCGCGTCACTTGCTAAGTGGCTTTCGACTCAGATGAGCCAAGCGAGGGAGAAGTGGTGGAAAGATCACATACCCCTTAGCTACGCTAGATTTGAAATAAACAATGCCCCCGCTTTCCCAAAAGAGCTTCTACTGGATAGAAAAGCTTTGGGACAAATTATTGCTGCTAGGACTGGCCACGGAGATTTTGCCGCTTATCATACCCGATTCAACCACGAAGAGGCAAACAATAACTGCCGCTGCGGGTCTCCAAAAACCCCGACACACTTCCTTTTCTGCCGGATACTTCGTCGCCGCGGCGGACGTCCTGAAGGGCCCATAAATTCGCTTCTACCAAACCTACTTGGCACACCGGAAGGAGCTCTAATTTTAAGTAAATGGTTAGACCGTGCCCGATATTTTGAGCAAATTTGCCCTCGCTAGGGGAGCTTTTATTCTAATTTCCTTTTATGTCTTTTTTTTCCTTTGTCCGATTCGAGGCTCCGGAGGTAAGGTGGAGCGGGGGAGTGTGACTGACTGATCACCAGTCAAGAGTGTGTGGAAGACTCCTGAGATATTTTTTTTTTTTGCATATTTGCATACTTCCATTTTGTGCGCAGTTTTCAGATAACGCTGCACAGCCATGTAAATTAGACTTAGCAGTCCTCAGATCTAGGGTTCCGACTCTAGCGTCCTATATCCCAATTGGGATAGATATCACGTGCTTCTGGGGCACATGATCATCACCCCAGACGTAAAATAGAAAGAACAACAACAACAACAACTCTAAAGACATACCCGACGATGTACCATCTGTTCCAAAACAGAATCTACCATGGCCCCCCTTGACAGACGATGAAATAAACCGCTCCTGCTGTCAGGTCACTTCCTCCGCACCTGGGCCTGACGAAATCACAGTTACTGCTCTAAGACAGGCCTGGCCAATAATTGGAGCCCGGGTTGCTACGCTTTTCCGTCAATGTGACCAGCTCGGGCATCATCCGCTCCGCTTCAAAAAAGCCAACGTATTCATAATTCCGAAGCCCGGAGATCGAAATCCAGCCCTCCAAAACTCATACAGACCAATCGCCCTGCTCTCGTGCCTCGGAAAAGGGTTAGAGAGGCTAATAGCGCGACGGCTATCTTACCTAGCACTAAAGTACCGAATTATTGCCCGCGATCAGTGCAGCGCAGTCCCCCGCAGGTCCGCTACTGACCTAACCACTGCACTCACCTGTGATATCCAGTCTGCCTGGGCAGAAAGAAAAGTCGTGGGAATGGTTACAGTTGACGTTAAGGGTGCCTTCGATGGCATACAAAAGGGACGCCTTAGCCACCGTCTCCGTAGCCAAGGCTGGCCTTCAAATTTAGTAAAATGGGTGATCTCATTTATGGAGCAACGCCAGGCCACAATCTCCTTAGAAGGCACTACATCCCCATCTTTTCAGATACCATGCGGTCTCCCGCAGGGCTCTCTAGTCTCACCTATTTTATTTCTCCTAGCAATCGAAGAGGCCCTCCGCCTTTCGCCCGGACGTCTCGGCTACGCCGATGACATCAACATTTTCGCCTCAGCACCCTGTCTCGCTGACTGCGCCAGAAGGCTTCAGAGTAAACTAGATGAGACTTTCACTTGGGGTCGTAATAATGGAATTATGTTTGAAATCCGGAAGACTGAACTACAGTTCTTTCATAGAAAGCGTAGGTCACCCACAGAGCCTAGCTTATTCGCCGAAGGAAACGAAATTAGACCAAACGAATTCACCCGATGGTTAGGGGTCTTCTTTGATCGTTCGCTCCGTTTCCGGCATCACACCAAGAAGGCCTGCGAGAGATCCGTAGCCATAACTAGCCACCTCAAGAGACTCCAATCAACGACCCGTGGGATTAATCCCTTACTCCTCAGACAAGCTCTACAAGGAGCCGCTCTTCCTACCCTCCTCTATGGAGCTGAAACTTGGTTCTCCAAAGGGACCTCGAAGAGCACTATCGCCAAGATGCAGCTTAGAATGAATGATGCCGCACGGGCAGCTCTCCCAGTATACCGCTCAACCCCAGTTCCAGCACTTCTGCGTGAAGTTGGATGGGGTCCAGCCCTCGCCTGGCTCGAACGGCTGCATGATCGACTTGCGGTGCGCGTAGCCTCAGCAGATCCCCAACATCCATTACGTAAACGTTGGAATATTACCCACATGAATTGGGTTCGCCAAAGAGTGTCACCTGAGCTCTCGACCGATACAATAATCCCCCCCTGGATGCCAAGTAGAGAAGCAACCCTAAAATCTATTGGCGCGGTAGGTAGAACAATCGGAAAACAGGAGTTTAAACGGTGGCAGGCTACCTGTTCTCCTCTTGATTTATTTGTCTTCTCCGACGGCGCGCTAATAGAAAACCGGTCTGGTGCCGGGTATGCAATCTACCGGGGTCTTACACAACAGATTCACCAAGGCTCTCTCCCTCTTGGAACTTCCGCTGAAGTGTATGATGCAGAAATACGTGGGGCCACTGATGGGCTTGCCGCTGCTCTCCACAGCCCCATAGCACGGTTTGCTACAAACGTCACGGTTTGCCTTGACAACCAAGAGGCTGCTCTCCGGCTCAAATCTAACGCTCCTACACCAAGCAGCTCGAAACTTATAAAGCTTTTCCAGGAGCTTTCAGATTCCTGGACAACGAGAAATTGCTGCTCCTTCACACAACCTGGCACAGTAGACATACGCTGGTGCCCAGCACATGTCGGTATCCTCGGCAACGAAACTGCCGACTCCCTCGCTAAGCTAGCCTGCGAAGCCCCTGCTCCCCCCCTCGCCCCATCAATTGCACGAGCAAAACGAGAAATCAAAGCACGATATGAAGCCTCTGTAGCCACCTACTGGTCCAGGAATGCCCCAGATAGATACAGAGAGCTCAGAATCAAAGCGAATGCAAAAATCTCCCCAGAACTAGCGAGCTTCGATCGACGCACGGTTGGTTTTCTTCTTGCGGCCCGCTCCAGTCATGGAGACTTCGCAGAATACCATCGCCGTTTCCAACATCAAAACGCGCTCCTGACCTGCACCTGCGGGCAGGAGAAATCACCTGATCACTTCTTTTTCTGCCGACTAGGCCGAAACCGCGCTCGCTTAAAGGGCGGACCTCGACACCCGAGCCCCGGAATCCGATGGGTACTAGGCACAGTGGAGGGAGGAAAATCTTTCAACAACTGGCTTCAGGCTACCTCCTTTTTTGATGAAATACAGCTCCGCCGCTAGTATGTCCCGCTGACATAAAGAACCCTTCTATCAGTGTTCTATCAGCCTACTATTTCCATAATTTTCTTTTGTTTTTTGCTATATTTTCTTTTTCTTATGTTATAAGGTGTAACCTTCACGTCGTCATTCAACTTAATCCTGTTACAGGGTATCCCCTAAAATATTCTAGACACGTATCAGTCTATAAGTAAACCATTCAGAGACCCAGTGGAAGGGTGCTCTCTATATATCTGTTTTAGGTAGAAAGGTCCTAGGCAGAGAGGCCTGGATCTATGAGTAATGGCCGGGTCCTTCGGGGCACTGGCGCGTCGGGTAGCTATTATAGGCTGAACTAACCGGCACGTGTCACTTCAAGACTCGTAGCCGTGCGCCGGCACGACGCTAAATGGAAAAAAAAAAAAAACAACTCATTTTTTACTGGTCACCTGACTGGCTTTATACTCAAGGAGTATCATGTGATTTTTAATGTAGTCATAATTGTTGTCGTGTATTATGAAACCTGGGCTACTGACTCTTCTGCACCCGATACGGAACCCACGCGCTATTCGCATCTCTGGTATCAAAAATCCTATCTATCTACTTGACATGCTCTACTTAATATTTCAATTTGTCATGGAATCTTCAAAAACATGTTGCTCTGCCTGCATGTGCTACCGTCCAGCGAGCGATTTCTCGGTGAACAAGCATGGCAATACACTCAAGACATGCTCTAAGCATTCTAAAAAACATACCCAATCTTCATCGGATCAATGGGAAAATATTTTATTTGAAATCAGGACTTGAAGTTTGCTTGAAAGTTTTCACCCTCCTACCTATCGCTCTCGGAATTGTTCTAACAAGAGCTCCCATAGCAACAAATCAAATTGCTGGAAATAAACTACGAGTTTGATCTTAGCCACTTACCCATTAACTTTAGGGATTCTATTGAGAGCAATGATGATAATAATTGCGGCTTCTGCCCACTGGATCAGGCCATTGGCTCACTTGTTGGACTTATTCGAGAAGCTGGTGGCCACAGATTCCGGCAGATAAGGACTACAGGAACCAGTGAAAGCAAACATTATTACTAATGCTGTTCGCAAGATAGTTCAAACGGTCAGAAATCAAAGAAAACAGACAAACGCAATCGTGACCCGACAATGAGATCGAGAGTGATACTGAGCTCAGAATGAAGAAGATGAGCTTGTCGATACCCGTGATAGTAAATCTTCTAATGATTCACATGATGCTGTATCGTCGACGTCTGCCTATCTTGATATTCTTAAGGAACAGAAAGAAATCGGGAATAAAAAGCTTCTCAAGGGATTTAAGGCTAATGACACCAAAAACTGCAAGTTTTTGGCTGAAGTAAGACGGCGAAAAAGACAAGGGACCAAGCCCAGAACATGAGATCAAAATAAGCATCCCGCAACAATGTACTATAGATAAAGGTTTTAAAATAAGACCCCAATTAATTTTAAACTTCAAGAAAATACTTAGCTCCAATCTCTGTGAATATATATTTATCTATATTTTTGAATCATTCTAGTATTGGATTTGTGAAATTTGGAAATACCACTGGGTAATAAATAAACTAAGTCGAATTTTTATTACATAAGTTATTTTTTTCAACTTGGCTTCCATGATAATTCACGTGACCATTAAGAAATGAGTGTTGATTAAGGGACGTTTTTGGAGTGGGTATTTTAGATATGAGACGATTATAGGTACTAGTCCCAACACTAGTACCGATTGCGTATAAGGTCTAGAGCACTAGAGACTCTATTGGTGTGGCAAGGGTGGCTATAGAACACAGCTAAAGGCACCTAGAATAACTATTGACATATGCACTATTCGTGGTAGTGCATGGCAGGGATAAGTGAGAATAGGGATCGCACATGGCAACGAGCACCTACGTAATGTTTACTTTTCACTGTATAACTACAACGTACACCAGCTCTATTGAAAAGATATAGTTAAAAATCACAGGACCTTGAGCTTCACATTCTGCGTACTCTTTACTCATCCAAGCATTCCAAACATCTTTGATCCACGAGTGAAGTAACCAATCTCAGTCAATCTTGGAGAGATACCAATCATTACAGCACAAATACAAATAGTTTTTTTTTTTTTTAAACCATTTTTGCGTATGCAGCCTGAGGCTATGACGCGCATGATTACGGAAGACATGTATATTTTGCAGAATGAGTTTGCTTGACGTTTGGAACACTCATACTTAGATTTCATTTGCAGATACCGCTACGAGAATAACGCCTTACGACATGTACCCTCTTCCGTGAATACCCACCACAGGGAAAAGCGAGAAAAACCTATGGTTATCTGATCATGCTTTCGTCATCCTACGAATACATTATCACCGAGAGAGAAGTGGTGCGAGGGTCTTGCTAGATTCGAACCAGCTTTCTCCTGTCTCAAGTGGGGCATGTGTCCAAGCTACCCAGACTCTACTTGGGAGGACGGCCCGGACATTGTACCACTGCACCATCCGACCCAAAAATTCAAAGAGTTATTTTGAAGTGCTTTGCTGGTTTACTTTAATTTGTAATTGGTGCGGTAGGAAAGACTGATCCACGAGGTGATAAAATACTTTTTAAAAGAATAATTTTATTAAGATCGAAATATGAAAACTTTATTTTATTACTAATTGCATTACGAAATTTGACGACTTAGCCCTTATGTTCTAAGGAATTTCCTCGGACCGATACAAGCTAGAACATTATTTGTAGATGTCATCTTGGGAATTTCAATGGGCAAAATAATCGGGCTACCTGCACGGATACTAGTGGAGGACAGTACAGGAAATCTTCTCGGTCTGAAGATAGACAACTCTGGTATACGCGTGCACACTCATAATTCTTCCGCACACCCACCACTAAAAGTCCATCTCGTTGCAAAAATCGACCTGGACTTCGACTTCCATGTATTTTACAATGCCCAAAGTTTTTCAATTCATTACATGGCATTTCGTACTCTCGTACTAGAATCTTTGTGCTACGTGCTATCTACACTGAGGATTCTCACAGCTGGATCATCCAATAATTCTTGTGCCACATTCCCATACCGAGATAATTGACCGACACGCAAAAAGGAAGAGTTCGCTAGCGGACAAAAATTTCTTCTGGATTTAACCTGATGACATGTAAGGAAGGGACACTAGTAAATCTCCATGTTATGGTGAACAGTCTGAATACCATGGCTCACATTTTACACCGATGGAGCTCACGGAACTACGCTCTCCCACAGCGAAGACCGAAGCTCTTTTGAAGAGCCAACGCATCCACATGGTTACCACGAAAGTGTGCCACCAATCCCACACCCGACGTCAGACTTCCCACACCTCCAAAGTGAGACCAGAAGGGGGAACGGCCTGAGCGTACCGGCGATCGCGTCCATGCTTGACTCGGGCACTATCACTGCTTCGGGAGGACCAACCAGGATAGAAGGAACAGAGAGCGCGGATGGCGAACTCATGTGCGTACGCACGACCTGCATCACATCACGTATCGAATTGCCACTTCTGGAGGCCGCTTCGATGTGGTTCCCGCGCGCCGCGACCGGAACTCTCACTGCCTCGGCTAGCCATCCGGAAGTGCGCATCGCGCGCGTACGCCTGGGCGGCCGCCGCACAAATTTTTTTATGGCGTTTAAAGTCAGTCTTTTGGCACGCGCGCGAGCAGTAGGTGATTGATTGACATTTGACGCATGGCTTGGCCGGTTTGTCGGTTGGCAGTGCCGTGTGACAGACGATACACGCAGCCTTTACCTCAGGTATGTGCGATGATAAGAGTGCTGATATGGACGGTGAATCTTCACGTTCGTCTGCTCCTGCGTCAAGTTGTTCTGGGGCTGGTCAATTCAAGCTCACGTGATTTTAATCATTGATCTGTGACTTACTTGACACGTCGATTGAGGTCTCGATGGGCCTCGTTTCAAGGTGAAGAGAATGGCGAATGATTGAATCCGTAGCTTCAGGAGTGCGATCCCTCTTTTCATCCATTGTGATGTGTAGAGCTGGTTTGTGATTTTTGATCATTGACTCGCTTAGAAATTGATTGTGCGAAGTGTGCGGATGACGTCCAGATTACGCCGCCACAGTATCTACAAGTACACATCACAGGCGTCTAACCAGATTTAGGGCGCCGGATTTATCCTCTAGTTAGTTCAGTTCTATGTCTCTCGAGAATAAAATAATAGTGGATTAGTTTTAGCCCTTTTTCCAGTGTGAGTGGTAAAATTTTTACTGAAAGACGATTTTGCTGCCCGTACAGGGGTAAAAGCCAATAGATATCCCGTACTCAGCATCAATGTCTATCTCTATCTTCTTGAGAGACAGCAAATTCATATACTACAGTAATCAATAAATACCTTACCGCCATTAGCGTTTATTTATTTATTTATTTATTTATTTATTTATTTATTTATTTATTTATTTATTTATTTATTTATTTATTTATTTATTTATTTATTTATTTATTTATTTATTTATTTATTTATTTATTTATTTATTTATTTATTTATTTATTTATTTATTTATTTATTTATTTATTTATTTATTTATTTATTTATTTATTTATTTATTTATTTATTTATTTATTTATTTATTTATTTAT
This sequence comes from Podosphaera xanthii, assembly GCA_028751805.1. Taxonomy (NCBI): domain Eukaryota; kingdom Fungi; phylum Ascomycota; class Leotiomycetes; order Helotiales; family Erysiphaceae; genus Podosphaera; species Podosphaera xanthii. Next base: position 374,995 of record JAPWIX010000019.1, read on the forward strand.
TTATTTATTTATTTATTTATTTATTTATTTATTTATTTATTTATTTATTTATTTATTTATTTATTTATTTATTTATTTATTTATTTATTTATTTATTTATTTATTTATTTATTTATTTATTTATTTATTACCGACTATTGCCAATTCTGCCCACAGAACGTATTTCAGCCTCGTCGCCCAAAAAAAACATACTGCAGTCTAGGCCCAAGTCTCGGTACCAATCTCGACAAATTCATCACAATTATGTCCAGGATCTCCCACTCCACCACAATCAGTAACTAGATGGATCATCCCCACCCCCATCTAAGATCAATTGTAATGGTCTGAGGCCGATGAAATAATGAGCAGATAGCCCAAGGCCTCTGTATTCTCTAACTTAATGCCGGCAAATATGGCTCAGCCCACGACGCTGCCCGTCAGGTCGCATTTCAATCCGGAGCTTATCTCATCCTGATCCAAGAGCCGTGGATCTTCTCTGACTACTCCCGCAGGACCACAAAAACTCGCCCAAGTTTCCTTGCATTTGCTCCCCTCCCTGACTGGTCAGATCGCCCACGGGTTATGGCTTACGCTCGCAAGGGTAGAAGTCTTTCTCCTTTCCAACCTAGCACACACTCGCGCGATCTTGTTCGGACGTGCATTTATTGAAGGGGAAGACGTATAATTTATTGTTGCAATTTTATAATACCCCCAACAGGCTCTTGTAACTCCGGCTGTCAGGATTTGCAAGATTTTCCCCAAGGGAAACAGTAACAAGAGATCAATGACAGCACAAGATCAACAACACAAGATCAACAATACAGTAGCGATACAAGGAAGAAGGACGCAGTCGTTAGGAGGAGCGACGATCATCAGGCGGTAGAGTATGCGATAACACAATCAATATTATTTCCTCACAAAACGAGTAGTAAGTTACAAGACACGGATCTGGCCGTACCCATATAACATTAAAACTCCTTTATATACACCAGTCCCATGGAAAGTTCTGGATTTACATGCAGGAAAGTAGAACCCAGAAGAACTCAATCGAATTCCTCTAAATGCTCAAGGAATAACTATCCAGAATCACATAGAAACAAGTCGAAGTGAAAGGTCGGATGGTGCAGTGGTACACTGTCCGGGCCGTCCTCCCAAGTAGAGTCTGGGTAGCTTGGACACATGCCCCACTTGAGACAGGAGAAAGCTGGTTCAAATCCATCAAGACCCTCGCACCACTTCTCTCGCGGTGATAATGTATTCGTAGGATGACGAAAGCATGCTCAGATAACCATAGGTTTTTCTCGCTTTTCTCTGCGGTGGGTATTCACGGAAGAGGGTACATGTCGCAAGGCATTATTCTCGTAGCGGTATCTGCAAATGAAATCTAAGTATGAGTGTTCCAAACGTCAAGAAAACTCATTCTGCAAAATATACATGTCTTCCGTAATCATGCGCGTCATAGCCTCAGGCTGCATACGCAAAAATGGTTTAAAAAAAAATCGAAGTGAACAGAACCATTGTAAATCATGTTAGCTAAGTCACGTGTAAACACTCAGCCTGTGGATCACACGCTTATGTAATATTTACTCTAGACGCACACACATATATATTACGCGCAAATAGAACTAGAGGAATATGTAGAGATGTTATGTACTGAATTGACTTGCTACGTGATATCCGTTATAGAGTGAGTTACTAGTAGAAGATCTGCCGGCTCATATACACAAGCCTAAACACAAAAGCCTGTGCTAGAGTCTATGGGGATCAGTTCCTGATAATAGTCTACTTATCCGGGGAAAGCTCCCTACTTAAAGTTCTACAACAAACGCTAACTAGATAATAATAAATGATCCGGTAGAACAGGGCTAACATATCCAGTCCCGTGGCCTACTGCATATGTACTGTGTGCAATGACATCACTAGTGCCATTTTTGTGCGAGCCCGAGGGTTGTTGGCACAACAATATTTGAGGCATAGTTCTAGTAAGCAAGTGTCTTGGAGCAGCCGCAGGTGGCATAGAAGCCTAGGCACAGTTTGCATTGCTGTATCGGTTGCCATGGTTTGTGTGAAATTGCGATTCCTAAAGTGACGAAGAGGCGGAATCCAGGTCGCAGTGCAGTCTGACTTGAGAAGAGGGCGATCCATAATTGGTACAGGGACCCGAAACGACTCTTCCCATAGGTCCTAACCTTCGTAGGTTGCGAATTGGTAACTCTTATAATCTCCTCGATGACCATCTCCTCTGTTATGTGTATTCGTCCGCCGTGTATGTCGGGTACCGTGGCAATATGGATGGCCACTAGGACTGAGGGGAGCTCTAGTTTTGCTCCCACGGACGTAAAAGCCTCTGAGGATTCGAGGAAGCTCTTTCGTATTTCTTCATTTTTAGCACATATCGCGAAGCCTGTTATAACCCGCTGGACTAGCCCAATATCTGACGGAGCGCATTTGAAGAGGTCAACTAGTGCTTTTCGTATGCCTGCTGGCAAGAGGTCGCGCCACTTGTACTCTTCTGCTAGGCGGAAAAATAGTCGATTATATTTCGGGGAGGCGGGGAGCATCTTCACGGGTCTTTGTGTCTGCGATGGAGCTGCCACTGACCTTGTTGATGTGGGGGTTATTTGTTGGCCTCTCTGCGTAATTGTAGTCCAGTTGGAACCAGTGTCAACTGGTGTTGGGGTTACTGCATTGCTGTAATTAAATATGTTAGGAATCCCATTGTGGGCAGGCAAGAACTCGTGTTTGTAAGGCTTACAAAAACTAAGGAGTGAGACCCAGCTACAAGAAAGTATTTAAATACTGTTGCGAATTCATTACTAGTAGGTTACAGGGCAATCGGCTGTTACTGGTTGCTTGGTCGTAACTATGTCTTTATTGTTGTTGCCATGGTTGTTGCCATGGATGTTGCCATGGTTGTTGCCATGGATGTTGCCATGGCTGTTACCTTTGTTTATTGTTTACCTATGTACACGGGCACGACTAATGATGTATATAATTGTACCCCTGGCCAAACGCCATATTTTCTTAGTTAGTTGAAATCACAAGTTATTGAAGTCTACCCTGCTCTGCAATATCATTACTGAGGAACACATTACTGTTTTAATAGGTTTTGACCACCGGTGCCTTGACTACAATACAAAGTGATAAAGTGTCAAGCAAGAGAACACGCCAACCGTTGACAAACTTCCGCGTCAAGTAAGAGTACGCACCAAATTATCTAACAAGAAAGCCCCGCATCAAGTAAGAGCACGCACTCAAAAGCCTTAAACAAAGAGTGAAGATGAGTTCAGATCACAAAAGATATGAAAGATTGATACTGTCGAAGAGCAACCATGAGAAATGGTTTCGCAAGATCCAATTCAAAGCTCAGGAAAACGGTTACTTTTACGTAACACAAACCACTAAAGAGGTATTTTCCTGGATTGCACGAGAAGGAGGCGTCATTCGCGAAGAAAAAGCAAAAAAGGATCCTTCATCTACAGACATAAACCCCATGAATGACCTATCTTCCAAGTTTGAGAAACTCGGCGGATCAGTGAACCGAGAGAAGGCGCAGGCATTTGACCGAGATTCTGCTAAATTTTTCTCATTGTTGACAGATTATCTCGGCGATGACGACCAGGCCGTGTTTGATCAATTTGAACGGCCAAACAAAATCTGGAAAAGCCTTAAAGACAAGTATAGCAAAGCTAGTGCTGCATCTGCCTCGCATTTTATGAAGAAAATACAGAAATTCCCGGAAGAATACGACATCGATGCCAAAGGAATAACCAATGCCTGGCAAACGTTGAAAGAGTACGCTGTGAAGCTTGGAAATGCCGATGAGTCTTTTCGGAATGCTTACTCTGAAAAATTCTTGTTTCTCATACTTATCAAGATGCTGTCGGATAAGTACACCTCCTTGCTTGATGGTTTTCGACTCAGACCAGAGTTAACAGCTCAGGAAAAGGTGACTATTCTTGAAGACAAAGAACGAGACCTGAAAAGTAAAGAGCAAGCTTATGCCGTCTTTGATAAGCAACGTCGACGTAGGGAGCACAGGTCTTCAGACGTTTCCATGCCAGACCTGCCGCAAGAGATACTCTGTTACAAGTGTGATGGCGACGATCACCTTGCCAAAGCTTGTCCATTCTCAGACGAGATAAAGGCCTACGGAATAGCTCTCCGAAAAAAATTTGAAAAACGCAACCTGAAGTCGCGTAAAATTAAGCCTCCGAAGACATCGTCTGCCAGAAAAGCAGAAAAGAAGACAAGAAGCAATCGTCCAACCAAGTCTAGAAAGTCCCACAGTTACACAGCTTGTGAAGATTCAAGCTCAAAATCCGACTCATCAACCGATGAGGATTTAGCGGAGCTTTCTGAATCTGACTCTGACCGCCCTCCTGCACAGAAAGTCATGTTATCTAAAGCCCTCATTAGTAAGAGTACCCCTGACCACTGGGTACTCGATACCGGCGCCACATCCCCAATGACTGACCAATTAAACCTGTTTAGGGGAAAACTGAAAAGAATAAGGCCTACTACCATACAAGTCGGGGGAGGCTCATTAACATCAAACCATTGGGGGACTGTGAACGTGAGGTGTGCAGACGGCTCGTCAGGTTTTGTTAAAAATACTTTCTATGTACCTAATTTGGGTGTGAATCTTTTATCAGCAAAACAATTATGTAGAACAGGAATGGAAGGACATTTTGACAGCAAGAATATTTGGATCAAAAATGGTGATAAAACAATGATTCATGCAGCACAGAAAGATGGACTATATATCTTAGTGCACATCGCAACTGAACTACAGGGAAAACTACTTAACGCAAAATTAGGAAAACTAAATGCCTGTACAGCCTCTACAAGTACTAGAAATACCAGCACGGCGGCACCATTGGAGATCAAAATGGTGAACGAATATCCAATACCGGAATTAACAATCAATAACCCAGATCTATTCGACAAAGATACAGACCTCTCCGAGGACGACCTAGCGGAGACAAAAGAAGAAAGAGCTCGATATAGACTTTTTCACAGGCGTTTTGGGCATTACGGCCCAGGCATAATTGGAAAATTGCACAAAGTCACCAACTTGAAAAGAATAAAAATACCAATTACGTCAAAAAGAATTTGCAAGTCATGCAAAATTGGCAAGATGAGGAACAAAATTAATAGAACGCTTGTCCCGCACAAAACTGAACCACTAGAACTCATTTCTTTTGACATTGCGGGCCCATTCCCCACTTCACTCCGGGGAAATAGATATTTATTGCAAGTCATTGACAATTGGTCACGCAGATTTTGGTCAATTCCAATCAAAACAAAGGACCAAGCCATAACTGAACTACGAAAATTAAAGCTAAGGGAAGAACGGCAGACTGGGAAACTACTCAAGTCTGCAAGATCAGATAACGCACCAGAACTCAAAAACATTATGGTACAATGGCAAAATGAAGATGGCGTGATTGCTGAATTCACAGCGATCGCATCGTCACACCAAAATGGGCCGGCTGAACGCAGTATACAAACGGCTGAGATGGCTATGAGAACCATGATTGATGATGCTGAGCTTCCCATTGAATTTTGGGATGAGGCAGTTGAATATGATTCGTATATTAGAAATCAACTCCCACTTGGTCCAACAATAAATGGTAAGCTTACTTCCCCAATCGAAGCCTATACCGGAGTAAGACCAAACTTCGACCATATCAGACCTTGGGGATACAAGGCATACGCATACGTAAATCCTAAAACTTTAGAAGCTAGAGGAAGACACGACAAGTTAGTCGTGAGAGGAAGAGAAGGTATATTTGTGGGATTCTCAGAAAATACGGAAAAACATGCGAAGATATATGCTCCAGATCTCGGACGCGTTGAAAGGGTCAATGCCTTCCTCATAGATGAGAAAGTAAAAGGAGGATCAGTCGACCTACAGCTGAAAAATACTTTGACCGGAAATCAAGGGACCTCAAATCATCTCCCACAACGAAAGAAGAGAGGACACCCACGCAAAGACCATGAATCTACAGAAAATGAGGCAGATTGTGTGGATGAAGTTATGATTGACTTGGCTCCCGCACCAACTCCGAAGCCAGCACCAGCTCCGACTCCAGCATCAGCTCTGACGCCAGCACCAGCTCCGACGCAAGGGCCATCGCCATCACCATCGCCAGCACAAACTTCTACATTAAATTTAAGCGTCGAGAAATCTGAACTATATATAGAATTAAATGATCCGATATCGACGAATACCAGCAACTTAAAACAAACTGAAGTAACACCAAAGAAAAGGGACGTGCGGAACAAATCAATTCTCTGTAAAGGGAAACCAAAGAAAGAGCAGGATACATCCAAAATTGACAAGGATACCTTTCCTAACCAATGTATAACCGAGGAAAATGAAAAAGAAAGGATTGATGATGTTCAAATGAGTAATGATAACGAGATGGAAACTAATAAAGAAATGAAAATTAAAAAGGAGAATGAAAACAATAACGATGATAATGATAATGAAATAGAAAACGAAAATGAGATGGATTATGAAATTGAGATTAATAATGAGAACAAAATGGAAGATGAACATAAAGCAAACCAGCAAGATTTGCTCCCAAGTCTGAGAGATAGAAACATGGATAACAACGTTCCGATCATTAATGTGCCGAGATATTTCTTCCGTAACAGGAAACGTAAGAGTATCTGTGGAGGCTCAGAAGAAAAAAGAATTAAAAGAATTTGCAAAGCATTGTTAGCCGGACTTCCACGCTCATTCATCGACAATCCCACAGATAATTATATAATTAAAGCACTCATTGCACCCTTCGAAATAGAGCCGGAGCTGCCAAAAGAATCGTCGTTCTCCACTCAAGTGATAAACGGGATACCAATCCCCAAAACATTTAATCAGGCAATAAACGACAAAATTCACGGTAAGATGTGGAAAAAAGCCATCGAAACCAAAATTCAAGCCCTTGAATCAAATGGAACGTGGGAAGAACATACCCTACCTACAGACGCAAATCTGGTATCAACAAAATGGGTTTTCACAGTAAAGCTAAAAAACGATGGTACAATTGAAAGATATAAAGCTCGACTTGTTGCAAGAGGATTCAGCCAACAATACGGCATTGACTACACGGAGACATTTGCTCCTACTGCTAGAATGGATACATTCCGTCTTTTTTTTGCCATAGTGGCCAATTTCAATCTAGAATGCCATCACTACGACATAAAAAATGCCTTTACAGAGTCTAAGCTCAAAGAAGAAATATTTTTAGCCCCGCCAAAAGGAGTAACAGTCTCTGACGGGAAAGTACTCAAGGCTTTGCGAAGTCTGTATGGTTTAAAACAGGCCGGAAGAGATTGGAATTTGGTCTTAAAAAGGTTCCTATTATCCATTAGTTTTGAACAAAGTAAAGCAGATCCTTGCCTATTCATCAACCATGAAAAGAAAATTTGGTTATTGGTATACGTTGATGATATCGCCGTCGCTGCTAATCAAACTTGCGAACTCACCTGGTTTTTTGATAAACTCCCCAAAAGATTCAACGCCAAAAACATGGGGGAGATTGAAAAGATTCTCGGCGTTAGAATAATAAGAAATAGAAAAGATCGTAGCATCTACCTTGATCAAGAGCAGTACTTATCATCAGCCCTAGATCAATATGGAATAACTCACGCGAAACACACCAGCAAAAAGATCCCAGCCGCGGACTATGAAAATCTCCGCCCCGCTATTGAATCTGACAAACGCATCAATATAAATGAATACCAAAAGGGAATCGGAAAGCTCATGTACGCAATGATATTCACAAGACCCGATATCGCATTCGTACTCTGCCGACTTTCCCAATTCATGAAAGACCAAGCGGTACACCATGGTGTTGCATTGAAAGGCCTTATGCGATACCTGCGATCTACAGTTAAGCAGCGTCTCCGATTCGGACCAGGGGGAGCTCATCCGGAAACATTTGCCGTCTACACTGATGCAGATTGGGCAGCCGATAAAAGTGATCGGAAAAGTATTTCGGGGGGAGTCTGCCTATACTATGGAGGTCCAATATCTTGAGCATCGAAGAAACAGACTTCAGTTGCTACTTCAAGTGCAGAAGCTGAATATATCTCTCAAGCTATGTACACCAAGCAAGGCCAGTGGTTTGCACAAATTCTCCGTGACCTGCAAATGGATCAGATTATAAATGAGAACCGGAATACAGTGCAGATGTATGGAGACAACCAAGGCGCTCGGGCATTAGTAAAAAATCCCCATTTACACGAACGGTCAAAGCATATAGATATATGTTATCACTTCGTCAGAGATTTGGCGGAGAAGAAAAAGCTTGTGATTGACTATGTTCCAACCATTGACATGGTAGCCGATGGGATGACAAAACCCCTGCAGCGAGTTGCATTTGAAAGGTTTAAAAGACATTTGGGTCTGGTCAATCAACTAGACTCCCAGGAATTGCACTGAGGGGGAGTGTTGCGAATTCATTACTAGTAGGCTACAGGGCAATCAGCTGTTACTGGTTTCTCGGTCGTAACTATGTCTTTATTGTTGTTGCCATGGTTGTTGCCATGGCTGTTACCTTTGTTTATTGTTTACCTATGTACACGGGCACGACTAATGATGTATATAATTGTACCCCTGGCCGAACGCCATATTTTCTTAGTTGAAATCACAAGTTATTGAAGTCTACCCTGCTCTGCAATATCATTACTGAGGAACACATTACTGTTTTAATAAATACACAAATTAAGCGAACACTATACTAAACTCCAAGCAATCATAACTAACACCATTCCAAGGTATCTGTCACATGACAAAATGCTACAGGGATCGCAATTGGTGGTTGTGCTAGTCGAGGAGGGAGCATCAGCAGCGTAGTCCTAAGCCCGATGCGTCCAAATTTAGCCATCGCAGTCCGAAAGTAGACTTTTATGGTGTCAATATATTCCTTATTTTCACCAGGGCGTATCTTTGACAATGCGATGTCCACATTTTCCATATCTGTGGCACACATGAATAGTTAGGCGGCGACTTGCGCTGATCGGCGCTCTTTAGCTTCCACCACAGGTCGTAGTTCTAGAGGATGCCCACCAATCCTGTTTGATTTATTTGCAGGGTTCTTTTTGACGTTGGTGCCAGTGGGTGTCCTTTCGACTGGTTGGTTTGTTGTTTTCAGTGCTGGAGCAAAAGCGAGACGTGATGTCTCAGCACTATCTATTATCGTTTTCGACTTGGTAGCACTATTTTCCGCTCGCTTTGGTACTGCTAACCATTTGATTGCTAGCATACCAATTTTTCTGGTCGAAACATCAGCGTCCTCGTCAGTCATTATTGTTTCGGTAACTCCGTGTGAGGGTCAGGACCCTTGCTAATGACTCGGGCTCTTGCCCTTGTATAATTACCTTACTGTCTGTGCGGCGTTGGATGACGTGGATTAGGATGTTGTGGCGCAAGGAGTTCTCGCTTACATTAGGTAACAATTTCTAAGCGCTAGCTATCATTATGATGATCCTCGTCTAAATAATGATCATCGCTTACTTACCCAATTTGGATGATAGCTATGTCCGCGTATATTGGGGAATATTAAGAAAGCTTCCAGAAAGTTCTAAAACGGTTTGTTGGCATCCTAAGGCGTGGAGATTATTCTAGCATCTTCAATGGGTTATTGCAAATTCTAATTCTATGGCGTTCGGAAGGCTTCGGGGGTGATAGATCGGGATAACTATTTAAACCTGCGCTCTTCTCTTGTAGATAATCTCCATGCACTTCTTAGTTATTTAATTTACAATTTTAGAACTTCATTTTTGAGTTATTCGAGTTGAGCCTCTTACACTCCGTCTTTAGGAGCATCTACGCCCTGCGGGACTTCTGGGGCCTGTGTATGGCTTTTCAAGTTTGATTTGGCCTGTTCTGTTTCATCCAGGCGCTCCTTAATCACTTTGTTGATCAACTCTATCTCAAGCGTTTCTGCGGCCTCCGACCCTCCAACAAGGTTGATCTCCACTTTATCTGTATTGACCGCATCATGTGGCAGACATCTCTCCTTTAATTTGTTCTGCATTATGATCTTAGCCTTCATCATCTCGGCCTCGTATTTTGTCAGCGCTCTTTTGCTGAGGAACTTTCTTCGCGCTTCCTTCGTGTGGTTTGCGGGTTTTGGGGATATGTGAGCTGTACGCCCTGCGGCCATTTTGCATGCCTTGCGATAGCTAGCTCACAGCGAGAAATAAAAATGTAGGGAGGGTCAATACGGGGGGAATAGTGGATGGGGCAGTGGGAAATCCTTGCATTGTATGTGTATGTGCATATGTGTGTACTATTTATCAAATGAAGTGGGCCAGGCCACAGTCTTACAGGAATTGAACCTACTATCTCTAGTAGGTCAAACTGGCACCTAACCACTTGTACCAACAGCTTATGGTAAATGATGTCCCCCCCACTTGGATACTTGTGATCACAAGAGCCCTCCGCCCTACCTCTCTGGGGACAGTAGTGGGAGCTCTAGATAGAAAGGGTGCTAAGGATGGTGATAAGAGACGGATCCGGCCGAGATTCGCGTGGATAAATGAGAATCCTAGAGAGAAGGACTGCGACTCTTCTTAATTTTCCCAGGCATACGAATATACTGGGCGTTTACTGCCGGCATCACGCGAAGGTTAAGAGCTCGACTTCGCCAACTGCGTTGTAAAAATGTCCCAATATTTCATACACCCATTGGGAAAATATATCACATGGTCATTATTCTTCCATGAATGTTTCTCTTTTTTCGCAGTGAAAACCCAGAATAACACTCCTTTCATTTCCAGTCAAACCTCTCTTGAAGGAATTGAGACCCTAGTATAATTATAGTTTAGATTCATTTCAGTTTAACCAATTATTTTGGTAATACTTCACCCTGCATTGAAAATATTTTGTAGAGGTAAGTAATGTAAATATAATTGGCAAAACCTGAATAAATCTTAACCATAATAACGTCGAGATATAACGTTCCCTGAAGAGACGATTTCCTCTCCACCAAATCTTGACAATTTTGGGTGGTGTTGAGACAACCGATTTTTTTAGATAAGCAGTTGTACTATCCTGTAACATTCTTCTGATTGACTCGACTAGTCTATTGCTTCCTTCTGGTATTGTAAACAGAATTGCTTGTAACAATCTTGCTTCCCTCTTCGCTTCTGTAAATGCATGTCCTTGTCAAAACCACTAACTTTCCGAGAAGAAACGTATCGCAGCTTCTAGCGCAGCGTTTCCTGAGAAATCCATCGAAATATTAAACTCATTGTCGCCCCGATTCACGAAAGGATTTGTTTTCGAAATAGGACGATTTTGAGACCCCGCCAATCGTAAATTACCTATATGGAAGGAGAAAGAGACAGGTACCAATTTCACGGTTCGTCAGCTGAAGAGAGTTTTGCAGTTCTCCTTAACCATAGCTCCCATGTGCAGTCTAGTTTAAGACAGGAACTCTAGGCTCGTCCACCCCATCCAGCCAATTCTCAATCTCAAAAGACCATATTTGATATGCCTACCAAGGCAAACAAGGAGTTATGCAATAAGTAGTCTTCTTATAGTAGAAACCAAATTACACTTAAGTAGTGTTATGGATATGTATATGCTCTCATCTTATTTCTGGCTTTAAATGAAATCTCTGAAGTAATGGATCAGGAACAGCTTTATAATTTTGCGCATGGCACGGCTGATCATGAGAATTTAAGGGGTGTTGTGCTGACTCGGTTATGACTCAAGGATATCTGGAGTTTGAAGCTTATGGATAACGTGCCAAGTGACAGAGTTGCTGAAACTAATGAGTCATGTATAGCATCCTCCTAATACAATAATAGAATTCGCATTTTAGTTTCATAGTTGGCATCGGATATTGATTTTGGAGGAAAGATGTATACAGATGCTGCCATAGTCAGAGCAGTAAGAAAAATAGTCTCCATCGTGACCATCAAGGCGATATTCCATCCACTATACGCATTCAGTATAACCATTTATGTCGTACTTATCATTCATTCACACCATTGACTATTCCATCGAAGGACAGCACCATCACTAGACAAGTCGCCTATCACCTCCACATCCCCATCAACCCTATAACAAGGGGCCCGTTTAACTCTGAAGGCAAAGTATCCCAGAATTTTTCTTTCCTATCCTAGTACGTTTGTGGTAGAATAAACATCTCTGTTGGAAGGTCATATGTTACGGAATGGATCCGTGGAATTGGTACTGACTGCGCCAGAACCTTGTTGATTGTCACTGTTTCTCGTGAGGCTGGATCTGTGTGAGGCTGTTACGGGATGAATCCGTGGAGTTGGAACTGGCTGCGCCAGTAGCTTGTTGATTGTCACTATATCTCGCGAGGCTGGTTCTGTGTGAGGCTGGTTCTGTGTGGCTGATTATTATGTGGCTGATTATTATGTGGCTGATTATTATGTGGCTGGTACTGATGGCGGGTAATGTGAGGATGGTGATTGATACGATTTTCCCCTTGTTAATACGGGTCCAGATGTAGTACTTAACAGTAGGAAAGTAAACATCAGAGTTTCCTTCGGTAGATTTTAATAATTAACTGACTTTATATTTGGACTTGCTCTGGTGTTTACCACTATCAATTGATCCCGCGACAAATTATTAAAATCTCATATCTATAAACATATACCATTTTAGTGCATGATAATTCAGGTTCCAACCGACTCCGACTCATCATCAATTAATCAATTCGAGATTTCATCTGAAGACGAATTTCATAGTACATCAGAATTTCTGGAAACCGATTTGTCGATAAACCAAATCGCTGACCCAACCAATCTACCAACAATGACGGATACAAACATGGCCGATGTGCCCTCTCTCAGTTCTCGCCAAACCGGCTCCGGCGCTCAAATGATTCGAGACGTCACCTTTGGAAGATGGGATGGCGAACCACACACTTGGCCTACCCATCATCAACTATTAAAAGTTCAATGCGAAGTATATTTACCTTCACTGGTAACCGAAATCGCAGTTTGTATGAAAATATATGAAAGCATTCCGGAACCACAGAGACAACGTATCCGAAGCCTTTGGATTAAATATGGGACCAACCGATCCTATGACTGGAAAGAATTTTTGAAGGAATGTAATAAGGTTTATTATGACCAGGTCGGGGCAGAAAAAGCCGAAAAAAGACTGCATTCAATGAAGCAAGGAGAAGCCCAGATATTCCGTCAGTTTTTACAAGAGTGGGAACTTCAACTAGAGTATGCTGGTGGATATGACTGGCCAGAGAAATTTAAGATCAACCAACTGCGTCGGTCGATAAGCGAAAAACTTTTGGATAAGATCGACGTGCTTAAGCTACCCAAGGCCAATTATCAGGAATGGGTAGATGAAGTCGCAGAAGTCGCCTCTAACATCGAGATGAGAGATAACTTTATCCGTAGAGGTGAATCAAAGGTTACGCAGTTTACATCTCGGCAGTACGTCAACCAGCCGAGTGGAACAATGCCAATTCCGACTTGCAGCTCGTTACCCCAGGCGTCTGGATCAAGCTCAGTGGACCACGAGGGCGACGTGGCAATGGGGGGGATGAAAATTGACCTCCATTCTCTGGCAGCCATGGTTGCCCAAGTCAACTCCATCGCCGCAGGGAAACAAAATATCGTGCCAAAACCAGCAGCACCATGGCGAAGCGAGTCTGAAGTAGCAGATTTGAGAAGAAGGAAGTTGTGTTTGCGATGCAAAAAGGGTGGCCATTATGCCATCTATTGCAAAACCTATAGCGCCCCCAGACGGCCAATGCAAGCTAATAATTTGCAAAATTCATCCGCAGCAGCTGACGAAGTAGAATATGCTTCGGGAAAAGAATAGCCTCCAGAAATAGTCGCTTCTGGAGGAAGGGAGGGTCAGATAGAAAGGAGGATATTGCTGAAACAGATGTACAAAAGATGTTGAGCAGATTGCATGGAAAGCCAGTTTTTATAGATGCTTTAATTAATTCAACTTTCGTTACTGCATTGGTAGACCTAGGCTGCACAATTTACTCTGTTTTCAGTAATAACCTCGCGAACCGACTTAACCTCCCGCGCGCAAAAGTGTCACCAAAAGAGCTTCTGTTAGCCAATGATTCGAAAGACAAAGCTAGATTTATCGTTGATGAAGTTTGCTATGCAGATATTGATCTAGATGGAAAGCACGCAATCATTTGTGGCTACATAATCGATGATTTAGCTCACGATCTCATTCTCGGGGAACCATGGATGAGACACAATGACGTCGTTTATAGGGCCCGAGAGCGAGTCTTATTTTTAAAAGGAGAAAATCATCAAATCCGGACCCATGGGTCATGCGTCTCAAAAAGAGATGTGGCAATGATACGACATACAGCTGTGTCAGCGTACTTAAAACGAGCCCATCGAAAGATTCGATCTGGTAACGATGTTGAGCAAATCTCTGTCTACTCTGCCTCAGTCCACGACATTAATAAGATGCTGGCACCCCGAAAACGAATCACCCGGGAAGAAATAATCTCAAATCTACCAGAGCAGCTCCGGCATTATTATCACGCTTTCGAAGCTGATAATAATAACGAAAGCGATCTCCCACCCCATAGACCAGGAGTTGATCTAGCAATAGAGATTGAGAAAGATGAGCAAGGTAGAACCAAGGATGTTCCAAGAGGGCCGCTTTATGGGATGTCGCGTGATGAATTGCTTTGCCTCAGAAAAGAAGTTACAGAGCTTCTTGACCGTAACTGGATTAGGGCGAGCAGTTCACCAGGAGGTGCCCCAGTACCTTTCGTTAAAAAACCCGGCGGAGGCCTACGGTTTTGTGTCGATTATCGGTCTTTAAATGCCATCACAAGAAAGGATTGATATCCCCTCCCCTTGGTCAAAGAAACCTTCCGGAACATCTCAAAAGCTCGTTGGTTTACAAAACTTGATGTTAGTTCAGCATTCCACCGAATTCGAATTAAAGAAGGAGATGAATGGAAAACTGCGTTCCAGACACGACTTGGGAAATTTGAGTGGTTGGTTATGCCCTTTGGTCTCACAGGAGCTCCGGCGGCATGGCAACGGTGGATAAACGACCTCCTTCGCGAGTACCTCGACGAGTTCTGTACTGCTTATTTAGATGACGTACTTATCTGGAGTGATGAAACTAAAGAGGATCACCTAGAAAAGGTTAAAAAGGTACTAGGAAAATTAGCCGATGCAGGATTAAAACTAGACATAAAAAAGTGTGACTTTGCAGTCAAAAAGGTTAAATACTTGGGGTTTATAGTTACAACCGAAAAAGGAATATCTGTTGATCCAGAAAAAATAGAAGCCGTAAAGAAATGGGAACTCCCTCAGACCCAGACGGGAGTACGCAGCTTCTTGGGTTTTGCCAACTTTTATAGAGATTTCATTTCCGATTTCGCTGAGCTGAGCGCCCCTCTTCAGCGTTACACTCAGAAAGAATTTTCAGGAAAAGGAAAGATTCAGTTGGATCAAGAAGCTCACAAGGCATTTGAAAAGCTAAAAAATCTTTTCATTTCAGCACCTATCCTAGCTCTATTTGACCCAGAACTAAAAACAGTGCTAGAAACAGACTGCTCGGGCTGGGCAATGGGAGGATGCCTGTCGCAGTGGGACTCAACAGGGACACTCCGACCGGTTGGATATTTTTCAAAAAAGCTTACACCCTGTGAATGCAATTATGACATCCATGACAAGGAGCTGCTGGCTATTGTTCGCGCCGCAGAATTTTGGAGATCAGAGATAATGTCTTTAAAACATCAAATTGAAATTCTGACGGATCACAAAAACCTTGAGTATTTCAAAACAAAAAGGAACTTATCCGAGAGGCAAATTCGTTGGAAATCTTTTCTGGATAGCCTTCCAGATAAAAAGTTGATTTATCGTCCGGGAAATAAAGCGGCCAGACCAGATGCATTATCGAGGCTAGAACAAGATGCCCCAACTGACCCAAATGATCCCCGCCTTAGACATCGAGAGATGCTACTCATAAATCCACAATGGCTTGCAATGACCAAACACACGGATAACCTAGAAATAAACCCTGTCAAAGCTGACGACACACCACCTTTCGAGGATGCAGAGCTTAGTCGTTTATGGAATGAAGGTATCCAAGCTGATGGTCAATATCGAGACATAAGAAAAGCATTATTGCAAAAAAGACGTTGCTTTCCACCCTCTGTAACGTGCAAGATATCGATTGCGGAGTGTAGAATTAATATAAGCGGACATGTTCATTGGAGAGAACGATTGTTAATACCGGGATACGAGCCTTTACAGACTGCCTTAATTCACAATGCACACGACTCCCCTATTACTGGACACCCAGGACGCGAATCAACGTTAAGCATTCTCAGTCGAGATTTCTACTGGCCCAGAATGAGTAACATGGTCCGCCAGTTTGTGAGAAACTGCGATGTTTGTGGGCGAACCCATGTCTGGAGAGATAAAAAACGTGGTTTCCTAAAACCATTGCCAATACCGGAACGATTCCACCAAGAATTGTCTATTGACTTCATGGTCGACCTACCTGCTGATAAGGATCAACCGCGATACTTAATGGTTATCACTGATAGACTAAGCAAAGAAATAACTCTTGAGGCAATGAATTCAATGTCAGCAGAAGCTTGTGCGGAACGTTTCCTGCAGTGTTTTTATCGATTCCACGGTTTTCCCCGCGCAATAACATCTGATCGCGGCAGTAACTGGGTAGGCGACTTTTGGAGACGATTGTGTGAGCGAGCTGGGATTGAGCAACGATTATCCACGGCTTTTCATCCTGAAACCGATGGGGCTACGGAGCGTGCCAATCAGGAAGTGCAGGCATACCTCCGAGCCTTTGTCACCTATTCGCAGAGGGATTGGTCAAACCTAATTCCCGCAGCCCAGCTAGCTCTAAATAATAGAGATTCGTCCCTTGGATATAGCCCGTTTTTCCTTAATCATGGTTACCATGTTTCCCCAATCCCCACACTAACATCTGATGATATCACGGATGCAAAACCAAGATCTTCAAAAGCTCGTCAAGCCGATGCATTAATCAAAAAACTGGAGGAAGGCCAAGCCCTAGCACAATCATCAATGGTGTGGAGACAGCAAATCATGGAAGATACGGCAAACCGTGGTCGACAGGAAGCGGAACTTTTCCAAGTTGGTGATTACGTCTGGTTAAATCTCAAAAATATTGCAACCCCACGACCGTCGAAAAAGTTTGCTTAGCTTCATGCGAAGTATAAAGTTCTCAAATCTATCTCTCCTCATGTTGTTGAGCTAGATGTTCCAATCGGCATTCACCCTCGTTTCCATGTTGACTTACTTAAAAGAGCTGCAGAAGACCCTCTACCTTCACAAAAACAGGATGATTATCAACCTTTGCCTGTTAATGCCGACTTACCGCGCAGTGAACAAGAGTTTGAAGTAGAACGCATACTGAGAGCTGAGAAGCGACGTCGTGGTAGGGGATTTCGAAAGATGTTGCTGGTAAAATGGAAAGGTCAAGCAGAACCAACATGGGAACCCCGCTCAGAATTAGAAAATACTGTAGCTTTGGACTTGTTCGAACAAAATTATGGAACTGGAGATAATGTGGGGGAGTTCAATGTTGGCATGCACACCGGAAGGCGGCCAAATCCCTTGAAAGGGGGGTGATGTTACGGGATGAATCCGTGGAGTTGGAACTGGCTGCGCCAGTAGCTTGTTGATTGTCACTATATCTCGCGAGGCTGGTTCTGTGTGAGGCTGGTTCTGTGTGGCTGATTATTATGTGGCTGATTATTATGTGGCTGATTATTATGTGGCTGATTATTATGTGGCTAATGATTATGTGGCTGGTACTGATGGCGGGTAATGTGAGGATGGTGATTGATACAATTTTCCCCTTGTTAATACGGGTCCAGATGTAGTACTTAACAGTAGGAAAGTAAACATCAGAGTTTCCTTCGGTAGATTTTAATAATTAACTGACTTTATATTTGGACTTGCTCTGGTGTTTACCACTATCAATTGATCCCGCGACAGAGGCTGTGGCATGTGTGACTGGCTACCGTGTGGCTGATCACTATGTGGCTGATCTCTATGTGGCTGGTACTCATGGCGGGTAATGTGAGGATGGTTATTGATACAAGCTATCCCTTGTTAATACGGGTCAAGATCAAATCCTTAAGAGGAGAGTAAACATTGTAGATTCCTTTGGTGGATTTTTAATCATTTATTGATTGGTTTAATATTTAGACTTGCTCTGGCGTTCAACACTATAAATTGATCCCACGACATCATATGCTGGATAGGTTTTTTTAGGTTTTTTTTACTTTTATTTAAGTCCCAGACTTAAGCCCTTTTTCCCTCTGGGGTCATGGACCGATGTACACGGCTAAGATCATGTCTACAACACGCCTAACTCGGTCTCACCTCGTGAACTGCTACAAAAGTAGTAGCTAGTTAAATATACAAAAACCCCAAACTCCAGCTCCCCTGCCGCAACTTCCCAAGCTTTAATTCAAATAAATACCAATTTTAGTAAAATAAAACGAAACTTCTCGCTCCGATTTAGTTCTTGACTTGCCTTTAGCAGTCGCTAATTAATGAGATCCCTGCTGAGAGCAGTAGATATGTTAGCAGGTTGGCGCTCGAAGCAACCAGTTTCCTGCGCAAATACTGTGAAGCTCTCAAGGCACTTGGGCCCAAGAAGCTTATTGACAAAGACATTATGAGGCAGAGACCTCCTGAGCCTGCGCGTGACATTAGTATGAAGGCGACAGTGAATAAAATGGTTCGGAGATGTTTCCTCTCCGCAGGCACACTCCATTGGAGAGTCT
This sequence comes from Podosphaera xanthii, assembly GCA_028751805.1. Taxonomy (NCBI): domain Eukaryota; kingdom Fungi; phylum Ascomycota; class Leotiomycetes; order Helotiales; family Erysiphaceae; genus Podosphaera; species Podosphaera xanthii. The sequence goes on from JAPWIX010000019.1 coordinate 393,780, forward strand.
GAAAAGTTGAATCGGCGGTGATATGCCGCGAAGTTGCCGTGACCTGTGCGGGCTGCGATCAATTCTCGAAGCAAACGCCTAGGGAGCACTAGTTCAGGTGGCTTGCGTCGACGCATGAGCAAGTCAAGCTCCTGATATCGAGACGGACATGCTTCCTCCCACCAGCTATTAAGAAGACCCTGCAGTTGCTGATTCCTAAGGCGACGAAGGTATGCCAGGGTAAGTTGTTCCGGTTGTGTACCCGCGTTGGGCAGATCATTAAGACCAGCACGAGCAGCAGCGTCTGCTTCTTTGTTGCCCTTGACTCCTGCATGCCCAGGTACCCATCTCAGTCTTATTGCAGCTCCTTGCGTTAGTGCTCGAAACTGTCGCACATCTTCCAGGCTCGTGGTAGAGAAACCTATCTCTAATGCTTTGATCGCTTGTTGGCTATCCATCAGGAGATAAATTCGCTGTGCGCGTCCTGTTATTGTTCCGTGGTTTTCTCTAACTACACGGAGTGTAGCCTCCAGAGCCTTTCTTGCTGCAACTATTTCTGCGTCTAGCACTTCTCCTCCGTGTACGACGCCGCTTTCTTTGAGAAATGTTTTGCCTCCTCTCTTTAGGACAAACCCCCATGACGAGCGTCCGTGTCCTTGTGAGGATCCATCCGGATAGGCGCAGATAACTGAGTCAGGGATACTTTCTATCCCATGTCGCCATAAATTTGGTCTGGATTGTTTCGTGCCTGGAATCTTGTAGTAGACTGTTGGTAGTAGCGATCCAGCGGCTTCGGCTTCCGGGAGTTGTCGATAGGCACGCTGAACACGCGACATCTGAATTCCCGGTTGCTTCGATAGCTTGCATTTTTTCTTGTATTTCTGCGTGCCCACGTTGGGGCATACTTCGGCGCGAGTCCTCAGAGGATGGCAATCGTCAAGAGTTTGAAGCCTATTTGCTAGTCTCAATCGATTTCCTTCGAGCAGTACTCTAGTAGGCGGGATTCCTCCTTCTCGATGAATCACCACCGTCGATACAGTCCTCATTGTCGGGAGGGCAGCCCTTAGTCCCGTTAGGATAGCCTTGTCAACCATGCTGCAAAGGTTAGTAGTGGACGACATGACTATTCCCCTCTGTGTCGGACGTTTGATGCCTGGCCACCAGACATCCGCTCCAAAAGATGCGACCGGTGTGATACATGCATCAACAGCCTTCACCAGAGCACCGGGAGCTGCTCCTCGGAAATTCGAGTTGAGGCATCGCATGTGGTGAGCAACTTTTAATGCCTTGGCACACCATGTGATAAAATGGTTTTTGAATTTGAGTCGGGGGTCTAGATGAACCCCAAGCCAGCGGATTTGTTCGGCCGGTTGGATGAGCATCCCGTTGATGTTAATATTAACGGTAGTTTGACGTCGACGTCCAGGAAATTGAACCACCTCAGACTTATTCGTGTTAAAGGTGACAGCATTCTGGCGAGACCATTCGAGAAGATGATCTATTTCACTCTGCGCCGCGGCGGCTGATTCAGCAATAGTTGGGCCAATTCCAAGAATACCCACGTCATCGGCATAGCTGAATCTGGATAAAGCGTTTCCACTTCGCATCGGTTCTGCCATGTACAGGATGAATAATAGTGGTGAGATAGGAGCCTCCTGGGGCACACCACAGACCAGTTCTCTCTCAGAGGTTACTCCTCCTGAATGTCGCACTTGGACCCTTCGATGTGAGAGAAATGAAATCGTCTATTGAAGAATATGAGTAGGCCATCCCTGGGTTTGCATCCTTCTTACTAGTCGGTTATGGAGTACAGCATCAAAGGCACCTTGTACATCCAGAGTTACAAACGTTGCTGCCAATCCCTGGGAGCGAGCTTCCTCGATGTCGTGAGCTACACAGGAGACAAGGTCGTTTGCCGATTGCTTCGGTAATGCACCAAATTGTTGTTTGCCAATGACATCGTGTATGACTGCAAGGTGCGTCATTCGTTTTGCCAGCACTCTCTCTAGTCCTTTACCAAGACAAGATAGAAGAGCTATTGGTCTCCAACCTTTAATTGTGGTTGGATCTCGGCTTGGTTTCTCTATAAGGACCACTTCAGCCAGTTTGAAGCAGTTTGGGTGAGTGCCAATTTGAATGCAGGAGCGAAAAAGTTCAGTCACTTACGGCCCAATTGTATTCCAGTAGGTTGCTAAAAGCTCTACGGAGACTCCATCTGCCCCGGGTGCCGTATTTCCGCACTCAATCTTACAGGCACGAACTTCCTCTTCTGTGACCTCGATGTTCCAGGGAATGCGATCATCACTTTGAAGGGTGCATGGAGGGAGATCATCAGATGCTTGGTGACGTGCGAGGAGGGCATCTCGAAGTATCGATGCTCTTTCGGCCTGGTCAGTGACTAGTCTACCTTCGTACATGAGTGGGAGAGGGACACTGGCTTGTCGAGGAGAAGATGCTTTCATGAGCTTGAAGATATCGTCTGGTGTAGTCATGCCTTCGATTTTTCGAGTCATGTGTTCCTTTTTAGCATCGGCGTTTGTAGATCTGAGCTTCTGCCCCGCTACTCTACGTAATGCTGGATCTGTGGCCGCGCGGTATTCTGTATGCACAATCTTACATTCAGGTGTCCACCAAGCTGCGGCTTTCCCTTTTCCTTTATTGGACCGATTACCAGTAGCCTTGACCGCGTTTGAGAGGTGGAAACAGAGATCCTGTGCGTAATTTTCGACCTTTTCAATCGAATCCAGCAGGGGAGGCGGGCGAGTCCATTGTGCAATAGCGTGAGCGTATCTCGGTAAATTCTTTCTTGGAACCCTGATCTTTGATGTCTCTGGGTCCACAGCTGCATTTTTCACTGGTATATACCCTCGGAGTGGGAGGTGGTCACTAGTCACACACTCGCTGCGGTCCACCCAGGCATGAGCGCCACTTATATTGGTCCACACGAGGTCCAGTGTGTTTCCTGCTCGGTGTGTCGGCTCACCGACAATAAGACAGGACAGGTGGTGCCTTTCTGCCCATCTTTCTATCTGCTCACCTTGTCTATGAGGGCTAGTGGTGTTGGGTTGCCAGGCCTCATGCACTGAGTTGAAGTCGCCTGCTATTAGCGAGTTCTGTGTTGGTGCCCAGTTGACTATTGGTTGAAAAGCATTCGGGTTATTTGGTGCCTTGTATACATTGAATAGTGTGATTCCGTTGACTACTACCCAGCAGTAATCTCCGGTTGGTGTTGCGCAGGGGAATATCTGCGTAGCTGACAATATCCTATCACATTTTCGTGTGTAAGTCACAGCCCTTGTTCTGATATCGATCCCACCACAAGGTATATGGCAAGTGTACCCCGGATGTGACTTTGTAGTCTTTGTGCGTTTTTGCCACGAAGGCTCCTGAATTAGCAAAATATCAACGCCTAGCTCATAAGCTCGGGAAAGCGCGATATCCTGCGTTGCTCCTCCTCTTCCTACATTGATTGACAAAAAATTAAGGGTAGGTGGGGGCGGGAAGGGACTCGTGGGGTGCCCTTCATAATTGAGTTCGGGGGTTATTCTCCCCAGAGTCTTCTGCGTCAGGCAAAGTTAAGTCTTCCGCGAGAACTTCGAGCTGATTGGAAGTTGGGAGAGCAGGTGGGCTTGCTAGTTTATGCACAGCAGCAGCAATAGCGGCGGCCTCGGCGCGCCTAACAGCGGTTTTTGCTCGAGCTACCGCGGCAAACTCGCGTTGACTGGCTTGTCGAATTGTTGCCAGTTGTTCTTTGGTGACCAGGTCAGATCGAGTCGGGCGTGCTAGACAGCTACAGCTGTCGGAGCGGTGAGGTCCCCCGCAGTTTCGACATTTAGTGTGGGCCTTGCATTCAGAAGTGGAGTGCATCTTGGATGAACAGTTCCAACAAGCTGGTGCACGAGAGCACCCACGAGTTCCATGGAACTCGAGGCATCGTTTGCATTGCTGTACAGTACGTTTTGGTTGATATCGTACTGCAACACCAGATTCGTCGAATAGACGGAAGCCGGATCGGGGCGCAGAAACTCTTTCGAAGTATGCCAGCCACGATTGATAGGGAACTCCTAGTCGACTTTTCCCATGTGGGCGGACCTTGAGGGGTGTAATGTCGGTGTTCCTCATGATTTCATCTCGGATCAGCTCTTCTGTGACAATAAGTCTGCCAATCACCGTGTTTAAAGCAACAGGGACTGTGGAGAAACGTAGAACCACCAGATCGGACGCTTTTTCCAGCTTCGCTTCCAAGGTAATAAAAGCTTCAGCCGAGTCTGATAGAGACTGGCGAGTTTCTTCATCTTTCGCTTTGATTGCGAAACCAGTGGGGACACGGTAAACATGCTCAATGGTGGTAGGTGGGAGGCCGAGATGTTTGGTTACGGCTTCTCGTATGCCTGCCGGGGAGAATTGGCGCCAGTCGTGGTCTTTACCAAGTCGGAGGAAAAGTCTCTCATCTTGTTGAGGCGGAGCTATCGTCTTCACTGGTTCTCGAGGTGGAGAGGGCCGCGTAGTTGGTGCGTGGCCAAAATTTGCAGGTCTGGAGGATTTTTGATGTCCTCTCTTGGTAATTGTGGCCCATGATGATTTGGGACCTGGCTCTGCAGTCGTCGGTTCGAAAATCTGTACAGGTTGTCTGCTTGTAGAACCAGCCGGGGGATTTTCCCAAAAAGTAATGTTACTAGCTGGGCGAGGAGGGCGAGGAGGTAAGTTGGGTGAGACTCCCGGTCCCATTGTCATGTATTGCGCGACTGCCGCTCGGAAGTGGGCTTTCATCGCGTCTATGTACAGTCTGTTGCCTTCATTGGCCAGAGCAGAGAGGGTGTCAGGAAAGCCTCTACTGTATAATATATACATGGAGATTGCCAGATCAAAGTGTTATATGATTCTGGTCTCGCCTTTTAGCCGAGTTGTGATGCATCTATCTCGTGTATCATGTAGGATGGTAACCTTTAGCCTGACACCCAGCTCTTGTCCTTTCTCTCTCTCCACGCTGTCTACATTCCACTTATGACAGAGGGCGTTTTCTACGCCACTGATGGCAGCAGTTCATAAAGTAAGTTTTGACGCAGTCTGTGCTGCTCGGCGCTCTTCGGACTCAATCATTGAGCGGAGTTCGAGAGGTACTTGATCGGCCCTGGTTGGGTTGACAGTGCTGCTTGTCGGTCGATTGGTGATCTTAACAGTATCTTTTGACCCTGCTGCGTTTTTCGAGACGACTAGAGAAACTTTCAGTATCTTACGCACTGCGGGACCTGTCGGCTCGGCCTGTGTCGATTGTACTTTCTTGGAGACATTCGTAGTCTCTGAGGGTGGGTTGGTGGGGGTTCCTGATGCGGATCCTTGACCAACTAGCCTGAGATTTTCAGCATCAGTCATTTCAGTATCATTTGGGAAGGAGGACTTCCCCAGAGTAAAGGCCTCTGACGCAGGGGGAGCTTGAGAATGTTGCGCGAGGCCTTGAGTTTTGGGTGCCCTACGGGCTCATTCTCTTGCAGTCTCTGCTGCAGGTTGGTTCTTTTTCACCGCCGGCATGTCGGCCAAGCCTTGCGGCAGCGCACAAACGAGGAGAAGGGTTTTACGATAATTGGAGAAGAGGAGAGGAGGAGAAATTGGGCATATAGTGACTCTAAGGGAGTTTTCTCGAATTGTTTGTTTCTCCCATTTACATCCTATATAAGTCTAAGACCATCTCGCTGGATAGGTAATTTACTGCAAAAAGACGAATTTTTGTTGATGAGGTTTGTGTGTGCCATCGAATCCTGTTCCCAATCACTAGTCATCTCTGTGTCGATACCGAGCTTGTATTTTTGCAGCTTTGGAAACCCTAAGTTCAACATATTTAGCAATGATGAATTGCTACTAACATGAGCTTCAACTTCAGAGCTTTATCTGAATTCCGGCCGAGAAATTCAAGCTTCTGCCCTTTACCTTGAGCAACGCTCCGCTAGTCCATGAAAAGTTTATGGGGTACCTGGATGGAGCTAGAAGGGAAATTTTAAGCAATTACTTCGTTTATCTCAGTTTTTGAATTGATTACACACTCACATAAATATACTGACAGCCCAAGATGATTTAAAATTAGATCTTAAAACACCCCAGGCTTACTTCAAATCTTTATTAAATCTTGATGTTGAAGTAGAAAGTGTCAAATGTATCCAAATTTCATCAAATCCTCATAGACAAAGTTGAAGAGGGGATTCGGCAACCTGAGCTGAGATCTTATGCTCACCTTTTTTCCATGTCAATTCATGCACACAATAGACACCTGTGTAAAAGTCGTATTTTGAAAATAGAGATCTAATGTTTGAAGGGAAACATGACAGGGAATAAATCTAATGAAGGAACTCTGATATTGATTACCTATCAAACAATGGGTATTCTAGAACCAACTGAACTGAGAAACGAGAATTATTGGACATGACATTGTAACATATTCTGATGCTGCGTCTAGTTATGTTAAAGTTTGATTTTTTACTTAGAAAAAGGTAATCAGGAAACCAAATGTCCTAGCCCGAGATGTGTTGTTTCAAGTTTGTTTAATCATTTTTATTGTTGATATGTTTGGAAATAAAGAGAATAATTTTTTATCTGAAGCTGAATAACTTGTACACAAAATCAGGCGAGATACATAGGAGGAAATAGAAATTTCTACACATACTTTTTACTCCACATTTTTCAATTGACACTCAGTCTCTGACATGACTTGAATTCTCGAACGATTTAATTTCAATATTCATCATCTCCTCCCCCTCCTCCCATATCACCATCATCATCGCCTTCGCCATCATCAAAGTATTGCTCGGCATTGTAGTCATCGGCCAGCTCATCATCTTCAAACTCTTCGTCTTGGTCGGCCGAATCTTCACCCTTATCTTTCTCTTCATCATCATCTTCCGCTTCGTCCGGCTCGGCTTCGTCTCCTTCATCATTAAGCGAGTGTAATTTTTCGAGCATCGCTTTAGCTTTGTTACCCACATCAGCTTCCATTCCGCCGAGAATTAACCGTTTCGATTCGGTAGCAGTGCGTCTCCGCTTGCTAGAGCCATCTTCACCGTCTAAGGTGGACCATAACTCTCTTGGAAATAATTCATTGTCTTTGATGTGTAATTAGCTCGGCTGTGATTTAAAATTTATAAAAGTTAAAAACCTACTGAAAGGTCGATCTGAAAGCTTCGGGAGTTCATTCATTTTGGGCGCGTATTTCATTGAGTAAGTTTCAACTCCGACGAAAGGGTCGATTTCAGATTTACGGTTCGAGCTAAATTGGCGATTAAACTGGTCTTCACTAAAAATCTTTGCCGGAGCAATAGTAACACTCTTCCTCGGCTGGGTGTAGAGCGGCCCACGGTGGGTTTGTTCTTGGAGCTTCAGAAAGTATTGAATCTGTAGACTTTCTCTCTGGCTTGTTGGCATACCTTTTCTTATGTTTGGATGAGACTGAAAAGTTGTTAGATATAGGATTTGAGAGCGGAATAAAACGTACAGGGTAGAGCTCTGCTGGTTCTGTATCCAACTTCAAGGTTGGATCATACTCCCAGGGAGCTCCTTTAATTCCTCCGGGAGCACCTCGTCCTCGTCCTCGTCCTCTGCCAGCCATTTCGTTGGATGTAGTGAGGCGGTCGATAGACTCTAGATAGAGGAATACAATTGCAAATCAAGGTGATCCCTTGCTCGGTAAGTAGTGAATCGAGGAAATCACAGGTCGATAAAGTTGTCAGACAGTGAGATAGTCTTGAGTAGGTCTTTAACGTGCAGTTCTTGAGTGGCGAATTTTTCATACACTACAATGTCAATTTAAGCTTGGACCACCTCTTTAATTCCGTTATGCCTTTGTCTCTTGTGGAACGAGAAGTAGCTAGATCCGCGGTAATGTTGATCTTTAAGTGGTCTGTCTTTCGTAGAACTAAGGTATTGACCCACGAAGAGTAGAGACTGTGAGGTATATTTCAAGATATATCCGAAAGACCCATTGATGTATGAAAGACACTAAATGATGTCTTTAACATAGTTCTAAAAATATACCTCATAGTCTCTACTCTCCGTGAGAAACAAGAATCGGCTTCCTAGTTGTAATCGTCAAGAAAAACCAACTTTAAAGATGTGAGATAAACTGCAGTGAGCCTAAGTTCGGTTTTTATTTATACTGGGGTTCATGATAAGCTCTTGAAACACAGTTCCTTCTTTCCCTTTCAGTTCCATCAGATACCACATTGTAATGTCATTAAAGTTAAGGCATCGACTTGGGACATCAGAATAAATGCAAACGAATACAACACATGTCTTGCTACATTACCAACATCACATTCTATCCACTAGTATATTTTCCAAGTGTACTATTCGACACACTTCAACATCTCTCCTTTACTCATAATTGTGCTGACGTTGAATGCCCATGTCTAGAATAGAGGCAGCTCACGAGTCTCCAGCAGGGCAGAGTTTGCCATGTTATCTAGATTGTCCAAGATGTTGTCAACATGCGCGTGAAGCAAGCATCGGATAAAGCAGTGCTAATATACATGCACAAACTGGCTGGTGAAGTCGAACTCCTCACCTTCACGCGGTGTCGACTGTAAACTTTCAGCATTTTCGCATATTTGGAATAGCCAAGAAGAGTCGCAACTCATTCGAAGGTGGAGGCTCGCAAGGCACTTTCGGTCGATGGCTCTTTGTTATAAGGTTAAATGGGGATGTGGAGTGGTTGGCGACTTGTCTAGTGATGGTGCTGTCCTTCGATGGAATAGTCAATGGTGTGAATGAATGATAAGTACGACATAAATGGTTATACTGAATGCGTATAGTGGATGGAATATCGCCTTGATGGTCACGATGGAGACTATTTTTCTTACTGCTCTGACTATGGCAGCATCTGTATACATCTTTCCTCCAAAATCAATATCCGATGCCAACTATGAAACTAAAATGCGAATTCTATTATTGTATTAGGAGGATGCTATACATGACTCATTAGTTTCAGCAACTCTGTCACTTGGCACGTTATCCATAAGCTTCAAACTCCAGATATCCTTGAGTCATAACCGAGTCAGCACAACACTCTTCAGCCTGTCAACAATCACAAGAAATCACCCGGCAAAAACAATACCATCGTCTACCTTGATATACGCCCACACAAACGCTCCCAATTTTAAACACACCCGACGGAGGATTTAAGTCGTCTAGCACAAATTTGGGAAGGCAGGCATCACATACGGTTCACTTCTGGGAAGAGTTCTGGAGGAATCTTTACAAGAAAAGGATCGATGGATATTGAAATAATGGAGAAGGAGGAAAGGGTTTGGTGACGGGATTATGAGGACCTTTGACTGCGATGCGTTGTGCATGTGCCAGAGCAACGTCTGAAAAGTGACGCCGACACTCTAACTATCGGCATAACTCAGATATTTCTAAACCGTCCTTTACTCTAGACTGATGGCGTTCCTTCAGCTTTCAAAGTACATTCGTAGAACGGCACCACCTCAGTCAATCGGTATTTTGCTTCAGTTTTTCGCGGTCGAATAATCACATCTGTATTAACTGTTGGAGGGCAGGTGGTAATCGAAAAACCACGGGATCAGTTACCCGGGACAGATGGTCACCAGATGAAATTAGCTAGGAAGAATCTTAAGGGGTATGGGTTGGGAAGGATCATCTACATGTTTGAAGCTTTCAGGAGACTGACGCGTCGGGTTGCTCTAGAGAGGCTGAGCTAATCGGTACACGATCCTTAGGTTTGTGTGCCGTGCGCCGGCACGACGTAGTAAGTTATCCAAAAATTACATGTTCAAATGGTTAGATAATAAATGTGAGCAAGTTTTATCATTGTAGCCAATTAAATTAGAGATGCAAATTAAATTGAGCAGGTCAGATAGTGCTGTGGCTCACCGTTCCGACCAATTTCTCCATTCATTCTTGTGTATACAGCCGTTAGGCTTTGACACAAATGACATTGGTACGGCATAATTGTCCCGCGAGACTAATTGGCGTAAAATGGTAATTACTACTACTAATACTACTCGTACGGTATATGGAGTAACGACTCAATTTGACATTAGAGGCACTCACACCCCATCATCATTTTCAGACATAGCTCGCAGTCAGGCGCCTTACAGCCCCTTCTACCCTCCACCGTTTATGTCTGACGCAGGAACGTGTTTCAGCAACCCACGACTATCTGGTGTGCCTTCGCCGTCGTCACATCCATGATCAGAGGAGAAATGGTGGAAAGGGACTTGCCGTATTCGAACCAGTTTTCTCTTGTCTCAAGTGGGGCATGCGCGTTAGCGACCCAGACTCTACATGGGAGAACGGCCTGGACGGTGTACCACTCCACCATCCGACCCTCTAAATATTGCTACTAACTCATGTAATTTTTTGCGTCGTTGTCTCGCAATTGATTAAGGCGAGCTTCACAATAAATCTGAGACAACTACAGTTATCCTTTGGAAAGCAGCAAATATCTCCATGGACCAAAAAACAGGCGTATACAGAATGAACTACAGGGAAGCACCAGCTCAAATCCACCAAAACCTTAGCAGGGCCCAAAGTAGTATCGCCATACAGATAAGAAGCGAGCATATGTAATGGGAACGAGAGATACGGACGCTGCACGTAAACTATGCCACAAAATAATCTGTATTTATCTATGAAGGGTAATTAAAGATGGGAGAATCGCGACTCTAAATAATCCTCGACGACCCGCCAAGCCCCTATTCTTTTAGATAAGCGCTCCCTAGCTTCTTAATCGAAGCCCCTTCCTTGCCACTCGGGTAAATGACAAGGCTGGGCCCGTAGGACAGCCCAGACAACCAGCAACGGGTTTAGCCCGTAACAGCATATCGGGCTCAATTCTTATCTGTACAGAAGAAAAGTACCTGGAGTCGATAGCCCAAAGTGCCAGTGTGGGTATCCGTCACAGAACGTCAGGCATATGGTCATGACGTGTCCGCAGTGGGCGAGGGGACGAGGGGATCTCCTGCAAAAAGCAAAAGATAGGTCCTATCAGACCATGATTCAAAGCCCGGAAGATGTGGCAAGAATCACGAAGTGGATATTAGACGAAGGATACCTAGAACAGTTTCGACTTGTCAGTCAAGTTGAGGCGACGATGCGGGAAATGATGCACAGAGCAGGGAAGGGGTGAAACGGATTACACACTGGTTGTACAGTGTAAGGCACTTCTTGAAGGTAAACTGAAAACACGATAGACATAAGACTGCAGATTAGGGGGTTTTTACCGCGAGGTTTCCTCCTGTATATATATACAGTTATAGCTACCTGCATGGGCCCATTGGGTACCTGAACGGGTTAATTGAAATCAAATTCAAATTCAAACAGTTATCCTTGCTTGATTTGTTTGTTTATTATTTAACATCCAACTAATGATTATGCTACACTAGTCACGAATTAGAAAAGGACGCCAGAGCTTACTGCTCTAGAAGCCTGAGGCTCCCAACTTCTCCAAACCAAAAAAGAAGAGACCTGAAATGTTGTGTAGTGGCAGTGACTTAAACCAGTACCCTGCCAGTGATGTATTATGAAATCTGCAGAGAAAGATTAGTTTCCTGGAAAGAAAGAACTCCTATGAAGAAATGAGAAGAGGGGGAAAAAGGAAAAGCAAAGCTCGTTAGCCTATTTAATGTCAGCTTTTTATTGCTGCTAATTGTCCGAGAGTGGTGACTCGGGAGGGGTTCTGGGGCAAATTTCGGTAAAGAATTTAGTTTCATTCATCCAGTTCGCGAGTTTTGAAGCCCCAGTGCAAGTCCCAAGAAGGAACTTAACTTTGTCTGAACAGCCTCTAGGTAGTTTGGGGAGCCGAGTTGTGGACAGCCTGCAGTGCAGGAAATGTAAAGCCGACTTGAGTTCGCCGGAACAGCAAGTTTTGAGCTCGGGTCGATCTAGAAGTTGGCGCAGCTTTGTGCGGACTAGTAGAGTGTCCTCGCCACGGAGAGGGTGAGAGGTAGGCAGTCTAGCGATGACCCTTGCGTCAGCGTTAGAGGGGCATGAGCGAGGGTTAGAAGACGGGCGTGTTTTGCGAATATCTAACACCGTGGAATGGGCATGAGTGGCCTGGGTGGGGCCTCGTAGGCGGGCGGCTTTGGCATAGGAGAGGGTAGAAGCACTGTTGGCGTTCATGGGGGCCTCGGTGCACGGGAGGGATGCATCAGCACTAAGACGAATTTTTCTTTGAGAAGCTTGAAAGCTTGGAGGGCTCTGTGTGAACTTGACAGCTGTATTTTGAGTAGGAGAATTTCTGCAGTTGGGGGTATCGTCAAAAACCGGCAGTCCGGATAGGACGCGTGCAGCACTCTGAATAGCAATTGCTTGGAGGTCAGCCGCGATGGCTGGTGGAAAGCTTTGGAGGAAGCGGGCTCCGGCATTTTGCCAGGCATTTAGGGTAGCGGCTAGCTCGTTAATGGCATTTGGTCTTAGGTGTGAGACAACACGTCGAGAGGACGAGCTGTGGTGGGGTATAGTTCTCTTAGGGGAGAAACCAGGAATAGACGCCTCTGTCTGCAGACTTAGGCCAGCGTGTTTAGAGCCAGCTAAGCCTCGATCTGAGGTTGCGGCTCTTGTTGGGGGTGCACCGGGGCTTTTACTCGAGGTGAGAGTTGGCGAGATAGTTGTACCGGAGACTGAGATTTCCTCAGCCATTGGCTCATCTTCAATGTCAGAGTTGATATCGGCGTCAGGCTCGATGTCCATATCATATTCAGGAGAGTTCGTGTAGGGTAAGGATGTTGTAGGTGTAGTTCCAAGGGCGAGAGCATCTGCAATGGCGTGCTTGTTGGCAGGGAGGAGTACGGACCGAGTTTTAGTTTGCTTGGAGGTGCGCGAAGATAACGGTTTGAGAGGGTTCGCCGCATTGGGCTTTTTGGGCTTCGCTGTAGGCATGAAGATCGAAGATGTCAGATGTGTTGATAAATGTGTGTCGAATGTAGAATAATATAGAATAACATAGAATATTCTATATCACGTGATATAATATTCTAGAGACGAGTAGAAAGACAAGCTAAGTCTATGAGTAGGAGTATTCTCGAACTTCGTTACAATCACAACGCCTTTTAGCAGTTAACCAGCCCCGAGTTCAATTGATTCCGTATTTAATCTGCAGTCTCGCTACTTTATCTGGCGAGAGTATGGCGCCGCCTCTGGTCCCCAAGCGTGCGCTTCCCCCTGACCCACCAGACGCCGGGAATCGCGTCTCGAAACCGAAGTCTACGTCGAGTAAGAATTGCAGCAATAGCCTACCAGCTCGCTCGGCAATGAAATCCGCTGAAGCCAACCGTAAGGCCAAGGCAATCGAGAGAGCGCTCAGTGTGTCGAAGCTCTCCCCCGATGCTGGCGAAGCAATGGATGAAACAATGGATGAATTTCAGGACGTCCCATCGAGTGATACCACCGATAGCGTATGCGCCAATATTGATTTCAATACAACGGACAATGACTTATCCTCGAGTGAAAACTGGGACACTACCAGCACTCCACACAACTCTGCGTCTCTTATGGATGCCATCAAGGGGCTTTTGGACCTGACGAATGATTACTTACGAGAACTTGAAAACAAGCATCCTGGTGTTGGTGCTGACTTCCTCGCGCTGCTAGCAGATGGCGCATCCCGAGCCATGCGTGGCCAGCGCGTGTATGCTCCCATGCCGAACCGAAACAAGTCACTTTCTACTGGACATCAAACGAAATCGTGGGCGGAAAGAGCTGCCTGCCAAAACTCGGAACAGAAAGTCTTCTCCTTGAAGAAACCCACAATAAGAGCATCCCCTCCCCAAGGACAAGGTAGTGAGGACCGTCGTATCATGATACGGCTAGGCCCCGATCATGAAGCTAGGAAGGCAGATTCGTACGAACTTCGACAAGCCATACAGAAACTTGTTCCGGACAGTACTTTAGTTTCTGATGTGTGGTCAGTGCCCTCAGGCGTTGCTATACTCGCACCGACCCCAGCGAAAGCTGCTACTATTCTACAGGCAAAAAGCGCAATTGAGAACCGCTTTGGGAATGCTCTTGTTGAACGACAAGAATCCTGGACGACATTTGTAATAGGGCCCATCAAGAAGAAAGTTCGATGTCACGATGGTCAGTCTGACAGACTCTGCGACCCCCTCGAGGGTCTCCTACAAGAGGAACTCGCGACTGTCCGTGAATCAGTTCCCATCAGATACATGAACTGGACCTTACGTTCTCAACAGAGTGAGGAGCCAACTGGCTACATTCGAATCTGCGTTCCGGAATGCAGAGCTAGTAGATTTCCCTCCAGACTCCGCGTCTTTGGTGCAGCAGTATCTGTACAAAGAATTCGTAAGCGACAGGAGGTCTTCACATGCACCAAATGTTATGGGTTTCACGCTTCCAGAACGTGTGCTAGGGCGAACAAATGCGGTGTGTGCGGGGCTGATGCACACGAGGGCCCTTGCACAAAACCTCCCAGGTGCTTAAATTGTAAGGGTCCTCACCCATCCACAGATATCTCCTGCCCCGCCCGTCCACGTCGCAGGAATGGGGTATTGGGCCGTCCGATGGGGATGCAACTTAAGCAGATCCGCGCCGTAGGTGGTAGAGAGTTCGCTAAGTCGTTGAAGCAAAAAGCTGCCACCGCCGACCAGACGCATACATCAAGCTCTGAGCCCGAATCTATCCCTTCATCACAATAAGAATGGTCAGGAGACAAAAACAGCGGAGAGCCGCACCTCTCCGCATTATGCAGGTGAATGTTGGTAGATCTTCTTCAGCACATGATATCGCACTTTCAATAGCAAACGAAAATCAATTAGACATCATACTTATACAGGAGCCCTGGATTTTCCATGATCTCTCCAAGCAGATATCCAAGGCCCACAAAGCATTCGAATCGTTCTCCCCACTTTCGACCTGGCACTCCCGACCCAGGGCATTCACCTATGTCCGAAAGGGAGCCAAACTAAGACCATTTCAGGTTGCTGCGGACTCATCCCGAGACATAGTGCAGATCTTAGTGACTCTCGGAAATAACGCAAAATTACCAATATGGAATATCTACAATGCCCCTACGGGGTCAGAGGGAGCAGGAGAGGGTCTGTCCGTACTTCTCAGTGGCACAGATTCCCCCTACTTTGCAGGTGGTGACTTCAACCTCAGACACCCACTTTGGGATTCAAAAGTCACTGAATCACGATCCTCCTGCACAAAACTCATTGATTGGTATGGTTGCAAAGGCCTCAGACTCCTCAATCCGACCAACACACCCACACATAACCGCGGGGGCACGCTCGACCTGGCCTTCTGTACAGATGAGAGCGCAACATGCGAAATTCGAACAGATCTACACACCACATCCGATCACGAGACCCTGGTTTCGACCTTATGTTGGGACCGACGAACTACTTCTGACTCCAAGTTGCAGTACAAGGCGTTGGATAGTGAGCTTTTTCTAAAACTTTTGGGCAACAACCAAAGTTTTACTGCGATCACGTCCCTGGAGGAACTAGAAACGGAAGCCAATAATGTTATAAATTTGATTCATACTGCACTACATGGTGCCTGTCCTAGGAAAAAAGCGAGAAACTTTGGTACTCCGTGGTGGAATGATGAATGCCGACGGGCGGCTCACGACTACCATAGAGCTCGTCGAGTAGGCCCTGCATCTTTCGAAAAGTTTGAACTCCAGAGGGTCGTTCGTCAGGCAAAGAAAAATTACTGGAAATCACGCATTGAAGACTCAAAGACACTTACTGATGTCTACAAGGTGGTCCGTTGGCATAATGCCGCCCCTAGATATCAGTCCCCACCTCTCCGTAGCGATAGCTTGAGAAATCCGGTATTCGACCCATATGCCAAAGCTCGACTACTACACGAGGCCTTACTATGTAGGCACCTCGAGGCCGAAGATATACCGCCGGATACCCCTACGGTCCCATGCCGTAGCATCCATTGGGTAGCAATTTCTAATCTGGAGGCGTTTAAAGAAAAATTCCAAGTAACTCAAACAAACCCCGGTGAAGATGAACTAACCACTTCTGTACTGCGTCTAACCTGGCCGGTCTTAGGTGATCGTATCACCAATTTATTTAATCACTGCATCAACCTTGGGACCCATCCACGTGCGTTCAAAACAGCCACGGTGATTATTCTCCCCAAATCCGGGAAAAGAGATCGAACTCTTCCGAAGTCGTATCGACCAATAGCTCTGCTATCTTGTCTAGGAAAAGGCCTTGAGCGACTTGTCGCCCGCCGTGTTTCCTACTTGGCACTTAAACATAAGAATCTTGCCCGCGATCAATGTAGTGCAGTCAGGAAACGTTCAGCCGTTGACCTTACCACTGCACTTCTCTGTGATGTGCGTGAAGCGTGGGGAAAAAATAGGGTGGCTGGCTTGCTCACAGTCGATGTTAAGGGAGCATTTGATGGAGTTCTTCGCAACCGTCTGATATCCAGACTACGCTCCCAAGGCTGGCCCAACAGTCTCATCCAATGGGTCTTCTCTTTTTTATCCGAGCGGCAGGTACGTATCCGCTTGGACCACATTACAACTGAACCGTTATCTATCCTGTGCGGACTCCCACAAGGATCTCCTGTTTCACCGATCTTATTTCTTCTCTATATGGAACCACTTCTAAGACTGTCGCGTGGACGCTTTGGCTACGCCGATGATGCTGCATTCCTCTCATCAGGTAGAACATTAAAAGAATGCCAGACAAAGCTGCAGAAACAGTTGGATCTCTCGCTGGTCTGGGCAAGAGAGAATGGGGTTCTATTTGATATGCAAAAGACTGATCTGATATACTTCCATAAAAAACGGAAATTCGTAGAGCCTCCATTACAGGCAGGAAACATTGAAATCACTGCGAAGGAACTTGTTAAGTGGCTCGGGATTTATTTTGACAGAAAGCTTTCGTTCCGGGAACACATACGACTCGCCTGTCAACGATCCCGAGTAGTAACAGATCATGTGCGTCGAATAAGCAACACCAACCGTGGTGCGTCTCCCGGCCTGCTTCGGCAGGCTGTTCAAGGCTGTGCGTTTGCAACTCTATTGTACGGAGCGGAAACTTGGTACAGTCCTCAAACCTCGCAGTGGGCTCTAAACCAAGTGCAAACCGCCATTAACCGGGCCGCCCGGGCAGTACTCCCAGTCTATAAGACATTTCCTATTCCGGCGCTCCTACGCGAAACAGGTTGGGGGCCAGTGAATGCTTGGCTAGATCGCATTCATGATCGTATAGCCGTAAGAATTGCCGCATCTGACCCTGGGCATCCCCTTCGTCATAGGTGGAACTCTTCCCACTTCGCCTGGATTCGTCGACGCCAGAAGTTAGAGTTATCTACTGACACTTACAAACCACCATGGATGCAATTCGATCGCGAATCTCTGGCACTACAAGTTGGTGCATCAGGACGCCTTAACGGCCTTGAATCTTACGAAAGGTGGGCACGGGAACGTAACCCACTCGACATGACGGTCTTCTCAGACGGCTCAGTAAACAAGGCTGGCAAAGCAGGAGCTGGGTACTGTGTCTACCGGGGCTCGCAAGAAATTCTCTATGGAAAAGTGCCGCTTGGACATACCGCACAAATCTACGACGCAGAGATTATTGGGGCAGTCGCTGGCCTCCGGGCTGCCTGCTCTCACTTCATGGCCCGCTTCGCGACTAACGTAGCGGTGTGTCTAGATAATGAAGAAGCCGCTATTCGCCTTCACAGCGGTTGGCTCACCCCCTCAAGCTCCCATCAAATTACGGAATTTCAGAATCTCCGTGAAACCTGGGCACGCAGAGAAAGAGCTGCGGCCGCCAACATCGGAAATGTTTAAATAAGGTGGATCCCAGGCCACAAAGGAATTGCTGGGAATACACGTGCGGATACCCTAGCTAAGCAGGCCTGCAACTCGGAGACAACTAGGTCCGAGGCTTCAATCGCAAGTGCATATAGGCTACTAGAAGAAAGATACAATGAAGCCTTAGCCTCATACTGGGACCTGAACGCGCCTAAGCGATACAAGGACCTCCAAATCGGGATGAGCTCGCGTATCCCGGCAGAATTATTCATAATCCCAAGGCGCAGTTTAGGGTCACTTCTCTCTGCTCGCTCTGGACATGGCGATTTTGCAGAGTACCATCGTCGATTCAACCATAGCGAGGCTAATTTGTACTGCTCCTGCGGCCGTGAAAAGTCTCCAGAACACCCATTCTCCTGTCCGCTTTCAAGGCGAGAGGGCAGCCGACCAAAAAATCCGACTGGGCGCTGCTTAGAAGATCACGTAAAATGGACTCTCAGCACGAAGGACGGTGCTCAAGCCTTTCATAATTGGATGCTAGCAGTCAGGCCTTATGAACTATGACCCTTATGATTCTTATAAAATTCGAGATACTTAGTATATTCTTGGGCCAAAAAAAAAAAAAAAAGATTAAGTTTTTATTGGTGGTTGGGGGGCGAACATAATGCGGTCGTACATTCTGTAGCCGCGGCCAGATATACTTTGTATTGTGCATCTGCGCACACTTGGCCGGGAATTAAACATTCCCCAGCAGCTCTAGACCCACTTGGGTTGCTTGTGTAGATAATTTCGATGTTATTAGACAACTTGACACGCTTGGTGGCTTACAGCCGCGCAAGCACGCCAATCGTCCCATGGGAGACAAGAGGCCGGGTCAATCCCGCGAGCCTACTTGGCGTTAACCGTTGATAATAATAATAATAATAATAATAGGAGTATTCTCTCTCATGTAAATAGATAGATCAGATCTTGATAGTTCATAATTACATTCATCTTTCAGTCACTATTGTTATCTTCCAAAGTCTAGCCATAACCTCAAAAGGTACGTACTCTCTCCCCTACATGGTCGCTAAATCACAATACTTCACTATCATCTTTCGGTCTTTTACAACAGCGGCATGACTGAGTCCTAATATTGCTAAAATTTCATTCATTGATTTCCCTTCATAGACTAGTTTTGCAATGGATGTTATTGGGTCGGGAGATATCTTTTTCATATTTTTTAAAGAAAAGATTACTTTGATAAAAATCCCAAATAATCTCGTTCAGGGTAGAAGTATTTTCAAAATATAAGTATGAATCAATTGATTAAATAATTTTGATACTGGAGGTGGAATGATTCCTATAAATACAATTAATCTGACTTTTATGTTTCCTTTTTACATGGAGTTCTTTTACGCCTTAGTTCAAACTCTATCTTTTCCAATCGATTGAATTTCATTGAGATTCAAATTACGCTACAGATGCACTTATCACCTCACCGATCGATTCGATTGTATTTCAAATAACGCTATTTCTGTAGCTTTTACCTAATTGACAGGTCGTATCTTCACCATTCATCTATATATTAACTCAGAAATCGGTTGATTCATTTTCCATGGTTGTTTAAAGGTACAGATAATAAGAAATTACAGAATACAAGAGAAAATATCTTGTGGATTGGATGGCTAGTTGGGAAAAGATCTTTGAGTTCTAGTATCAAAATGATGCTTCCAAAACTGGTCGAGAAATTGAGAACGCCAAGACCACAGTAGAATAATCAATTCTCTTTTTTTTGCTTCAAAATTGTCTCAGCGATAGTTAAGTAATTAAATTTTCATATAATGCTGTAATATTTTCATTTCAGGATCAAGTTGTAAAGTTAAAGTCAAATGTATTAGATTTGGTGATTTATTCGACCAATTTTGTATTCTACTGTATTTATCTGTCGCAGAACCACTCAATATGACGGTTGGAACACTCAATCTCAGAATTCATTCGCAGATACCGCTTCGAGCATAACGCCTTACCACATGTACCCACTTCCTTGAAGACCCAACGCAGGGAGAAGCGAGAAAAACCTATGGTTATCTGAGCATGCTTTCGTCACCCTACGAATACAGTATCACCGTGGGAAAAGTGATGTGGGTGTCTAGCTTGATTCGAACCAGCTTTCTCCTGTCTCAAGTGGGGCATGTGTCCAAGCTACCCAGACTCTACTTGGGAGAACGGCGCGGATAGTGTGCCGCTGCACCATCCGACCCTTTGTTAGTTTTTGTAGTGGTTTTATTCGTGCTATGTAGAGTCAAAGACTAATATAACACTAGGGCTCCTCTCTGACCCTGGCCACACCTTCTACAGTGCCTCTATCCCGTTTTACCTCGCACCTAAGATTATTGATACATTGGCCCATGACGGGTAGCCATTTAGCTCAGTAATTACCCATAGAATTCAACCACCTTTTCTATGGAACCTTCTGCTCAAAAAACCCGAAACTCCAGCCAGGCGAGGCCTAGGCACCAGAGCCACACGAGGTGCGTATCCCCATCTGTATCTCCCTAATATTCCATAGTCCAGATATTCTCCTTATACCGACACCACCAGCGCTCAGGTAGCGGTGCTCTCTCCTCGGGGGACAGTATAATGCCAGAATATCTGTAAACAGTGAGAATTCATCTTGGTAAAAAGGGCCAACTTAGTCTAATCCATCACCACCATAACGGGAGCTGAGTACGCCCCGGAAACTCGTTTGGATGACTTTTCCTCCGTGACCAAGTAATGCGTGTTTTTGTTGGCTCTGAAGATAAACTCCAGGTTCGTAGGGGACACCACGTACAATTGGAAACGACGTCTTCGCCCCCCTGGGGACGGTTGTGTACTGACCCATATTTATTTTAGAAGCTTTAGTCTTGCTAATACGTAATTCGAATTGGTCCACTGGTAATTAGAAGCTTCATTGATGTCCTCCCTAGCTTTACAGGGTCACTGATTAGAATTCTCAGTGGCTTCATAGCCCAATTACGCGTGCACATAAACAAAGAAACCAAGGATTATTATCTACGATCATATCTATACGATTGAGCTGACAGCTGAACGGTGAGACATTGATAAATGTAAAGTGTCGGACATCCAAAATCCAACAATTTGTTTCAACCTCAAAATCCCTAAGGCTCATCAGAATATGTTCTCATGGTTAGCTTATTTGTATTTAATTAACAGTCTTGTACTTCTTCGTCTTTATGTAGAGAAATAAAAATTTAGTGTGTTCTTGGGAGACCCTTATGAATTGGAAGCTAACACAGATTGTTTGATTTGAATATCCGACACTAAAACTCTTGAAAGGGAACGAGAACGTAACAGAGAAGGAGTTGAACTAAATAGTTATTCTCAAAATAAGTTTGGGGTATGAAATTTGCCAAACCTCTTGCACCTCCTCTCAGTATTACATGATGAGTTGCAACACATTGGCCGCAGTGACGCTATCTGTGTGTTTGTTTGTAAACTGAGCCTTAGTTAATCTTTTGTGAATTAGATGTTGCTGTAACCAAAGGCTGTAAGCGGAAAAATTCCCGCTCATGTACCTTAGTACGTCCGAGCAGAAATCTGAATGACTTGGGTTCGAGAAAACGTTATGAATGGGAGATCAACTCGTTATTAATTTCATTACGTTGTACAAGTAACCATTTTTCCATACCATTCCTCGCCGAGAGCACATCAAGATAGTTGTCTAGTTGTACAACCCAGAAAAAGCCAGCAAGTTAAATAAATATAATTAACAATATAAAGACTGTAGAATTTCGTAAGAAGCCTGGGGTTCAAGCGAGAAAATCTCTACCATCTTAGAGGTATTAACATGTAGCACATCTTAACACCAGGAATGATACTACTGACTCAAGAAAATACTGTCCACACAAAAGAAAGTCGTTATAGAGATGAAAAGTCCAGTGGTTGATAAATCATAAAACTTATCCCAGAATTCATCTCAGTTTGCTCAACTACGCATCCAGTCTTTCGGAAGTGGAATGACCGAAAATGGAAACGCTAGAACCACTCTAAATTTTGCGTTAGAGCTGATCTTCTCAGCCTGCAGCCTCAGTAGTCACAGCATTATCAACAGTATCATTTGGACCCTCAGGGTCGGAGCTAACACCTTCATTTTCAAGGGTATCGTTGGGTTTATCATCAGGAGTCTCTGTAGGTTGTGCAGATGCTTCTTCGGGTATTTTATCAGGACTGTCTATAGCAATTTTGACAGCTATTTCACGGCCTTCAATTTCCTTACCGTTCATTTCAGCCACAGCCCTTTCTTGAAGCTCGTGAGATCCTAGGTTGACGAAACCAAACCCACGACCTTTACGAGGTTCGTTGCGAGCGAGGAGCTTTTTAACCATATACCGAGGAATAGGACGTAGAGCAATCTTAGCGGTTACAGGTTCATATTCGGCGAAGAGTTCCTTGAGCTTTACTGTGTCAATATAGTCCCTTGATTTAAGATTATAAGCTTACCTTGTCTTCTGAAAGATCATAAGGTAAATTTGCGACCATAACCTTTGTTTTTGAGGGAATACCATCTGCGGGAGGCCCCCTTTCATGACGCTCACGCGGTGGTCGTGTAAACTTTTCTTTTGGTTCTTTGGTCTCCTTTGTTTCCTTTGTATCATTTGTTCCTTGATATTCGTTTTCGTCCGACTGAGTCGGGGCAACAGCATCGACAGTAGTCTCTTCAATGTTGGTTTCGGTGTTCTGTGAAAGTTAGCAGATGACATAAAATAGCAAAATATAAATACCGAGGAATAATTATGGCGTGGTGCTCTTCCATTTCGAGCACGACCTCGGCCACGACCACGACCTGACATCTTACGGCGTCCACCTTCAGGTTCGGTACCCGTCGTACCTTCGGTGCCGTTCGTGGCGGATTTTTCAACAATAGGTTCGGGCTTGCGAGCTAACTGAACAGAAACCTTGCGCTCGAGTATGCCTTTTCCTGATAATTCAGTAATTGCACGTTCAGCTTCTGAAGTTGTAGCAAGGTCGACAAAAGCATACCCAACAGGGCGATCAGTTCGTGGGTTTTTAGGAATTGATATAGATTCACTGAGTTGATATTAGCAATGAGCTAGTTCCATTTTAAAGAAAAAAAAGTATTCTCTGTAGGATATACACAGGCGTTTCATAATTAAGCTATCTTGAAAAACTTCCCTAAATCGACGGAGTGACATGAAGAGGGTACCTACATCAAGTATCCGTCAAAAAATGTTAGCAACTCCCCCTCAGTCGTTGCGTAGGCAAGATTTCCAATATAAAGTCGACGGCCCTCTTCGGCGCTAGCTAGAGTTGGATCTTTGGTTTCATCACTAGTTGCCGGTTCCTCGGACGCATGGATATCAGAAACGTTTATGTTGGCAATGGCGGTAGTGACGTCGCTGATGGCTTCAGAAACTTGATCCACAATTGTAGACATGATTAGAATTCGTGGAGAAACTGAGAAATGCTTAAGCGACGTTTACTGAGATAAATTGTCTCTTAAACAAGTGGGGAGTTGATTGAGGGTCGCTTGGTGCCCTAGATGGAAGCTTTGCTGTACTTTGGTTGCAGATGACTTGAGTCGGTCAGATTTTGCGAGGGGTATAGTTCCAGGTAGTAAGAGATTGGGCCACTTGGTGCGGGTGATATTGAATATATGTGGGAAATTTTAACGGGCAGCCGCGACCTCAATCAGGTTAAGCGAGATACATGTAGCAGTTCTAAGATTGGACTAGCGTTTATATAAACCTGAGCAACTCATGGCTTCGGGTCGGATGGTGCAGTGGTACACTGTCTAGGCTGTTCTCCCAAGTAGAGTCTGGGTAGCTTGGACACATGCCCCACTTGAGACAGGAGAAAGCTGGTTCGAATCAAGCTAGACACCCACATCACTTTTCCCACGGTGATACTGTATTCGTAGGGTGACGAA
This sequence comes from Podosphaera xanthii, assembly GCA_028751805.1. NCBI lineage: Eukaryota > Fungi > Ascomycota > Leotiomycetes > Helotiales > Erysiphaceae > Podosphaera > Podosphaera xanthii. The sequence continues at coordinate 417,446 of JAPWIX010000019.1, forward strand.
AGCATGCTCAGATAACCATAGGTTTTTCTCGCTTTTCCCTGCGGTGGGTATTCTCGGAAGAGGGTACATCTCGTAAGGCATTATTCTCGTAGTGGTATCTGCAAATGAAATCTGAGTATGACTGTTACAAACGTCAAACAGAGTCGTTCTGCGAAATGTAAATATCTTCCGTAATCATGCGCGTCATAGCCTCAGGCTGCATACGCAGATAAGATTATAAAAAAATAAACTCATAGCTTTAGACAAACTATCCAACATGTCGACGGCTATTTTCTCATGCGATCTCTAGTATCTGACATGATCTTTATCTCTGAACATGTCGTTTTTTTATCTTAATTATTCAGTGCGCACTTCATTTACGAAGTGAATAGTTATCTTGGAAAATAATAGCTTCAGCGTAATGCTGGAACGTCCAGATGAAAAGCTTCCCTAACTGAGGTACAAGTACAAGAAGTGTATCACCGTCCACTGACTCTCGAGCTATGCACCTTCAACAGTTATCAAAGTGCTCTTTCTAGATTCCGCAGAAGATGGTAATTATCAGCCCTCGCTCTATCACAAATTTAGCGATTGATTAACCTTCATTTTTTGAAAGGTGATGAATTGATCGACATCAAAATATTCTATGCGATAAAAAGCCACCTCCCGAAAATGAGTACTGTAACCTCAGTCCAATATACATGCAAAGGTATTGTTTTTGCCCGGGGGGAAGTGCTATTTATGGTCTGATGTGGGCCAGGCCACTATCCCATTGAGACATTAGACGTATGAAGGATATCCTGAATAATTGATTCTCCAGGCTACAATGGCGTCCATCTGATGCCCGACTTTATCATTTAATTAATTAATTAATTATTTAAGTGTTTTTTATGTCTACCGGGCGCCAGTTATACTAAAGCCCCATCCCTGAGGGGACATGGTGACTGCGATACATGATACGGAAAAAGGTGTGCTCTGGCAGCGAGGCCATTAAATTAGGTATGGGTACAGCGGGTGCTATGCAGCAAATTCCTCACATAAATACATCATCTGCTGCGGATGGGACAGATTTCTGACAGGAAACTGGCCTTCTCCAAAATAGTGGCGAAACGATTGGCTCCGTGAGAGGTGCCGAGGAGAACGTCAAGTGGGCCCAGGCTTCGTCGAAATCCAGCCGAAGCAAGTCTCTCTCGCACGAGGGGGCAGAAAACTAGGTGTGTGATCGACTTGTTGGCCCCGCAGGAACAAGTCAGGAGGGCGTCTTTATGATGAAACCTTTCGTGATAAGAACGAAAGTCGCCCGACTTTATCAAATGCAACCGTACCAGCCAGCTAGTTACATAGGGTCATGTGAGTAGAAACGTATTCATGATGACCTGAAGGGCACGGGCCGAGGAAGATCCCTATTTGGAAAACCTCTGCCATTCCTGCCGTACCGATTTTCGGTGAGCAGTCGCAGACATCATGCACAAACCACGTCAGAATTGAACCTGCCGCCTCGGAATATGTTGGAAATTGGTATTGGTTCTTCAAAGGACAATCCTTAGAGAATATAGGCCAATTAAATAAATAAAACTTTCAAATAAAAAGATTATATTGTATCTATCTGCAAACCTACTCCAACTTTCTATATAGCTGTATGTTAATTTTATTATTTAACATTTTAAGTAACTGAACAGAAATTTAGCCTGTATCCTATTTTCGTTTGAATACGAGGTGGCAAATACAAATCTCAGTAATCGTTTGCCACTCTGATCAGATCGGAATATCATCAATAAGATTCGTGTAGATACTATATGTAGTATCAATGGTAGTTACACGCATGTGATGATGTGCTAACCGGTCCGGCTGGTCCATCTCCTAAATTAGTAACAATGATGCGAAATTCCAACAGAATACACATTCAGAACTTCACTAATTGTGCCAAAAGCCTATTAGTGGTGGCAGTGAGACCACTTCAATGATTGCGATTAGTAGAGCTCTTCGCCCTACCTCTCTAGGTCAATCGTGGGAATTCTTTGCAGAAAGTTTGCTGAGAATGGTGATTATCAGACAAAGCCGACCGAGACCTGCATGAATAAATGGGGATACTGAAGAGAAGGATTGCAACCCCTTTCGCTTATCCCTGAGATGCGAACTTACTGGGCGTTTACAGCCGGCAGCGGGTTAAGATGGAAGGTTTGAATTTGCTACCCATATGTTTGCGGGTAAAAGGAGACAGCTTAGGTTAAATCGTATTCGTGCCACCACCACAGGACTATGTGTACACCGAATTCTGCTTTGGGTACTGAAAATGTAGAGTTATATCTTACTGCTTCGAATTAACCCCTTATTTTTTGTCGGCAATGAATCAGCTCTTATCTGAAGAGTTAGTGGCTCATCCACCTGTACATATAACTGCTCTAGGATTTTCGCTCAGTAGCGACGACGGCACTGCCAATCGACCATAAAGCGATCAACATCATGTGACCTAACTTTTTGAAAAATTTGAAACAAGTTTCAAGCTCGGTAATCGCAACTAATTCTTCCACTATGGCTCTAATGCTTATATTCATATTTCTCTTTACCAGTTGGTTTTCAAATAGGGGTATAACTTGTCAGTGTCTGAAACTAAGTTTATTGTTGTAGCCCTGCATTTGCTCGCTATAACGTAGAAAATAACATCGGTCGCTAACAAGCTATACCCTACAATTACTACCCAGTGGGATATCTCAGCCCTAAAGATTGTTGCTTACTGGCGTTACTTTTGTACATTATCAACATACACAATCCAGTTCAGACGTACGAGATTAGCGTCAACTACCAACAATCTTTAAGGCTGTGATACTGCACATACTCTACCCCCAGGGTAAGTTTTCAGCATGCACTAAAACCTCGCTTATGAATATTATCCCCACTAGTCTTATATAATCCCTGCTAGTCTTCACACAAAAAGAAATTGAAAATGTTGGCCTGAGTGATCAGGGTTTTAACTGGACTGGTGCTTTGATCTCTTTCTCCCTCTCTCTCACCTACGCAATTCAATAAACATCGTTGCTGTTACTGTCTACAGAATCATCATCATCATCATCATCATCATCATCATCATCAGCATTATCATCTAACAGAATCAATAAATCGTTACTCTTAACATTTAGCATATTTCATGGGCCAATTATTCTTTAAAAGATGAGCCAGGTACAACCAGCAGCTCATACAAACAACGCCAAACGATTTAACAGAGATCAGCGTCTCCAGGCAAGCCCAAGTTTCATGGTAAATAAAAATCTGAGGTAACACGTCTAGATCAAAACTCTCCACGATTCGGGAATGAATCAGACAAATATTACAAAACAACTCGGCATATCTCGAAACCAGGTCAGATACACCCTTTGTACTCCGTACATTGAACCCAAGAAAGCTGCAGGTCGGCCCCCAACACTGTCCTCTTCTGACATTGTCCGGATTGAGGTTTTCATAACATCATCCTCTGAAGGTCGTCGAATGTCATGGTTAGAACTTGCCCATAACCCCTTTCGGGATTTTGGAGTGAGTGAAAGGGTTATTCAAAACGAGCTAAGAAAAGGGGTTACGGACGTCATCCAGCGCTGAAAAAGCCTCCCCTTTCTTAAGAGGTTAAAAGGGAGCGTCGGGAGTGGGCCAAAGCCCACAAGGACTGGACTGTTGAAGATTGGATGGCAATTCTTTGGACTGATGAGACCTGGGCCACAGACGGCCAGCATAAGAGAGAATGGGTAACGCAAAAGGTTGGTATCTTTGTACCTCAACTAATAAAAAATACCGATCTAACTCTGAGTTCAAGATAGGTGAAGAAGTCAACGCCACCTGCGTAGTGGAAAAGGTGAGAAAGAGTCTTGGCTATATGTTTTGGGGAAGTTTCGCAGGGATAGAGGAAGGTCCTTGCCTTTTCTGGGAGAAGGAATGGGGGTCTATTACCTCAGAATCATACTCTCGGAGAATTGTACCGCTGATTGATGGAATGGTGAGCATGAGACCATGGATTTCTGTGATATAGGACAATGCTCCTTCACACAGCGCAGCGGGAACAATCGAAGGGTTCCGGGAGAGGTTCATTACTCCGATCGACTGGCCTCCGTATTCTCCCGACCTGAATCTAATTGAGCACGTATGGGATAGTATGAAAGATTACATACAGTACCATTACCCGAGATTGGAAAGGGGAAGGCAGCGATCCTACGATGAACTTCGAGGAATAGTGAAAGAAGCATGGAATGATGCGACTAAGCCGGATAAGCTTGAGAAGCTTATCAGAAGCATGCCCACGAGATGTGAGGCAGTCATAATTGCTCAAGGCGGGCCTGTAAAATATTATATCTGCTATGTAAAGTAAATTTGCATGTACTTGTTTATCTGAGATCGATTAAATTCAAAAAATGTTACCAATTTGAGTTAAGCTTGTGAACTACAGTAAAACTTCTCTAACACGATAGTGGGTCCCGGCATAAGTGTTGAAAATATTCATTGAAATTCATCCATTTATATTTGCAATACTTACCCCTGCATGCAAAATGACCTGTAAGGGTAAGTGTTGCAAATATAAAAGTGCAAGTTACAATGAATATTTTCAACACTTATGCCGGGACCCACTATCGTGTTAGAGAAGTTTTACTGTAGTGCCAGTGGTGAAAACCTCTGTCGGGCAAAAACACCATACAAATAATCCCTGTCTGAATGTCTGAAAACCTTATCTGAGAAAAGATGCTACCTAACTAGGCTTAAAGGATCCGATTTCGTCCCACAAATTGGATCCACTGGTGAAAACTTACCCTTGGGGTAGAGTAGAATAGAATAGGTGTAATTTTTTTCAATATTTTAAATCAATCCTGCGTATACAGCCTGAGGCTATGACGCGCATAATTGCGGAAGATACGCATATTTGACAGAATAAATCAGTGCAGGAAGTTACGGATGCAAATGTATATGTTTATAAAGTTGTAATTAGAGTAACTCAGATGTGCGGCTTATATAATACATAAGTGTGACGGGCTGTGCCCGGATAGGGGTTGGTCTCGAGGACCATCCCAGTCTGGATTCTTGGGGGGTAGCTTGGGAACCGACAGGGCCCGGGGAGGCGCTCGAGCCATCGGAGGAGAGCCGAGTAGGACTCGGATAACCGAACCGAGCTCAACGACCAACTATGATTCTGCATATACAACTCTACGATACAACGACCACGCTTTCATGTACTACTCGACAAGTGGCCGAAACCTACCCTACCAACGGGAGTCAAAGAATTCTAGGCAACGTAGAGGGAGGGTCTGAGGCAGGAGAGGTCAATGGCTCAGAGGCCACTGCGGAGGGTCAAGAGTGCAAGCTTGGAAGCAAAGATCACGGCATGTATAAATAGAGAGAGAGTGTCGAGATAGTTTAGATCTTTAAATTACAAATATTAATTATTTTTGAGACACGACCTTTCATGTTCATATGAACTTCGCGATTCCTTAACAATAAGCGACACTGCTGACTTAGGTATAATTCATGTGATCTTGGCACGCCCCCATGCTGAAAACCTTCATACTTTGCAGCATTTAAAGATCATTATCTAATTACATGTACCATAGGCATCGTTAACTCCTGCAACAGCACCCTCAGGGGTCTGTAGCAGCTTAAATCTCCCAGTGGAAGTTCAGCTCTCCACAGCACATTAGCTGTGTTGCAGTACAAGAGTACCTTACTCTGACATAGTCCTCAATTCTGTTGAGCAAAGTCCAAATCCTTGTAGTAGCTTTCTACATTGATCATTTGGAAGCTGTTTCGTTAAGATATTGGTGATCTGATCCTTGCCCGGTGTGTGAATCACTTTAATCCTATTCCTTTGCACCATATCGTTTCTGATAAAGAAGTGCCTGATCTCGATATGATTTGCTTTGCTATGTAATTTAGTGGCCCTTGAAAGATCAATTGCAGGTTCGTTATCGATTCTTAGAGCCGGTAGATTGTCGAATTTCAGACCTGGATCAGAGCAGACTTTGTCCATCCATGCCAGTTCTCTTGCTCCTTCTGATGCTGCCAATATCTCTGCTTCCATTTTCGATAAGGCCGTACCCTTTTGTCTATTTGCAGCCCAGGATACTGCCCCACTATACCATGTTATAATATATCCTTGAAAAGATTTTCTATCCGTCTCGGCTCCCCAGGTTGCATCTGTCCATGCAGTGAATTGGCTATTTTGTTGTTGTGGTCCGCCGTACTGTATTCCTATTTCTTGAGTACCTTGAAGATAACGAAAAAGATACTTTGCCATTCTTAGATGTGTTATTCCAGGTTTCGACGTAAAGCGTGCTAGTTGGCCTACTGCATACGCAAGATCTAGCCTGGTGTTATTCGAAAGATAAATATAACAGAGCCTATGATCTGTCGATATAGTCCTGCCTCGTCTTCTTTCAACAAATCAGATCCTTCTGCTTGTCTTAATACAGTTCCTACTGGCATTGGCAGGTCGGTAGGATTACATTTTGACATCCCCATTCTCTCCAAGAGTTTCTTAACGTAGATTGACTGTTGAATTTGAATCGTCCGTCTGACACGATTTCTCTAGATTTCGAATCCTACAAAGATTTTGGCTTCCTTTAAGTCTTTCCCTTTCCAGTTTCCTAAGATTGATAATTTAATTTTGTCTACATCTGGGCGTTTCCTAACGACTAGCATATCGTCCACAAAAAGTAGTATATAGACTCCCAGACCAATAAATAAGTTGGGGTCTGAATTTCCGGCTTTAAGTCCCAATTTGAAGAAAAATCCTTTAACCATCATGAACCACTCATGAGGCGCTTGTTTTAGGCCGTACAGAGATATATTTAACTTGAGATAATGCGTGTTCTGATTGACTGTTGGATGTAGGAGTTCAAATGGAGGGGGTATCTCCATATAAGTTTCTTCTTTAAGAGGAGGATCAAGGAAAGCTGTGTCGATATCAATGCCATCAATTTCCAGATTTTCTTTGGCGGAGATTGCCAGGATTATTCGTAGAGTATTTTATCGGACTATTGAAGCGAATGTCTCGAGGTAATCGATCCCTGCTTGTTGTTCAAATCCCCTTGCTACAACTCTTGCTTTCTTGATCGTTTCCGTGGAGTTGACCCCAGCCTTGTGTCATAGTACTAGCCTAGAAGAGATTAGATTTCTTGATCTTGGAAGATTACCTTTGAGCAATGTGAATATGCCAGTTGTTTCAAGCGCTTTGAGTTCCTTGGTTATTGCTTCAATCCATCCTACATGGTCTTCTTTCATAGCTTGGTCTATTGTGATAGATTCGTATATGGGAGTTGGAGCGCCTAGGGACATCGACTCCTCTGAATCAATGAAGACAGTCTTGATGCGTTAGCCAAACGAGTAATTACAGCTCCAAATTCTTGTCTTTTTCTTGTTGGGTTTACCAACCTTCCGGAACGTGTCTGTCCGATTATCGGTCTTTGTACATCTAATTGTACTGGTGCATCTATATGCCCATCCCGTACGCGTTGATCAGACGCTTCAGGTAGCTCAACAGCCGTACTGGAGCGCTCACGAGAGCTTGATGAAGTCGTCACTTCATCTGAAAGTGCCAATTCTCTCAAGGGTGCCAATTCCCTGTGCGTACTAGATACGTCCCCAGCTGGAATTAAAGAGAGTTCTAATTCTCTCGGAATAACGCTTGTATCTTGCGGCACCAAGTGTCCAGCACTTTTCGGTGTATTGCTAAGTCTAGTTAGCATATTATGTGGTGTACATACTGACCCTCTGGTCACTTCTTCCGTGGATATTCAAATGAGAGGGTTTGGGTTGAGCCTTCTTTGCTTTACGCCATTCGGTCTAGCAACAATTGGATTTGGCACATATTCAGTGACTCTTCTGGTCTACCCTATCGGACCATCAGCTCGAATTTCTTGCACTAAAGTTGCCATTGCGAAGGTGTATTCATCTACTTTGACATCGGCTGACTCCTAACCTTGTAATGTGACTACATGCAACAGTTTATAAATTGATTCTCCCCTTAGTCCTACAAATATTGATGTTCCTTCTCTACTTCGCAAGGTCCATTTTTGAGGAAGCAGTGTACTGGGATAAGTTATGGTAGCAACGTAGCCAAATGGTCTTAGATTATCAAGTTTGGGTAGTTTTTTATACCATGCTGAATGTGGAATTTTCCATCTCCTAGTCGCACAGTTGTCATGACCGAATGGGAGTGCTGAAATTGATACTCTATTCCGAATCCATACTGCGTGTTCAATTGCATAATCCCAGAATTGCTGCGGAAGTTGTGCCTCAAATAACATTGATCTAGCATAGGTAGCTAGTATCCCAATTGCTCTTTCAGCTACACCGTTCATCGAGTGCTTATATAGTGGGCATGGCTCGAACTGAGTGCCTCTTTCTTTCAGGAATTCTTGAAATGTAGTACCAAATTCGCTCTTGCCGTTATCTGCTCTGAAATACCAAGCTTTCCCACCGCATTGAAGTTCAACCATACTGATTATTTGTCTTAGCATATTCATTACTTCGTTGGCTTTAGATTTTAGAAGTGTGACCCAATACATTCGGCTGGCGTCGTCCACGAAGACAAGAAAATATCTGAACCCTCGGACTGAAATTCCATTAATTCCAGATATGTCGGCATGCAGACATCTACCTTTAACATGTCCTCTTGTATCTGTCATCTTGTTGAGCCGCTCTTTCATTCTCCCAGCTAGACACGATTCGCAATGCTTTTCTCCTTGATAAATTGTGCGTCTTTCGTGTTTTATTTTCTCCTTGAGCACACCTAAATCAACCAACCTTTTAATATGTTGAAAATTTATATGTCCTAGACGACGATGATGGAGTTTCCAGATTGATTCTTCATTTCTAACAACACGCCAATCTTGATTTGTAACATTCGTTTCTTGCGGAGAAACCTGTGGCATGTTTAGGTTGGGAGTTGCAGTCTTTAGGGCTATTGTTTTTTATCTTCCTGAGATTTCGAACAGTCTATCTTTTCCCGAGACGGAAATTATAATTTTATTATTTTTCCGAAGGTGGCAGTGGTACTGATTAAAACTCGCTTCAATACCAGCATTGTTTAGGCGCCATACTGAGATCAGACGCATATTTCCAAAATCTGGAATATACCAGACATTTCCTAGTTCAAGTGTGTTGTTGTGAGTTTCGATAATGATAGTATCGTAGCCCTCACATATTGCTTCTTTTCCATTCGCAACTGTCACCATTCGTGGGGAATTCCATCTTTTTCTTTGCGTGAAGTCCAATTGTCTGCCGCTAAAATGTTCGGTTGCACCGGAATCAATGATACTTTGCAGCGAAGATAAGCCGAAAGTACTCTACTTGTGCTACGTTGAGATGCTCCTGAAACATAGAAGGAAATATTGAATTCATTTTGCTCGTTTACGATTGCTATTCTAGCTAAGTGCCTTGCCGCTGCCTGATGGTCCACTATTTCGCTCTGACCAAGAGCTTATCTTTAGTGGTGGTGGTAGCTTTTGTTGAAATTAGTTCTACTAATTGGTGTGATCTGCAAGGAATGTAACTTGTAGAGACATTACCACTCTGGTTATCATTCTGCGCTATGACCATTGTATGTCATATTATACGCTAGTCTGTATTGACACACAATCACCAACTAGTTTTATTAGATAATTTTGTATATAGTTAGGGCTATAGTTTGGGGTGGGAGTAATAAACACCTCCCACTTTACTCCTCTCTACAGCCACCAAATTGTACCAACTTGATATACAGTGAAACACCAAGCCTAACACGCGTTAAGATATTCCTCAATAGCGCATACAATATTTTTACAAGAGCCACACGAGATGCGTATCCCCATCTGTATCTCCCTAATATCCCATAGTCCAGATATCCTCCTTATACCTACACCACCAGCGCTCAGGTAGCGGTGCTCTTTCCTCGGGAGACATTATAATGCCAGAATATCTGTAAACAGTGAGAATTCATCTTGGTAAAAAGGGCCAACTTAGTCTAGTCCATCACCACCATAACAGGAGCTGGGCACGCCCTGGAAACTCATCTGGGTGACTTTACCTCCATGACCAAGTAATGCGTTTTTCTGTTGGCTCTGAAGATAAACTCCAGGTTCATAGGGGATACCACGTACAGGTGGAAACGCCGTCTTCGTCCCCCCTAGTCTCCTGCGTCATCCACGACGCAGGGGCAGCAATAAGGTGTGGCAAAGTAACAGCCATGGTGACAATCGACGTACATGAAGCATTCGACAGTGTATTGCACAAGCGTCTATTCCTACAGATGAGGGAACAGGGTTGGCCAATCTCCATATGCCACTGGATTGAATCTTGTCTGAAGCAACTGTCAAGGGGAAAACTGAAGGATTATCACGTGATATCTCTTATCTGCCACGTGTACAACCTTTGTAAATAAAGTATCTTGCAACTCTCTAAGAGTTTCCCTATCTCCTTGTAGATAATCTAATTCACCTGATTTGACATTGTCAATTGTGCCTGCTAGCATACTATGACATCTTATCTACCATTCACTATTTTACTGCCCTAGTGCGTAAACAACCTTACCAATCCTCTACCAATCCAACCCCCAGCATGGAAAGCAACCCTTGGAACCCAGAAGGGACTGGTATCCCACAAAAGTACCTTCAATCTTCTGCTTCGCAGTTAAATGGGTTTAATGACCGAGATGCCTCTTTTACTCAAAAATACTCACTTCTTTGCTCTATCCCTAAACCCAACCTTTTCATCCAAGCTATGCAGAATAGCATTCCAGGTAACAATGCTGTGCTACTTAGCGAAGAGATCATGAAATTGGCGACTGCTTACGTGCAACTCGAAGGTGAAATTTTCAAGTTTAAAGATGATTATGACACTTTTCGAAAAAAATCAGGAGCTTCTGGACACCAACACAAAACTCCAAACACAGAAAAAAGCTGCCTGGGCCAAGTAGCTCGCAGCTGCAACAACAAGTTGCCAATCTCCAGCAACAAATTACCACTCTTCAACAACAAAACTCTACTCTTCAACAGCAAAGCATCACTCTTCAATATCAAAACGCCTCGCTACAGCATCAAAATCAGAATAGTTCTCTTATTTCACATTGATCAGCTGAGCATCCCGACCCAAAAGTTTTCTCCGCAAACGACATAGCGTCACGGAGAGAGCTGCCTTTATTCATACGAAAAATCAATATGAAATTCATCGCAAATAAGGACTAGTACCCAGATGAGCAGAGCAAGATGCTCTATCTAGTCTCTCGTCTTGAAGATAAAGCCTACTCCACTATTTCCTACGGTATTAACAGAGATGGCTCAATAAAATTCACTTCAAGCGAAGCCATTCTGGTTCTTCTGAAGCAAGCCTTTGCCAACGTTGACAAATGCAACGCGGCTCGGCGAAAAATCCTTACTATCAAACAAGGCCAAAAAGACACATCGACCCACATCGACCCACATCTCCGACTGGTTTGATGTGGCGCAAAAAATTGGACTAGCTGACGATACTCTTATCAACCATCTTTATGATTCACTGCATCCAGCAATAATATCACACATCCAGAATCGTGTGATGCTGCGCCACCCCCTTCCAGTAGATCTGGCATCATATCTTGTCGAAGTACGACATATAGATGCAGTTCTTCGCTCGGCTAATCCAGGGTATACCAAAGAGAAATCAAATACTATCATTTAAAATTATCTTAGTCTCCCTGTTTCTAATGCTACCGCTCCTTCTAACAACTTTGCTGGAGATCCAATGGGTCTGAGCGCATCAAATCTTAGCCGTAATATTATCTGGACTCCAGAAGACGCCGCCAATAACTGTGTTCCCCGAAATGGAGCAGAGAAGTGCGCTAAGCGTGCGTACTGCTTCGAAAAAAAGTTGTGCAGTTGGTACTATGACCCAGGACATCAAGCTCGAATTTGCGCTGAAGTAAGATGGAATCAAAGGTAAAACTAGATCAGTAGAAAATAAGACCGATATCGAGGGGGAAAAAGCATAGTCTATGATCAAAGTCGCGATCAGAGACTCACACAGAGTGAAAGAGTCTAAAAATTACGTATCCATATCGAGGCAATATCACAAATATTGTCTTTATCAACACCACATAGCGATTATCTTCTTCTCCCCTGTATTACAAACACAGATAGAATTAGATTTCAAGCACAAGCTTGTCTTGATTGTGGTGCTACTGATGACTTTTATGACTTTAACTCTGCGCAACGGCACGGTCTCTCAATAGATCTTCTACAACTCCGTCGATTTTATCTCGTGGATGGTAGACTAGCGGCACAAATCACCCACACTACAAGTCTTAATCTTAACATTCTAGGCCATAAAGAAACTGTAACCTTCTTCCTGACAAATCTTGGCAAGTATAAGATAGTCCTGGGTCGTAAGTGGCTAAGAAAACATAACCCCTCTATTAATTGGTTAGAGGACAATGTCTGTTTTAACTCCGGTTATTGTAAAGAAAATTACCTCCCTGCCCAACTCACTCATATAACTGTCCCAAGTTATAAGAAAAAAAATCCCTAGCTCAGGATTAAACTCCCCAAAAACTCCTGTTAACGGCCGCCCAAGAAAAATAGAAGCAGCAGCCTTTCAGACACTATCCGAAAAAAAAGATATTGAAATTTTTTTTATCTCTATTTGAAGTAGACAAAAGACTGGAGGAAGTTGGTATTAAACCGGATTTATCACTGTTAAATACTTCGTTAAATACTCCCTATAATGGCCTTACTCCCATCAAAAAAATGAATCAAGAGATATACCCACAGACTAAATCTTTTGATAATAGAATGCAATCGTGTTCGGCGGCGAACGAGATACACTAAGCAGGGTTTTCCCTCGAAGATATTCAAATTGCCTTGCAAACCAAAGACCGGCCCAACCCCTCCCAAAAACTCCCTATACAATATCATCATCACCTGCCTGTTTTTGATCATAAGGGAGCCGACACTCTCCCTCCTCATTGAGACTGCAATCACAAAATAGAACTGAAGCCGGGTACTAAACCCCCATATGAGCCTCTCTACAACATGTCTGTCGAAGAGCTCCAGGTGTTACGTAAGTATCTCAATGAACAACTGAAAAAAGGATTCATCCGGGCTAGCAAATCACCAGCAGCGGCGCCCGTTCTTTTTGCCAAAAAACCCGGCGGAGGATTATGGCTTTGTGTCGACTATCGCGGACTAAATGCTATTACCATAAAAAATTGATACTCCCTTCATTGTTGCAAGAAACTCTCGCTAAGCTCAGCAACGCTAAATACTACACTAAGCTAGATATTATCGCTGCGTCAATCATATTCGAATTGCGGATGGTCAAGAATGGATGACGGCATTCAACACACAATACAGCTTGTTTGAGACGTTAGTAATGCTGTTTGGTCTATCCAACGCTCCTGCCACTTTCCAAGCACGGATGAACAAAATACTTTGACCATTCCTCAATATATTCTGTACCGCATACATCGATGACATTCTAATCAACTCTGATGACCTCATCTCACATAGAAACTACGTTAATAAAGTGCTTGGAGAATTACGAAAAGCTGGCCTCCATTGTGACATCAAGAAATGCGAGTTTGAAGTCCAAGAAATAGCAAACCTTGGCATGATCATCTCTACGATAGGTGTCAAAATAGATACTCGGAAAATCCAATGCATCGTCGACTGGAGGTCCCCATCTTGTCTAAAAGACGTACAGGGATTTTTAGGTTTCGCAAATTTCTATTGTTGATTCATTAAAAATTTTTCCAAAATTGTAAAACCCCTTGTTGTCTTAACTCGAAAAGATGTGAAGTTCACTTGGTCTGATGCTTGCCAGAAATATTTTGAATCTCTCCAAAAATCCTCTATCACAGCACCTGTATTACGGAATTTTGATGTTTCCAAGGAGATCTTTGTCAAAGCAGACTCCTCTGATTTTGTCTCTGCATGAGTATTGTCACAGGAAGACGATGATGGGGAACTTCACCCTGTCACTTTCATGTCAAAGAAACTTAAAAATGCGGAATATAATTTCGAGATATACAATAAAGAACTTTTGGCTATCGTCTGATGCTTTGAGAGTTGGAGAGCTGAACTTCAAGGGTCCTCTTACCTTATCACTGTCCTCACGGATCATCGCAACCTAGAGCACTTCATGACGACAAAAGAACTTTCCCACCGCCAGGTTCACTGGAGTGAGTTCCTTTCACAGTTGGACTTTGTCATCGTGGCTAGACCGGGCAAGGATAATATCAAGGCCGACTCAATTACTCGACGATCTCAAGACCTTCCAAAAGACAACTCTGATCTTCGAGTATTACACTAAAATCAGACTCTCCACTCTGCGCACAAGCTTCATGAATCAGTAATTCAAGATCTAACTAGCAGCAGAAATTCGATGAACCCAATTCAGCACGCACCTTTTCAACTTTCTCCAGCCATCATCTCTGAGTTTCAAGAAGAGACCCTGGACCAAAAGATCGCCCGATTACTTGATATCAAACCTTTGAAGCTGGTTCGGAAGCTTGTAGATAATGTAGAGGAAAATAGGGAGAAGAATTACTCGCACAGGAGCAATAAGTAAAATTTAGGTAAGATAATATTTTTCTATAAAAACAATCATATCCTCTCTTCTTCTTTCTGCTCCCTTATTTATCATTCTTTCCATTAACTATGACATAAATTCTAGGGATTAAAACTCAGTTGTTCTCATCAAAACTGTAACAATACACATTATTGGAATTGTAAAATATCTGTGTTTGAAAAGAATGACAGTTGCATCCCGCGACAGGATTGAGATAGAAATGAAACAAACTCCAACTGAAAATTAAACAAGGTGCCAGGGGTTTCAGATACGCTGATAATAATTAAATTTAAACCCAAGGTGCCCTGGTTACCATTCTCTAATTATGTCATGGCCTATGATTAATTCAACACTTGACCAAGGCTATAATGATAAAAAATATGAGTGGCTAGTAAAGGTAGTTAGAGAGCTGACAAAATACGAAGGAATCCCGCTCTCAAAAGAGATTTCACTATCAGAGTGCGAACTTCGTGACGGCCGCCTCTATTTTCGCAATAGGTGTCATGAGCGGCATGTAGACAGCGGACAAGAACAAGAACAAGACAAGACCCGTGATGCCAGGCTATGGATGCTGTCCTACATAATACACGAGATAGATGCATTACCACTTGGCTAAAAGTGTTATAGTTATGAGCTTACGGAGGACAGGATGTTGGCTACTAAATCTGTAGCAGTATACACAGAGGATGGTGTATACTGATGGTGAGAATAGATATAGAATGAATACTGTATGCGTATTGTAATGAATGATCTGATAATCAGCCTAATTGATATGATGAGAGAAAGATATGTCTTATATACATTAAGATTATAGTTGTACACCGTCCCATTACTCCTGATCATGACCTCTGGAATCTTCTAGCATCTACTTGTGTTCTCTATAGAACAGAGTTGATGCTCCTGCTGACTTCCATGAGGTTCCATGTACTTCCATCTCATCCAAGCACAATTATCATTACTGATACCAGCACTTCAGCCGAGCCAGCACAACACTCTGGCTTTTGGATTTGGGCGGCTGTCGACAAGTCGAAGGAAGCCTCTGGTTGGCAGACGGAGGCTATATAGGCACCACGGGCTCGCTGTTCCAAGTATCTCTGGCTACGATCAGGGGCGAGCTTATTGATAGGTTCTAGTTTAGATGCTTGGTCCTTCTGTAACATTAGGATAACAGCATCGTCCATCAATGAAAGTTTGGCACCATTAAAGTAAATTGGCGTACGCGGGGTCAACTTTGTCTTGTCCTTAGCCCTGAATTCAGCTCTTTTTAGTTTGTTATCTTCTTTACCTGAAATTTCAGGGGTTACCAGCATGAGTGTGTCATCTGTCTGCATGCCTATCGTTGCAAATGGGCCTTTTGTAGTAATCAACAGACAGGGGTCGTAAGTAGACGTTTCCATTTGCAGCTTGTCCTTGTGATGACCTTGGTAGGTTGCAAACCAGTGAACACCTGCTTCAGCATTGCAGTATAAAGGCTTGATGACCCTAATGATTGTTCCTTCTGCGTACTTGGATCGAAGTTCCGTTGGCAAGGATGCCAGAATCACCCGGTTGAGGTTTGTTTGGGATTGAGGATAAGCCTGGGTGATATCTCGCAGCTCTAGATATAGGCCCTGTTTCAAGAGGGAAGGTGCTAAAGCCAGGATCAGACAATGGCTCATCCTCTGGATTGTAGGCGATTGTGTAAGGATTTCGTTCTTTTCATGGTCGTTGTAGCCCTGGATGACTAGCCGGGACTTTTCATAGGGCTTGTCAGTTTTACCCTTGATTTCATGAACCATCCTAGATTTGAACAAGCGGTGTTGTCCGTGCTGGACTTTGTCAAACAGTTCAGAGCTGAAAACACCGCGTCCAATCAGATCGTTGATCTCCTTTGCGTCTGATTCTTCAAACGGGGCGCCAAGGGCAGTGATAATTCCATTGTTACGTAGCTTGACAGCCAGTTGACGGTCACCTTCTTTCATTGAAAAGTACGTTGTCATGGGCCTACGTTTATTAATCGAAGCTGAAGGGCGGCCTCGGCCACGCCTTAGGCTCAATGGTGGATCTTCGTATTCGGAACCATCTTCTTCTGAATTATCTTTGTCGTTAGTATTAGGATCGGGAAGTGATTCAATCTGGCGTTCAGTTTCTGAATTGCGGTAGTAGGGCTGGACTACTGTAGACAGGAAAGCTGTGGGTCCATGAGGCAGGTCAAGTGTTATTGAATGGCCGTCAATTGACAGGATTTTGAAGGGGCCTTGCCAACCTTTCTTTTCCGGCCACACTCGTACCTCACTCTGTAAGGGTAAAGCCAGTACCTCGCTTACAGAAGGCCCTTTTCGAGTATTCAGGGAATCTCGGACCTGTTGTTCAGCCGATATTTTTTGTAATGCCTTCATCGCCTTCTGGACTGCCTCGGCACGCTGCACCGTATTTGGCGATGGTGGAGAGTCCAGGTTCATCCTAGGATACGCTCCAAAGACAAGGAGCGTAGGCACTAGACCGTCAGGTCCAGCTGTATAATTGACAGCTTTAACAGCCATCTGAAGAACAGCCTTGGGGCTGTAGATTCCACGGAGCACTGTGGAAAGAATTTCGTAAGCCCGGCGAAGGGGCGCATGGCACCGCTCAAGCTTGCCGATCGACCAGTGAGCTTCGACGGGTACTTCTCTGCAAGTGATACCCAAGATACGGGCTTCGTTCCTGAACTCCACCGATGAAAAGTTAGTACCTGCATCGTGAGTGATGACATCGGGGGGACCCTGGTAGGTATCAATCCATAGTAGTCGTAATGTTTGCAAGGTCTCTTTTGCACTCATCGTTGTCAAGAATTGTGCAGCTTGGAAACTGGTAGCTGAATAAACCACGTGTAGTACTGGTTTGCTATCCAGGTACATTATGTCGGCCAGTATCTCGTAGTTGAACTCTCGGTCATCTTTCAATGAAAATTTGAACCGTTTGGGTGCTGAGCCGTGTAGTTGGCAATGGTGCCAAAACTTGGAAATTTCACTCAGAGTTTCTTTGGAGACACCTTCGTGACCTGCTCTGGACAACAGCTTGTAAAGACGGTCTGTTGACGGATGGCCAAATCGTCGGTGTAGTCGTCGAAGTTCTGTTTCTGTCAGAAAGAGAGCGGCATTCTTGGTTCGAGGAATAGCTAGCCAAGGATGTCCCCACCGTCGGAGGACTGATATCGTTCTTCCATTTTAGACCAGTTGGTTAGCCGTATTGTTAAAATAGACATTCAATCGATCCATATCGGCTAAGCACAGTAAGAATGGTGTGGACGCATTCAGAACGAGAAACTGGATTTGGCCAATAGGTGTGTCAAGACTAACTGAGCCCATTGAAACCGTGACTGATCTTTTTCCAAATTTAACAGAGGCTTGTCCCTTGGTTGAAGTATCTAGGGTAATATCCTTGTGTTCATTTTGAAGAGCTTGGAGTTGTTCAAAGCCGGCGGTAGACACTCGAGCTGCCCCAGTATCGCTTAAAATCCCCTGGAAGCAAGTGCGGGAGTATCGGTCTTCGATCAAGAACTGGTCTGCCGGGGTTGTGTTTTCCGACAGGTTAAAGGTATCAATACCTGTGAGGTGGTGAACAAAAGCCTGGTCAGTCAGATACTGAATCGCCTGTTCACTGTATTCTTTGCCTTCGAGTGATTTGTTATCCTGCACCAAATGGAAATCCATTTCATGACCTTCATAATCGGCCAGATACGTAGCAAAACTATCGGTTGAATCACCAGCAAATTCACAGTGTGCTAGATACTGTTTTCTTGCGCGTCGACGTTCTTCTTCCGAGTGCTTCGTTGACTAACAGCCCTCTTTATGGCAGATAAAGCACTTTCTTCGCCACTGACGGCCTCCAGGCTTAGAGGAAGACTGGCGGTACCCGGGGCGTTCGTGTTGGCCGGGGTTACGTGAAGGAAATTTGCGCTGATTGCTGTTATTGCTGTATCGTCGGTCAAGATAAAATTGATCGTCTACATCCTCCTGATCAGCAAGAAAACGTTGAGAGGAAAGAGATGTGGTTCGACTAAGAGCCGTTTCAATGGAAGATCGTAGGTCCGAAAAAAGTTCCTCGCATAGACGAGCCGGTTTGAACAAAGCATGTTCCAATTCTGGAACTCCACGACAAGCCTTAATAACAGTAGTACGGAGGTTACCTTCTCCAGCGTACTCAGGCCCCAAAGCCCTCTGGCACAGTTGTAACTTATCAAGGAGAATTTGAAGAACGTCCTGTAGACCTTTTTCGGGGTTTTCTTGGCGAATCTTCATGAACGTTGTGGTTGTCCAATTGGTAAAATAGTGATTGTGGTTGACCTCCGTATCAAAGTGATTTTTGATTTTCGTATAGGCTGTGTAGAAGTCGTCCTCCCGAATAACGTAGTGAAGATAGTACTGCTCTGCTCTTCCGGTCAAGATCCGAGGGAATACCGCGTAGAATTGGCCAGGGGTAAACCGTATATGGAAGCAGATATTGAACAAGATATTCAGTTGTCATCCAACAAGTCGTACGCATTACCGGTGTACTTCTTCTCTCGGTCGTACGTCTTAGTAAAATGTAGCATTATCGAGGGGTCTAGCTGCTCATTAGGGACTGGAACTGGAGGAAGAGAGCTGTAAGGATCATATGTCCCGGAACGCAATTGAGGAGTATAGGGGATCAGGACAGGATAGGGGCTTCGGCTTGGCCACTGCTCCGGGGTTTGGGTATATGCCCCCTTCAGAGAAGAGTCGGAAAGTCCTGACGGATTTGTGGGTGGGTTGGTAGGTTGTCGGACAGTGGCTTCATTAGAGGTTTGAAACTCCTGCTTGTAGATTGGAAAACTTGCGGTTTCCGATTTGGCTACAGCTTCCCGTAATGAGATGGTATTCTTGTCCTTGTGAAAACGGGAACCTGGAACGATTTCAGTTTGTGCCAACTCTGTAGTTATCCATTGCCATGGTTCTTCAAGGGTAATCAATTTCATCAACTTAGGAGCCGTCTTGCCGTTGTTCTTTCCTGTGAAAACGCTACGAGTACGAAGAAACATCTTGAGTTGCCAACGGACTGCTCGGGGAAGCTTGGCAAACATATCGATATTCCAACCTTCGAACTCCTCACGATAAGCATAGAAAAGATTATTGTCAAATTGTCGTTTGGCAGTAGTATCAGACATCATCTTAGCAACGTGGGTAGCCAGATGATTAGGGGTGGATTTCGAGGTGGGATCTGTCCCCCAGAAGGGTAGTTCAATAAAATCTAGGTTGCCAAGGCCAAAGTCGATTCCCTTCATGTATCGTGCAATTGTTAACTTATCAATATTTGAAGGTTCGGAAGCATTATGAGAGGAGGGACCTTCATCAGAAATAGAATTGTTGGCTATTTTATTGTATCAAAGAAGTAGATATGCTGGGTAAAAGAGGATGATCGGGTAAGGGTTTGGCGTGATGGGACGCCTGCTTCTTCTTTAGTCCTAGGAAAGTCTTTCAAAGTTCTTCGGAAGTTGCCTTTCTCACGTATATACAACAGGTTAGAAGTAAGTCAACAGTATTGTAAACCGCAATGTCGTAGCACAATGATACCACAGGGGTCAGTGTCAATAACTTGTAGTATCACTGTCTCTTCTATCTTCCACGTCAAGGGTTGTGTTGCCAACAACCATTGATCAATGTTGGATAGGCAGTGTCTCGATATCTGATCAGATAGCAAGGTAAGATGGGGAGTAAAATCTATCTGTTCTCTTTTTTAAAGTAACTACATGTAACTATATACACGTAGGATAATATCCTTAATAAGCACATAACAACTTCTTACGTAATCAAAACCACCACTACAATAACAAAATACAATACATTACTCCTGATCATGGCGTCTGGAATCTTCTAGCATCTACTTGTGTTCTCTATAGAACATAGTCAATGCTTCTGCTAACTTCCATGAGGTTCCGTGTATTACCATCTCATCCAAGCACAATTATTATTACTGATACCAGCACCTCAGCCGAGCCAGCACAACACCGCTGCTACCTTTGTCACAGTCTAGACAGGAGCGCCTGCGCAGCTAAGTGTGTAGAGGTAGTAAATATTCAATTCTATAAGGAAGTAAACTATATCGCTGCTCAACAAGTCTATATACAACCCTCACTGCAGTCTAATGACTCGCCCCAACCCTGATATCAATAAAGGTTCCTGAAAGTCCTCGTGTATCAGAAGGTCCCTGTGACAGCAAGCCTACGCATATCAAGGGTACTTCTCGTTTCAGCTAGTCGCCATCTCATATCTGATCATGCCCTGTGCACCGTGCCCCATTACCTTGCCCCACGCACACTGCCCCATGCACCACGTCCTTATCCCTGTAAGGTCTATGCACGCCTATGCGCCACATAGGCTACAGGAACAATTCAGCTCGCCAGCTGTTACAACCTTTAATGATTGGGAAATTGACCCAGTGGATGTTAAGACCGCGTACCTGGAGGGGGATATTACCGAAGAAATTTATATCAAGTCGCCTGAGGGATTCAACGATTCTAAATATGTCAGGGTTAACAAGGCTCTCTATGGCCTGAATCAATATGGAAAAGCATGGTATGATAAGCTGAGCCTTGAACTTACTTACCTTGATTTTAAAAGATCTGAAAGTGACTCTTGCATTTTTATTTCTCCTCGCGAGCGATGCATTATTGGTGTCTACGTTGACGACCTAGTGATTTGTGGTGCGAAGACACACGTTGTTCGGTCTATCAAAGATCAATTATCCAGTCGATTCTCGTTAAAAGACTTGGGTAAAATTGATACTGTTATTGGCTGGAAGATCACCCGAGACCGACCTACCAGGACATTAACAATCTCACAGTCTCACTATATAAAGGATAAGGTTAGGTCATTTGGTCTTATGGGTGCTAAACCATTTACCTCTCCACTAGAGGGATATGATACGATTCAACCAATGCGGGATGGGGAGCCTTTGGCAGATGAGTCTGCTTATGCAAGTGCAGTCGGAAGTCTTGGTTACGCTTCGAACAGCACTAGACCTGACCTTGCCTTCGCAACTTCGCAGTTAGGCAGGTTTAACTCGTCGCCGACCCAGCTTCATTGGGATGCTGTATTTAGGTTCTACAGGTACCTCAAAGGCTCTGAGAATTTTCCTGTTACCTATAAATTCGGTCCACGTTCTCGTCAAATTACACCAGAAAATGTGGCCATATGTTACTCTGATTCAGATTACGTGTCCGATACCTTGACTCGTCGATCGGTTAGTGGCTACGTGCTGATGATTGGAGGAGGCCCTGTATCGTAGCAATCTAAAAGACAGAAATCAGTCGCGACTTCTACCATGGAAGCCGAGTATGTTGCCGTTTTTGAGGCATCGAAACAGGCCATTTGGTTGACAAGGTTTTTGGGAGAACTAAATCTAGATAAAATATTGAAAGGTAGAAGTGGGGTCTTGATAAAAACTGATTATCAAAGTGCGATTTCTTTGGTACAAGGCAATAATTTGAAAAAAGCTAAACATATTGATGTTGCCTACCATTTTTCCAGGGACTGCGCCAAGAGGGGGGAAATTCATGTGAATTATGTTTGCTCCAACGAGATGTTGGCCGATATCCTGACGAAGCCACTATCCTATCCAAAGGCGAAACCTTTATGCGAAGAATTATTTCAACTGTAATGGGACTTGATGTGAACTGATATCGTCGGTCAGGAGGAGTGTTGGAAAATGAATAGTTTGATGTTCTAGAACGCTAGCGCCACCATCATTTCTATTTTTTCCCATCAAGCTCAACACCATGGCTAATCAATATCCTCGCTAGCATGTGTTCGTCCGTTGTTAGGTCCTATCTCACATTGCATACGACCATTACGAAATACTCGTATTATTTATTTTTGGGTTGTTTGTATCTTAACTTTTCCTAGTTTTTCCTAGTGGCTGCTCAATATCTATATATACATGTATCATAGTTAGATATAAAAATTAAATCTTTTGAATTAACGGTTATAATCCTTACAATTTTCTACAGCTTGAAATTAGGTACTCCATGAACGACTAATCTAAGCTCCATTATGATTTAATATAATGTAATGATGGCAATGGAAATAGAAGGAGATGAGGGAAGGAGTCATAAGTTTGGACAAGGAGATTTTATTTCATTCGACTTTGTCATCAAGAGAAACAAGATTCTCGAAATGTAGATAAATAAGAGAGAAAATTCTTAGATTACTTTCCTCTTCACTTCAAGATTTTCTTGTATACAGCTCTGAGTATAATTTGAATAAAACCCTGCTTTAAGACCCTCACAAATACTTCTGTTAAAAAATTGTCGCCAGGCACGCAATCTTATGGGGAGTGAGGCAGGACCATATGTCAAGGGGAAAACTGAAGGATTATCACGTGATATCTCTTGTCTACCACGTGTACAACCTTTGTAAATAAAGTATCTGACAACTCCGCAAAAGTTCCCTTCTCTCCTTGTAGATAATCTAATTCACCTGATTTGACATTGTCAATTTTGCCTGCTAGCATACCGTGACAGCAACCAGGGTACGAATAAGATATCAGGATTGAGTAATAGACGACAAAGTAGTTGGGTGTGGTGTTCCTCAGGGCTCGCCCCTCCTCTACTTTTCTTACTATTCATCTAGATCCTTATTCAAAAAGGCAGCCCAATCAGCAGTCTCGGTTATACTGACGACATTGTAGTAGTCTGGGCAGGCAAGAACCCATACTAAACAATAGCAGCAGCACAGGAGGAAGTTAATAGACTAGTAAAGCTAGCAGCGGAAAACAAGATCGACTTCGACCTGTCCAAGTCTGAGCTACTGGTCATTTGCGGAGGTGTTACAGGTTAATGGGAATGCGGAGGTGATTGGCGACTTGTCTAGTAATGGTGCTGTCCTTTGATGGAATAGTCAATGGTTTGAATGAATGGTAAGTATAATACAAATGGTTGTACTGAATGCGTATACTGAATGGAATTGTGAGAGGTTCAACGAAGTCATTATCACAATAAAAGATGTAACCCAAAATAAGTTTATAATTTTAACATGGCGAGAAAAATACAGGAAATACCCCCCCTACTTAACCACTCTTTAACGTCCTGGCTGATAGCCCAGCCCGTAGTTGGTAGTCCCCACTTAGATCCGCTTTTTTACCTAACTCCGAGCCCCCCAATCCCTGCCTATACTGGTTAAACAGACCTTCTTCAGCTGGCCTTGGCGCGTCCTCGGGTACTGTGGAGCCCCTGTCGACCTCTGCTAAGTTATTACTGGGCTGGTCCCTGGTACCAACCCCAATATGGGCACAGCCCCTAACAGGAATATTGCCTTAATGGTCACAATTTTTTTTTTTTTTAAATCATTTTTGCGTATGCAGCCTGAGGCTATGACGCAAATGATTACGGAAGATATGTATGTGACGCAGAATAACTCTGTTTGACGTTTGGAACACTCATACTCAGATTTCATTTGCAGATACCACTACGAGAATAACGCATTACGAAATGTACCCTCTTCCATGAATACCCACCATGGGGAAAAGCGGGAAAAACCTGTGGCTATCTGAGCATGCTTTCGTCATTCTACGAATACAGTATCACCGCGAGAGAAGTGGTGTGAGGGTCTTGCTGGATTCGAACCAGCTTTCTCCTGTCTCAAGTGGGGCATGTGTCCAAGCTACCCAGACTCTACTTAGAAGAACGGCCCGGATAGTGTACCACTGCACCATCCGACCCAATGGTCACGATGAAGACTATTGTTTTTGTTGCTGCTCTGACTACAACAGTATCTTTATACATCTTTCCTCCAACATCAAATATCCAATGCCAACCATGAAACTAAAATGCGAGTTCTATTATTGTATAAAGAAGATGTCAAACATGACTTATTATTTCCAGCAAATCTGTCACTTGGCACATTATCCATAAGCTTCAAACTCTAGATATCCTTGAGTCATAACCAAGTTAGCACAACAGGAGGCCCAAGAAAGAGGATGGAAACCACAGAATTCTATTCGTCAATGTAAAAGACCAGAGAGCAAAACCATTTCCACATATTCAATGGCTCGGGGTGTGGATAGATTCCCAACTCTCATCAAATACCATCTACAACAATATGTTGTGCTTGGCACTAACGGAAACAATGGGTATGAAGGACGCATAAGCAGGCGTGTAAGCGGGCGTGTAAGCAGGCGTGTAAGCGGGCAAATGAGCGGAGTGATGTTATGTAAGGCTTCACAGATCATGAGCTCGGAGCATCAGGAAACGGCTTTCAATTAAATTTCTAAGATAGAGAACTAAACTTTACTGCAGATAATGCTGCTATTATATACAATCAAATGGGGCTATGCCGCTAGGTTTAGAAGCCAAGAGAACATGACAGAGACTGAGAGGAGATGGTAGAAACAAAGAGAAAGTAATAGAATAACCTGGGCCTGTAAGCAGCACAGTTGTAGAACTAAACAGAAACTAAGGGAATCAATTAGGGGATGGCAGTGACAGGTTGCCTGGCGATGGCAGGGCCTGAGGCATCAATATCCCATGGATCACTACATGTTTGTGCTGCTGCACAGAGGTCACGGAAGAGACAGAGGACCTGCAGTCCAGATGGAGCACGTGGTATAGTTAGGCGAGAGGCAGCACACATAGTTCTCAGTGTTTGTCATGTTTGTCCTATCCATGCACAGACCATATCGGAGTATAAATAGGCCTGGGATTCCCACGTAGTAGAGAATACATAGACAACATCCAGTGACAACATAATACTACATTCAATCCACATATAACCCAATCACTCTAATTATAGTATCAATCTTAGCTCCTCTAACCAGTGTACGTTCCCTTATCATACACCTAGTAAAACACAATAGTGTGGGTGTTACGGTTTGACCGTTGTACAATAATTAGGTGGCTACCTAATTGGTCACGTGATCGTAGACATATACATGTAATTTAGATTTTGTAGATGAGATTTTCTCCTCATACAAATTAATCAATCGACTTCATCATAACCAGCTTTTGGTTACCGTCACATTTTAATTTGTATCAACCTTTACGTCTGTTAATGAGCATATTGTGACTTCTTCACAGCTCAGGACTTCTCAGTGCGCGTCGAAAAGAAACGTTATATGACACGCTTTTCTCCACCACCTGACTCTGAATCTGGAACTGAAATTGAACCGACCAGATCCCTTGAACCAATCAGCAAGAGAATGTCGGATCATAACTTAAGTGACGAAACCATGGAAGGTTATCCAGCAACCATTCCATCAGGTCAGCCGTTATACCCTAGTAGTAATCCTGAGGATACCAGGGAACTTTATAGAATATTGGAGGAAACTAGAGCACAAACCAGGAATCAAAGCCGGGAGATCTTAAGCTTACAGACTATGATGGCAGAGATGGTGTCCTTGCTAAAGGGAAAAACACAAGCACAAGTCACCATTCCGACTGAACCTCCGGCTGCGATCCCACAAAATACCACAACCTCGACCAGCGCCAACCAACCCTCGCAAGCTAGCAAAGTGAAGCCAATCAAATGGCCCCCTGTATATGACCATTCGAATTCTAACGAGTGGATCACAACTCACGGGATACTTCTTTACATTTACCAGCGAGATGTGGTTGATCGGAAGATTATGGAACCATCCAATTTCTTTATGGAACTCTTCAGTCAGGCAGTGACTGGAGCCGCTAAAGCTATGATAACGGGCCCGTTCCAAACGATGATGAACAGCGGGAAAATATCAGATGCTCTGGGATTGCTTAAGGTAATGGATGACACGTTTCGCGACCGGAACGCTAACCAAAATGCATCGGCGCTTCTCTACGCATGCAAACAGTTTAGGGACGAGTCACTATCATCTTTCCTACCACGCTTTGAGCAGCTTCTCTCTCGGAGTTTAAAATCATCTGCCGAAGACCAACATAAAATACATGATTTGCATAACGCCTTGAATCAGACTACAAGAACACAACTGATCGGCCACTCTCTTCCGACCTCATTTCGCGAGTTCGTCGAGAAGTTATCAGTTGTTGGCTCGCAGATTGATGGGGTAGGCTTAGTCAAGACTAGGAGCTATGTTTCTGGTCAGCAGGGAATTTTTGACGACGGAACACGTGGAATCACAGGAGGTAAGCTATTAATAAACAACACCAGAAATAATTTCTTGATTCCTGCCTTGGTTCCGAATCCTGCAAGCTACCACAGTCCAAGCACACCACCCGAGAATATCAAAGACGCCGATGGTGATACAAGGATGACCGGAGTAAATAAGACAAGGGCAAAGTGGGTCTCACCAAAAGAGTTGGACCGCCGCAGATCAATAGGCGCCTGCGTTAGATGCGGTAATCGGGGGCATAAGTCGCATAATTGTCAGCAACTACCTCCCCAGCGCCCGCAAACTGCGGTAAAGCCTGCAAATTTAGTTGTAGAAAGTTACGAAGACGAAATTGACAATGATGTAGAGTCGGAGGAGTTAAAAGACTAGCTCCTGGACAAAGTCGTGTCCAGGGGCTGGAAAGTGGAGTTTGCAAAGCGGTGGCAATGTCCCAGACAGCAGAAGATCGAGAAGCAACTAGAGATATGAATGGAAATTCTTTTATCATAGACGTATTAATAAACAATCTCTATACTGTTTCTACTTTGATTGATAGTGGATGTGACTGTCTCGCCGCCGTTAGCAACTCCCTTGTACGCAAAGCTAACCTACCAAGAATTAGAGTAACTCCTCGGAAACTCACAGAAGCCACCAACAGTAACCATAGCGGAGAAGTGATCAAGGAGATGACAAAGATGGAGTTGGATATTGATGGGTACCAGAAGACATTATATGCTTACATCATACCAAAGCTGTCGCATGGGCTCATCTTAGGAAAGCCATGGATGGAACGAGAAGATGTAGTTTACCATGCAAGAGATCGATACATTGAAATCAGAGAAGCAACTGTAGGTGGCCTTCCTTTGCGAGTCTGGGAAAAACAGAAAAATTTACCGAAATTGACGCCAAACATTTTGTCTCTTTCGGCAGGAGTTTTTCTAGCAACAGTTAGAAGGGCACGGAGAAAAAATAATGAAGCGTCCCAGATATTTTCGGTTACGTTAGCCGATATACAAAAAGCACTTGCTCCAGACAAAAAGTCATCCATAAGCCTTAAAAAACTCCCTTCGAGATATAAAAAATTTGCCAATTTATTTAAGAAAGAGTTAATTGATAAGCTTCCACCTCATCGTCCTGGAAGTGATTATGAAATTAAGTTAGAGCCAAACAAGGAAATACCATGGGGACCTTTATATGGAATGTCAAGAGATGAGCTTTTAGTTCTGAGGAAAACATTGACTGACCTGCTTGACAAAGGTTATATTCGTGCAAGTAGCTCCCCTGCAGGTGCACCGGTACTATTTGTTAAAAAACCTGGGGGTGGTCTCAGATTTTGCGTTGATTATAGAGCTCTGAACTCAATATCAAAGGCTGATCGGTATCCTTTACCACTGATTAAAGAAACCCTCGCAAAATTGAGTAAAGCTAGATGGTTCACGAAACTTGACGTACGTGCTGCATTCCACAAGCTACGCATCAAGGAAGGAGATGAATGGAAGACTGCGTTTCGGACACGATTTGGGCTTTTCGAATGGTTAGTCATGCCGTTTGGCTTAAATGGTGCACCAGCTTCGTTTCAGAGATATATCAATGAAACCTTACGAGAATATCTAGATGTCTTCTGTTCGGCCTATGTTGACGATGTACTAGTCTACACTGATGGTAACTTAGCAGAGCATGAGCATCACGTAAATCTAGTGCTCAGTAAACTCCAGAATGCTGTTTTGGGCCTAGATATTGACAAGTGCGAATTCAGCGTAAAGAAGACAAAATATCTAGGTTTTATTATATCGGCTGAAGGACCAACCTCCTCAATAAAGATGGACCAAGCCAAAGTGAGGGCAATTTCCGAATGGGAAGCTCCTACCACAATAAAAGGACTGAGAGGATTTCTAGGATTCGCTAACTTCTATCGTGGATTCATCAACGGATTCTCTCGGATTTGCGCGCCGCTAACAAGTCTCACAGGAAAAGGCACGCCTTGGAAGTGGGGACCGGAACAATCGGAAGCATTTGAATTACTAAAGAAAAAATTTATTTCGGAACCAGCTCTCGCACAATGGGACCCAGATAGGGAAACCATGTTAGAAGCCGATTGTTCTGGGTATGCTCTTGGAGGCTGTCTCCTTCAAAGGCATGGAAATGAACCTTGGATGCCTGTTGCATATTATTCTCGGAAACTCTCAGGAGCTGAAATGAATTACGAAATTCATGACAAGGAACTTCTAGCAGTCGTGGCGTGCATGAAAGAGTGGGATGCTGAATTGAGGGGTCTCGCGAAGACTTTCACTATATCAAGTGATCATATGAACTTAAAGTATTTTCTAACGACGAGAAAGCTTACTGAGAGACAAACGCGCTGGGCAGAGTTTATGTCCAGGTTCAGGTATAATCTTGTATACCGCAAAGGGTCGGAAAATGAGCGTCCCGATGCACTCTCACGTAGGGATCAAGACAAGCCAAGAGATGGAGACCCTCGTCTTTTGAGCCGAGAGCGACAACTACTAAATCCAGTCAAGATTAAAAAACTATGGCTCGGGAGTGTTGAAGTAGCAGAAGGACATCAAGTTTTCATGAATGAAGATTTACAATCTTTATGGGATCAAGCTCTGAAAGAAGACCAAAATTACGCCCAAATTATACAAGCAGTACAGAGGAATGAACGTACATGGCCTAAGGATTTAAAGGTGCAGACAGAAGGATCGGATGGGCCAAAACCATTGAAGGCGACAATTGCATCGTCTATTTTTGATCAAGAAAGTGGGATATTACGCTACCAAGGGCGAATCTGGGTGCCCTTATACGAACCACTAACTACAGCGCTAATTCAAAACACCCATGATTCAATTATTTCTGGCCACCCAGGCAGAGATGCAACTCTGGCGCAAGTAGCAAGGAGTTACTTTTGGCCGGGGATCAGCAAAGCAGTTAAACAATTCTGCAAGAATTGTCATGTTTGCGGGAGGTCATCAATATGGAGACACCAGAAACAGGGTCTTCTTCAACCGTTGCCAATACCAGATAGATTCTATCAAGAGCTGTCAATAGATTTCATGGTTGATCTCCCAGAATCTAGAGGTGCAACAAATATCATGGTTATTACTGATAGACTGCTTAAATCGATCACCCTGGAAGCAATGGATAAAATAGATGCAGAGTCGTGCGCTGAAAGGTTTTTATTATGTCATTGGAGATTCCACGGGTTTCCGCGAGCTATCACAAGTGACCGTGGAACGAACTGGACGAGTAAATTTTGGAAACGCCTGTGTGAACTAGTCGGAATGAAACAAAGGCTAAGTACAGCTTACCACCCACAAACTGATGGCGCAACAGAAAGAGCAAACCAAGAAGTCCAAACATATCTTAGAGCATATGTTGCTTACACACAACATGATTGGTCAGAACTCTTACCAGCAGCCCAGTTGTCAATCAACAACAGAGACATTATGTCCCTCGGAGGTGTTAGTCCTTTCTTCGCGTCACACGGATTTCATCTAAATCCTATTCAAAATGTTATCTCAGAATCAGTAGTGCCTACATCAACAGGAAAGGAAAGAGCCGAATCATTCATAGAAAGGCTAACCCAAATAACTACATTTATGCAGGCTGCTATGGCTGCGGTACAACAACGGTTTAAAGAGCGAGCCGATAAGAATAGGCAGCCGGCGCCTCGATATGCTGTAGGAGATAAAGTCTGGCTTTTGCTTCGTAACGTCAAACTAGACGGACAACCATCAAGAAAGCTGGCATGGCAACACGCGAAATATAAAGTAACAAAAGTCATATCGCCTGAAGTTGTGGAACTAGATATAACAGGGAAAATATTTAATCGATTTCATGTCGACTTACTGTTGCCAGCTTGCGATAATCCATTACCATCACAACAAATTGAAGATCGAAATCCGGGCCCTGTAACAACCAAAGAACATGAAAATGAAGATGAATACTTAGTAGATAAAGTACTCCGATGTAGAACGTGGAAAGGCAAACGCCAAGCGTTTGTGAAATGGAGCGGTTATCCTAAGCCGGAATGGACATTGTTGACTAATTTACAAGACACAGCCGCATTAGACGAATGGGAGCTTAAATGGGGCTCGGCAGAGTCTAACAATGGACCTCCAGCAAAAAAAAGGAGGAGATTGGGGGGGTAATGTTACGGTTTGACCGTTGTACAATAATTAGGTGGCTACCTAATTGGTCACGTGATCGTAGACATATACATGTAATTTAGATTTTGTAGATGAGATTTTCTCCTCATACAAATTAATCAATCGACTTCATCATAACCAGCTTTTGGTTACCGTCACAGTGGGAAAGCGCAGAATTTAGGTCATTTCTTACAACAAGTTAACCAAGTATAACGCGGGGCAGCGCCGGGTCCTCTGATTCGAGCAGCTCAAGCCTGAGTAGTCAGCAAGGCGACTTACGGGGCAGAGGCTTGGTGGCCTGGCCTTTCCCGGGTAAATGCACTCAGCAAGCAACCTAGTACGGGGGTTGGATGGCACACAAATTTTCTAGACCAAACTATTCTCAAGGCAATCCGTGCAGCTTTACCAGTATGGCGCACCACGCCTAATACCGTACTTCACCGAGAGGCTGGAATTCCTCCGGCAAAAATACTACTCGAACAGAGACAGCTGCGCTCAGCAGCAAGGATACGCAGACTCGACAGCTGGCACCCATTACGGCTCAGAGAAATTGAGACACCCACAGAAACAATTAAGCGTCTAGGCCTACGTGCAGGACAAAAAAGCTGCCCTATCAAAGTACATGGACGCCACCACACGCGCCTTCAGATGAGCATGCAGACAATCCCTATGACGGAAGAGCCAGGCTCTATTCTGCACTACTCATAGGTTTCTACACACAGACAGTACCCGGCAAACAACAAGAAAACAGAGGCAGAGTTTGTGAAAAAATGGCTCAAACAGTTACCCTCTGGAACACTATGCGCCTATCTGGATGGGCCATCAAATAGACCTGGAGATTAGGCGTTCGTATACGCCATCTACAAGGACGGACATCTTGTGATGACAGGGAAGGGTCCCCTCCTAGTTAGCGAGGTATACGATTCCGAAATCCTTGGAGCCCTCAGAGCATTAGAGGCCTCTCTCACAATAGACAGAATTTCTCTGATCAAAGTGCTACTGGACAACCAGGAGACGGCTAATCCCTCAGAAAATGGACAATCCAGGCCGTCACAGGCAGCAGAACGGAAATTCAAGCAGTTATGTGACGAACACCGACGTGTGGAGGTCCGCTGGATCCCTAGACATAGCAGTATAGAGGGGAATGAAAAAGCGGACAAAATGGCTAGAACAGAACTAGCGGACATATCCCCGGAAAGGGAAATTTTTTTTAGACCAATGGACAGAGAAGGGTTTCTGATTCTCAATTTTGCAGCACTCGGACGTCACATTAATATTCGCGCGCATGGGCTAGTTGATAGCTGGTGACGAGCGTCTCAGCTAGAACGCTACGAGGATCTAGACCTCCAGTTGCGTCGAAAAAGACCACCTGAACTAGCCCTTCCACGCTGGGCGTATCACCGAATGATTGCAGCGCGGACTGGCTATGGAGACTTCGCAGACTTTCATAGACAGTTCAGACATGTGAATGCCGCAACTACATGCGTATGCGGGCAGGAAAAGCGACCATGGCGCTTTGCGGAATGCCGACGAGTTACTCAACATTGGAGACTTACTACATGCAAAGCGTGCCCAACTATCAAAGAGATGATTGGACAGAATGGATGGCAGCTGTTTCTACGGTTCATGACTGGGATATAGTGCTACAAAAGATAAGACACGAGAGAACAACGGGAGGCGCTTTCCTCTGATAGATTTTTTTGATCTAGCAGAGCTTGGGCTGAGTATAAGGGAGGAAGGTGTAGGACACCGGACTTCTCTGGGAAATATTTTCTTTTGTCGCTTCCCGGATCATATAGAGACAGTCATGTAGGTAGTTATGAGGCTGCTTAGAGCTCGAATACCCGTGTCACGCCCCCTGGGTATAGGGCAATGCCAGACACGATAAACATACTTATACTAATAATAATAGCAGCGTGCCACTTTTCCTATTTTTCGTCAGCACTCTCCTCCCAGTGCTACAGTCAAGAAATTCTACAGTCGTCGGCTTTGTGGATGACACTAACATACTAACCTGGTCGAACTCAACGGAAGAAAATTGTCGCAAGCTGGAGGAACAACACAGGGAATGCGAACTGTGGGCCAAGAGGCACGGTGTGAGGTTCGCACCGGAGAAATATCAATTAATACACTTCTCCAGACGAAGAAACGCACACAATCTTAAAGCGACGATTCAAATCGGAGCCATGAAACCCTCCCTTAACCCTCTCTTCGAACTTTGGGAATATATCTCGACCCCAAGCTCAACTGGGGGGCACACATAATAAAAGTCCAGCAGAAAGCCGAGACGCAAGTACAATCGGTTTGTAGACTCTTGCACTCCTCTTGGGGGGTAACCTTTTCCAAAGCCAGAAGAATATACACAGCAGTAGTGAGACCTAGCCTAACGTACGGCTGCTAGATCTGGGGGAAACCGAGTAGTAAAGGAAAG
Source organism: Podosphaera xanthii (assembly GCA_028751805.1). NCBI lineage: Eukaryota > Fungi > Ascomycota > Leotiomycetes > Helotiales > Erysiphaceae > Podosphaera > Podosphaera xanthii. The sequence goes on from JAPWIX010000019.1 coordinate 450,611, forward strand.
ATACCGGAAAGACTGGTTAAATCTCTCAGAAGCATTCAATATAAATGCCTGAAATCAATAACAGGGGTGCATAAATCCACTAGCTCTAGAGTTCTAGAACATGGAACGGCAATACAACCCGTAGAAAACTATATAAAACAAGTAAGGATTAAACACGCTGGAATTATCCACGGTACAAAGGTACAAGAATTCGTAGAAGCATCGATCCACCGGATCCAAGAAGGTTCACAGAGAAGGACAGGGAAAAGCCAAAGCAGTCGTAGCACCAACTATGAGGAGTGGAGGTCTAGATGCCAGGGGACAGAGACCCGTAGGAAACAGAAAATTACAGGCAAAATTGCTGTGTTCAAAAGTTGGCAAGGAATCATGGCCAAATCAAAACAAGCGACAAACAAAAGGAGGCATAGTGTCAGAGTAGTGACCTGCACGTGACTCGACGGCGAAAGGCTGAAGACTGAAGATCGGAAGGGCGGAGGCGCAAGGCTGAGGTATGGAGACTTAATGAGCTGAAAAGGTAACTGTAATGTAACTGATTACTAATGCTGAAGGTCCAATAAAGAAGTAAGGAAGCGGAGATAAAGACAAGAAATTAGAAAATGAAGAAGTCCGAGGGCTGAAAGACACTGAAAACTGAGAAATACTGTAGGCTAAGAGACACCGAAGGCTGAGAGACACTGAAGACTGAAGGTTGTTGTGCCTAGGAGCATAGTGGACATGGCAAGGCTGCATAAGCAGCAGATGAGGTGACACCACCAAGGCTAGGATGAAGTGTTGGGACTAGTTAGGCAAGGTGTGGGTCCCACGAGACTTGATGTTTGCATTGTTTGCTCTGTTGGCGCACGGATGATTTTAGAAGTATAAGTAGGCTTAGATTCGCTACTTCTGTTAGATATCTCTTTCTCATCATCTTTTAATTCAATCTTACATTCCTGCCATACGCGCAATTGCCTGTTCTACTCAAGCATCCGAATCCTTTTAGTAACTCTGCGCAAGTGTACGTACCCCATCATATACCTAGTAAAACAGGTTATGAGCCCGGCGCTGTACCACGCATAGAAGCATTACTAATAGTGAATAGATTACTCCAGGTTCCACACCACCATGTTTCAATCCATGCACCGCGACACCTCCAAGGATGTTCTCTCTCAAGGCGTTCCACTTGCAAAGTGGAAAAGTTGTCTCCAGGCGAAATTAGCCAAGAATAATGTCATAGGACATGTATTCCATAATTTCCCTGTGTCAGAGTAGTGACCAGCACGTGACTCAACGGCGAAAGGCTGAAGATTGAAGGCTGAAGATCGGAAGCGCGGAAGCGCAAGGCTGAGGTATGGAGACTTAGGGGGCCGAGAGGGTAACTATAAGCTAACTGAAGACTAATGCTGAATATCGAATAAAGGAGTAAGGGAGCGGAGATAAAGACAAGAGATTAAAAACTGGAGAAGTCCGAGAGCTGAAAGTTACTGAAGACTGAGAAATACTGTAGGCTAAGAGACACCAAAGGCTGAGAAACACTGAAGACTGAAGGTGACTAACTTGAATTCTATAGTCTCGAGATGACGGAAAACTAAGCGTAAAGAGTTCACCGAATAACGAGTGCCCTAATATATACATCCAAAATAACATCCCAAAAAAATCCAAGGTAGTTTGTTACAATTCATAAGATTAACCAGAGAAGTTCCAAAACGTCAGTTTCGTCCAATACATGATACAATGCCGGAATAAAAGGAATAAAATAACAGAGACAACTCCAAACCAAAACGCCGACCTAAAACACAACTAAACCTGGGCTAAACGACATGTGTACTCTAACACCCTGGCATCCGCCCAATCCTTCGACCTGCCGACACCACTGCGGAAATGAGCCCTGAAGATCCGGGTTTCTTGACCGCACTTGACAAACATCTCAGGGCTCTAGAGATATGGACTCTTGGAGAAATTTCTGCAAAGAACATAATCATTAGCAGACTCGATCCCTCGATGTGTCCTAGATCATATGATCAGACGACGGCTCTCGAGTTATACAATAGCATCGCCGACACCCGAAAGGAAACAGCCACCGCACCATACGCGCGCGCATTGGAAACGTTCCTGAGGACAAGGTTTGTTAACACTGCAGATGACTATATTAACCGTTTCCAGGTGCATCTTCAGTCTCTCAACGAGGCTGCCGAATCTCTACATGCAGCCACCGGGACTGAGTGTCAGGAACTGTCATGTACAATGCTGGTCCTAATCATTGGGGTTGTTGATCTTCATATGCAAGGTACCTGCCCCGCTGATCATAGCTGTAAGAGTTAAAGCATTCCCTCCGTAAGTAATGCCTAATGGCTAGAGCTGGCTCCATATTCCTTTGAATTCTTTCTTGCTCTAAACTGTCAATTGTGTTATCAAATTGTTCTATTTCTGGGTGTTTCTACGGGCTATGCTATTCTTCGCTATTCAATAATATTCCTTGGAGTTCTTTTATGGTTATTCAGGCGCTCAGAAACCAGGGGGTCTTGTTGTACTTCAGGTCGTTGTCTTGACCGCTTACTGCTCTTCAGATTAGTGTCTTGTATTTATCCTATCTTCAGATAATCTAGTTCATTGCCTCGCTCAGATTCAGGTTGTCCTCACGTTGTGCATACAATTATCGAAGTCTTATCACGGTTACGTTAGCTAAGCCAGTTACAGTCACGTCATTCACGTCAGTTGCATAATCAAGCCAGTCACACCAGTCACGCCAGTCACGCCAGTCACGTAAGTCACGTAAGTCACGTAAGTCACGTAAGTCGCGTCATTTACGTAAGTCGCGTCAGTCACTCATATTGGCCACGCCTCGCACTATTGGAACTCCTGACATTACACTAATCTCTACCTCCATTATATTATGTCTTCTCCTGAGATGGCTGTCGATTCCAACTCTGAACAAGTTTTCACTCTTGACCATTTACTGCAAGAAGTTGATCAAATGACAGACCCTTCACAATCGGCTCAAGGGGCATCTTCGAGACCCGAATTGATGCTTGATCTCATTCACAAGCTCTCTGAACAAAACAGGGAATATCTCAACCAGAAGGCACATATTATCCAGGCCGAAAATCGTATCAAGGAACTCGAGCAAAAGATAGGGAAATCTAAACGAAGTCCATCGAGTGGCAGTGAAGAACTATTGAATAAGCTCGTCAATATTCTTGGATCTCGGAATAATGATACCGCCCCGAGGATTTCCGAAATCCGTGACTCTGATTTGTTTACCGGGAAGAAAAAGGACTTTGCCACGTGGAAGGAATCGGTAATGTTGAAGCTAAATCTGAATGCTAATCATTACCCAACCGATCAGTCGAAAATGGCCTACATTTATTCTCAGCTGAATCCAGAGAGCAAATCCCATCTGCAGCCTTGGATCAAAGAGGGAGTTCTTACATTTCATTCTCTCTCCCAGATGTGGAAGCAGTTAACGACTATTTTTAGTGACCCTAATGCTATGCGGGATGCAGCCAATAGACTTCACGCCAACTTTCAACTGAATCGCCCTTTCTACAGCTGGATCGCCGAGATTCGTCGGGATGCCGCTATTGCAGGCTACGACACTGACTCTCCTCAACTTCGAGATCTTGTCTTCTACAACATGAGCGTTGAGTTAAAGCAAGCCCTAGTTCATGAAAGGGATATCGACTTCCTCAGTTTCGATGAAGCTGTGTCTAGGCTTCAAGATATAGAGAATCGGCAACGGACCTTGTCAACATTTCTTTATCGAAATGGTAACAAGCACCAAAAAGGCTTCACTTTCATACCTCCAAGTTTAGGTCAACCACTTCCTACTCAGCCCAATCATGACGCCGGTGACCCTATGGACCTTTCTGCTTCAGGATTCCAACGTTTCGGTAAACTGACCCCGGAAGAAAGGAATCGACGTCAGAGACTTGGATTATGTTACTATTGTGGTCAGGATGGGCACAAATCTATCAAATGCCCAAGGAAGTCATCACCTTCTCCAATTGTTGGTCGTGCTGTTGAATTTTCGAAAGTTGAGGTCACAAGAGAGTCGGGAAAAGAATGAGCTCCTCGAAAAGTCGCCCGAGGAGCTCCTCTCTAAACCTAGTAATTTCATCTGTCGCTGTTAGTGAAAAGCCATGGGAGAAGACTAGTCATTTTGTTATAAGCTGTTTTGTGAATAAATTAAATTCTGCTCCTATATCTTCTCTTGCCCTCATTGACAGTGGTGCATCCGCCTACGGATTTGTAGATTCTAAGTTTGTGCGCAATCACAATTTTGACCTTATCCCATTAAGAAGACCCTGTTCCTTAAAAGTGTTTGATGGATCAGACTCGGTGTCAGGCCAGATACTACATATGGCTAAAGTCAATTTAAATATCGGGGGTCATTCAGAGGTTATCCTGCTCTACGTTACAAGACTTGCATACTTTGATATTGTACTTGGCCTCCCTTGGCTTCAGTATCATGACCCGGAAATCAGATGGGCTGAGGAGACACTTCAGTTTAAAGACCAAATTTGTGATAATCATATAACCAAACCCTTACAGCTGATACATGCGCTCTCTCCAGAAGATGTCAGAATGCGGAGAGAAACTTACTCTGCTCGATCGCTTGATTTAAAAAATGATTTCGAAATTTGTGACCCAGAAACCTTTAGTGACTCAATTATTCGGGAGAATGACACGGTAATAGCAGTATCCACGGAAGATATAAACGAGGCGCTCAAAGAAAAACCTAAGGTTGACCCAGCAGAGAAGCTGCCGGAGATCTATCATGAATATCTGCCAGTGTTCTCTAGAGATGAAGCTGATAAGTTACCACCTCATAGGCCAAGCGACCATCGCATCATTTTAAAACAAGGCTCTGAGGTCCCATGGGGCCCTCTTTATGGTATGTCCCGTGAGGAGTTACAAGTTTTACGCAAGTATATCAAGGAGAACCTAGAAAAAGGATTTATCAGACCTAGCTCTTCGCCGGCCGCGTCTCCTGTTCTATTTGTCAAGAAGCCTGGAGGTGGCCTCAGATTTTGTGTCGATTATAGGGCATTAAATGAGGTAAAAATTAAGAACCGCTACCCTATTCCAAGAATCAATGAAACCTTGTCTATATTAGGGAAAGCCAAATATTTTAGCAAACTCGACGTTATATCAGCATTTCATCGACTGCGAATTGCAGAGGGTGATGAATATCTAACTGCCTTTCGAACACGCTTTGGCCTGTATGAGTACTTGGTTATGCCATTTGGACTAGCTAATGCGCCTAGTTCTTTCCAGAATTACATCAATGATACTTTGAGAGGTTACTTGGACGAATTCTGTACCGCTTATATTGATGATATTCTTATTTTTAGTGAAACCATAGAAGAGCATAAAACCCATGTGAAGAAAGTACTTGCTCGCCTCATGGAAGCAGGCCTTCAAATTGATATTAATAAATGCGAGTTCCATGTAAAGTCGGTCAAGTTTTTAGGACTTATAATAACAACTGAGGGTATCAAAATGGACCCTGCTAAGCTAGAAGCTATTGAGAGCTGGGCAACGCCAACAAGAACCAAAGAAATCTCACGATTCCTAGGTTTCATAAATTTTTATCGTCGATTTATCCATAAATTTGGTTCAATAGTCATGCCCTTGACAGATCTGACGAAGAAAGATGCCCCATTTATCTGGGGTCCCGATCAAGAAGCTGCATTCTCACAAATAAAGTCTAAATTCAAGGAAGATGTGGTACTTCAACACTTCAATTGGGATTTACCAGCAAGGCTTGAAACAGATGCTTCGGACCGTAGTACGGGAGGAATCCTGATGCAGCCGGATAAGTTGGGAAATTGGAAGCCCGTAGCTTTCTTTTCTAGGAAAATGAGCCCAGCCGAGTCCAACTATGAAATATATGATAAGGAGCTGTTAGCGATTGTGCAGGCATTTGAGGAATGGCGTCCAGAGCTTGAGGGCTCGGGAGATCCAGTTGAAGTAATCACCGATCATAAAGCCCTTGAGTATTTTATGAAATCAAGGCTACTTAGCCGACGTCAAGCTCGATGGAGTGAATTCTTGTCCCGTTTCAACTTTAGGATTTGTTACAGACCAGGCAATCAGAATGGTCCTGCCGACTCTCTCTCTCGCCTTAATGGAGCCTTAGACCCATCAGTTACCAAGTTTTTGGAACAACGTCTCCTCAAACCTTACAATTTGAGCCCTGGGATGGGAGAATCTCAATTACTGACAGGACACTTAATAGAAGATCGAGAGAGTGATAAAGTCAAGGAAGCAGTGTTCGAACCTTCACCAGACAGTATTTCAGACTCAAGGACATTTGTTGAACGCATCCGGAGAGTGATTCTTTCTGATGAATCCTTAATGTCAGTAGTGAATGCCTTAACGAATGGAGATGCACCTAGAACTCGTGATTTCACCTTATCAGAATGCTCCTGGGAGGTAGGCTTACTTAAGTACCGCGAAAGAATAGTTGTGCCTCAGTGTGACGACGATAAAACATTAACTACGGATATAATTTCATCTTACCACGATTCTCTTGCCGCGGGACATCCGGGGGTAGCAGCTACCTATGCGTCAATTTCACGTACGTTCTTTTGGCATGGTTTGCTGCAACAAGTGAAAAGGTTTGTGAAAAACTGCCATACCTGCTCTAGAATCAAACCTTCGCGTGAGGGAACTCAAGGTCTCCTTCGCCCGCTTCCTGTCGCAACAGAGAGATGGCGACATATTGCTATGGACTTCATCGTCGACTTACCCTTGAGTGAAGATTGGGATAAACAGGAGTATAGTTCAATGTTTGTGGTTATCGATCGGATGACTTAGCAAGTTCATATCGTTCCGTGTAATGACTTATCTGCTCGCAACACGGCCTATATGTTCTACAGAGAATGTTTTCGACTTCATGGATTACCAGACTCAGTGGTGTCAGACCGTGGTACCCAATTCACATCAGAATTTTGGAAATGGCTCTGCGGCCTCCTCGAAATTGATCACCGCCTTTCTACAGCTTATCATCCTCAGACTGACAGTCAAACTGAGAGAATGAATGCTCGAATAGAGCAGTACTTGAGGGCTTACGTAAACTATGTACAGAATGATTGGGTTCGGTTCCTGCCATCAGCAGAATTTGCCATAAATAATAATGATTCCCAAGTTACCGGTGTATCGCCATTTCTGGCTGTTTACGGGTTGAATCCGCGCTCTGGTTGTGAACTTTCTGCACCATTTTCAAGCCCACCAGCTCCAGTAGCTATATGTTTTGAACGTTTGGATGCGGAGAATCTTGTTAAGAACGCTAAGTTAGTCGAAAAATTCCTGATTGATAACATAATATTACATTCAGCAGAGAGCGAAGAGAGTGCAAATAAAAAACGGACCGCTGCTAGATGCTATAAGCCTGGGGATCTAGTGTGGTTAAATTTTAAAAATATTAAGTCGCTACGTCCATCTAAGAAGCTGGACTTTAAGAAAGGAGGTCCATTTAAGATTATTGAGCCAGTTGGCAAGTACGCTTTTAGACTCGATTTACCAAAGTCAGCAAAAATACATCCGGTTTTCCATGTGTCATTGCTCTCTCCGACAGCTTCCGATCCCCTACCAGGTCAAGTATCAGGGCCTCCTCCAATACTAGAGACTGAAGATAATGATCCTGTGTACGAAGTCGAGAAGGTTATAGGTTCCCACTGGAGAGACAATCAACTTCACTACTTAGTGCGTTGGAAAGGCTATGGGCCTGAAGATGATTGGAGTATTCCAGCTAATGAAATAGATGGCTTCAGAGAACTAGTGGAAACATACCACAATATGAATCCCTCGGCTCCAAAACCTGGTGATAAGCCAATAAGGCCCAAAATTAAAAGTTCTAGGATACCTCACAGGAGCTCGGTCAGAATAAGGGGGGGGGTAATGTCAGGAACTGTCATGTACAATGCTGGTCCTAATCATTGGGGTTGTTGATCTTCATATGCAAGGTACCTGCCCCGCTGATCATAGCTGTAAGAGTTAAAGCATTCCCTCCGTAAGTAATGCCTAATGGCTAGAGCTGGCTCCATATTCCTTTGAATTCTTTCTTGCTCTAAACTGTCAATCGTGTTATCAAATTGTTCTATTTCTGGGTGTTTCTACGGGCTATGCTATTCTTCGCTATTCGATAATATTCCTTGGAGTTCTTTTATGGTTATTCAGACGCTCAGAAACCAGGGGGTCTTGTTGTACTTCAGGTCGTTGTCTTGACCGCTTACTGCTCTTCAGATTAGTGTCTTGTATTTATCCTATCCTCAGATAATCTAGTTCATTGCCTCGCTCAGATTCAGGTTGTCCTCACGTTGTGCATACAATTATCGGAGTCTTATCGCGGTTACGTTAGCTAAGCCAGTTACAGTCACGTCATTCACGTCAGTTGCATAATCAAGCCAGTCACACCAGTCACGCCAGTCACGTAAGTCACGTAAGTCACGTAAGTCACGTAAGTCACGTAAGTCACGTAAGTCACGTAAGTCACGTAAGTCGCGTCATTTACGTAAGTCGCGTCAGTCACGTAAGTCACGTAAGTCACGTAAGTCACGTAAGTCACGTAAGTCACGTAAGTCACGTAAGTCACGTAAGTCACGTAAGTCACGTAAGTCACGTAAGTCACGTAAGTCGCGTCATTTACGTAAGTCGCGTCAGTCACTCATATTAGCCACGCCTCGCACTATTGGAACTCCTGACACTGAGTACCATGTGACCAAGGGCCAAGCTGCTGCCGTCTTTGTTCTCGGCACCAAGCATGTGCCATGGTTAGGTACATGGCGAGATCTAAGGGCATGTAATGACAATAATTCTTACACGTCTTTGGAAACTATGATGTAGACTCTCAGGGTTGTTGATGGTCATAGGACCACCACAGCTGCCGAAACTAACCACGCTATGGCAGCCCAAGGCTCAAATGTAGCCAATGACCCTGACGCCGAATGCAAGAGATGTAAGCATAGACACCTCAATAGAGAGTGTTTTAAACAACATCCCGAATTGGCTGTCGGACCAGTTGGTGAGCAATATTTAGCTCGGAAAGCTATTGGCAAAGGCAAAGGGAAGGGGAAGTCTATCGTTATCTCTGTTGCCAATCCCTGTATTGATAGTGATAGTGAGTCTGAGGACAGAGTAGCAGTAGCTGCCTCCGCATCTTCCTCATCCAATACACGCTTTGCTATCTATGATACCGGTGCATCGCACCACTTTGTCCCATGTGAATCCATGTTCCGTGACATATTTACCAGGCATTGGCCAATCAAGTTTGACCAAGCAGTAGGAAAGACATCACTCACAAGACAAGGTACCGCACGCATCGTCATTGGTAGTACTACCCTTGATCTCCATGACTGTTTATATTCCCCCAATTCCTCCTGTATAATCATATCGGCCGGAAGACTCCAAAGATTGAGCTCTATAACGCCTGACGATAATATGACAACACTCGCAAGAAGAACTCCACAAGGCCAGTGTATACCAATAGCCAGATTAATTAGGAAGAATGATGTGTATTATATCCACTCCCTGCCTAGTCATCATGATCAACCACTTATAGCAGCCCCAGGAGTAGCCAGAGTCTCCAACACTTCCAGTGCACAGAGATGGCATCAGAGATTAGGTCACACCGGGCAGGGATTTTAAAGAAGACAGCACAATGCTCTAAAGGCATGGAAGGATTAAACACAAGTGAATTATCTACTTGTGAGACCTGTCACCTCAGCAAAGCACAACGGTATGTCTCACGAGAACCAAGGCCTACACCATTTGATCCCCTTGATGAGGTCTTCATTGACACTGTTGGAAAACTAACCACAGCATGTAATGGGCAACAGTACGCTGTTATCATTACCGACGCAAAATCACGTATGAGATGGGCCATTTCCACGTGCACCAAAGACCAGATTGCACCCCAGTTAGTAAAATGGGTCGAGCATCGACATCATCAGTACGGCAAAAGAGTCCGCACTATTTTTAGAGACGGGGGCTCCGAATTCTTCCGCATAAAATCCTACTGTGAACAACACGGGATTAGGACAGACGTCTCCGCACCTTATACGCCTGAACAAAACGGGACATCTGAAGCATCCAACAAGGTCATTCTGAGAAGAGCAAGATCTATGCTCATAGATGCACGAATGCCTGCATGTTACTGGCCGTGGGCGGTCGAACACGCATGCTTCATCACTAAACGTCTATATTGCCTCCGCACAAAATCGGTGCCATTAATAGACTTTCTCAAAGGTTTGAAGCAGCCTCACTCAGACCAAATTGATTTTACCAACCTCCCACGCTTTGGTTGTCGTGCATATAAACTCATTGACCCTAAACCAGGCAAATTCGAGCCAAGGGCAGAAATGGGCTGGTTTTTAGGATTTCAAAAGAATACTTACAAAAACTTTCTCATCTATCACCCCCATTGGACACCAGCGCAAGGGTGGAAATGGTCTGAAAGCATTACCCCTCACGCATCCTTTAACAAAGACACAGTTTTAGGCGATGAACTAAACTCTATAGAACGCCAGCATACTACCAGCTACTGGGCAAATCTCAGTTCCATCTTCTCGGAGCCACCATCGACCCAGCCGCCATATCCATCGCATGACCATACGAGCAACAACACACCATCACGGCCTCAACCCACTTCACAGCCATCGGCACCCCATCAATTCACTGTAGAAAATCAGAGGGAGCATCCGCCGTCTACACCTCACCACCCCACAGTCACCATGGAATCTGTAGAGTCATATGACTCACATGACTCACATCCACCAAACTCTATCATCAACCATCAATCAGATTCACACGATATTCATACTGTCCCCAATTCGCCAGAATCTGATAATTTTCCTTCGCATTCAACAGATCTGCAAGTCGTTTCAAGGCCAAGCCACCAACTTGCGGATCAGAGGGAGATACTCGCTGTGGAAATTTCGGACGATGAAGCAGAATCGACTGAGCAGGATGAACATCTTGACCACGTCATGACTGGATGGGATCCAGTACAACCAGTGGCCGGTACCAAGCGTCCTCACTCACCAGAAGACGGCATTACTAGGTCACAACGCGGTAGAGCAGTCAAGCGTGTTGATTATTATCGACAACACCATGGCATGACTGCACAAGCATCAACTGACCCACAAACATGGGACGAAGCAATGTCCAGCCCAGAAGCCCCACATTGGAAAAGAGCAGCTGAAGAAGAATTCCAATCTCTGAAGCAGAAGGGAGCCATACGGATAATCCCACACTCGCAACTACCCAAAGGCCGCAAGCCCATGAAATGCAAGTGGGTATTTAAAAAGAAGTTTCTCGCAAACGGCGACATAGAAAAATTTAAGGCTCGCTGCACAGCTAAGGGCTTCACTCAGCGACAAGGCATTGACTACCATGAAACCTTCGCTCCCACACCTAGACCTGAAACAGGACGAATCATTCTCGTTCTTGCACATCAACTAGGCTGGCATAGAAAACAAGGTGACGTACCAACTGCATTCCTCAACTCTGACCTCAATATTGACTTGTTTATGGAACTTCCAAGAGGATACGAGAAAGATGGCTACGTCATCCGACTCTGCAAAGGCCTTTATGGACTAAAACAAGCAGCAGCATTGTGGTATGATGATGCCAAGTCAACACTCGCACAGCTGGGTTTACTCCCTACTACGTCTGATATCTGTCTTTACACTAACAGTGAAAAGGATATCTTTGTACTGATGCATGTTGATGACATTCAAGTAGTAAGTCCACATCAGTCAAAGATAGACCTACTAATGAGTGCATTATATCGTAAATATAACCTCAAGACTGTTAGTACGGATCTTTTCCTCGGCATAGAGATGAGCCATCCAGCCCCCGAGACTCTCAAACTCTTTCAAGGCCAATACGCGCGCACACTGCTGAACAGACACGGTCTCACTGACTGCAAGCCTGCCAACACGCCCATGGAGCGCATGATGGAAGCAAACAATGAGTTGTGCACTCCACATGAAAAGACAGAGTACAACTCATGCATTGGAGGACTACAATATCTCTCAAACAACACGAGACCAGACATTGCATTTGCAGTCAATCATCTCGCAAGATTCTTGGCTAATCCATCAAATGAACACATGCAGGCCGCACGTCAAATACTCCGGTACATTGCCAAGGACCCTGACCAAGGTATAACATTCAACAGAGGCAACAATCAAGCAACTCTCGAAGCATACACAGACGCAGACTTTGCAGCCGACCCATCAACTAGCCGGTCAACATCTGGAATGCTAATCAGATTGTCGTCAGGTCCTATCAGCTGGAAATCGCATCTGCAACGAGAGGTCGTCCTGTCCACTACTGAGGCGGAGTACTTGGCAGCTACTGAAACCTGCCGCCAGCTCCAGTGGGTCAAGTCACTAATCCAAGAGCTGGGTCTCACTAGACGCATTGATGGGGCTGCATGCACCAACCTTCATGTGGACAATAAATCAGCAATCTCGCTAATCAAAAACCACGACAACCATAAGCGGTCTAAGCATATAGCGCTCAGGAACTTCTATTGCCGTGAACAGCACCAGAATGGCAAGATAACTGTTACCTATGTCCCGTCCAACCTTCAGCTTGCTGACGCACTAACAAAGGTTAAATCGCCAGTGCCAATCCACTAACCAGGCTAGACGGAGGTCGTTACCGACAGAGGGAGTGTTGTGCCTAGGAGCATAGTGGACATGGCAAGGCTGCATAAGCAGCAGATGAGGTGACACCACCGAGGCTAGGATGAAGTGTTGGGACTAGTTAGGCGAGGTGTGGGTCCCACGAGACTTGATGTTTGCATTGTTTGCTCTGTTGGCGCACGGATGATTTTAGAAGTATAAGTAGGCTTAGATTCGCCACTTCTGTTAGATATCTTTTTCTCATCATCTTTCAATTCAATCTTACATTCCTGCCATACGCGCAATTGCCTGTTCTACTCAAGCATCCGAATCCTTTTAGTAACTCTGCGCAAGTGTACGTACCCCATCATATACCTAGTAAAACAAAGGTGACTAACTTGAATTCTACAGTCTTGAGATGACGGAAAACTAAGCGTAAGGAGCTCATCTAGCAATCAGTGCCCTACTATATATCCGGAATAACATCTCAAACTACAAAAGGTATCTTGTCGCACTGAAGGAGAAACAATGGGAGAACTTCCAAAACGCCGGGGCTCCTCCGATACTCGATACAACACCAGAATGCATGAAGCCAAACAATGGAAGACATCCGATGCCAACCCACTCGTCTAAAACATAACTAAACATGGACCAAATGACCCGCGAACTCTAACACAGAGAAATGGCACACCCGATAATGTAGAATGCAGCTAAATTTACTACTAACCCGAGAACAAGAAAGAAAGAAATGAGCGACTTCGGTACCCCCGTAAGATTTCATAAAAACCTGACTAGGGCCCAGAGCAGCCTTGCAACTCAGATACGGAGCGGACACATAGGGGTTCACTCGTACCTATTTCGAGGAAAAGTACCAGGAGTCGAAAGTCCAAGATGCCCCTGTGGATACCCAACTCAAAACATAAAACACATGATCATGTCTTGCCCACAATGGTCAAAGGGAAGAGGAGGAGTTTGGGCGGAAGCCAAAGTGAAATCCTTTGAAGCTATGACGAACAGTCCAGAAGATATCTCTAGAATTACAAAGTGGATACTTCAAGAAGGATTGTTTGAGCAGTTCCGGTTGGTAAAGGATGTCGAAATCACTATAGCAGCGAGAACAAAGAAATTTGATTAGGAAATGGGTTTCACGAGTGGCTGAGCAGTGATGATTGCACTTCCTAAAGGTAAGTCTCTGACAAAACAAAGGAATAAAACGGGCAGTACAAGGGGGTTTTCACCGAAAGGTTTTCTATGTAAATGTAATAGTTTACAGATTCCTGCATGGGCCATTAAAGGCACTCTATCAGGTTAATGAAATCAAATCAAATGGCAGCGTGCCACTTAATGAATGGCTTCAAAGTAAACAAATAAACAAATATGATTACTGGTTTTTTTAAATTATACGCAACAGACCTATGGAAGCACAGAGTTGGATGGTGCGGTGGTACACTGTCCGGGCCGTTCTCCCAATTAGAGACTGGGTAGCTTGGACACATGCCCCACTTGAGACAGGAGAAAGCTGGTTCAAATCCAGTAAGACCCTCACACCACTTCTCTCGCGGTGATACTGTATTCGTAGGATAACGAAAGCATGCTCAGATTACCATAGGTTTTTCTCGCTTTTCCCCATGGTGGGTATTCGCGGAAGAGGGTACACGACGTAGGGCGTTATTCTCGTAGTGGTATCTGCAAATGGAATCTGAGTATGAATGTTCCACCTGTCAAATTGGGTTGTTCTGCGAATGATACATATCTTCCGTAATCATTCGCGTCATAGCCTCAGGCTGCATACGCTAAAATAATTTTAAAAAAAAACCTCTTTAGAGTTATAGATTTTTGATGGTCCCAACCTGGAACTAAGGAGAATTGATTATAACCTCTTCATGCTTATAAGTTATAAATTTGGTTAGTCTCCAACATTATATGAGCTTATCTGTAAATATGAATGACTATACATATATCAAAGATAGATTCGGGTGCGCGGCGGTCGAGGCGTAACAGTACAGTATTTTTTTTTTTTTAAATACAGTCGTCCCTCTCTAACTCGATAGTGGATCCCGGTATAAGTGTTGAAAATATTCATTGAAATTCAACCATTTACATTTTCAATACTTACCCCTACACACAAAATGACCTGTAAGGGTAAGTGCTGCAAATATTAAGGTCCAAGTTACAATAAATATTTTCAACACTTATACCGGGACCCACTATTAGCTAAGAGGGGTTCTACTGTATTCATCTAAAAGTGGGTTGACGTGGTTAAGAGTGGGCCGAAGACAAGGGGGTTACAAAATGTTTTTCCATCGATTTGACATGTACAGGGGCTTAGGGTTAAGTGGTCGCAGGCTAGATGATAAGTTATGTGCACTATGTATCGATATTTGTACAATCGGAATAAACATAACTTACTATCTGGTCTGCGTTCACTTATAATCCGAGGAACGAGGATTTCTTACTTACGGAACTTTTAGCGTGAAACTAGTGAACTCTAAAAATGATTGGCTGTGAACCCCTGGAACAAAAAGGCCGGTGGGTCCGCTTAGTAAGCGACCCCTTTCTTCTTCTTCAACATCAATTCGTGCAACGAAAGCTCCTTGTTCAACATCACACAGCACCAAGCGCTTCGACCCACGACCCACGAACATGAGCAAGTTATGTAAACGGTGCGAAGTCGAACGTGATCTTTCTGAATTCGACCAGTTCAAAACTGGAAAATTCATGATTGGCTGAAAATCAAGCTCACGTGTTCCTCGGATACATACTTGGAGCTCCGCTCTGCCGAGATTCCATTTTTCCTGACCCTCTGTACATGTACTGCAGTCGAACCCTTGCTATAACGATGTATTCTATTCCAAAAAAATAACGATATTCCGAGTATATCGGTATAACATAGGCTCGAATGTTTGTAAAAAATATCGGTATATCGCAGATCGTTATAACAAAGGTTCGACTATGGTATACTGCGTAAATGGAGCTGGCCCTAGTCTCTCATGTTTGGCATGGCAAATCAACCACATGTACATACCTTTGTTCAAGTCCCGCTGAAGTTGTAGAGGCTTGATCTGGGCTCAGTTATAAATCAGGGCTGCTCAATGAGATATTAAGAAATTCTGCAGTACCATGTTGCCAACTAGCATTAGTAGCCATACGCTATGATATGGGAAATCGAAGGTCCCTGCAGTCCCCTTCGGTTATTATTTTTGTCCCTCTTATCATACAAATTTTGATTGAATTAGGGACAAAAATAATCACAGATGGGGACTACAGAGACCTTCGATTTCCCATACCACAGTGTACTGTCATCACAGGACCTTTTATTTAGAGCATGGATTAACGTTGATGACCAGTAAGTATGATATGCCTGTACATGTATTAATATACTATTTTGTTGATCGATAAATCCTAACGTTAACCGAGCTAATCACAAAAAACTATAAGAAGGTTTAGTTATTACCTCATTCATAACCGAAGGAAATCTCGAAATGAGATAAGATATGGCTGAGAATATCATCAACCAACGAAATAATAGAAATGCGCTCATCATTTACGGGTCTGAAACTGGCAACAGTGAGGATGTGGCTGAACAAATAAAGTGCTTGACTGAGAGGTTGTACTTCGACGTGAGGATATGTGAAATGAATGAGATCAATGTTGTAGGTGATTTTCTAATGAAGTTTGACGAAACACTTGATTTCGTAAATTAATTTACTTATTTCAAGATAGCACGAACTAGCAGGATATTCAATTGTTATTTTGACAGTTTCTACCACGGGACAAGGCGAATTTCCAACGAATGCGCGGAGCTTTTGGAAGAAGCTATTAAAACGACGTTTAGCTCCTGGATGTCTCAGTCACGTGTATTTTACAACATTTGGGCTTGGAGACAGTTCCTATCCCAAGTATGGACGCTTTTAAATTTATTTGTATAAATCATTACTTTTGGCACACGTTCGTTAACCTCATCTCACCAGGTTCAATGTCTCGGCGCGAAAATTGCATAAACGATTGCTGCAGTTAGGAGCTAATGAGATTCATCCGTCAGGCGAGGCTGACAATCAGCATCCAGAGGGGTGAGCAAACCCATACAATATATACTTGTGAAACCGACCATATTTTCGGCTAACAAGGGTAGTATCGATGGGACTTACTTGCCTTGGTCTGATGACCTTCGCAAACTTCTCATTGCGTCGTATCCTCTTCCAGAAGGCTTGACCCCAATTCCTCCAGAGACATTTGTGCCCCCAAAATATTATTTGGAGATCGACCGAGAATTTCATAGCTCTAAATTTCTAACTCAAACTATTCGGGCAGATAGCCATGGTCAAACTTGCTCCCATATCCATCCAGAGACTGAAGTAAACCCGTTTTCGTCAAATCCGAAGTCACCGATGGAACCTGGAATCGAAAGCAGCTTACTTGTGGAGCAAGATAGTATACCACCTTGTATTTGTGATCAGCTTAAAGAAGAGCATTCACCTTCTGATCTGTCAAAAGAGACATCATTCCCGCCGAGAGAAGAGCATATTCCTCTCCCACATGGATACACAGCAATTCTAGAAGGCAACTATCGTGTAACTCCAGACGATCACTTCCAAGATGTCCGCGAATTAGATTTTTTAGTTCAAAAAGGGCCCCAATATGAGCCTGGTGATGCAATAGTTATATATCCGAAGAATTTTCCAGAGGACGTAAATACTCTGATTGACTTAATGGACTGGAAAGAGGTAGCAGATAAACCTTTAAAGTTTGCCCCGGATCATCCCGATTATTATCGAGATGATTGGCTCATGCCTGTAATCGCTCATCTCCGTCCAATTCCTCATTCAACATTAAGACAGCTCCTAACTCACAATCTTGATATTACAGCCATTCCTAGGAGACGCTTCTTCGAAGTGGTTTCACAATACACAAGTAACTCTGTACATCGAGATCGACTTCTTGAACTGGCAAATCCTGTGTTTACTGATGAGTTTTTCGATTACACATCCCGACCTAGAAGGAGCATACTTGAGGTCTTGCAAGATTTTCCCTCAGTTAAACTCCCATGGCGATATGCTACCACAATTTTTCCAATCATTCGCGGCCGAACCTACAGTATCACCACCGGAGGTGCTGATAAACTCGACCACACTCAAGGTGTCGAACTTACCAGTGTTTCCATTTTAGTAGCGATCGTTAAGTATAGAACTGTACTTAAGAAAGTCCGACAGGGATTATGTTCTCGCTATCTTGCTTCTTTAAAGAGAAAAACTCAAATTCGAATTGAGTTCAAAAAGTCGGATAGTTTTTACAAATTAGCTCGTGAGTCTCCGCAACTTCCTTTGATTCTAGTTGCGCCAGGAACAGGTATAGCACCCTGTCGGTCTCTTATCTTTGAACGCGAAGATCTAGAGTTTCAAAATCAGAAGAAAGGCAGTGATAAAACCATAGGGCACCACTTTCTCTTCTTTGGTTGTCGGAATCGCAAAGCTGATTATTTCTTCGAAGATGACTGGTCAACGGAGAAACCGAAAGTGGAAGTATTTCCAGCGTTTTCACGGGACCAAGCACAAAAAGTCTATGTTCAAGATATTATTCGTCGTGAAGCCGACCTAATCACCACACTAATTTTGCGGGAACGAGCCATAATCTATGTCTGTGGAAGCTCAGGAAACATGCCTAAAAGTGTCAAAGAGGCATTTATTTACGCTCTGATGAATTGTGAAAGCGGGAGCTTGCCAGGTATGCCTTTAAATCGTGAAAGTGCTGTGCAAGAGCTCGAATGGATGGAAAAAGATGGGAGATATATCCAAGAGACTTGGTAAATATTACTTCCAATGAGGACTGTTTGGCGTTTCGGAGTAAAGCGGCAGCATTTTATTGGTAAATTTGTTTCAATTCTCGAAATACAGGGTTGTTCCGAAACTGATCACATTTCACAGTACAGATTCCTTAGCGTTGGCTCTTGTTGCTATGCGTGTGCAAAGTGATTTAAAGGTTAACCGCGACTAATTTATAATCCATAATTGCTAGAGAAGTCACAAAAAGCTACAAAAGTACTCTTAAAAAAAGTAAACAGTAAAAAACGTACGCGAATTGGTTACCTCGTTTTTTCCAGATTATATTGTGTTCAGCCTAATAGCTCTGACAAAAGATTTAAAGAAATTTTCTCTTATAACCAATATTTCAGCATCCCAGACCCCGGTGAACCCATACCCCTTTGGCACTATTCTTGGCTCATAACTGAACCGATCAACTCAATTATTGCAGATCGACGCCAAGAGCCGGAGAAAAGACATTACAGTTGTCCCTCTCTAATTCGATAGTGGGTCCCGGTATAAGTGTTGAAAATATTTATTGAAATTCATTCATTTATATTTGCAATACTTACCCCTGCACGCAAAATGACCTGTAAGGGTAAGTGTTGCAAATATAAAAGTGCAAGTTACAATGAATATTTTCAACACTTATGCCGGGACCCACTATCGTGTTAGAGAAGTATTACTGTATATTTTACAACTAACGAACCTATCTAAACCGATAGTGGGTCTCGGTTTCATCATTGAAATGGTTCATGGATGTTTTACCGATTATATTTACAATACTTACCCATGCGCGCCAAATGGCTTGTAGGGGTAAGTACTGATTATTCCATAGATCCTAACAATAATTAAACTGAGGATGGTCAAACTTCTGAAGTCGACAACGAGAAAATACTTACTCAGTATTGCAGGAGCATACAAGTCTACCAGCACGAGAGTGCTAGAACATGAGACCTCCATCCTGCCAATGGAGATCTATTTAAAAAATAGAAGAGTGCAGCACGCCGGGCTCACTCGCAATTTACCGGTCCAAAAGACCATAGAAAAGATCTGTCGGATGATCAGGCAACAAACAAGAGGAGGTAATAATTGCGGATCTCTAAGAAAAGAGATAGAGATGAGTGGGTTAGAATTAGCGACGGGGAAGAGTCCATCAAGGGACAGAAAGAGATGGGAAAGACGGCTGCGTTCCAAGAGTGGGCAAACTCTTGGCAACACCAAACCCGGAACATCGCCCGAAGACACAGAGCCACAGCTGACCTCGAAATCTGGAGAGCAGCCCAGTTCATTACAGACAAACCGATAGGAAAAGGGTAAGTCTTAGAGGCACACCATGCGCGATCCACAACCACCTCAAACGAGTCCAGAGTAGTTTAGCCATGCAGATAAGGAGCATATCGGGCTCAATTCTTATTTGTCGCGAAGAAAAGTCCCCGGAGTCGACAACCCAAGATGCCCATGTGGATACATATCGCAAGACGTCAAACACATGATAATGACCTGCCCCTAACGGTCTAAGGGGAGAACAAAAGTCTGGCGTAAGGCCAAAAATCGGTCATTTGAAGTAATGATGAGCAACCCAGAAGATATTGGAAGAATCTCACAGTGGATCTTAGAACAAGGATGGATAGGACAATTTCGACTGGCTGGGGAAGTTGAGGCGCAACTAAGACAGAGAGAAGACTCACGAAGGAACCGAAGAGGTAGGTAATTGACGAGTAGTAGCCACACTGGGCATAACAGTGTAAACGCACTTCCTGAAGGAGACCCTAGAAAAACCAGGAAAAATGTAAAGAACTTAATCAAGTAGAACCAAGAGAGTTTGACCGGGAGGTTTCCCCTTTTGTATATAAACAGCAATAGTCACCTGCATGGAACCACTGGGTGCCTCATCGGGTTAAATGAAATCAAATTCCAAATAATTAAACTGGGACCCACTATTGGCTTACAATGTCTCAGCCCTTACAATTGTTAGTAGTTGACGCTGATTTTGTACGTCGAAATTAGATTGCGTATGATGATGACATAAAAATTTGACATTAGTAACAATCTTTGGGGCTGAGATGGTGTAGACAGGTTCTACTGTAGTAGTTTTATCTTTTTATCGCGTGCCAATTATCGTAAAAGTTAGCCTGCAAGGTAGGAAAGGACTTTACTTCATCGTAACCGAACAATCAAGGCTATTTCTCCTCAACTGCCGACTCATCATCTACTCAGAGCCGCATACGTATGGGTCAAAGCGAATATCATAATACACATAGTAATTGGTAGCATCGATTAACATCAGTAGCTTGTTGTATTGACCAGACCACTACATCATGCCATAAGGGTGTCATATGATCATCCGTTCGAAATAAAATCCCCGATCAATCTCTATTTGTCATACAACTTACCTTCCGAAAATGTCGTGCTGTGTCTTCAACGAGACTCGAATTTTATGTTTCCAGAGCATAATAATTTTGTGGTGTTACTTCACAAAAATATTTGTTAAACGGGATGCTGTTGTTTCTAAAAAAATTGTGATGCAGTGATCGCGAGATCTGACGATTGGAAAACAGGTGACGACTGATTCAACCGACTACACATAAATGCAACCAGCGGAAGTAGAAACCAAGGTCAGAAGATGCATTTTAATAGCCACAGGATACAGAATCCCAGTGCTGATTGATTCAAAAAATATTGTGCCACAAAACTAGATTCGGAGAAGACTAGATCTGGGTTGCCGCTCCGATGTGGAACTCACTATGATCTTCCTTTCAAATTTCCTAGTTTAGGGGGGTCATAGACATGGTACTTGTATGTTATAAGCGGGCCGCTTTTAACTGGTCTTATCAGAGGGCGATCAATCTTGGCCATTTGCAACATGCGTGCATGTGCACGCCTACTCAGACGAATTCCATCTAATTTTTTGCTGGGATCCCCAAGGTATTTTGTGGGTTCTGTAATTTGGTCTATTGAGGTCTGTACAGTTTTTCCTTCGGGTTCAGGTTTTGGGTGTGAGGTTGGGGAGATAAGTTCTGCTTTGGTGGAACTGGATTTCTCCGGAGCCCTGATATCCGCTCTCAGAGCTCTTCCTCCTAAACGAGATGCTCCTGGGATTGTGGGGTTATTGTTTCGAGCTGTTTGCACCAAATTGGAACCCGAATGGGTATCCCAATCTGGATGTCGGTCCAAGTTCGAGTCCCAGCCTGATTCAAAATCAGACTCTAAGTCCGATTGCATATCCGATTTGATCTTTGCAAATATATGATTTGGATGTGCTTCATCGTTCTTGTGACTTATAGGTGCGATAAATTCATGATCTCTCTTTTTGGTAGGCGTCAGGTTTGGGTAAACTTCTCGATAGGACACTTGATCAAAAACTTGTCTCCTAGATTTCACCCTCCGTAACAGACCTGGATGAAAGACAGTCTCTGTAAGAGTCTCGCGTAATCTTTCCGTTATTTTGTATTTCACTGTGACACCTACCCTACGGATACGAATTTGAGGATATGCATCGGCTAGAGAATCAGAGGTTGTTTTGGGCTGTTCATTTCTAAATCTTACATCCCTGCCAGACCTAAATTTATGTTTAGCAGCTAGCTCCAGATATGTCTCGTCCCAAGCCATTGATCTCAGTAAAGCAAGTCTCTCCTGAAGATTGTGGTCCCTGAAGGGAAAGAGCTCATCAGTTGTATGTCTATGGGGATTTCCGCTACTATCAGCTTCGTACTGGCTCAGCATGAGGGATTCAGCAGTTAAAGTATTATATCTCGCTAATCCCAGAGCAAGGATCAATTCTCGGAGCGCACTCTGTGCGTCTTGTTCATCATTCGTCTCAATTCTCTGAATAGGGAGGAACATGTAGCTACATTTTCTGCCATCAATCGGCTGTGGAGTTTGCTGAAGGCTGGCGGAGCCTCCATCCCATCGATTTAGAGAAAGCTTAATTTTTTCCAGGGTTATGTGTCTATACTCCAGACCAATGTAGAGTCCTGTACATGTATGAGTTGGAAGGATATACCGAGGAAACAATTCGATCTCAAATTTATCGTGTTGTGCCGCCAATCTAGAAAGTTCTTCAACAATGCTATTCCGGAGATCCGGCTTGATGCCGCGGTAGATGATGGGTGGAACTTGTAGCTCCGGAAAATTTATCAGCTTCCTGTAATTTAACCTTAGTCGTACCCGGAAGTCTTGGATTACTTCATCTAGGAGGTCTTTGGACGCGCGCCGAATTCCAAGACAAACTCCAAGCTGCGTTGAAACTCGAGGTATGGACGTGGCCATAGTCAAATTGAACAGAGACTTAGATCATGCTTTTCATGTTGGCAGATCGCAAGACCACGACTTTGTATTTCGTATTTTGGTTGTCGTGCACTGGAGCGAGTGGATAGTTTCAAAGTCGGCGTGAGTGCACATTCAGGCTTTTCTCCTGGCCGAAACAACATCACCTTCTAAGAAGCCATTGCCTAAAATCGGTAATTGCGCTATCGACGTGAAATGTAGAGGCGATCGGTGTGGATGGATGTACGATTTTGGAGTTCATAATTCTGCCCGACCATTTATTTGCCATGATGAATAGGCAGAACATGCACACGGATAGGGGACTTACACCAGTCTAATACCATGTCATCGTGAGCCCTGCACCACAGACATAGATTAGTAAATGATAATCTACAAATTTAAGGTCGAAGAGTTGTCACAGCTCTCTGCGATGGATTGATCTCGATCATTGTAGAAGAGCCCTAGATATTGGCTTCTGCTAGATATCGGCAGCCTAAGAGAGGTTCAAGATACGAGTCTGCCGTGTCTACAAGTCCGCTTTTGCCTAATTATACATGTATCATTTACATGATCATTATTATGAGATCCGTATTAATAAATGGAGTGCATATCATGTTTAATTACTAGCAAAGCAAGCGCCTATAATATCTACTAATTTCCATGGCTACTGATCTGCAGCGTCTGCAGAATAATATGTTTGTCTTGAACCTGAGCTAATGTTACAGTTATGGTAATGATATTATTAGGTTTACCGTTATCAATATTAATCATGGTTGTTGAAACAAGTTGGAATGTATTTCTTTGCTATGTTTCATGTCATTTTATTTAGTTCGGAGTTTGACTTGCTGTTTCGGGTAAAACAACAACGGCGTCACGAAAATGAAACATGGCTTACTGTATACTAGTTTTCTACAGTCGTGTTTAGGATTTCAAGAGGAGGTGGTTTAGGATATAGACAAGATAGCTACCACAATCAGGAAAGGAGATTCTTCTATAGTCAGTTTTCTTCCAACAATTATTGATGTCAATTCAATTCACGTAACTGAAATAGCTAATGATACTCTCTTCAAATCATAAACACAATACATAGTTAGAGGGTCTGATGGTGCAGTGGTACACCGCTCGGGCCGTTCTCCCAAGCAGAGTCTGGGTAGCTTAGATACATGCTCCACTTGAGACCAGAGAAACCTGGTTCGAATCCAACGAGACCCTCACACCACATCTCTCGCGATGATATCGTATTTATAGGATGACGAAAGCATACCTATATAAATATAACGGTTCCTCGCTTTTCCCCATGGTGAGTTGTTCGCTGCTTCAGCTAAGGCAAGAGCACAAAAACAGCCCACGACACTTGTGCAGATACCGCTCAACCACACACGGAACAAGTCCAAAATGAAGCAGTTTCCCGATGGAAACCAACTACTGATTCGTGTGACCTCCGGCCATCCTGCATTTAGTATGTCGCCTTATACAATTATGCTACAAATTAATTCATTCCTTGGTGCAAAGCTTGTGCGCGAGGTGCAGACCACCAAGACAGGTTTTGCAATCTGCCTTATCTCTTCAGCCGCCCAAGAGGCACTTATTTCTCGGATGAGTGAGATAGAGACATATCTATGCAGCAGGGGACCATGTAAAGTTGAGAAACCAGAGCAACAAATTGCATACAGACTCTCTGGCGTACCAAGATCCTATGCGGGATGCAATGGCACCTCAATTGAACTAATAGACATCACCGCTGCGGTTGTATCTGGAGCCTTAAGAGATCTAGCGAATGTTGTTCCAATCAACAAATTCGAGTCTCGATGGTCATCCGAATCCGAACTCTTGGACAAGAGGAGCTGGATAGTTTTGTACCCAAAAGGAAGAAAACTTTCCTGGAACCTACCACTTTTCGGGTTGCAAGTTAGGGTCAAATATATACTCCCTAGTTTAAGATACCACAATACGGCAAATGTTTTGGCTGGCATAATGAGAGATCCTGCGTCAGACTTCCTAGATGTAGGCTGTGTGGCTCTGCCCAGCACTTGGAAAGAAATCATGTCTCTTGCAATCCCAACTTCATATACCAGTGCCCGGCAAAATGCGCCAACTGCCATGGCCCACACCCAGTCGACTCCCTTGAATGTCTAATCAGACCTCGGAAAGATCAGAGAATGCCTTCAAAATCTGGAATACTATATATTAGACAAGCAGCAGTGGCAATACTGCGCTTGAAGGCGGCTCACAGTGACGCAATCAAGACGCAGGTATCTGCGAAACAAGCCGAACAAGAGTACAAGGTCCCGGGAACTCCAACTGCTGAAAAAATGGAAATA
This sequence comes from Podosphaera xanthii, assembly GCA_028751805.1. NCBI lineage: Eukaryota > Fungi > Ascomycota > Leotiomycetes > Helotiales > Erysiphaceae > Podosphaera > Podosphaera xanthii. The sequence goes on from JAPWIX010000019.1 coordinate 475,613, forward strand.
GCCCCAGTAACTCCACCCGCCATGAGACGTCTATTCTCTGATTTGCCCACTGCCATTGGTAATAGATTTGAAGCCTTATCCAGTCTTGCTCATAGTAGCCTCCACAATAACTCAGATGATTTCTGCGAGGAATAATGCCACCTCAATCAAAATAACCTCAATCAATGTTGGACGAAGCTCAACTTCACACGAGGTCGCCCTTGAATTAGCCTTCAAAACTGATATCAGCATCCTGCTAATCCAGGAACAGTATATTTACAGAGATCTTCCTAGAAGAATTACACGGAAGCATCCTTCCTTTGACCGTTACACGCCTGTTGATGACTGGACAAGACGGCCTCGGGTACTAACGTTCTCTAGGATTTTTTTTGCTTTTCAGTCACTCAAGATCGTCCTCTAAACGCCTTGGGACAGGGAGTAGAAGATATTTTACTTTTGATTGTCAAATCTCAAGGTATCACCCTTATCCAGGTTATAAATTGCCACAATTGTGTCTAGCACAATTGCTTGTAGGGTGAAGATAATCGCTGGAAACGTGGTTCGTGGTTTGTGTCTATAGAGTTGATCAATGGCGTAGTCTGTGGGGACGCGGGGACGCGGGGACGCAGGGGTGATGGGATGATCACGGGTAGTGCGGGTGCTAGTGGAAGCTAGCGGGCACGAAGATGAGTGAACGAGGTATTGAACCAAATGGTAATTGATTGACCGAAGACAAAGCGTGAGCGTCTAGTGAGTGGCCTAGAGCACTATTATATACATCTCAAGGAAATCTCAAACAATTGAAAGGAAAGTGCATAGTAAAGGAAATTCACTCAAGGGGACACATCAACCCTTATGATCCCAAACGCCACGGTATTCCACTCAAGAAGACACACCTCCATCCGATAATTACAATCCGAAACGCCATGATATCCAAATACAAGAAGTCAAAGGTACATCATCCAGGATTAATTTGTGGTTGGGCGGACTCTGACATAAATGTATACGACGCCCCCCTGGAGCTACTAATCCAGGCGCAGGAGTATCTTTCCTCCTTTTTTTACCAGATTCGTACTTTTCTCAGAAAACGCTCCCGGCAGGAGAATTCAGTCTTCATCATCAGATCTGGCATCCATCTTATCGGGGCCCACCTTCAGGACAGGCTGGAGCTCTTACTCGCTGGCTCAAATCCAGAAACTTCTCTTTCATTTCAGAAATTGATATCCCTACTCATGCTCGGGGGAATGTTCTAGACTTGGCTTTCGCTTCTAACTCACTACTGTCAGGAATGCCTCTATTGTATAATATATATATAGAGAGAGAGAGAGAGAGATAGCCTAAGCATAGTGTTCTATGATTCTGGTCCGGTCTTTTAGCGAAGTGGTAATGCATCTATCTCGTGTACTATGTAGGACAGCATCCACAGCCTGGCATCACGGGTTTTGTCTTGTCTTGTTCTTGTCAGCAGTCTACATGCTGATCATGACAACTACTGGGCTCAGGCACCAACGCAACAGTCCAACATTATCAAGATGTAACATCTGATCACTTTCCTATAGTCATTAATATTCCATGTCGTAGACAGGATACTGTCCCTATCAGCAGACTCCGCTTTTCATCTATAGACCAACCATCGTTTTTTCCATACTTCTCTCCCAAATAATTACACTTACACCTCTATCACACATCTCTCGCAAAAATTTGGATAAGGGAGCGGAAGATCAAACCCAAAAATTACACAGCGCACACTCCGGATCGGCTAAAAGGTTTTTATCTCATAATAGAGATCAGCTATGGTGGAATAGCAGCTGTAAGGAGGCTAGAAGAGTATATCAAGACAAACTACGCAGCGGTTTTTCGTGTCTCGAAGATAAGAAGGCTTTTCGCAAGACAGTAAAACAGGCAAAGTCTTCTTACTAAAAGAAAATCGTGGAAAACGTTTCCAATCCAAAGGGGGTCTTTAATATAGCGAAATGGCATAAAACACAAGGCTCCTTCCATAGTCCCCCTTCGAAAGACCCGCTCTCTCCGGATGCCCCCTTAGCTCAAACCACTAAGGAAAAAATAGAGGCAATCGTAAAAAATCTCTTAACAAAGCAATCTGAAGTGGAAGATGTCATGTATTAATGTACGATGTTACGTAAGGACCATGGACTTGGAAATGATACCCACGGAGTCACGGCGTTAACATTTTTATCGATATATATTTCTTTTGTCGCGTACACAAAACATACATATAAATTGTATTTGTAGAATAGATTTAACTCTTTAGCTTTATTTCAACCTTTTATCTTGAGTTCCTACTTTTCTAAATCGCCTTTTCTGACAGAAGATATTCCACTAGATTCACCATCAGTAGTGAGAACATCTCTTCCCTTCCCGAAACTTACCTCAGAAGAAGTGTCGCATTCAATCCTTGGCGCTGGCAACACTACCCCAGGGAAAGATGAAATCCTCACGGCGGTTCTGCGTCTCGCCTGGCCATATATTTCAGACCTGGTATTACAACTTTTCCAAGCGTGTATTGATGTAGGCCATCACCCAGAATGCTTTCACATTGCGATTTTGGCAATACTAGGAAAGCCAAATAAAGTAGACATGTCCTCACCTCGGTCATACAGGCCAATCGCACTTTTATCAGCTCTAGGCAAAGGTTTGGAAAGATTGGTAGCACGACGAATGTCATGGGTGGCTATCCAGCAAACGTCCCTTAATCGACCGATCAAAATTGCGAACACGTCTCCTATTTACGCTCTCGTTTTTACATCAATAACCGTCAGATATCGTTTCAGCAGTGAGAAATCATATGGAGGAATCACACGCCAAAGCAGCACTTACGCCACCGTGCACCTGAGGACCCAGAAACTTGGAAAGCAGCCAACATAACCATTGACCAAAAGACGGGTAGACTACGAATGAACTTTAAGGGAACTCCATCTACCATCCACAAGAACCTGAAGAGGGCCCAAAGTAGCATTGCCATACAGATAAGAAGCGAGCACATCGGGCTCAACGCTTATCTGCACCGAAGAAACGTCCCCGGAGTTGAAGACCCGAGATACCAATGTGGGTATCCGTCTCAAAACGCCAAGCATATGGTCATGGTGTGTCCCCAGTGGGCGCAGGGAAGAGGAGGAGTATTGCGGAAAGCCAGAAACCGGTAGTTCGAAGCCATGATAGACAACCCAGAAGATGTTGGACGCATAACAAAGTGTGATGGGCTATCACCAAAACAATACAAACAAGGTAAGCTGGCCGTAATACAGTCTATTTTCTAACTATCTAGGAAACAGTATCTAATTAGGCTGAAGAGTATAAATACATGCAACTCTAACCTCGGGGTGATTCTTATCTGTCGGATAGGAGATCATTAACACTTCTAAATCTACGTGTTCTCATCGGCGATTCGTTTCCATCGGATCGGCGATTATTCATCTTCGGATTGGCGTATATCCGTATTACCGAAAATATGCATCGGCGATTTATACGCAGATTCATATGCGAGGCACAGCCTGTAACACAAAGTGGATACAACGGTAAGGATGGATAGAACAGTTTCGGCAGACGCGAGCGGTGGAGGCGGTGATGGAGGAGAGGAGGATTGGAGAAGGATAGGACGGAACCCGCACTGGGCATAACAGTGTTTGCACTTTCTAAAGCATAAAAATCATTACATAATAGTATCCAAGTGAAGAATAGAGGGTTTTTCACTGAAAGGTTTTCCCTGTGTACAATAGCAGACTCATAGACACCTTCATGGGCTTTAGGCTCCTCACTAGGAAAATGAATAAATCAATCAATCAATCAACCGTCAAATTTTAAATGTGGATCGATAAATTTTAATTCTAAAAAGAACTATATTGCTTCTTCTCAACCTCATCCACTCCACCACCCTCTCCTTTATCTATTTCATTTCATTCGTTATCTTGGAGCAGTCGCCGTCATGCCGCAGACGACTGTCCACTTAACCAAATTTCTTTGTAATGTTTAAAATAATATATACACTTAATAAAATAAAAAATCGATCTTAAACAAAATTGAGCAACTCAATTCTATTTAAGATCGATTTTTTATTTTACCAAGTTATTTTCCACACATGTAGACTACCCTGTGATAGATTTGAGCAAAATACAACCTCAACTTTGATCTAACTGAATTATTTTTAAAGGACATGAAATATTACAAAAGATTATTCCACGGGAAGCAGTTATGTTCTTCAATAAACTCTAATCGTCTATTTCAAGTAGTTTCTCGTATCTCAATATTTGATTTTTGTCTCAGTGATGCCGTCATATTTTCAGATGCATCTCCTGTTTAATTATTCTCAACAAAGCGGTCATAAGATTATTCTTGGTATTAAACAATTAAATACAAAGACTGTTCCATAACTGAAAAGACTACCACTTTTACATACAAATTAACAGCTAAACTAAGCCCTCATAATTATAAAGAGGTTGCGTTAGTCCATATCAACTAAAATCCCCTACAAGGTTTGTTAGTTGGGCCTTTTTGGAATGGGGATTTCACCTACTTGACTCCAGATAAACCTTTGATATACATGTATTTAGAGAAAATTATTAACCTTATTTGTAGTACATTGTAGCAGGATGTCTATCACCAGTCCAAGTTTTAGGCATGGTTCGCTGTCTCTTTCGCTGCCCAATTTCCTCCAGAATCATGTCTGAACAATGTTGATTTTTGTGGCGATAGTAGATCTCGAGAAATTTGGTGATGCCAATTTTTTCTTGCTCTTCCAGAAGGATTAGAATAGATTTTGTAGCTTCTATCATTTTCTTGGCATCAAATTGTGGGGCTTCATCTTCGCCTTGCACCAGCTCATCTTCATCTTCATCTCCATCTTCCGAATCAGAGATAACCTCAACTTCAACAGAGTCACTGCCAAAAGAAGTATTATCATTGGGGATTTTTCCACTGGCAGTAGGAAACAAATCAATATCCTGAACTCGGTATTCAGGGCGGAGACTTAGCTGCTCCCTTACCCAGAACGGACAGTATCTCTGTCGACGGACCTCGCGGAAAAATTGTGCAGGATCTGGAACGAATTCGTAGCAAAAGAGGATATGCTTGCAGAGTAGGAAGCGACAGAGCAAAAATGCTTGGCACGAACACGACCACCTGGATGGGTTTATATGATATTTTAGCAAGCTTTGAGGATCGACTATACTACTTTGCAAGTGTTTCCACTGTTTTTTAAAGTCTTTCCTCCAAGCAGTCTTACCTGTGCGGCGATCATCTATGAGAAGTGCCTTCATCCGCTCTATCGCCTAAGGCGCCACTCGTGAAACTATGACCCAAGTGACCAGATCGATCCGCGGACGATTGAACTGATGGAGATAGTCATGCTTTATCTTCCGCCAATGTGATTCTATAATCATGGTTGTTTTCAGGACAGCAACTCTGTCAGAGTCTACAGAGCGCGTCCAAAGCTTCCAGTTTTCCGGAGCGTACCGGTTAACAAAAAGATAAGCCCACAAACGGAAATAGTTCCAGGAATAGCACCACTCGTATACCTCGTTGACACAAGATCAATAAATCTGCTCGGCCGAGCGATTTGTTCCATTTTGATCAGGTACGAAATAGTGCATGTTATAATGGCGGCTGAACATCTCCAGAACGGTATTCCTTTCGAGAATGTCGATACATTCCAGCTTGCCCAGTTCAGGAAATGTGTTGTTCGAGGATACACATTGAAATCGAGCATATCGGTGATCTCCCTTAGGTCGATGCGTGGGAGTAGATCCCCAACATATCTCTAAAGCAGGGACAAAGGCCTTGGCAACCATAGGAAAGTAATTTCTCTGAGTTCTTGTCTTTGACGCATCGCTAAGTTTCTTCCGGATTGCTCTCTTTGCATGCCAGAAACAAAGTTGTACTGTAGTCCTGGGCCAAATTTTCCGAATCGCCGATATCTCTGACTGATCTTTGTGACAACCAAAAAAGCTTGGAGAAAAGCTAGCATACTTTAGAGGTTGGAGGAATTTTTTAAGAATTCTAGTTGTTGCGCCATCATACGAAGTTCTGGAAACATCAGGGAGATTATCAGTACCTGTGAAAAGGTAACATAAAGGAACTCCTGTACCATCTAGCTCTGCCAACACTGCGGTTAAATTCATGCCTGTACAATGGTTACTCTTGGCTTGTCCAATTACAAGAGCGTACTAAAATTACCTAAATTATTGGTGCCATATGTGGCATCTACGACTAATTCTCTGGCTTATGATACAAGCTCAGAAATAGATACGCCAAAATATATTGCAAGGCCACTTATGTTGCCAGACTTGAATATCTCATGTCGGTATTCGTTACCGGTTTCGGTCAAAAATTTTGAGGCAGACAAAAATTGGTCTGGATCTCGCTTCGAAGCGCCTGAGTTTGCTTGCTGCCAACGATAGTAAACTAAATGTTGGGCAAATAGCCCTTTATTCGGAATATTAGAATCCAGGAGTCCAAGATGTACCTGAGCAGGAGTATTACCTATATACTTCTTGGATAAGAACTCCAGCGCCACTTCAGAGAGATCAGTGTTGACATAAGGTGTGTGATAACTTTGCTTCAGAGCCAAAATTAATTGCCGATTAAATAGATCAACTTTTGCCTCTAAACGGCCATCACAAGAAAATATTTCCATCTGCAGCCGGTCGCACATGCCTGTTTACTTCGACTTACTATGTCGCGAGCTATCCTGACAGCAGTAGTAGATATAGGTCGGGTTGTTGGATTTGACGATTTTCGACTGCCGGAACCGGTGGCATCCAGCTTCTCGAATCAAATCAAACATCTGGCGAATGACTTTACTGAGTGGATCGAATTCAGATTCATTATTATCATTGCTTTCGAGCGGCTGTCCAAAATTAACAGGCAGCTGGTCAAGATCAAATGTATACAGAATATCGAGCAGGATGGTTTGCCCCTGTGAGACTATTTATTAGAATGAAAACAAATGCAAGAGAAAAGACTGCAAAGGCTTACAGGATGGCTCCAAGATTTAATTTCATGCATAAAGCTATCCCAATGCTCGATCTCCGGAAGAGTACGCTTGTTGCCATGCTTTATACTTGTCTTCATTCTCCGACCCGGCTTATCAAATCTGGAATTAGTTGCGTTCAGTTGGCAACGACATTGTGTGCAGTAGATCTTGGGTAGATTCGTAACTAGTGATGAAATTAGATTAGAGTGCAGGCTTGACATGGAGAATCAAAACTTACTATTTGTTGTATCGCTGGAATTCACTCTAATAAAATATTCTAGCAAATCTTGAGAAGTATTTTATTCGCTGACAATTTCGAGTTCGTCTTAATGTGGGCGTACGGGAATGGTAGTCGATCAAAATGTCAGTACAGTAGAACACCTCTTAGCTAATACTGGGTCCCGGTATAATTAATGAAGAGATTCATAGAAATTTTATTGTTTATATTTGCAATACTTATCCCTGCACGCAAAATGACCTGTGAGGGTAAGTGTTGCAAATATAAAAGTCCAAGTTACAATGAACCTTTTCAACATTTATACCGGGACCCACTATTAGCTAAGAGGGGTTCGACTGTATGGTGGTGGACGGTTGACGGAGGATGGTGGTGTATGAGGTTGTACGGAGGTACAGCCCATAAGTATTATTCCATGTCGACCAGGGGGAGCTTGGCCACCACAACGCTTTCCTTAATTAGGCAACATCGCGAGAATGCACCTCGCACCCATTCCTACTGTGTTTTGTATGAGTTCTAATGATCAAAGCATTGATTCAATGATTCCCAACTCATAATACAAAATCCAAAATAATTCCTATTCTTATAATAACTTATTCTTAGTAAACAATCCATTGCGTTGATGTTGTTGTCATCGGAATACATACAAAACACAGTAGGGATGGGTGCGAGGTGCATTCTCGCGATGTTGCCTAATTAAGGAAAGCGTTGTGGTGGCCAAGCCCCCCCCTGGTCGACATGGAATAATACTTATGGGCTGTACCTCCGTACAATCAAATTTAATTTTAGCGTGGACACAAGGAGAAACCAAAACCAATAATAAGTGGGGATATAATATATATGATTTTAGCAGATCTTATAATTAGCTTTATTTATTTATATTTATTTATTGTTGAGGCAATAAGGGATGATGGAATGAGCTGTCTCTTACTGGGCGACTTTAACTGTCACCACCCTTTCTGGGGTGGTATCACAGCTCCTCGTGACACCAGGGCTCAGAAGCTCCTCAACTTTACAAATGCGGAAGGTCTTCACTTAGCAACAGCCACTGGAATTCCGACATTTCAGAGAAGGGGTGCAGGAGGCCGCCTGCAAGAAACAGTCATTGACCTTACCTTCGCGTCCGAGGACCTAATCAACCGGATTGAATCCTGCTTAACTCGCAAAGACTGGAGCATTCGACAGGATCATATCCCCATTGAAATACGCCTGGGTCTGGAATTTCAACCAGAAAGCGCCCCTAAGCGGTACGCCTTTCACAAAGCAGACCTTGAAAAAATGCAGATTCATCTACGCGAATGCGGATGGCAAAGAGCAGAGGAACCATTGGCCGCTCTACAGTATTCTATTGCCGAAGCACTCCGCCAACACTGCCCGAGGGCACGCCCCAGCCCATATGCTAAACCAGCTTGGTCCGCAAGAGCCACGGAACTACTAGTAGAAGCACGACAAGCACTCCGCCAAGCCAAGGCAACAGGGGAACCACATGATGACGCACGGGGAAAAGCTCTTCGTAGAGAGTTGAGGAAAGAAACCTTTCGACTGCGGCGGTTGAACTGGAGAAAATTTGTAGACCAATCTACGAGCTGCACAGTTGACCTCCATAATAAAGGCCTGTGGAGACTGACTAGATGGGCTAAAAGGAGTACCGGGAAGCAAACAGGCCCTCCACATTTGCCAGCACTAAGACGAAGTACCGAGGATACCGCCACAAACGATAACGTCAAGAAGACTAAGCTTCTACAAGAGAAATTTTTTCCCAGCAAGGCAGAGGCTGACCTCAGCGACATCACCAAGGATCAGCAGCCCAAACGAGCAGTACCAATCCGATCTGAAGTCACGCCATCTGAAATTGAATATCTAATAAAGCAATTGCCCATAGGAAAATCTCCAGGCCCGGACGAGATACCAAATGAGATCCTCAAAGCGCTGCTTCCCGATTGGAATTCGGAACTGGCTGCTGCCATCTCCTACATGTTGTCTTCTGGAAATATCCCCACCACTTTCAAGGAATCAATAACTGTCGTCCTAAGGAAAGATAGAAAGCCTGACTACTCGATCCCATCGAGCTACCGGCCTATTGCTCTAGAAAATTCTCTTGCTAAGCTAGTAGAAAAGTTGGTCGCGGAACGTATAGCTGCCGCAGCGGAAACTTTTGATATGCTGCCATGGGTACAAATGGGAGCACGGAAAAACCGCTCGACTATGTCGGCCTTGGAGCTGCTCACTTCAACTGTACAGGCGGCTTGGAATGCAGACCCGAACTGTGTGGTATCCATGCTAGGGCTTGATATTAAAGGAGCATTCGATAACATCTCAAAGGATAGGCTGTTATGGGTCCTGAGGAGAGAAGGGTTTCCTGACTGGATAGTAAGGTATATTGGCAATTTTATATCCCAGAGGCGAACCAAAATCCGATTTACAGGCCATACCAGTGACTGGATTCAAATAGAGGCAGGTATAACGCAGGGTTCACACCTCTCTCCGATACTCTTTCTGTTCTATATAAAGGAGCTTCTCGAATCTCTTCAGAAACCGGAAGACGGGTACATGGCTTTTGGATTTGTAGACGATACGACTCTAGTCGCATGGGGAAGGACGCCAGCGGAGAACTGCCGAATCTTAGAAAATGCTCATGATCGATGTTTGGAGTGGGCTCAACGGTACGGAGCGGCATTTGCCCCTGAGAAGTATCAACTAGTTCACTTTACCCGGAAGAAAAAGGCATCAAATTGTCTACAGGAAGGCATCAGTGTCGGAGAGATAAGAATCAACCCTAGATCAGAAATGAAGGTCCTGGGTGTACTGGTAGATAGCCGCCTACGTTGGGGCTCGCAGGTGGCTCAAGCGGCACGAAACGGAGAACTGGCGTATGGTGCACTCTCAAGGATTACTGCATCAACCTGGGGTCCATCTCTGCGTAAATCACGATTGGTATACTCTGCGGTAGTACGCCCAACAATGCTCTACGGAGCACAAATCTGGGGAAAGAAATTTGACAGGCAACCAATGTCAAAAAGTTTGTCGAGTAAGCTAGAAAAGGTACAAAACAAGTGTCTGTGCAAAATTACTGGGGCCTACAAACGAACTACTAGGCTGGCCCTCGAGAGAGAAGCTGAAATCCCACCAATCGACCTCCAAGTGCGAAGAACATCGTTGCTATACGGATTATCCACGAAGGATAGTGCTGTCACTGCCCAAATTTACAAGCATGTCGACAAAATTTGGCGCCAAATAAGAAGCCAGCGTCGCCGACATCAGAAAACCCCTGAATATGCAAGGCGGAAAACAGCCACAGAGATCACTCGCCAAGAAGCAACCGACATCATAAATCGAATTAAAATGGAAAACAAACTTGCAAGTGAGTCGCGACGGAACCATAAGGATCGGGCACAAGAGCCGCGCAGAGCACATCTCCATAAGTGCCCGAAAAAATCGATTGGTAAATGGATAAAGTTAGAGTGGCAGCGACGGTGGTCAAGATACAAGGGCAACCGTTCAGCTGAGACGTGGAAAACTCCATGGCATCGGAAAACCTTGAAGTTATACGAAGGGCTCAAAAAACATGAAGCTACAGCAGTGATGCTACTGCGAACTGAAGTAATTGGCCTGAACTCTTGGCTGGCATCGATACGAGTCCCAGGAATTTCCCCTCGATGCACATGTGGTGAGCGGGCACAGACAGTGAAGCATATTCTGTGTTATTGCGGTGAACATTCAGCATTACGCTCAGAAATGTTTCGTAGAGCAGGGACCTCATCCTTCCAACGACTGCTACAGACCCCCCGGGGATGCCATGCAGCTGCTCGAATGCTCATATCTACTGGGCGCTTGCAACAGTTTGCCGTTGCAGACAAAATTGAACACGAGGTACCGGACCTCATTAAAACTCCGAGCTTAGACTGAGTTTTCTCTTCCTCGAATGTGGGGATAATGGAACATGCGGGCGAGAAATATTCCAAGGATGATTGACACCTTACGTGTAACTGAATGGGGTGTGTACGAGTGGCGGGACAACGGGTTTTGCCCAACTGGGCTTTTTCCCTCAACAACATGGCCATCCGTCCTCATGGCACTATGTACATAATAGAAGCTAGATAGGACAGTAAGCAAGAATCTATATCTATATTTATATTTATTTATTTACGATTAACGCCAAGCAGGCTCACGGGATAATCCCGGCCTCGGGCCTCCCTAGGGGCACTTGGCGTGCCTGCGTAGTCCGAGGCTACCAGGCATATCAGGTTGTCTACTGACAGCATATATATCTACACAAACAATCCGAGACTCCAGGGTTGCTTGGGGCATCCATAATACCACAGCAAGTGTAACGCAAGAGGTGCTGGGAAAGAAAATCGCGGTACTCCACTTAAAATAGAAGTTCATGTATGTGGTTTGTCCCCTATAAGGAGCAAAACGGGAAAGGAAATGAGAAAATAAAGAAAGTAAAATGCTTTTGAATCGCAGCTAGTGAGTGCGGGTTAGCGGCAGGTTCAGTCATAAATGCGCTGATCCGTGATCCATTTATGTAATGCTTTTGCACCCTCAGTCGAGCCAAGAGACCATTTCACAATATCTGACTGGTTTTGTCTGGTAGAGTTTCTGGGGCGCCCACAGCTTCGACTCAGAAGTTGACACGAAAACGGGTGCTCTGGTGACTTCTCTTGGCCGCATGAGCAGTAAAGATCGGCATCGCTATGTTTGAATCGTCGGTGATATTCTGCAAAATCACCATGTCCTGAGCGGGCAGCGAGCAGCCTGCCAAGACTTCGTCTCGGGAGTAGGGATATTTCTGGGGGTAGCTTAGAGTTCATCTTGATCCCAAAATCCAGGTACCGTCTAGGCGCGTGTTGGCTCCAATAGAGTGTGAGTCTTTCTTGATAAGACTCCTCCAGAATCATTTTTGACCGCGCTATAGTAGTTTTCGTAATTTCTATTGGGAGACCGGAGGCCTCTTTCGCTAGTGCGTCTGCTCGCTCGTTTCCAGCTATTCCTTGGTGTCCGGGTATCCAGCGTACTTGCACAGTACCAAGTGCGGTAGCTTCGGCTCTTTCTCTTTCTGACCAGGAACTTCGGAGTCTCTGGAAGTCTAATATCCGTGTGGAACTAGTCGGAGTGGGAACACCGCTATGAAGACGCATCGCAGCTTCTTCGTTATCTAGACATACGGCTACGTTCTTCGCAAAGCGGGACATCCAGTGAGAACAAGCCGCCTGAAGACCTTCGACTGCACCGACGATTTCCGCATCATACGCTTGAGCCGTGCGTCCTAAAGGAATTCGTCCGCATATTATTTCTTGAGAGCCGCGAAATACGCAATAACCAGCCCCTGCGTTTCCATGTTTGTCCAATGCACCATCAGAAAAACAGTTAAATCCAGTGGGCTGCGCCGCCGCGTCCAAATTTGGTAGGACTCGAAGCCATTTCGGCGCCCAGACGCCCCAATTTGTTGCCTTATGTAATCGCGGTCTAATATGCGCCAGGGCGGTTCGTCGATGTCTGCAGATAGCTCAGGTGATTGTCTGCATCGTATCCAGGCGAAGTGAGTGGAGTTCCATCTAAGCCTCAGAGGGTGGTTGGGGTCGGCCGCAGCAATTCTGATAGCTAGGCGGTCATGTATACGATCAAGCCAGGCCGAAGCCGGACCCCATCCTGTTTCGCGTAGGAGCGCTGGAATGGGAAACGTTTTTATGCACTGGGAGCACTGCGCGTGCTGCACGGTTGATAGCCAACTGTATCTGATTTAGTGCCCACTTGGAAGTCTGTGGTCCATACCATGTTTCAGCCCCGTAGAAGAGGGTAGCAAAGGCACACCCCTGAACAGCCTGTCGTAGCAGAGCGGATGAGATGCCGCGGATAGTATTACAAAGTCGTCGTACGTGATCGGTTACCACATGGGCTCGCTGACAGGCACATCTTACATGTTGCTTGAAGCTAAGCTTCCTGTCAAACAGAATCCCTAGCCATTTAAGAGCTTCTTTAGGTCTGATTTCAGTGTGTTCGATCCATAGGGGGGGCTCTTCAAATTTCCTTTTGTTGTGGAAATAAATAAGCTCAGTTTTCTTCTCGTCAAATGTAATTCCATTTTCTTTGGCCCAGGCTTGTGATAAATTGAGATGCTTCTGAAGCTTACTATGGCAGTCTTGTAGAGATTTAGCTGAGGTGAAGAACGCCGCATCGTCGGCATAGCCAAATCTTCCATGAGAGAGTCGAAGTAGAGGCTCCATGTATAACAAAAACAGGATTGGTTATACGGGGGATCCCTGAGGCAGCCCACAAGTCACAGGTAGGGGATCAGTCGTTATCTGGTCGAGGCGGATACGTACAGAACGCCCAGAGAAGAAGGACGAGACCCACATTATAATGCAATTAGGCCAGCCTTGTGAGCGTAGCCGGTGAATTAGCTGGTTTCAAAGAATCCCGTCGAAGGCTCCTTTTACGTCAACGGTGACCAAGCCTGTAACTTTCCTTTCATTCCAGGCACGGCGAACATCACAGAGGAGAGCTGTGGTTAGATCAGAGGCAGATCTTCGACTTACGGCACTACATTGGTTGCGCGCTATAATTTGGAGCTTAAGTGCCCAATACGATATACGCCGGGCGATGAGCCGCTCAAGGCTCTTGCCCAGGCACGATAAGAGAGCTATAGGTCTATAAGATTTCGGAATCGAGCGGTCTCTCTGACCGGGCTTTGGGAGAATAACTATAGTGGCGCTTTTGAAAGCGTGGGGATGAATTCCGAGTTGGATGCAACAGTTGAAGAGATTGGTGATTCTGTCGCCCAGAACTGGCCATGCCAAGCGAAGATAGGCTGTGGTGAGCTCATCTTCTCCGGGAGATGTCGACGTAACTTGGCATGTGGCTTTAAAGGCTTCTCCGTTGAAGATTGGCTGCCACGGGATGTTTCGTTGTGGTACTGCAGGAGTTTCAGGGGGAATATCTTCGGCCTCAAGATGGCGGCATAAAAGGGCCTTGTGAAGAAGTCTAGCTTTTTCTTGAGGATCGTGTATTACTTCGCTACCCTCCTCCCAGCGAAGCGGCGGAGATTGATATCTCGGAGCTGGATTGTGCCAACGCACAACTTTATAAGCCTCCGGTAAAGACTTAGTTTCCGCGATCATTGAATTCCAATATGCCTTTTTTGCTTGCCGTACGCTTTTTTGAAGCTCGCGCTTTTCCCAGGTTGCTGGGCCTTCCTGACGTGCTCTGCGATATGAGTGTGCCGCGAATCGACACTCGTCGTTCCACCATGGGGTACCGTATCGTCGTGTTCTTTTCCTTGGGCAAGCTCCCGAAAGCGCTGTACGAAGATTCTCAACAATATTACTCACTTCAGTCTCCAATTCATCTTGCGATAGGATCGGGACGGAGGGGTAACTAGTGCCGAGGAACTGGACGAAGAGTTTGTTGTCTAGAGATCTGTATTGCAGCTTATTGACACCCTTGTTCTGAATAGTCCAGCGCAAAGTCGTGACTAGTGTCTCGTGGTCTGAAGTTGAGTGCAAGTCAGGACAGACCTCGCACTTAGCACTGTTGTCCGAGCAGAAAGCAAGATCAAGGGTTCCACCACGGTTATGTGTAGGGGTCTCTGTAGGGTTCAGGAGTTTTAGGCCCCTGCTCTCGTACCAGTCAATGAGATCAGAGCAGGATCTCTGGGCGTACAAGATCGAGGAATCCCAAAGTGGGTGTCGCAGATTGAAATCTCCACCAACAAAAAATGGACTATCTGTACAACTTAGTAGAGAGGTGAGCCCTCCTCCAGTATTGTCTGACCCTGTGGGGGCATTGTAAATATTCCAGATCGGGAGCCTCCTATTTTCGCAAGTGATGATTGTTTTTACAACATCCCTGGACATGTCGCAGGCCACCTGAAAGGGTTTTAGTCCAGAATCTTTACGTATGTAGGTAATGACTCTCGGCCGTGAGCTCCAGGTCGATAGTGGAGAAAAGGTTTCGAAGTCATAATTTGACTTGGTTCTCCGTACAGATAGGTCTGAGTGCGTCCACGGTTCTTGAATCAGTATAATTTCAAATCGATTTTCTTGCGCACATGATAGCGCGATATCATGGGCAGAGGATGACCTCCCAACGTTTACTTGCATGATGCGGATAGGAGCTTCTTTGTGTTGGTTTCGTCTCCTAGGCATATTTAATTTTGGGGGAGGGTGCTTTCGGCCCCGGAATTTGCACTAGGGTTTGGAGAGGGGTTGTTCGTTATTTGGTTGTTTGCTTTGATAAATCCTCTTTTCCCAGCCATTCGAATGTGCTTGAGTTGGGCCCCCGTCGGACGGACAATGACCCCATTCATGCGGCGAGGTCGGGCGGGACAGGAGGTATCTGTGGAGCTGTGGGGACCCCGGCAGTTTAGGCACATGGGAGACTTTTCATAATTGCCTATATGAGCATCTGCACCACAATTCTGGCATTTTGTCGTTCGAGCACAAGTACGGGTTGCATAAAAGCCGTGACATTTAGAGCATACCGGGATTTGTTGTCGCTTTCTAATCCTCTGCACAGATACAGCTTCCCCAAAAATACGGAGTCTCGGGGGAAATCTTCCTGCCTGAGATTCTGGGACACATATTCGGATGTAGCCATACGGCTCGTCATTCTGGGAGCGTCGTGTCCAATTCATATATCTAATGGGAACAAGATCTCGGACGAAAGCAAGTTCTTCCTGTAGGAGACCGTCCATTGGGTCACGTAAGCCGTCGAGACAGCGTACTCTTTTCTGTATTGGACCAATCACAAATGTTGACCAAGTCTCTTGTCGTTCTACTCTTGCATTTCCAAACCTCTCTTCAATAGCGGTTTTCGCCTGCAGAATCTCGGCTGCTTTGGCAGCAGTTGGTGCTAGGATGGCTACTCCAGATGGGACGGACCATACATCCGAGACTAGTGAGCTATCGGGGACCAGTTTCTGTATCGATTGACATAGTTCGAATGTCCCAGTTTTTCGGGCTTCGTGATCTGGATCAAGGCGAATCATTATCCGACAATCTTCTTTACTCTGCCCCTGCGGTGGGGACGCTCTCAAAGCTTGTCTTTTTACTGAGTAACTTTTGGGTTCCGAGCTCTGGCCGGCAGCTCTCTCTGCCCAGGAGGGCTTTTTTACTTCAATTGTGGCTTTTGTTGCAATGGGAGCTGAAACGTAGACGCGTTGTCCACGCATTGCCCGAGACGCACCATCTGCCAGGAGTGCGAGAAAGTCCGCTCCTACTCCCGGGTGATTTATTTCAAGGTTTTGTAGGTAGTCGTTGGTAAGTTCTAGGAGACCCTTGATGGCATTCATAAGAGTAGCAGAGCTGCGCTTATCCTCGGTAGTAGCACCTTCGGTAGGAGATAAGACGTTCTCGTGAGTACTATCCGCTTTTCTTTTTGCATGATCTTTCGAACTATCTTGCTGGGTTTCATTGAGAACACTGTCGGTGTCTTCATGTAACAGCTGGGTATCTGCTAGTCCCTGTAGCCTACGCTAGTAAGCGCAGGCACCTGATTAATATGTAACACGACATAAGCAATGGACGTGCTACAACAAAGTCACTCAGTAATGTTACAGGACGGGGTGTCGAAACAGATCCACATAACTCGAGACCCAGGACTACACGGGCTACGTTCGCTAATGCCAGATATTCAAGATCTTGATGATACATGTAGTTGAAGACAACATGACAACCAAGAAAGCCCACGTACATGTATATAGGTTTAGATTCAACCTCTAGTAGTAGCTTTCTCTGCATAGTTTTAATTATCAATTATACTTATCTACCTAACTGCTCAGGTGTTCGGTACTTAAGCTGTGACACTTCACTCATTGAGTCATCACTCGGATAGTCCAAAGGCGTATAGATTCCTTCTGCTGAGCTCTGCACTTCGTTGATTGCTCTTTCGATCCCCTTGGCCTTGCGGCGGGTCTCGATAGAATAGGGTGTTGAGCGGGTTGATTTAGTCTCAATGCCGGTCTTGCCCAACGTTGCTTTCGGCTTGGAGACGCGATTCCCGGCGTCCGGAGGGTCAGGAGGGAGCGCGCGCTTCATGGGCAGCGGCGCCATAATCTCGCCACAAGGGTAACGAGATCTAGATAGGGTATGGAAGTTGAAATTATCGGTTATAATCGTGTGAAGTAGAAATGAAGCTGCTTATAATTAGCTTGAGAAAAAGGAATAAGCGGTACTAAAGAGATCATCACGTGGACGTCATTTCTCAGTCTATTAAAGTTCTATATCCAGCATGAGATACTCGCCAAACAGCAATTTGGAGCTCTACCCATACGTTCGAGCGTAGACCTAACTACATGCCTTACACACGACGTCGAAGCTGCTTTAGCCAGAAATGAAACAGCAACAGTAGCCACGCTTGATATCAAAGGCGCTTTCGATGCTGTTCTACCCGGACGGCCAGTACGACGCCTTAGAGAACAGGGTTGGCCGGTTCAACTTTGCAGTTGGGTTGCTTCATTTGCCACAAACCGCAAAGTTTGCATCCATATGGATGGGGAGCTAGGAGAACCAAGACAAATAGACTGCGGACTCCCACAAGTCTCTCCAGTATCACCAATTCTTTTCATGCTAAACATCGCCCCTCTTTTCAAGTTAGATTGTCTTGAAAATGTCTTCGGATATGTGGATGACGTTGCAATCCTTAATACTTCACAACCCCTCCAAGAAAACTCAGAAAAAATTGGGTCTACTATAAACCAGGTCCTAGTTTGGGGCATCACTGAAGGAGTGACTTTTGACTTAGTGAAATCAGAGCGCTTATATTTCTCACGAAGGAACAGGGATAAGGAAGCGAGACCTCCTATTGTCACAAGTCACTTCGTTATCTCTGAGAGTGCCCAAAGGCCGTACCTCAAATGGCTAGGATTACACTTCGACAAGAGGCTTACCTTCAAGAAGCATGTGCATATACAAACGGCTAAAGCTCTCAAAGTTGCACATGCCCTTCGCTGCTTTGGTAATACGCTGCGGGGGGTTCTACTCAATCTCTCAAGACATGCAGCTGTAGCATGTGTTCTACCTATTGCCTTCTTTGGAGCCGATACCTGGTAGCCTGGAAGAACAAGAAGTAAGGGTAGGAAAATAGTGAGCAACCAAGTCACATCTGATATTAAGATGCTTGACAAAGTAAACATATTAGCTGCTAGGGCCATTCCGGTATTTTGCACCACTCCTAACGCGGCTCTCTTTAAAGAAGCCGGTATCCCTCCGGCCGAGATTGCACTCGACACAATAAGCATAAGAGCAGCTATACTGTCAGAGTAGTGACCTGCACGTGAATCGATGGCGAAAGGCTGAAGACTGAAGGCTGAAGATCGGAAGGGCGGAAGCGCAAGGCTGAGGTATGGAAACTCAAGGGCCGAAAAGGTAGCTCTAGACTAATGCTGAACGTGCAATAAAGGAGTTAGGGAGCGGAGGTAAAGACAAGAGATTAGGAACTGAAGAAGTCTGAGAGCTGAAAGACACTGAAGACTGAAGGTGACAAACTTGAATTCTATAGTCTCGAGATGACAGAAAACTAAGCGTAAGGAGCTCATC
This sequence comes from Podosphaera xanthii, assembly GCA_028751805.1. Lineage (NCBI taxonomy): Eukaryota > Fungi > Ascomycota > Leotiomycetes > Helotiales > Erysiphaceae > Podosphaera > Podosphaera xanthii. The sequence continues at coordinate 494,352 of JAPWIX010000019.1, forward strand.
TAGCAATCAGTGCCCTACTATATATCCAGAATAACATCTCAAACTACTAAAAACATCTTGTCACACTAAAGGAGAATATTGGGAGAACTCCTAAAACACCGGAGTTCCTCCGATACCAAATACAACACCGGAATACATGAAGCCAAACTATTAAAAACATCCGACGCTATTCCCCTGACCTAAAACACAACTTAAACAAAAGTCGAATCGGGGTACGAACTCTAACATATACGTACACATAGATTAGATCCACAACACCCTTTGTTTCTGCGGGCAAAATCTTCTTTACTACTGCCCCCTAAGACCAGATTTGACCGATCATGCAGGAAAATACTACTTTCAGAACAGCTTGACCCTCTGATAAATCCGCCTTGGGAGCGCAAGGAGAACTACCAAGAATCTCTCTTATGTATAGGGGCCATCTCTGGATCTTCCAGGAAAAGTGCAGAAGATTTCCGCGATTTTATAGATGATATCCCAAAAAACGACATATTAGTCTACACAAATGGGTCAAAACTTTCGGATGGTAACTCAGGTGGTGGATATGTCATTTATCAGCTTGACCTCCAGATAGGTTCGGGGGCTTTCCCCCTCAGTATGTACCAGGAACTATTCGATTCTGAGGTATATGCAGCCTCAAGAGGTATCGAGATTGCCATAGCCCTTCCCACAGCACGCTTCGCGAATAATTTATGGATTTTTGTTGATGATCTCGAGGTGGCAAGACTTTTACTGACCAAACCATCGAACACGTCATCAGAATATCCTACCTTAATTTCCTGAAGTCAGCGGAGAAATGGAAGGATCAAACCAGGCTTCCTCACACAATCTCAAGCCAGGTCAAAATTAGATAGGTCCCCAGTCACTCGGGAATAGAAGGAAATGAAATCGCAGACCATGACGCAAAGAGAGGGGCAACTATCACTCCATTGGAAGAACCGAAATTTTCATTGGCGGCACTAGAAAAATGGCACGCGACATAGATGTCACAAGCCAGGGATATTTAGTGGAAAGAACATACCCAAAAGTCATACGAAAATCTAGGAATCAGAGATGCTCCAAGCTTTCCCAAAGAGCTTCTCTTAAGTCGGAAATCATTTGACATAGTTATTGCTGCCAGAGCGGGGGATGGAGATTTTGCTGCCTATCATACCTGTATGAATATTAGTGTTAGGGAAGGAATAAAGGGGGCAAAAAGAAGTGATTTATTGTTTATCACCTGATTATACTAGTGCGCCACGGATGCTCAATGTAGTTGTCATTCGCGTTGGGAATAGGAGGGGAGAAAAAAGTTTTTCATTTTAGAATTCAAAAACATACTTATCTATTTCATACTATCGTGCTAGCACAATCTCATACCGGTGATATACGCACAATACCCATTTCAAACACGAGGAAGCCAAAACATCCTGTCGCTGCGGTTTTGTAAAGAAACCCACCCACTTTTTATTTTGTTGCATTCTCTGACGTCGTGGTGGCCGTCCCTCGGGGCCTATTCATCAACTCATCCCGAAAACTACTTGGAACTTCCGAAGGGTCATTCATTTTGAGTAAATGGCTGGAAAGCACACGGTTTTTCAAAGACATCAGCCCTCGATGAGAGATAGATTGATTTCCTAATGTGAAATTTTACTGAATTTTACTTTAGAATTTTTTGTTTTCTTCTGTCAGCAGTTTTAAATAACGTAGTGCAGCTTTGTAATTCTTAATTGAAAAAGTCTTGTATTCTAGGGCCCAGATCGTAGCGTCCTTTGTCCTGCGAAATTGATAAAAGATCGTGTGCTTTTATGTCACATGACTTTAGTATAGACGTAAAATAATAACATTATCATCATGTACAAACTTGGCCCATTGGAATACTCCCCCTCTAGAAGGACTGGACGGTCCTGTGGTCACTCCTGAAGCAAAAGCTCAAATTTTTCATAGGACTCTCCTAAGTAGGCACTCCGACTTAGAAGACATACCCATTGATGTACCATCTGTTCCAAAACAGAATTGTAACGAAACCTAGCTGGTTGTGATGAAGTCGATTGAATGAATTACTATGTAGAAGAAGAATCTAATTATTATTATTATTATTATTATTATTATTATTATTATTATTATTATTATTATTATTATTATTATTATTATTATTATTATTATTATTATTATTATTATTATTATTATTATTATTATTATTATTATTATTATTATTATTATTATTATTATTATTATTATTATTATTATTATTATTATTATTATTATTATTATTATTATTATTATTATTATTATTATTATTATTATTATTATTATTATTATTATTATTATTATTATTATTATTATTATTATTATTATTATTATTATTATTATTATTATTATTATTATTATTATTATTATTATTATTATTATTATTATTATTATTATTATTATTATTATTATTATTATTATTATTATTATTATTATTATTATTATTATTATTATTATTATTATTATTATTATTATTATTATTATTATTATTATTATTATTATTATTATTATTATTATTATTATTATTATTATTATTATTATTATTATTATTATTATTATTATTATTATTATTATTATTATTATTATTATTATTATTATTATTATTATTATTATTATTATTATTATTATTATTATTATTATTATTATTATTATTATTATTATTATTATTATTATTATTATTATTATTATTATTATTATTATTATTATTTTGAATTTGATTTTGATTTCATTTAACCCGATCAGGCACCCTATGGGTCCATGCAGGTGTCTTAAACTTTAATATTTACAAAGGAGGAAACCTTTCGGTGAAAACCCCCTAATTCTGCCTGTCTTGTCTCTTTCAGGTTTCCAAGTTATCCTTCAGGAAGTGCTATTACACTGTTCATCCAGTGTGAATACCGATCAGCCTATCCTTTGCCCACTCGCTTCACAGTAACTTTCATAGCTGTCTCAACTTCTCCTGCAAGTCGAAATTGTTCAATCCAGTCTTGGGTTAGGATCCACTGCGTGATTCTAGCCATGTCTGCGGGGCTATTCATCATGGCTTCGAAGGATCTGTCTTTGGCTCGCCGCAGCACCTCTCCTCTTCCCTTAGCCCATTGAGGGCACATCATTACCATATGTCGAATGTTTTGAGTCGGGTATCCACACTGGGATATGGGGCTTTCCACTCCGGGGATCTTTCTTCGATACAGATAAGCGTTGAGTCCAATGTGCTCGCTTCTCATCTGGGTAGCGATACTGCTCTGGGCCCTGCTAAGGTTGTGGTGTATGGAGGAGGGTGAACCTTTATAGGTTAATTTTTTCTTGCCAGAGTTTGGGTCGGTGGCTATGTTTGCCGCTTTCCAGGATTCTGGATCTGCCGGTGCTCGATGGCCTGTATGTCGCACCCTGTTTTAGCAATTCCAGGAGTCCTTCCACTCCTGGAACGCTGCTATCTTGCCCGCCTTTTTCTGTCTGGCCTCACTTTTCTCCTCTCCACAGATTCCGGCCCATTCATCTATATCCTTTTTCTTGTTCGCAGCATGCAACTTGTCTCTCCCGCTAGCGGGCAGCTTGATCTTATTGCATGCTGATAGTATTGTATGTTGAACAGGTAGTTTCTCTGATAGTCCGGCGTATTGGACCCTCCTTTGTTTCAGGTAGATTTCGATAGGGGGCACGGAGGATTCGTGTTCTAGGACTCTATTACTGGTAGAATTGTATGCACCTGTGACAATTTTTAAGCATTTTCTTTGGATACTTCTGAGAGGTTTCACTATCCTTTCGGGTATTTTACCCGCTGGTCCGGCCTCGGCCCATATCGATGACCCATACGTGAGGGCCGGTCTCACTATCGTGTTGTACAACAGCTTAGACTTCTTGAATGTCGCACCCCAAGTGGACTGTGCTAGTCTACTTATCGACTGCATTTAGGTGTGCGATTTTTGTTGCACCTTCTTTACATGAGCACCCCAGTGGAGCTTCGGGTCGAAGTAGATCCCTAGAATTCGAAGGGAAGACTGAGGCGAGGTGAGATGTCCTTGTATATTGACTGTTGCTTGGAGGTTGTGTCTCTTCCTTGCTCTTGTAAAGTGCATTAGTTGATATTTTTCGGGCGCGAACTTCACTCCGTGCTTTTTCGCCCACGTCTCACAGATGCCATGTTGCTCCTCTAACTTTCTGCAGTTCTCTTCCGTAGAATTTGACCACGTTAGTATATTTGTGTCGTCAACGAATCCTACTGCTGTGGTTGATGGGGTCTGTAGCATAGGTAGTAGTGTGCTGACAAAAAACAGAAAGAGGATTGGGGACAAGGACGAGCCTTGTGGTATACCTGTGTTAGTTGGGATCTGAGCTCCTTTGAATGTCCCAAGGATGACTGAGGTAGTTCTTTCTTCTAGGAAAGATTTTACGAATTGTCTGATCCACCTTGGGATACCCTTTTCTCTTAGGTTGTGGATAAGTCTTTCGTGGGAGACGTTATCAAATGCACCTGAAGTGTCAAGACTCAGAAGAGATGCGACCCTTTTTTTGTCTTTTCCCCAAATCGCGTGAATTTGTTCTGTAAGAAGCTCTACTGCCGAAATCGTGGACCTCTTCGGTCGAGCACCCATTTGCTCCTCCGGAAGAAGGTTGAAGTCTTCAGCAGCTTTGGAGATGCGATTGGCCACCAACTTCTCCAGGAGCTTGCCCATAGTATTGAGAAGCGCTATTGGTCGATATGATTTGGGAGTGTCATATCTCGGTTTCTGTGGCTTCTGGAGAACGATTGTGGTCGATTCTTTAAACCCCTTTGGATGATATCCAAGGGAGAGGTAGGCGTTAAAAAGTTCTGCGAGATCTTTACTTAGAGTGGTCATGCATTCCTTTAGGAGTCGATTTGGGATGTCGTCTGGACCGGGGGCCTTGTCGTTCGGTAGTTTTTTAAGGACTTCTTCAACTTCCGCGTGGGTAATGGTGAAAGAAATGTTATCCAGCTCTGCAGGGTAGATAGTCCCGGGTATGTCGTTCATTTCTGCTGCCATGGGTTTGGGGAAGAAGTAGTCTGCCATGACTCTGGCTATGTCTGAGGCGTCGGTGTAGATGACGCCGTTTGCGTCTTTGATATCCGATATTTGGGGTAGCCTCAGTCTTTCTTCTGGATCTTTTGTTGCCCATTTGGCAAGCTTCCAAATTTTTGTCGGATCTCGGGATGCCTCCGAAACTGTTGCCCTCCATCCTATGGTTTTGGCTCTTTTTATCAAGGCCTTTTTCTTGCTGGTGGATTTTACGTATTCTATCCAGCTTTCTTCTGAATTTTGTTCCTTCCACTTTCTCCTTGCCTTTCGCGTTTCTTTCACAGCCTCGGAGCATTGAGGGGTCCAGTATGGTTTAGCAAAACTTGACGGTCTAGCTAGGGGTATTGTTTCCTTGACTGTTAGTTGGATAGCCTTAGTCACGAACGCCACTCTCTGATCGATAGCTTCCCGAGAGTTTAACTGAAGTTTTTCTACATTCAGCTCCAGGAGGTTGGCAGCTAGTCTTTTATTCACTGCTGTCCAATCTGCTTCTTTCCATTGGGGTCGGGGACCCGGTTCTCCTCTGATTTTTGGTTGGATTGACAGCTGTGTTGAAATTGGAATATGATCTGAGGAAGCTTCGAGTTCGAGCGCCGGCTGGCAGGAAGTGATTGTGTCTTTGTGAGAATTACATCTCAGACTCTATCATGCCCCATTACATCGCCAAGTCTGAGGGAGCAGTATGAGAAATAAGTTTCACCTCTAAACATACGCTAGAGTGGAATTAGGGCGTTAATATTAGTTTCATCAGTTGTTATGTGGTCCGTGTTATCTCAGTCGAGATTTCTCAACGTCGCGCTCATCATCACATCACGTCTCAGGTACGCGACATCTTGTGTTAAGAACTTTTGTTTCAGCTCTGGTTTATCAACAGAGGTTTCAGTCAGCGACTCATATGCCAATTTCGAGTCGGACATATTACAGTTTGTTCTAATGCTGGAATGCTCATGAAACTAGAAGAATATAGATATATGTACCTTAGAAGGCTTTATGGGGGGACAGAGAAGAATGAATACCAGATTTGACATCACCAAATTCATCATTGTTGAACTCGTTTTTATCGTTATAATTTATCTCTTTACAACTTCTTGAAAAGGCAGGAACTTTTCTAATCTTCATTTAACTTTTATCCTCATCCTTTTCTCACTTTTCACCTCACAATTTCTAATAGTCTTCTAGTTCTTTTGATATGAAAACAAGCTCTAGTGTGCTTTGACTCCCCCTACTGCTCCAAGTAATAGTTCCCTCTGGAAGTACTAGTTCCATGTCTCTATTTCTTAGAATTTTGATCAATTCGTCTGCTAATCTGTGGTGACTTAGTACCGCTTGTCCTCCCCATCTAGGGTGGTGTAGATTGAAGTCTCCCATGAGAATATGTGGTCCCTCTTTCGAGAAAAGCTCAGGGAGAAATTTTAAAGTACCTAAGTCTCTGCTACTATGGGAGAGGGGTGGTGCGTTATAGATGTTGTTTAAATAAAAATTTTCCGCCGTTGGTCTGGATGCTAATAGAGGTGATATCTCCATCTGCTCCCACTGGAGGTTTTTCCATTCTCCACTTATCAACTTCCAGGTACTTGCTCACGTATATACATGTCCTAACTTTGTGGCTATCCGGAAAGACCAGATGGTAGGCAGGGTGATTGATGGATGTTTTTTCTGTTGGGTGGCACCATGGCTCCTGTAGGGCCACCACATGGTGCTTTAAGGGGTTTAATTCTTTGAGGAAGTGTTGCTGAACTTTGTTTTTGCTCTTGTTCACGTTGTACTGTATGATAGTCAAAGTATTGGTGTTCTTTATATCTGCATCTCGCACTGCGGTGCTTCACTTACCTCTGCAGTATATTCCCGTGTCACAGTCCGGGGTTCATTTTGGATGACTTGTGTTGGCGCGTTGGCGGATGTCAGTATTTTCGCCCACGCGGTAGACATATCGGGGACAGCCGGAGTTTTCCGAGGTCTGCCAGGACCACGGCGGGCAATGACTTCGCCATCTACCCCAATTACCTGTGCACCTGTTGTGCCTATCCTCCTCTTTCTTGACCTTACGATTTGCCAATTGCTCTCGGAGTCTTTTGGTGGGGTTTCTTGGTGCCTGTAGCTTCCTGGGTCTTGGGTCCGGTTTAAGGCCGCCTTAGCTTTCGCCGCTAGTTTGGCTGGGCAACTTTGATGCCATGAAGCGTGTTTTCTCCCGCAATTACTACACCTGACTTCTGGAGTACCAGTACATTCCCTGGTGTTGTGAGTCCCTGCACATTTGCCGCATTTAGACTCGGCTGAGCACATCTTCGCAATGTGTCCGTATCTCTGACAGTTGAAGCATTGTAGAGCACGGAATCCCAAACGGAAAATCTCGGTTGCTTTGAGTTCGCAACGCCACATAATGCCCTTGTTTATAGCTCTATCTGCGTGTTCTGCTTGCTGGAACCATAAGATCAATGATCCAGCAGTTTTTCCTGGTTGGCGGGTTTTCTTCAGCCACGCCGCTCTTTGTATTTTTATGCCCTGCAAATAGAATTGATTCGATTTTTCTAGCTCATTGATATGTTCCGTGTTTCCTGGATCGTAGGACAGGGGCATGTCGTGGACTAGTACCTGGTAAGTTTGGAAAGCTATTTGGGCAGTGGGGGCCAGTTTCGTTGTCCATCCTTTCTGGTTTTCCATCATCTCCTTAATTTCCTGACCGGCAAAGTAGACTCTCACTTGTCCATTCATCATCTATTTAGCGCCAATCACTTCTTTTATGTCGAGTTTCTTTACAAGTTCTTCACTGGAGAGCTTGGCAATCTCCTTTTTTTCTCCTTCATCTTGGATCCTGATTATGGCTCCGGGTGCTTGAGGCTTACTTGCAACGTTGGCCCATGATTGACCTTGCGTACGGGCCAGTCCATGGGTTTGGGAGATGGTGGTTTTGATAGACTTGATTTCTTGTAGAATTTTGGCCATGTTTGAATTTTCATCTACGCGGCTATTCTTCGGGTTAAGAGGCGGGTGAGCTTTTGGCTTCCTGAGTTCTTCGATAACTTGGATGGCTTCTTCAATAATCATCTTGTATACTCTGCTGGGAAGCTCAGGTCCTTCAAGAATCTTCCTGTACTTTATCAGAGCGATTCCCACGTGTTACGGGCTGCGCCTTAGCCTCAATTGTTGATCATGTGTTATGAATTACTAATCACATGTCATGTGATCTTAACTGTTGCTATAATCGGTTCGATGATTGTTATAAGAGCTACTCTGACTAAGTACACCTACCCCTAGTTTTAAAGATAATGACTCACGTCAATCTTCGAGTTGTACCCGTTACAGAACTTATCAGGAAAAAGAGCTGACGTTTGAGAAGTAAGTCGTGTGGTGTAGAATTACTTGTATATTATGGTTCTCCCTCTAGACTCATTTAGAAATCTATATAGAAAATAGACTGCATTATGGCCAGCTTACTTTGTTACATTGTTTTGGTGATAGCCCATCACATATTTTCTATATCTCTATTACTTTTTCAATTTTTAATAAATAAGAGACATCAACAGATTCATTGTCGTATATGTACAGCGTCCCCGACTTTGACGACCACTCAACCGACGACAACATATCTCGAGTCACAAATCCAGAAAACGACTCATTTAAAGAAGATTCGCGAGCTCCAACACCAGAGAAAAGCTCAACCGAATACGAATCAGTTTTTTCCGAAGAAGACCAAATAATGGCTGACCATGATATGTCAGGTCAACGCCTTCCGGCTATGGAGCAACATAGTGTGCCCCAGAGGCCCTCAGAGCAACCCAGCCAACCCGAACTCGAAACTGACAATATTCCTCATCTAACTCCCTTGCAGTATCAAGCCCTCAAAAGGTTGATCTTGGCAGAAATCGAAAACCAAAATTCACAGCCATATCCAATATCTCAATCATCTCAACAACCTCCATCACAACCTTCATACCACAGTCTTCCAACCAAACAGCCTAGCCAATGGCCAATCTGGGATGGTTCAACAACTTCTTTAAATGCCCACCTGTTGAATTATTTGGTAGGAGTTTTGCCTGACTTGCGAGTATGGCAGAGAAGGTTGCTTAGAGGAGAGTATGATTAAGTATTTAGAGTTTGATATGGATCTTAATGTAGATGATTGATGAATTGATCTGATAAGATAGAATAGTAAGATGTGGTAATATTTGGTAATGATCTACAATGTGCGGCAGAAAACCCTCCATTTATACCCTTGTGAGGGTCAGGACCCTTGCTAATGACTCGGGCTCTTGCCCTTGTATAATTACCTTACTATCTGTGCGGCGTTGGATGACGTGGATCAGGATGTTGTGGCGCAAGGAGTTCTCGCTTACATTAGGTAACAATTTCTAAGCGCTAGCTATCATTACGATGATCCTCGTCTAAATAATGATCATCGCTTACTTACCCAATTTGGATGATAGCTATGTCCGCGTATATTGGGGAATATTAAGAAAGCTTCCAGAAAGTTCTAAAACGGTTTGTTGGCATCCTAAGGCGTGGAGGTTATTCTAGCATCTTCTATGTGTTATTGCAAGTTCTAATACTATGGCGTTCGGAAGGCTTCGGGGGTGATAGATCGGGATAACTATTTAAACCTGCGCTTTTCTCTTGTAGATAATCTCGATGCACTTCTTAGTTATTTAATTTACAATTTTAGAACCTCACTTTTGAGTTACTCGAGTTGGGCCTCTTACAACCCTAATTCGCTCGCTTAAAGCTCGGGCTGTCGTGACTCCTTGTACTTGGATCTTGATGGTTTAGCTTGGGTTTGATCTTGGTGAACAATCTCTTGAAATACTGAATACCTGGAACTCTGGGACACTGACAATACCAGATAATGTCACGTAAGCTTTTGTAACAAATGACAAGTGTAGATGTGGATAACCTGACTTCTTGAATCCTGACTAGACTAGATGCGTAGAATAAATACAAGACTGAAAGCTGGAGAGCTGTCAACTAGAAGGCCTAACCACTATTTATACATGAGTCTACCTAGTACATTCCCTAGTACTGGTTAATAGAACCCCATCCCATCGAACGCCAGCGAATATTGTAGAACACCCAAAATACCGTTGATTGAAATAGAATTCCATAGAACTATGCAATGCCTGGAGTTCAATCGTTGTTAATAACGATCAACAGGAAAAGTCCAACAATAATAACAATATTAAGTAATTAGTGACGATCGGCAAAATAATTTATCAACGTCATTGAAGCCATTGATGAAGATCGACAAAATGCATGAAAACTCACGCCAATTAATTAAAGACAATATGTGAATACAATTTATGCAAAAGAACTAAATGAATTCAAGCCGAAACGACTAGCTTCAGCGGGCCGTTCCGTGACACGGGCCGATTATTTCAACCTTATCAACCACAGCCCATGACATAACCTTCTTCAATAACCCGTGACATCATAGATATCGCAGTTATGCATTTAGCCGATGACAGTTCTATCGCACACTTTTCCTCGGGTATGCGCGAGTTGGACTTGTAATTCTCACACTCCTCCCTCAGATTTGTTGATGTTGTAAAGCATTGGCAAGTCTGGATTGATGTTGTCTGAGTCGCGCATTGCTAAAACTTGAGAAATGTTCTTTGAGCCCCAGTAAAACCATCAAAAACCTGATAGGAAAAAAATTGGGATGGAAAGGGTACTCTTTAACAATAATTGCCTACTGTCTAACTGTGGCTTGATTCTTCTTCAATAAGGTAAGCAATGTCTTCGAGATTAAGCTGTCTGAGAAAGTGCTGGTGTTTTTGTGGGCATAAGATTTTCGTTAAGCCATCGGCAGGCATATCAGCTGTAGGTATATATTGTATATCGAGCCAAAGCCGGTTAGTCTCCTGCCTCAGCCAATTTTGATGAACGTCAGTGTGTCGCAGTTTTGTCGCAACTTTGTCTGTTCTGCTGGTGGCAATGTCGACGGCCGCGGTGTTATCACAGTATAGTACTGTATCTTGTTCGGGGTTGAATTGTACTGACCTGAAAAATTTTTCCCACCACTTATGATGACTACCTGCTCTCGATAGTGCAGCTAACTCCGATTCCATAGTAGATTTAGCGACTGTGGGTTACTTCTTAGCTGCCCAGGCGATTGGCCCACCGAATAAACGGAACAAGTACGCTTCAGATGATCTACGTAATTGAGAATCGTCAGCAAATGCTGCGTCGCTGGCTCCATTAAAAACCTCCGCACATCCCGTTGATCCATGATACAGAATACCTCGGTAACGAGTACTGTACAAATATTGGATGCATCGGTTTGCACACGCTAGGTCATCTTGAGTAGGTTTGGTGAGCCTTTCAGCTAGCAAAGAATAAGATTTAGCCACATCTGGCCGTGTGTATATTGCAGCGTGCCCGATTGATCCAACTTTTGATTGATACTCGTGAATAAGATGTGGAGATGCGTCTGAGTTTTCGCTGGATGTATCTGTGGAGACAGGCGATTTGCCATTTGTTATGGGAAGTGGTGTTGACATTTTCGTTAAAAGGTCTAGATTATATTTGGCAGCCATATTAGCTATGTAGACATCTTGTAGGAGCCAAACCTTTCGCTGCGAGCGATTATGCATAATTCTGATCCCCAGGAAACGATCTGGTTCACACTCTCTCATCTGGAATGTTTTCATTAGTTTCTCTTTAAACTCATAGAGTTTTGCTTTATGTTGTGGAAGGGCGATCGAGAGAAAATCATCGACGAAGTAGAAATAGTAAATTGTGCCGTCAAACATTAAACAATCCACTCCAGAAATTTTATGAAAACCTAGATTTTCAAGTTCTTGTTCAACTGTTTTGGCCCATAGAAGTGGTGATCTCGGCAATCCATAAAGTGCTCGTTTTAATAAAATTTTCTTCCCTTCGATTTCATAGCCTGGAGGTAGATTACATATGACTATTTCGTCCAGCTTACTGTTGAGGAAGGCGTTGACTGCATCAAGTGAGATGATTTCCATATCGAATGCAGCCAACAAAGACATTAGGGCGCGAAAGGTGCCGACTGCCAAGGTGGCAGCGAAAGTATCACGAGTACTCCTATATAGGTCTCCTCTAACGCATATTCGAGCTTTATGTTTCAAAAGCCTACCTTCTTTATCCTGCTTGTAAGTTAATACCCATTTTAGCGGGAGAGACTTTATCTGGTGTTGTCTTTCGAGCAGCAATGCTTGATCGACAGTTATCATTTCTAAGGTGTTTTTTTCGATTAACGTGGCCCACTCCACTTTTGCGGCTTTTCTAAATCCTTCTGATTCAGAGTGGCGAATCATCTGCTTCCACGAATTTGGAGGGGGATTCATTGTAGACACAAGCGGAAGTTTTCGGCCGATGATGACCGGATTGGATACAGTTGCGGCCATTGCCAAGTGAAACGTTTCGTAGTTACTAGCAAGAGCATAGATGTCTCGCCTGGGAGCTTTGCGTGGTCTCTTTTCGTTGTCAGGCAGAATATTAGTTTCATCTGTGTTGCTAGAAATCTGAGTTCCTCTAATTGAAGTGTTATTGATGAACTGGGTTTGCTCAGGTGTATTTGAATTTTCTATCGAGTCCAGCTCCCTAATTGGAGGTGTTTGGCTGGATTCTATGTTAAGAGATTGTGGTGTAGGATAAAATTCCTCTTCTATATTTGAGGTATCATTTAGATCCTGACACTCGGAATTGAGATTTGTGTCAGAGTGTAAAGTCGCGGGAGTTTCTTGATGATTTAATTTTGACGACGTTGTTGGGGTGTAATGATCATATATACTGGTCCAGCCAATTTCCTCTTGACTCGGATCTGTTAGCTGATGAGGATGTCGTATTGAGTCAAAGCCTTGAATGCCTAACTCGTCAATAGACTTAATAGTGCTTTCGTCCCTTATTAATAGTGGATCTTCTCGTGATTCCGAGGGGTGATACATCGTTTTTTCGTCGAATATGACATCTCTGGTGATTATGATGGCATCTCGAGCTGGATTCCAGATGCGAAACTTGTTAGCGCCTTCATATCCAATTAGATACCCGATTACTGCTCTAGCCTTTAACTTCTGAAGCTTTGGAGGAGCTTTGGTACCTTTCAATAGATAATATGCTTTACATCCAATAGGACGTACATGGCTGATATCAGGCTGTTTTTTAGAAATTACCTCAAAGGGAGTTTTATTACCGAGCCTGTATCGCGGAGTTCGATTAAGAAGATAACAGGCCGTCTTAACAAGCTCACTCCAAAGTAGTGGTGAGAGTTTACTTTGGATGCAAATTGCTCTTGCTCTTCGACTTACTTCGCCTCCGGCACGTTCAGATCTTCCATTTTGTTGAGGTGTATATGGGGCTGACAGTAATAACAAAATGCCCATTTGTCTTATCTTTAATAAAAACTTTTCCGACATAAGAGAAGTTTCATTATCTAATCGGATACTCCTGACCTTGCAATCAAATTGTGTGGCAATTATAGCTATGGCTTCGAAGATAGCATCGCAACTGTTGTTCTTTTGTTTGAGGCAGTAAGCCATTGTAAATCCAGTCCACGAATCGACCAAGATAAGAACGTACTTGAACTGAGAATTATCTGGAGGGAAACTGAATAGGTCAATGTTTATTTGTTAGAAAGGTGACTATACAGGATAAGTTTTCTCTGGGTTTCTGTTGATGATCTGTTTAGCCTTTTGTTGGAATTGGATATCACGTGGTCATATGTTCCTCCATATTCCTTTTGCGAAGTGACCAACAAAGTCAACATTCTTTTCATCTACACTCAATGCTGCTAATTTTGGATATCGTTGGGCTAGCTTATTTTATCTGTTACTTTACTCTCGTGTAAATATTATTCTATTTTGTACTTTACTTACTTTTAGATAATATACTTTACTTTTAGTATCAAGGTCTACTTGGTTCTAACTTTATCTTACTTCGTATCTTTACTTCCTTAAAAGGTAGAGTCCCTTTATTCTAATAGCCTTTGCAAGAGCACATGCCTCACATTCTATAGTTGTTGGCCCACGGCCTTTAAAGTGTGTTCCTGTGGTGGCAGATTTTAATAAGGATAGTGCTGTTGGACCTAAGTGTCCCATAGCGTCGTGAATTTGTTTCGATGATTCAGTTATTTCGTCTCTTGATTTGAACGAATGAGAGAATGCTGATGATGCCACTATGGGCTCTCTTGTTGAAAGTATAAAATGGCCACCTTGTCTTGGACAGTACGCCACAGTTTGAGTCTTACCATTTTTCATCGTGAATAATTCCCTGTCCCTTGTGTTCATAAATATATTTTGCGACTCAAGTTTGGCAAGGGAGACAATACTGGTGAAATATCCTGGCTTATAAGCCACATCATGAAGGATAAAGTCGGCATATCTATTTGGACCATTAATGGATATAGTTGCGGTACCTATTGATTCAATTTGTACCATATGAATACCTGATGCAACATATTCACCTTTGGATACGATCCGTTCAGTCTTATAGCGGTGAGAAGAGTTAATTACGTGAATATCTGCTCCAGTATCTGCAATATAGGATCTAGCTAAAGAGTGATCTGGATCCATTGATGTGCTGGCCGCAAATGTGCTTCCATAATAAGCTGCACCAACTGATCTAGTTTTCCTTTTCCTGACCCTTTTCTCATGTTCTTTCAATGCTCTATCCAATCCAGGTCTAGCCTCTCTCAAATCTTTGATACGGTTTATTATGTCTGGCTGGAGCTCGAAGTCTGCTGGGGCGGCGCTAGGAGTCAAATAATAACATTCATCACAGCCCGAGGTACATCCTCGACCGCATGGGCATTCTCGCTTTTGACGTTTCGGATTCTCGTTCGATTTGAACCTCTTCTCTTTTTCTGGTTTCTCTCATCTTGCGCAATTTCTTCTTTACTAGTATCACTCTTGGATTCATAGCTGGTATCCTGCAATGTAGCGAAGGCAGAATGAGAGATTGTAGGTCGATGTTGCGATATAGACCCACTGGCAGCGAGCTTTTGTTTGAGCTCGTCGATAACAGCTTTAACGGTAGGCGGCTCTTCGGCAGTTTCTTGACAGAGCATTTTGTCGTATTGAGTGTGAAATAATGACTCATTGAAATCCCGAATGGACAACAAGAGATCCTCAATAACAGTATAACCTGTATATGCTGGATTCTTTGCCGCTTTTCCACGTACTGCAAGGTCAAACCACTCATCTAATCGAGCTATCTGCTGATTATATTTCTTCGGGAAAGGAATACTCTTAAGATGACTAAGGCGAGTGTTGAGAGCTGATCTTTGAGAGGCTCGACTGTGTTGACGATGTCTTCTTAGTTAATCCACTAACTTACCAATTTGTACCGAGTCAAGATCGTTGATGCACGACTGTAAATGAGCTTTATTTGATTTATCGATGGTGTCAAATACAAACATCCTTAAA
Source organism: Podosphaera xanthii (assembly GCA_028751805.1). Taxonomy (NCBI): domain Eukaryota; kingdom Fungi; phylum Ascomycota; class Leotiomycetes; order Helotiales; family Erysiphaceae; genus Podosphaera; species Podosphaera xanthii. Next base: position 509,782 of record JAPWIX010000019.1, read on the forward strand.
AGTGCGTAATGGGATCTATGTTCCTGGATAAGTTCTCGTGCTGCTGCATCTCTTGCCTTATCATCATTTAAACAATGTCGATTATAAACGGTCAACTCATATACTGGAGCAAGTCCAGTTTCTGTACCCTCATTTTCTGGATGGTCACCACTTATGTTTGGCATAATTGTGAGGTAGTTCAATTCTGTAATTGGCGCTGGGTATTCCGGTGCATCTGGAAACTCCAACAGAATAGAAGTAGGGTCTATTGGATCAAGTATTTTCTTCAAGCGTAGGCCTGATGCATACTCTTTGAGTTGTCCATACCAATTAATCCATGAATCATCATCAGTGAGAATGAATCTAGTTGAAGAAGATGAAAGAGCCATTTTTTTTTAATACTAAAAAAAACTCGAGGAATGGAATCGAAAATAGCTTAGGACTATACTTCTCTAAATGTGAAGGTTTAATTTCCAAGTGTTGCTTTGAGTTAGCGCAAGGCTAATGCGATACCGGGCTTATAACTGTTGGATTATTTGGTTGGAGTTTTGCCTGACTTGCGAGTATGGCAGAGAAGGTTGCTTAGAGTAGAGTATGATTAAGTATTTAGAGTTTGATATGGATCTTAATGTAGATGATTGATGAATTGATCTGATAAGATAGAATAGTAAGATGTGGTAATATCTGGTAATGATCTACAATGTGCAGCAGAAAACCCTCCATTTATACCCTAATTCACTCGCTTAAAGCTCGGGCCAATTATATTAACCTTATCAACCACAGCCCATGACATAACCTTCTTCAATAACCCGTGACATCATAGATATCGCAGTTATGCATTTAGCCGATGACAGTTCTATCGCACACTTTTCCTCGGGTATGCGCGAGTTGGACTTGTAATTCTCACACCACCTTTTCCTTTTAAGGATTAAGATTGAAGAGAATCAACCTGTTCTTGGTTCTAGTAGGGCCATTTGTTTTGATATATTCCGCTCTGTTCCCTCAGAAAAGCAGCCAGTAATCCAAGTGTGGCTTGAGACAGGGGGACCTGATGGTATGTACAATTGGGAACTGTTCCTCGACCACCTAAAGGAGCAATTCGAAAACAAGATAGCTGTGAGAGGCCCGTCCTCGAATAACTCAAAGTAGAGGTTCAATATAATAAATTAAGAAGTGCGTGAAGTTTAACATACAATCAAGTAGCCCTATATGCCTTTCTTCCAATTCCATATTCTTCTAGAATCTAACCAACCCAAGGTCATCACGACCGATTGTACAAACTTCAGAATTAGATCAAAGCTATGAGAATTATCATCAACGCCTAAACGCCATTACAACATCTTTACACATGCCTATCATCATCTCGCTTGGTCTATGTATTTTGATAATTGTCAGCAACGCTTTAGCGAAGGTTCATTAGTTTATTGGCTGCATCCCTGTTTCCTAAGCGTCCGATATAACTAGTACATGTACATGTACACAAGCTAGCAATGCACGGACAGTGGCATAATTATACAAGGGCCAGGGCCCGAGTTCTAACAAGGGTTCTAACCCTCACAATACTCCCTCCTTATAGCCGAATTATTATTTTTTTTTTTTTAATAGCGTCGTTTAGATAGTTTTATCTTTTCAGACCTGGAAAGGTTCTTCCATGAGACCAGTGCAGCTGTGTCATGAAGAAATGATTCTGGTTCCCATGTGGGTTTCGCATATCCCACCCATTTCACTAAGTATTTTAAGCGCTTGCCTTTCCCCGGTGCATTTTTTTGTCTAAGAATACTTTCAACTTGAAATTCTTCCGCGTCGTCGACAACTATTGGCGATGGCTGATTGTCGTCTACTTTTTGTCCAGACAACGGCGACGAATTTGCTGGTCTTAGTAGTCCTGAATGAAATACGTTATGGATCCCTGGTGGCGTATTTAGTCTAAAACTATGCGACCCCACTATTTCCGTCACTGTAAACTTGGCATGTCTGGCGTCGAGTTTTCGGCAGGGTCTATCCGTTCTTATATTTTCCAAGTTTAACCATACTTTATCGCCTACTTTATATTTTGGCGCTTGTTCTCTGGACTTGTTCGAGAATCTTTCCTGAGATTCCTGAGCTGCTGCAATTGATGCTTTCGCCCAGTCTCTGACTTGCTTTAATTTTCTCACAATATGGTCAGCCTTAGCAACTGGAGAATTTCTTTTGTCCTCGTCTGAAAGGCTTTCGTCGAGGTCTTCAAATAAATTTTGGCTCCAGCCATGCGATAGAAAGGAGTTTGTACCTATAGAAGCTGAGTCCTTGCCACAAATACTAGAAACAACCACAGGAAGCCATTTTACCCAGTTGTTTTGGTCCCAGTTGACGTATTGCCTTAGTGTTGTCTCGATGATTTCGTTCATTCTTTTAGTTGATCCATCAGTTTCGGGTGAGAAAGCTGTAGAAAGTCTTCGTTCGATCTTCAACATTTCACAAAGTCTTTTCCAGAGAGCGCTCGTAAACTGGGAGCCGCGGTCAGAGACGATGGCTCTTGGCAGAAAATGATGAGGTAAGTAATTCTTGATGAACCACCCGGCCACTGTTTCTGAATCAATATTTTTTAGACCATCTGCCAGCACGCCTTTGCTTAATCGATCAGTTATCACGATCATATTTGTGCAGCCTTCAGACGGCGGCAGATCAGTGATAAATTCCATCAATATCTCTGACCATATCCGTTCTGGAATTGGTAAAGGTTTTAGAAAACCTTGCAGTCAACTTCTCTAAGCTTTATTCCTTCCGCAACTGTCACAATTTTCAACGAATTTTCTAATACCCTTTGCCATACCGGGCCAGAAGAACTGTCGAGCAATTAGGGCATACGTTGCCTCTCTGCCAGGGTGGCCATTTAAGACTGAATCGTGTATCTTTTGAATAATCCTAGTCCTCAGATCCTGCCCTTTTGGAACCCATTCTCTTTCTCGAAAGAGGAGACGCCCTTGGTCAGAAAGCGAACATTCCGCAATGGATACTTTTAAGTCGAGATAATTAGGGAATTTTCTTGCCTGTGTCTGGACCGCCTTCAATGCTTTGTTATATTGAGAATCAGTATGGATGATTGAGTCCCAATCACTTAATTCCCTTGGCAGCTTCCCAATTTGTGTTTTGATAGAGCAGGGCTCCATGCGACTATTGTTCACAAATTCCCGTCTTAAAAAGTGACTTGCCACTAGAGCTTCTGGTTTGAGGAGCTGAACGTTCCGATCAAAGAGCCTCTCATCCGCTCCATCTGTGAGGGGCTGTCACCAAAACAATGTAAACAAAGTAAGCTGGCCGAAATACTGTCTATTTCTAAACATAAGAGGAAGAGTATTTAGTTACATTAGAGGAGCTGTTTTACCAACACAAGTCCAAGTTGTCATAGCAACTATTTTTGTTCACGTGACCAGTTCCCAACCTCGCTTTCGCCTCTATCGCTACTAGTACAAACTAGTGACAAAGTAAGGCACAGCCTGTAACATTACCTCACTTCCCTCTTTTTTTTTTTTATTTACTTTAATTTTTCTTGGGCTTATTTAGCGCGCATTTTGTGCCTCTTTCCAGTTGTTCCCGTCCGGGCACCAACGTCTTCTCCAACGTCATCATCTTTGCCATATATTGATTCAAATATGTCCAGTGCTTCTGTATCTTCGAGATTATAACGAGGCTCCCAATTAGGCTCTTCAAACTGTTTCCATTTGACAAGAACCTCCCTCCTGAAATTGCGGCCTCGAGGTCTCTTTTCGGCCCGCAGTATTTTTTCGACAACTTGCTCTTCATCTCCTTGGGCATTGATTAAAGGAGGAGGCTGTATATCTTTTAGTTTTTGAGAAGGCAAAGGATTACTGGGGTCTCTTTTGAGTAGATCGACGTGGAATTTTGGCCAGATCCCTGAAGGAACATCTAATTCAACCACATGAGGAGAGACAATTTTAATGATGCGGTATCTGGCGTTAACCCACGAAAGTTTTTTTGACAATTGTGGTGTACTAATGTTCTTAAGATTTAGCCAAACATGGTCACCAACGTCATAACGCTCCTGAGGTTGCCGTTTTTGGTTTGCCGAAGATTCCATTCGCTGTTGAGCTGAGGCCATTGCGGCTTGTGCATACTTTTGCCCTTCTGCAAGCCGTTTAACAGACTCGTGCGCTCTTTTTGCTGGATCCGAAGATTTGCTTTTTGGGGGTGGTACCTGGCTTATCGGATCTGCATGATAGCCATGTGTAATGAAAAACGGATTTAGACCTAGTGAGGTATCTCTATTGTTTAGGGCAAGCATAGCCATTGGAAGCATCGACGGCCATTCATATTGTGAATAAGAAATGAAAGCTCTAAGATATGCTAATACCTCTTGGTTCATTCTTTCTGTACTCCCGTCCGTTTGAGGGTGAAAAGCCGTCGAGAGGCGTTGTTCAATTTTGACTAACTTGCAAAGGTGAGTCCAAAAATCACCCACCCAGTTGGTACCACGGTCAGACGTTAATGATGACGGGAAACCGTGATGTCGATGATGGCATTGAATAAACTTTTCTGCACATGCTTGGGCCGACATTGAATCCATAGCTTCAAGCGTGCAACTTTTCAATAGTTGATCAGTTATAACCATAAGGAAACGTGGATCATTCTTTGACTGCGCGGGTAAATCCGTCATAAAATCTATTGATAATTCCGAGTGGAAACGATCAGGTATAGGAAGTGGTAAAAGAAGCCCTTTTTTCCTTTCTCTCCAAACATGGGAGCGGCCGCACACATCGCAATTCCTACAGAATATACGTACCATTAAAGAAGCTCCAGGCCAAAAATAATTCCTAGATAATATGGCGTAGGTACTGTCACGGCCTGGGTGTCCAGTGATATAGGAATCGTGCGTTTTTTGAATTAAGGCCGTTTGTAGAGGTTCCCAGTTTGGTACCCAAATACGTTTTCAAAAACGGAGAGCACCTCTCTCGTCAAAATCACATTCCGCAATAGCAACTTTAAGATTTAGGCTAGTCGGAAAGCTTCGTTCCGTGTTTATGAGAGATTCATACATGAGTTTAAAATTTTGGTCTTCGATACAGCCTCTATCCCACAGTTGCTGTAGATCTTGATCATGGAATATTTGGCTGCCCTTTGGCACTGTTTGTGAAAATTTATTGGTGTTAGATGAGACCTGCGCAATTGAAAATGATGTTATTTGTGCTTGGATAAAATTTTCAGTAGTCAGAGGCTTTTCAATCCAAGAATCTTTCACCAGTTGAATTTCCCGGCTTTTTAAACATTCATCATTTACATGGGTCGGCATATCTTGCTCTCTTCTTGAAAGTGCGTCTGGTCGTGCGGAGTTCTTGCCGGCTCTGAATTTAAGCTTAAAATCAAATTGCGAAAGCGTGTAGCTCCACCTAACCTGTCGTTCTGATAATTTCCTGGAAGTCATAAAATACTCTAAATTTTTATGATCGGACAGCACTAAGAAAGGATGTTTCAGGCCCATCAATTCACATCTCCACTCTTCTAGGGCTGAGACAACCGCAAGCAACTCTTTATTGTGAATTTCATAATTGCTTTCCGCTGGAGACAATTTTTTAGAAAAGTACGCCACAGGTCGTAAGACTTTGTTGCGGTAATACTGGGACAAGCAAGCTCCCATTATATATCCAGAGCAATCTGCTTCAACTACCGTATGATTTTCTGGGTCGTAGAGAGCCAATACTGGGGCCGTGATGAACAGTTCTTTGAGTAATTCGAATGCTTTTTCATGCTCTTTTTGCCATAGGAATGCCTGATCTTTTTTTGTTAGGTCAACCAATGGTTGTGAAATGCTGCTAAAATTTGGGATGAATTGTCCGTAGAAATTGGCAAATCCCAGGAAACTTCGGACTCCCTTGACTGTTGTTGGGGAGTTCCACGATTTGATGGCCTTTACTTTTTCGGGATCGACTTTGATGCCTTCTCCTAGACTTATGATAAACCCCAAATATTTTGTACTTTTAACAGCGAATTCGCACTTTTTGGGGTCAAGTTTCAAACCGGCATTTTCTAGGCGTTCAAGTACTTTTTCTACTTTATTCCAATGGTCATTGATATCGCCGTCCGTATAAAAAAGGATGTCGTCAAGATATGCGGTAGTAAAATTAACCAGGTAGTCACCCAAAGACTCGTTAACGTACCTTTGGAACGTGGCAGGAGCTCCTTGGAGAACGAAAGGGGTTACTAGCCACTCGAAAGAACCAAATCTTGTGCGAAATGCCGTCTTTTCCTCGTCTCCTTCTCTAACTCTGAGCTTGTGAAAAGCAGCCCGGACGTCGACTTTGGTGATCCAGGAGGACTTAGAGATTGACCTTAACGTTTCTCTGATCAACGGCAATGGGTATCGATCCTTTTGCGTGATCGCGTTAAGAGCTCAATAATCAACACAAAATCTTAGGCCTCCGCCTGGTTTTTTAACAAACAGAACAGGCGCCCCACCGGGAGAGCTACTTGCTCTAATCCAACCTTTATCTAGGTGGTCAGTCAGAGTTATCCTTAATACTAGAAGCTCGTCTCTCGACATGCCATAAAGTGGGCCCCAAGGTTTAGGTTTATCTCTTCCTTTATCGTCTTTTTCCAAATTGATTCTCATATCTGTGGGTCGATGAGGGGGAAGAAAGCTTTCTTGGCCTTCGATAAACAATTGTGACCAATGTTTGATCTGCCTGGGAAGCTGCTCTTTTACCTTATCAAGTGAGTCAGTAGATTTTACTTCGAGAGCCCTGTTAATATCCTCCATTGATATGGCAAATATTTGTGCTCCATTTTGTCTCTGAGCTAGTTTAGATAATGAAACAAAGGTTGAACAAACGACTCTTGCAGCAGATGCAACGTGTTGCACACTTGCTTTTACGCTAAGAGGAGCTTTATCCGTGTACCAACTATGTTCTCTTACGAGTAGGCTATCTGGTTTTGAACCAAATCTGATAGCTCTTTTTTTTGCAAGATACACTACATCGTTTCTTTCCATCCATGGTTTACCTAATATTATATTATATGCTAAGTCTTGGATGACATATCCGTAGACTTTTTCTCGTCTTCCGTCAATATCGAAATTTGCAAAAGATATCTCGCTGATAGTTCTTTTTTTATTGTCATTTTCAGCTAGTTGTAAGTTTTTGATGGGTATTTGGATGCGCGGGAGTTATTATTTTGTCACAAGATCATTTGAGAAAGCGGCAAAGCAAAGACAGCCGGTTTCAATTAAAGCTTATCCGTAAAAACTTGAATTTAACTGGCAAGCTATCAAAAATGGTGGACTATTCATTTTTTTTATTGCTGCTTTGACTTCTCTTGTACATTCCTCCCTCCTCTGAACGCGACGTTGTCCAGAGGTTAGTCTTCCCCCGACATGGAACTCTCAGATTCGAAACCATCCTTCTCCATACTTCCGCTGGGTGATTCTACTGTCGCAATTGTTGAGCTTTGAAGATGTGAGATGTTGGTAGGCTTCTTAGCTGCGCGGTAAGTAGGGCAACTACGAGGTTTGTGATCCTTTTTTCGGCACCTGAAACACCTTCCTTCCTTTGTTAATTGCTCAAAATCAGCTGCAGATCTCCACTTAGCTCTGGGTCTATCGTTTGTAGCCTTGGTTTGGCCCGTACTTAATGCGGCGATAGCAGCTTTCAAAATCTGCAGGGTATTAATTCCTCCCATTCTTGTATCTCCATCAGAATCTAAGTTTGCTTGGTGATTCGGCTGCTGGATTGATATCGTGGCTCGAGGAGTTAGCTGAGTGGCTGATCCGTTGTGAGGAATAAAATATGTTTTTTTATCAGAGCAACCTTGGGGACGATAAGAGGGAGAATTTTTGAGACGTCCGGCAACTCTTTTGACTTTAGTGACCCACTTCGTGTAATCGTCATCTGGCAGATTCTTGTTCATAAGAAGCTGACGGAGAGGGGCGTTAATACCTATTTCAAGATGCATTATTTTGGTACTATCCGTCCACTCCATTCCCCCACATTGAGATAATTTGAGCTCATATTCTTGGAGAAAGTCAGTGAAGTATTGATTCGCACCCATACGCATGCGACCAAGTAAATCAGCGGCTGTTTGGCGAGCCTGCTTATTTTCAAATTGATCCTTCAGATGCTTTAAGAATTGTTCCCAATAAAAATTCCGATCTGGGCCTCCGGTCTCCAGCCAATGTAGAATGCGCGGCTGTTTATCTGTGGGAACAGACCAAAATATATCAAAACAAATGGCTCTGTTGGATCCAAGTATGCTCCGATCTTCTTCAATCTTTATCTTCAAGAGAAAAATTTGCGAATTGAAAGACCCGACTGAACCATCCCATGCGGGCCATTTGCTTGGGTGTTTGGATTGAGGAATGTGTGGTATCGTATTGGGATCGGTGAGGGAACTGTGTGTGGAAGAGGGAGCGGTGGTAAGGCGTTTTGGGTGGATATCTCGGCAATTATGATGTTCCTAATCGCTTGAAATTGGGCAGCTGTAATACCAGAGAGGTTGACTCCAGTTGGCTGGGGGGGTTGACTTGGTTGCTCCTGAGGCATTTGAGGCCTACTCGGTTGCTCCGAAGTCAATGGATGGGGATTTAGGTCTGACATTATTTGGTCTGACATAGGGAAGCTTTCGAAAGAAGTGGAGGATTCTGTTGTATCAGTTGAATCTTCCAGTGTGAAAGGGCTGACACCAAAGCAGATGTAACAAAAGATGGTGGCCGAAAATACTGTCTATTTTCTCTATGGGTTCTATGACTATACTTACGAAGGAGTTAATATATACATAGATACTCTAAGCCATCGACTAACCCTAATCTTAACGTGGGCTATCCCCTGCACCGAAGCAAGGCTTTAATTTTGGATTAGGAGCCGTCGCGAATATTTAATGAGGATCATCAGTTACCCCTGTAGCTATGGCTAAGGCGCAGCCCGTGACATTATCTTCCCGCTCCCTTTTTTTTTTTTTTTTTTTTTGTTCTTTAATTTATTTTAATTTTTTTAAATTTGCGCCGTTTACCACGTGATCCGGTCCTTGCCCCGACAATCTCTCCAACATTATCGCCATCTCCATATTTTGCTTCGAATATGTCTAGCGCTTCTGTTTCTTCGAGATTAACTCTTGGCTCCCAGTTAGGTTCTTCGTATTGTTTCCATTTGACTAACAACTCCCGACGGAATCCTCGACCACAACTTCGTCTTTCAGCTCGCAGAATTTTCTCAACGACTTGTTCTTTCTCACCATTAGCATTAATCAACGGTGATGGTTGTAGGTCACCCGATATTTGCGAGGGCAATGGGTCGTGAGGATCCCGTTTTAGGAGGTCGACATGAAACCTTGGCCAGATACTCGATGGAACATCTAGTTCCACAACATGTGGGGATATAATACTAGTAACACAATACTTTGCATTAATCCAGGAAAGCTTTTTCGACAACTGTGGGGTTGGAATATTTTTCAAGTTTATCCATACGTGGTCCCCTATTTTAAATTTTTCTTGTGGTTGTCTTCTTAAGTTTGCCGAATTTTCCATCCGTTGTTGAGCCATTGCCATTGCGGCTTGGGCATACTCTTGCGCTTCAACTAGGCGTTTGACAAAATCGTGGGCCCTTTTTGAAGGACTAGAGCTACTTCTCGTAGGCTTGTGTACTTGCTCAATGGGCTGTAAATGATAACCATGAGTCAGAAAAAATGGGCTGAGGCCAATTACTGTATCTCTATTATTCAAGGCCAACATAGCAGAGGGTAGCATCGACGGCCATTCGTATTGAGAGTATGAAATAAAAGCCCTCAAATACGCCAAGACCTCTTGGTTCATCCGTTCAGTGCTACCGTCGGTTTCGGGATGAAATGCCGTTGATAATCGTTGTTCAATTTTAGTTAATTTACACAGGCTAGTCCAGAAATCGCCGACCCAATTAGAGCCCCGGTCTGAGGTCAAATGAGACGGGAAACCATGAAAACGATAATGGCAGTTAACGAATATTTTTGCGCATTCCTCTGCCGACATTGAGTTTGTGGCTTCCAGAGTACAGCTTTTCAGTAACCGGTCTGTGATTACCATCAAGTATCGCGGATCTTGGTCGGACTTAGCTGGCAAATCTGTCATGAAATCAATTGACAGTTCGGAGTAAAATCGATCGGGAATAGGTAGTGGAAGAAGCATGCCTTTCTTCCTTTCTCTCCACACATGAGATCTTCCGCAAGTGTCGCAATTTCTACAGAATATCCGTACCATTGATGAGGCTCCGGGCCAGAAGAAATTCCTTGACAAGATTGCATAGGTATTATCGCGGCCAGGGTGTCCAGCAACATAAGAGTCATGGGTTTTTTGTATTAATGCCGTTTGAAGCGGCTCCCAATTAGGTATCCAAACTCGTTTTCTGAAACAGAGCGCGCCTCTTTCGTCAAAGTCACACTCAGCGATTGACACTTTTAGTTTAAGCTCACTGGGAAAACTCTTTTTCTTCTCCAACCGCCTTATAGATGCCAGCGAAGTCTTGGTCTTCAATGCAGGCTCGATTCCACAAGTCCTGAAGCCTAGAGTCTGCAAAGATGTGAGCCCCTTGAGGTACGTCCGGTGGGATATTGCTACGTGAAATCTGATTTTGACAGATGGAGACTGCTGTGATTCGAGATTTTATTAATTTGGCCTCGAGACTTTCTGGTTCGACCCACGAATCTTTTATTAATTTCATGTGTCGATATTTTAGTCTTTCATCGTCCCCATTCTTGGGCATATCTTGCTCTCTTCGCGAGAGTGCATCTGGTCGAGCACAATTTTTACCTGCTCTAAATTTGAGTTGGAAAACAAATTGCGAAAGCATATAACTCCATCTGACTTGGCGCTCGGAGAGTTTTTTGTTGGTCATAAAATACTGAAGGTTTTTGTGGTCGGAAAGGACTATGAAAGGATCTTTCAGCCCTGTTAACTTGCTCCGCCATACATCGAGGGCCGAAACGACAGCAAGTAACTCTTTGTCGTGAATTTCATAATTAGACTCTGCAGGGGTTAGCTTCCTGGAGTAGTAAGCCACCGGTCTAAGTATGTTTCGATCGTCAAATTGAGAAAGACAGGCCCCCATGACATATCCGGAGCAGTCGGCTTCAACCACAGTTCTTCTGTCGGGGTCGTAAAGAACAAGGATTGGGGCTGTAATAAATGATTCTTTGAGTAATTCGAAAGATTTTTGATGTTCACTTAGCCATACAAATGCATGATCTTTTTTTGTTAGATTAAGCAAGGGTTGGGCGATTTTACTGAAGTTGGGAATAAATTCTCGGTAAAAGTTGGCGAATCCGAGAAAGCTTCTTACTCCCTTTACAGAGGCTGGAGGAGACCAAGATTTTATGGCCTCAACTTTTTCAGGATCCACTTTGATCCCTTCCCCGAGACTGATGACAAATCCGAGGTACCTGGTGCTTTTAACTGCAAATTCGCACTTTTTAGGGTCCAATTTTAGACCAGCATTGTTGAGGCGTTTAAAAACTGCTTGAACCTTTTCCCAGTGGTCTTCGAGGCTTTCATTGGTATAAATGAGAATATCATCTAGGTATGCTGTACAAAACACATCAAGATAATCCCCTAATGTTTCATTTACGTATCTTTGAAAGGCTGCTGGAGCCCCTTGAAGACCGAACGGAGTTACCAGCCATTCGAAAGAGCCAAATCTGGTACGGAAAGCTGTTTTTTCTTCATCTCCTTCTCGAACTCTCAGCTTGTGGAATGCGGCTCGAACATCGACCTTTGTAATCCATGTGGACTTGGACATTGATCTAAGCGTCTCCTTGATAAGCGGTAAAGGATATCGATCTTTTTCAGTAATTAAATTAAGGGCTCGATAATCTACGCAAAATCGCAACCCACCGCCAGGTTTTTTAACAAACAATACCGGTGCGCCCCCTGGTGATGCACTAGCCCTAATCCATCCTTTATCAAGATGGTCAGAGAGCGTCTTTCTTAACACGAGGAGTTCATCTCTTGACATACTGTAAAGCAGTCCCCATGGAATTGGCTTATCCCTACCTTTTTCGTCTTTTTGTAGGTTTATTTTCGTGTCTGAGGCTCTATGCGGAGGTAGAGTGCTACCTTGGTCTTCTTTAAAGAGACGAGCCCAGTTCCTGATTTCGGGAGGTAGTTTTTTCTCGATTTCGTCCAGTGTTTGGTCCGATTTCACTTCCAAAGCTTTATTTATGTCTTGCATAGTGACAGCAAATATTTCGGTATCATTATGCAATGTATCGGATGAAATGATTGCCAAAAGTTCTGTTTCCATCATGTTTGTAGCGGTAGCTACGTGCCTTACTTTGTTTTTAATTCAATTGGGGGCGTAATTCTCATACCATCCTAATTCTCTTATCACAAGACCGTTTTTACTTTTCCCAAAACGAATTGCCCTCTCCTGTGAGAGATATACGACATCGTTATGTTCCATCCATGGCTTACCGAGGATTACATCATAAGCCAAGTCCTGGATGACATATCCGTAGATTTTTTCTTGTCTGCCGTCAAAATCAAAATGGGCATACGTGATAAAATCAATGGTCCTTTTTTTTCCATCGTTTTTAGCTAAATGGAGACTTTGCTGAGGGATCTTGATGCGCGGGAGATTATTTTCCTTCACATGGTTCTCAGAAAATGCGGCAAAACACAGGCATCCAGTATCAATTAGACATGATACGAAATAACTAAAATTAAGTTGACAATTAATTAAAAATGGGCTGCCATTCATCCTACTCATAGCACTTTCAAATTCCTTGTTTGGACACTCCCTTCCCCCCTGAACGCGACTCTGCTCAGGGGTTAGTCTTCCCCCGAGAGATCTACTTCCGAATCATCTTTCAAATTCTCACTCATCAAAATATTATTTTCTGCAGCCGTATTATTACTTTTAAAATGTGAGATTGATGCTGGCCTCCTAGCTGCACTGTACTTAGGACAGCTCCTGGTATCGTGTCCAGTCGCACAGCAACGGGTACATTTGCCCTCTTTAACGAGTTTTCCAAATTCGTCAAGAGGTCTCCACTCCGCAGGCGGTTTTCTTATCCCCTGTTTTGACTGATTACCACCCAAAGCATTGATAACAGCACGAGCGACCTTCAATGCATTCATACCCCCCATTTTTGTATCGCCATCAGCATCTATTCCAGGGGAGGATCCCATTTTTGAACCTTCAATAACAGCGTTATTAGGGGCTCCAACTTGGGGTAAATACCATGTTCTTTTTCCGGAACAGCCCTGTGGTCGGTAAGCCGGGGTGTTTTCAAGTCGGCCAGAAACTCGCTTGACTTTTGAAATCCACTTCAAGTAATCATCATCCGGTAAAGATTTACTTAGTTGGAGATGTCTTAAAGAGGAATTTATTCCATTTTCGAGTAGAGAGATTTTCATGTCGTCTGACCAGTGCGTACAGTCACATTGCGATAGTTTGAGCTCGAAATCTTGCAGGAAGTCGACAAAAAGCTGATTTGATCCCATGCGCATTCGCTGAAGCTGATTTCTAGCCGTCTGACGAGCTTGCTTATTCTCTAGTTGGTCGACGATGTGTTCAAGGAAGCTTTCCCATTTATGTGTTTTTTCGGGGCCTCCAGTACGGTACCAGTGCATCACTCGAGGCTGCTTATCAACCGGTAATGAGTTGAATATTCCGAGACAGATGGATCTATTTGAGCCCAAAAACTCCCTATCCTCTTCAATCTTGATCCTTAAGTTAAGAATATGAGATTCAAAAGAGACAATGCTACCATCCCATATAGGCCATTTGTTTGGTTTCTTTTGGCATGCCAATGGTGTTGCTGGTATTGGCTGCTGTTCTGAAGTGGGTGAAATAGGAGGAGCTGTCTGTGTCGCCGGAATTTGGGTAATATTCTGTAACTGGCTCATGATTTGCTGTGTGACTTGGTTACAAATTGCCTGATAGATGGCAGGTGGAATGTTTATGGAATTAGATGACCCAACTTGGTGAGTTTCTCGATTCGCTTGGTCTTGAGATAATTGTACTCCAGTCATTTGTTCTGTGATATCCTGATTATTAATGGGAAGGTCGTTTGATTGATTATTTGCTCCAGACATGTTGGAGCTTCTTTGTGACTGGAAAAATATCTCAGAATCAGAGTCAGAGTCGGAGTCGATGAATAGCTCTGGAACTATAGAGCTCATAGAAGATGATATCTTCTCTTCTAATCTCTTGGGAGACCGGTATGTTTATAAGAATATGGGGGTATATTTTTTTTCTTAAAGAATTGAATAGATAGAGAAAATATGTGAAAGGGCTGACACCAAAGCAGATGTAACAAAAGATGGTGGCCGAAAATACTGTCTATTTTCTCTATGGGTTCTATGACTATACTTACGAAGGAGTTAATATATACATAGATACTCTAAGCCATCGACTAACCCTAATCTTAACGTGGGCTATCCCCTGCACCGAAGCAAGGCTTTAATTTTGGATTAGGAGCCGTCGCGAATATTTAATGAGGATCATCAGTTACCCCTGTAGCTATGGCTAAGGCGCAGCCCGTGACATCCAGGTCTGGAACACGAATGCTCATAGAAGATATTAGATCTTCTCTTCTAATCTCTTGGAGATCGGTCGGTGAATCTAAAAAGATTTAAAAAGTGATGTTTAGAAATATGTGAGGGGCTGTCACCAAAACAATGTAAACAAAGTAAGCTGGCCGAAATACTGTCTATTTCTAAACATAAGAGGAAGAGTATTTAGTTACATTAGAGGAGCTGTTTTACCAACACAAGTCCAAGTTGTCATAGCAACTATTTTTGTTCACGTGACCAGTTCCCAACCTCGCTTTCGCCTCTATCGCTACTAGTACAAACTAGTGACAAAGTAAGGCACAGCCTGTAACACCATCTCTTGGTAAATCTTGGTCTCTTCTAGAGAGAGCGTTGGCTTGTTCATTCTGTTTGCCAGGCACATGTACTATCCGGAAATTATAGCGAGATAGAATCAAAGACCATCTCATCTGTCTCTCTGTGAGTCTTCGTACCGTCATAAAATATTCCAAGTTCTTATGGTCCGTACATATGTAAAAATGTTCTACTCCCCGAAGCTCTGAATCCCATTCCTCTAAGCAACGGATGATTGCGAGCATTTCCTTATCGTAAATCTCATAGTTGCACTCCGCAGGGTTATTTTTCTTGGAGTAGAATGCACATGGGACCCATGGCCCTTTGTCGTTTAGTTGTTAAAGTGTTCCTCCAACACACCATCCCGAGGAGTCAGTCTCAATTCGCGTCGGCTTATCATAGTCAAACTGGCCCAGAGCAGGCGCAGTAATGAATATTTCTTTGAGCTTCCGGAAGGCAAGATCTGCCTCTAGCTTCCATTCAAACTTACAATCCTTGCGTGTAAGGTCTGTGAGAGGTTTAGCTAATTCTGCAAACCTGTGAATGAATCTCCGATAAAAATTAGCAAATCCAAGGAAGCCCCTCACGCCTTTGACTGAGGTTGGAGCTTCCCAGTTCCTTATTGCTTCAACTTTATCCGGATCCATTTGTAAGCCTTTACCCGCTTCTATTACAAACCCCAGATATTTTGTTTTCTCCGTTTCGAATTCGCATTTGTCTATATCAATCTGTAGGCCAGCCTCTCTGAGTCTTTGTAAAACCTTCTTTACGTGTTGCTGGTGCTCTAATCTACTTTCTGACGAATAGATTAATATGTCGTCGACGTATGCTGAACAGAAATTATCCAGATACTCACGCAGAGTCCAGTTAATGTACTTGTCAGGCGCTGGTTCTTGGGAGCGCGGGGCGAAGTCTAACAATAACGACGCGGAGTATAGGAACACGATGAGGAACGCGACGGGCGTTCGGGACTGAAGGCGAATAGGGGATATGGAAGAGCACGAGGGGCACTCAGAGGATACAAATAGCAAGAGGTGACGGAAAGTCACTAGAGAGACAGGAGGACGAAAGTCGGGTTTGTCAAGATTACAACTAATCCTAAAGACAGAAAACAAAGCGTGAAGCTTCCAGAGCTAAGGGGGCGAATTACTTAAATACATACTTGAGAATCCGAGGCGAAATGAGGTGACACTAATATCTACGTCTGAGCCTGAGCCTGAGGCATCCAGTCTAGTCAGGAGAATCTTGACATTACCCCTCTGTGACGGCTGTTCAGCCGATTGTAAACCTGTAGCCAACGATGGTTATCGCAGGCATGTACTATCATGCAGATCATGGGTACATAAGGCAAGATCACTAATAATAGAGATTAGCGACTGAATTATGCAAGGGTCCTAGACTGTACAAGGGTCTATAATCAGGGCTACAGCATGACTAGGTAATCAGGGTTTGGCTTGAACTGACTGATACTAATTATAAGTTTGTATCCTTGATTTTCATTAATTACTCACGGGTGATGTTCGAAGCTGAACAATGGGAAGGAAACACAGAACTTGTATATAGAGGATTGTTCGGAACCTAAGTTAGCTTTTCTTCTTCATAGTGAATTATCAACAACCATTACTCATACAAGTGCTCATTGCCTCATATAGTTAATCTGTGACACCCTCCCTATTTTTAGAATGTGAGCTCCCGCGAACGTGGCGCATCTGGATAAGCCTCATGGAATTCTTTGACTAGTTCTAGGCAACCGTCTAGGAGTTCAGGTGGCTCCCATGTATTGTCGTTGTCATTTGTCCAGCGCACCAAGTACTGGACTTTTTTGCGACGGACTCGAGTATCTAAAATAGCTTCCACTTCGTGTACTTCATGTCCAGAAGGAGCTATTTCAATTGGTGGAGGTGGGTGTCGGTGTTGTGAGGGATAGCCAACATGGGCGGGGCGGAGTAGGCTGACGTGGAAATTGTTGTCGATTCGAAGTTGGAAGGGTAGGTCTAATTTAGCAACCAACGGTGTTTTCATAGCGGTTATACGCCATGGACCAGCACGGATATGATCAAGTTTTTTAGATGGTCTTGTGAGAGCTAGATTTTTTAGTGAAAGGTATACCGAGTCTCCAACTTGATATCTTGGGGCGGGGAGACGCCTTTTGTTTGCGTAAACGGACTGGAAAGCTTGCGCAAGAGTCATGTTCTCGTTACATAGTCTTGTTATATCTTTCATGTGTTTAACAAATTCCGGAAGGTCTCGTGGTTGTGGAAGATCTGACTCAGGCCTAAAATCTAACCTGGGGTGGTGGCCAAAAGAAGCAAAAAAGGGGGAAATTCCGGTGGACGAGTTTACATGGTTATTAAAGCAATACTCTCCTAGAGGAAGATGTTTCACCCAATCGTCTTGACGGTGGTTTACGTAGTGGCGCAGATAAACTTCTAGCGTTTTATTCGCCCGTTCGGTTTGCCCGTCAGTCTCGGGATGGTAGGATGTTGAAAGCCGATGGGTGATGTTTAATCGCAAGCAAATTTCTTTCCAGGTTTTATCAATGAATGCACGACCTTGATCAGAGACTAGTGAATCCGGTAATCCCGCAAAACGTGCGACATTAGACAGGAACGCGTCAGCAGTCTCCTGTGCAGACGGTCTTTCGATTGGTATAATCCACACTCGCTTGGTCAGACGATCAACCACCTGTAAAATGAACCTATAGTTGAAGTCTCTAATTTTGCAAGTTGGGAGAGGACCAATGAAGTCGAGGGTAAGATGGCGGAATGAATTCTCTGGGGGAGATAATGGTTGGAGGAATCCATAAGGCTTCTGAGTCGATGGGTTGTTCCTTTGGCATGCTTCGCATCCTCGGGTATATTTGGAAACGTTCTTGTGGGATTCAGGCCACCAGTATCGACGCGATAATAAGCTGTAGAGAGCGGCGGCTCCGCGATGCCCGTAGAGTGGGGAATCATAAAGATGTTTAAGGAGGGTTTCGCGGAGAGTACTTGGGACATATTCTTTATTATTTAATGTAAAAGAGTGAGTACTTAACGCGCAGCTGGCTAACTGAATATCTGATCTCGTGATTGTATTATCTTAGAGAGCTGTCCGGATTTCTTGACAGTATATATCTTCGAGGCAATGCCTTTCCCAATCGTTTAAATCGAGTATAGGGGCTAGGGATGGTTCTGCTGGATTGTTATCACCGGGGGAGGTGATTTCGATTGGGCGGAGAATATTTGAAGGTTTAAGCAGGGTTTGGAATTGGTCTTTGTTGCGACTGTCGGTGCTTTCTGAGGGCTTGTCGGCGCTGATTCTGGTTAGTGCATCAGGCTTAGAACCTTTAATTCCAGGTCTAAAGACGATTTTGAAGTCAAAATCCGCGAGTAGCTCATTCCAACGCACTTGTCTATGGTTTAGTTTTTTTGTTGTCGTGAATTGTTCAAGATTTTTGTGGTCGGTGAGGACGAGCGTAGAGGCCTCTACAGAACCGAGCTCGGAAGTCCATGTTTCAAACGCGTTAACTATAGCGAGTAGTTCTTTATCGAAGATCTCGTAATTACATTCGGCTGGTAGCATTTTTTTTGACATGAAAGCTACTGGCCGGAGCGTGCCTGATTGATCATACTGCGAGAGGATAGCTGCAGTCACGTAATCGGAAGCGTCAGTTTCTAAGACTGTTTGACGGTGGGGGTCAAAGTGAGCTAGCATGGTTTCGTCTTTAAAGGCTAGTTTGATCTGTTGAAATGATGATTCGCAAGTGGAGTCCCAGGCGAATTGAGCGCCCTTTTTGGTCAAACTGGTTAAGGGGGCAGCGAGGCGAGAGAATTCTGGGATAAAGCGACGATAGAAGTTTGCAAGGCCCAGGAATCTTTGGATATCACGGACCAAGCGAGGAGTGGGCCATTCTTGGACGCATGCGACCTTGTTCGGGTCCATGCTTATTCCTTGTGTGGATACGACGAGGCCCAGATAGGTTACCAACGTCGTTTCAAAACTACATTTTGAGATGTTGATCTGGAGGCCGTGCTCACGCAAACGGTCAAGTACTGTTCTCACGTGTTGGCGATGGTCCGTTAGATTACTAGAATAAATCAAAATGTCGTCCATATAAGCCGTGCAGTACTAGTCTAGGAGACCGCGGAGGGCGTGGTTTATGTAGGCCTGGAATGACGCTGGTCCGTTACAAAGGCCAAAAGGAAGTACTAGGGGTTCGAAAAGTCCATATTGACAAGTAAATGCCGCTTTCCACTCATCACCTTCCTTTACTCTGAGTTTGTTGAATGCAGATATTACATCCAGTTTTGTATAGAACTTTGCTTGAGATAATTGGCTGAGGGTTTCGGAGATCAGCGGGAGTGAGTGCCGATTCCTTATGGTAATTTTGTTTAATCCACGGTAGTCGATA
Source organism: Podosphaera xanthii (assembly GCA_028751805.1). Taxonomy (NCBI): domain Eukaryota; kingdom Fungi; phylum Ascomycota; class Leotiomycetes; order Helotiales; family Erysiphaceae; genus Podosphaera; species Podosphaera xanthii. The sequence continues at coordinate 528,993 of JAPWIX010000019.1, forward strand.
CAAAATCTAAGATCGCCGTTGGATTTCTTGACAAAGAGAACTGGAGCGGCTGCCGGGGAGCGAGAGACACGAATAAATCCTTTAGAGAGCTCCTTTTCTAAGTACTCCCGGAGGGTATTAAGGTCGTGCCTATTCATAGAGTACGGACGTGTAACAGGAGGTTGTTTGCCGGGATGAAGGTCTATGGCGTGGTCCCATAAACGATGGGGCGGAAGAGTGTTGGCCTGTTTTCGGTCAAAGACGTCTAGAAAATTGTGATACTGGGGCGGTAGAAAATCTTTGGGATTTGCATCTTTGGGAATGACAGTGGTTACATCGCGTACGCGAAAGCTAGGAAGCCGTTGCATGTCACCTTCAAGCGCGACATCAAGGTCTCTAATACTTAAAGCAAAAGTTTCATTTGATGGTTGTTGACTGATTACGGCAAACTCGGCAGCCGGGATTTGTTTAGGGCGGCATTCAGTGCGCTGCTTCGGGTGTAGAAGACTTGTCTCTAGGTTGTATACTTTCCCTGACTCGAGAGCTTGGAGCGTTGTATTGTGGTAGGAGATGGTTGTCTCAAAGAGGCAACAAGAGTTTTCTAGACATAGTTTGCCAAACATGATCGTGTGGTTTTTCCAGTTCACGTAGGGACAGTGCTTTTCTAACCAAGGCAGACCTAGGATGAGGTCATGTTTGCAGGTTGGGATAATATATGCATCAATATTCTCCTTATGGTTGTTAAGGGTCAAAGAAAAATTTACGTAACTAGTAACTTTCGAGTTCATTTTACCCTCGAAGCCCAGTATTGCGATGGGTGACTTTAAAGGCTGGGGCGTTAGTGAGAGGCGATCACAGAATTGGGTAGAGACAAAAGCAAAACCAGAGGCGCCAGTATCGACGAGAGCAACAAAAACTTCATTTCCTATCCTTGTATTTATATACATGTGACGTGATATTGAAATTTCAGAAATACCCAAGTGTACTAAAGAAAGGGACTCCAACGGACGACTTTTCGCTGGAGTTAATCTTTTAACTGATCCGAGTCAGTGGGCAGCGTTTCTATATTCGCCAAAGTGCGGGCTACAGTGGAGCAATCTGCGGTGGCATGACCGGATTTGTTGCAGCGGACACAACGGCCCAGGGCTCGGCGGGCGTCTTTTTGTTTTACCAGGAATATGATTGGGAACATACTTGTGTGAAGGCAGCTAAGATTGATTTATGGGATACAAATGCGTGAAGTAGAGGTACTTGATATTGTGTAATATAAAGATGATGAAGATGATCTGTTACAAAGTGGCGAATCTAGGCCTACTTATACTGCCAGAATCATCCGTGCGCTAACAGAGCAAACAATGCAAACATCTAGACTCGTGGGACCCACACCTCGCCTAACTAGTCCCACCACTTCATCCTAGCCTCGGTGGTGTCACCTCATCTGCTGCTTATGCAGCCTTGCCATGTCCACTATGCTCCTAGGCACAACAGTACGATATGTGGGTAAAATTGCACGAGCTGATATATGAATAACTTTGTCTAATAATTAAAGTAAGGAATCTACACGGTTAGAGATGCGCCCTTGGGTTCCTTGCCTAAATCTGCTTGGCCACCAAGCCTCAGATCCATAAAATGCTATTGGCAGAACACAAGCAAAAGCGGCGTGGCGAAGCAAGTGAGCGGGAACACCACGCACTGTGTTCCCAAGAGAAGAGTGTCACAGTCTAGACAAGAGCGCCTGCGCAGCTAAATGTGTAGAGGTAGTTAAAAATTAATTCTATGATCCAGATAACTAACTCGCAATTTACAAGTACATGTAGATATATACATTTCCCTCGAACTGAACTACTCGCCCCACCTTGACACTAATCATGGATCGTAATATTCTCATGAAACAGAAGGTCTTCTCGTGCCACACAACCTCCCTGTATTGTGAAGCCGCCACGTAATAGCAAGTCTCCGAATAGAAGTCGGTCCGCTTGTATTAGCAAGTTTCAGTATAATTGAAACACCCTGCAGGACCAGGCCGTGCACAATTCACTATCTATGTAAAGTCTGTGCACGCCTATGCACAACATAGGCTACAGGCATAAACCAGCTTACCAGCTGCTACAAAGAGAGGGCGTTGCTAACTTTAAGGGCCTTCGCTGCTAAAGAGCGAACATGCCAATTAAAAGAAAGTTTTTTATCAAATAGAATCCCAAGCCAACGTGTATATAGATGACTTGTGTTTTTGGATATCGTCAGTGAACCAGCTGTGACCCTGGGTGTGAGTCTTGGATCTTGATCTACTCTACGGCGAGTAAAGTGGGGTAGTTTGTATTTCCCAGAATCGAAAGTTATGCCTTTCTTCTGACTCCAATCGATTGCCTTTTGCAGGTCCCGGGAAAATAACGCTGCATTTTCCTGAAATTAGGATGAAGTTTGAAGGAGAGCAACATCATCAGCATAGCAAAATTTATTTTTGGGTAAACTTAGAAAGAAGAAGGGGGAAAGGTGAAGCATGAATAGAATTGGTGATACTGGGGATCCCTGGGGTAGCCCACAGTGGACCTTGGTTTCGGGACCAAACGAACCATCTAGTCGAATCCTAACTATCTGGTTAGTAACAAAGGAAGTGACCCAAAGAACAACGTTTTCAGGTCAGCCTTGTTCACTGAGACAGCGCACTAAACGTCCGGGGATAATGCCGTCGAAAACACCCTTCACATCTAAAGTCAATACCAAGGCAGTGCGTTTGCTGTTTAATGCAGTCTCCAGATCATGAACCAAGCAGGTTGTGAGGTCAGTCGCTGAGCGTTGAAGAGTAGCTCCGAACTGATGTGTCGTCAATATCTTTGCATTGATCGCAACCCAAGACAGACGCCGGGCAACAAGGCGTCCAAGGCCCTTTCCCAGGACAGAATGGAGGGCTATTAGGCGAAATGAGCGTAGCTTTGACTTGTCTAATTTATTTGGTTTACTTATTGTCAGTATGCTGAAGGCACGGAGGCGATGATGACTGGGTAGATGAGCTAAGGGAAGGCTGAAGGGCTCGAAAGCAATAGAACTGGTGGGCTTTAATGCACGAAGACTGAAGGTATGTTATGAATAATTAGACAAAGAACTAAACGTAAAGAACAAGAACTCTGCAGTTTTTGTTAGCTATATATACACGTGTCTTGCCCTATGACCAACAAGCAGAGTAATCCAAGTAAACAATATCAACAAATGTTTCCTATGGATGCATTGAAAAATAGCCCAAAGTAAACAAATCCGTGAATCCTTAAGCGAGATTTGTCTAATGTTCTCGCAATCCTAATCCTGATCCAGATCTCGGAAAATTCTGACACTTATCATGACAAGAATAGCCTTTTTGAAGTAGGTAGGGTGATGTCCCACATCTAGGCAGGACCTAAAGAGATCCGATACTGAAGACTCGATTAGAGACCACCCCTTTTTGAGGATTATCGTAGGAATCTCATCCTCGCCAGGTGCTGTATTGCCAGCTCCAAGTATTGATTATCTTATTTCATGGAGGGTAAGATCCAGGAACGGAAGGATTGCGCGCCCAACTGCGGGTGCGTCGGGAGGTATATCGTCAGCTTCAAATGTATTTTGAAGGAGTTCCTAGCCAAAACATCCCGCTTCTCTTCCAGTGAAACCGCAGGGGCGGCGGCAGGGTTCGTGGGGTCTCTAAGGGGTGGTTATCGGAATGATCCGACCGAGCGGTTCCAGTTGACTATCTTGAATACATCCTTGGCTAAAGACGATTGGTCCAGTAAGTTTCGAGAAAAGTGTCTCTTTGCTCTGTGAACAGCTATCCGAAGCTCTTTTCTTGCTGCAGCACAGGCTATTGGATCTTGCCAATTTCTTTGTGCAGCCCCGTGGAGTCGAGCTGCATCTCTACACTCGTCATTCCACCAAGGTTTTCCAGTTCCTCTCCCGAGCGCCCGACAGGCTGATCCTCTGAACGAGTTCTGTAGGGCGGTGCAGAGACTTTCAGCAGAAGTTTCGAGGGATTCCGGCTGTGGTAGCACCGGTAAGCTAGGCATACGTGCTATTTCTACTTGAAGGAGGGAGTGAAAGAGTTTCTCGTCTAGAGTATCAAGCTTGGGATGGGTCACAGGCTCTTGGAAGCGACTGTCCCAGGGGATACTAGTGCCGATCAGTAGGTGGTCAGACATGACATCAAGCTCAGGTATGATGGCCGACTCTGCACCAGCAAGAAGTAGCGAGTTAGACGCGAAGGTGAGATCAAGTACGTTTCCCCTATTGTGGGTGGGTACATCAGCTTCGGAAATTAGTGAAATGCAGTTAAAATCAGTCTATTCAAGTAGGTTTTCCGCGGCAGACTGGTTAGTGAACACTGATACTTGCTATCTGATATGTTCTAGGTTAAAATCTCCAGCTAGAAAGATGCGGCCCCGTAGGATAGAGCGAGGGAGTTCTAAGAGAGCTCTTACAGCTTCCCCCTCTACAATGGAGCCAGAAGGCGCGTTATGAACATTGACCACTAACATGTTTATCCCGGATGGAGCTCTGACGTCGAGGAGGACGATGTCTTGCGCGGCAGGGCTATAGCAGGATAGGGGTCGAAGTTGGTGGGTCTGGAGGCCGATGCTCTTTCAAACCTAGGTAAGGGCCCTCGGACGGATTTCCCAGCTATCAATTGTAGCAAAACACTCGTATGAAGAAATACGCTTAGTTATTCGGCACTGTCGACCGCGACTGATGAATGGTTCATGGATGAAGATAATATCATATTTTTGCTCGTTTGCAAATTCCAGGGCAATTTCATGTGAAGCGGCTCCTTTACAGCCGTTTACTTGGAGAATGCGCAGCGGTCTATTGCTACTACGATTTCTATAACTCATCTCTGTCAGATAAAGCCGCGTATGAGTTCTCGGTATTACCCGTAGAAAGCGGGATAGGAGAGTAAGACGCCCGCACTAACTGATTTGAGCTAGGCAAGCCCAGCTGCATTACAGTAGTAGACGGGGAGGATGGACTATGGATTGGGAAAAAATTAGGGGTGGTATCTTCCGTCAGTATTTAATCTTCTGGCACGGATGGTGAAGAGCGGCGTAGGCATCCAACGGTTGCATCAAGGCTCAGACGTGTTGCTGCAGAGGTTTGACGAATGTGAGAGATCTGCTCTTTTGATAGCTTTAGTCCATTGCGGCGGGGTCAGATGGGGCACTCCGGGGCGTCCACTGGGTGAGGTCCATGTGAGAGAGCGGGTATCCAACAACGATTATCAACGGCATACCACCCGGAGACCGACGGTGCTACGGAACGAATGAATCAAGAAGTCCTCGCTTATATGAGAGCTTTCATATCTTTTGCACAAACAGATTGGTCAAAAATGTGTTGGATTTAGGCGAGATTGGAACATCTCCCGGGTCACTCGCTTGGAACGCCTCCCGACTTAGTTACCCGGATCAATATCCGCACCGTCCGCTCGGCATAAAAGCGACGTCATTCACTACGGCTAACTACCCGGTCCTTCCACCCGCTAACGTCCAGGCTTGGACCAATCGGATTATCACTGAGCCAATTATTTTACCTATATAACAATAATTAACAAATATTATTGGTAACCATTAGTGATCATTCCGGCATTCATCCGGAATCCTTCGAGATTTCTTTAAGCACGCGTCTACAGTCCTACGGGTAATCTTTTGATATTCATCCGGTTGGAGGTTGAGACTTAGGGGGTTATAGATGCGAAACTGAATGTTGAGAATTGGCACTTGTAGATATGTATATATATATATATATATATACTGGTATCTTTTTGATAAATAAATTACTTCTTTAGATTTGATATGCTTAATGAAATATATTTTTCCTAACTTCAACAAAATGTTACCTTCAGACCAACTAGCAATCAACAATAGAGATAATTCGAGTATAGGATTGGTAACATTTTTGACCAATCTGTTTGTGCAAAAGATATGAAAGCTCTCATACAAGCGAGGACTTCTTGATTCATTCGTTCCGTAGCACCGCCGGTCTCCGGGTGGTATGCCGTTGATAATCGTTGTTGGATACCCGCTCTCTCACAGTCCATGACAGTGGATACAACGTGGAGTACAATGGTGTAGATTAGGGCCGCACGGCTGATGGTTTGCCTCCGAGTGTTCAACTGAGCCGCAGAGTTGGTAGCGGGGGGCACGAGAGCTTATTCATTCATTGTACCATTGGAAACAACGACTGCACTGGACGACTGATTTTCTTTTTGCTAGTTGTCGAGATAATACTTCGACTCCAAAATGGTAAAATTTTCGCGGGAGAATGGTCTCAATAGGGAAGCGAGCTATATATCTTGCCGAAGAGTGATAAGGAGAATCTATGTTTCCTTTTTTTTTGTGCACTGAGATAGGGGAGAGTCCTTTTTCTTTGGTAAGCTCTGCGCGTACAAGGTCTTCTGTGATAGGATAGTTTGTGAGCTGATTATTATCATCCAATGCAGTGAAAGATTGTGGAATAGATGTGAGGAGATAAGTCACGAGGTTCTGGGCTTTTTCAATTCCAGTGGCGCCCCTAAGTTTACCTTCTTTGATTACCACGGATAAGAGAGACTCAAGTCTAGATGCGGCATCCTCGGAACATGGGCGCAGGGCAATACTGGATGGAACATGTTGGACTTCTTTCAATAGGGCTGCGTTTGCACCTAAAAATTTGCGGTAATGAAGAAGAAGAGGGTATGCAGAAATTAGGCGCTCCGTCGCGTCCTGCTCTAAGTGGAAAAAAAGACGGTCATCTGTAGGTTGCGAGACATTGTTTTGCTTTTGGACCCTAGCTGTCCTGCGTGGCTTAGTACTGGCAAAGTTTGCCTGTGCTCTAGCAGCTACGTTAGCATAGGACAAAGGCTTCGTAGATTTGGGGACCTGTGGCGGGGTATGTTTTGTTACAGCTGAAGTCTCTTGGCGAGCTGATATTATGCTAGTGTTCCTACTTTGAATAAAATCAGTGTTGGGTAAGCCCCTAACATGATTATCGAAGAGTTCTTGTGCCACTTCTTGGACGCGTTCGATGAAAAGTTGGTAAATTTTTGTCAAGTGTTGAGGGATATTAAGGGCATTGGCGCCGCGGGATGCTTCGCTTAAGGCAGAAGCTACTCCTCTGAACATGAGCGTAGCTTCTTTGGTTCTGGTCGTGGCTGCAGCAGTGTTTTTGTTATGGGTCTCGTCCCGCCCCCAGGAGGGTGCTGGGAGGGTTGAATAGGTGGCATGATGCCGAGCCAGAATAGGTGGTAGCGCGTGTAGGATATGTGTGAACTGTTGAAATGATTGTCTGTTAGTTTTTTGTATGTAGAAAAGGTGCTATATTTTGGGGTGGGAGTAATCAACAACTCCCACTTGATCCCTTTTACAGCCTCCGTGTGAGGGTTAAGGACCGAGATATCTAAAAAATAGATAGGATGGAGCATAAATCAAAGAATATAATAAATCTACCGATCTAAGTCTGCTCCTCTACGTCTTTATGAATAAGTTAGAACCCCTTTCTTACCGCCAACGCCTTCCCAGTCTGATACCTTTTTAATGATGATTTGCATGTTGCAAGTTAGGCTTTTCCGGAAGCCATATCCTTGACGCGCTAGCGAAAATAGATCGGCGACCAGCACCCCCCCCCCCCCCACATCACTAAACACCTCAGGCATCGGCCTTTAAATCTTCAGGCACCAGGCCTGTAACATTACCCCTCCCTCTTCCTAGGTTCTACTAAGAACCATTGCGAATATAGTATTCTTCCATAGCCACAGTGTCCTCCACATTTTTGATGGGTTCCCATGTTGGTCTTTGATATCCTACCCATTTAACCAACACCTCCGTTCGGAATCCTCGTCCTCGCTTGAGTTTTCGCACGTCTCGAATGGCCTCTACTTCCCACTCTTCTTCACCTGATTCACCGGTCAGAATTGCTGGCGGCTGGTGATCTGTTTGTAACTGTGATGGAAGCGGATCGTTTGCCACTGGTCTTATCAAACACGTGTGAAAAACATTGTGAATACCTCTTGAAACATCCAAACGATATGCATGACTACCAATTACTTCAGTGACTGTAGATTTGCTGTGCAGCCAATCAAACTTCTTGCATGGTCGATCTGTTTGGACATGGCGGAGATAAAGTCGCACCACATCTCCAACTTTGTATTCCGGAGCTGGTGCCCTTCCTCTGTTGGCTGCTGCCTCCTGATTCTGCTGAGCGGAGACTATTGCTGCCTCTGCCATTTGTTGGGCATCCCTCAATTTTGATACCATATTTTCTGCTTTTTGAACGGGTGTTTTCGGATTAGTTGTTGTAACGACTTCTTCTCTCGTCTCTACAGGGTCGACGTTATATCCATGAGTCAAGAAGAACGGGCTGAATCCTGTGGGAGCGCTGTTTCGGTTGTTTGCTGCCAGCTCAGCTATCGACAGTAGATCTGCCCAGTCCTTCTGGCTATAGGAAACAAAACACCTAATGTACCTTTCTAGTTCTTGATTTTCTCTTTCTGTTGCACCATCTGTCTCTGGATGGTATGCTGTAGATAGACGACGTTTGATTCCTATCAACTCACATACCCGTTTCCAGAAAGCATTAACCCACTGAACACCGCGATCGCTGACGATCCCCTGTGGAAATCCGTGATATCTCACGTGCCTTTCTACAAATCTTGAAGCTGTAGCCTCTGCGGTGAGTTCACCTTCCTTTACTGCCTCATATGACTTTGCTTTGCTTAATCTATCTGTGATAACTTGTATTGTTGTACAACCATTGGACAATGGTATCCCACTGATGAAATCAATAGTTATTTCATTCCAGATTCTGTCGGGCACCGGCAAAGGTTTCAATAGACCCTGTTTCTTGTGACGCCAAATCGTAGCATCACCACAAATATCACAATTCCTAAGCAACCTCCTTACGTCACTCAGCATGTCTGGCCAAAACCAGCTTCGAGACACCACTCTAAAAGTTTCGTCCCTGCCCGGATGCCCTGTCAATGTCGAATCGTCAGATATTTGGATCAATCGTGTTCTCAGTGGTTCAAATGCTGGTATCCAAATTTTCTCTCGAAACCTCAACAATCCATCACTTCCAATTGAGCATTCTGAAATTTGAACACGCGTAATTGAGACAGGCATCTTTCGATCACCACGTTGTACTGATTCAAACAACTCTTGATACACGTCGTCATGCTCTATTCCTGACTGCTACATATTTTGCAGTTCACTATCCTCAAACGGTGAATTTTGTTCAACTTGAACTGGTGACACTATCAACTCTGGCGATATCAAAACTCGTTTCAGATTGTTAACTTCCCTCTCCTTCCCCCTTGGGACATCCTGATCACGCCTAGATAGTGCGTCAGCCAGAATTTGTTCTAACCCCGGTCGGAATTGCAGCAGAAATCGATGACGCGAGAGTTTTTCTTGCCACCTAATCTGCCTTTCGTTCAACGGCTTGCCTCTTATTTTTGTAAACGCTTCCAAATTTTTATGATCTGTCAAAATACGGAACGGATTTGCCAAACTTCTCAACTCCGAGTCCCAGTCCTCAATACAGAGGATAATAGCCAATAATTCCTTATCATGAATGTCATAGTTACATTCAGCTGGGGAATTTTTTCGCGAGAAGTAAGCTACAGTTCGCCACACGGCCGCAGCATCATCTTGCTCCTCATATGTCTTGTTCTGGCACTGCATGAGTACCCCTCCAACTGCCCATTTACTTGCGTCTGGCTCAATCCTTGTCGGTGCCTCAGGATTAAAAGGAACCAAGATAGGATCTCTCATAAATCGTTGTTTCAAATTCCTGAAACGCTGCTTCACAGTCTTTGGTCCAATTAAATTTTACTCCCTTTTTAGTCAGTGCGGTCAAAGGATATACTGTTCTTGAGTATTGCGGGATAAACATCTGATAATAATTTGCGAAACCCAGAAAACCCCGAACTCCCTTTACCATTGTCGGAGCCTGCCAGTCTAGAATTGCTTGAATCTTGGAGGGTTCCATTCTCAGTCCCTTACCTGCCTCTACAATGTACCCTAAATAGGTTACACTCGGTGCTTCGAATGCACATTTCTTAACATCAATTGTTAATCCAGCATTCATCAATTTCGTTACCACTAACTTGACCTTCTCGCGATGATCGGCTTGTGATTCGTTGGTAAAAATGAGCACATCATCAATATATGCTGTACAAAATTCATCCAAGTGTTGCTGCAAGACAGAATTTATGTATCGCTGGAATGTCGCCGGTCCTCCACTAAGTCCAAATGGAGTTACTAACCATTCATAAGTTCCATAACGGGTTCGCATAGCTGTCTTCCACTCTTCACCCTTGGCAATCCTGATTCGATGAAACGCTGAGCTGACATCCAATTTTGTTAACCATCTAGACCTTCCTACTGCTTCTAAAGTTTCCTTTATCAAAGGAATTGGATAACGGTCTTTCCTTGTCACCGCATTTAGACCACGATAATCCACACAAAAGCGCAGCCTACCTCCTGGTTTTTTGGCAAATAATACTGGCGCTCCGCAAGGACTTTTGCTCTGCCTTATCCAGCGTTTATCTAACAGCTCAGTAAGTGTTTTACGCAACACCAATAATTCATCCCGAGACATGCTGTAAAGTGGACCCCACGGCACTTGTTTTTCTCATCCATTCTCATCTATTTCTAACGGCATTTGATGATCTATATTTGGGCGGTGAGATGGCAGCATAGCTGCATTACTTGGCTCGAAAGCCTCAACCAACGGAAGGAGATATTCCGGTAAAAATTCTCGAGGATTCACCGGCGCTTTAACGCTTAGAGCTTTCTCGATATTATGCATTGACGCTGCAAATATTTGCATAGGCTCCGCAGTCAAACTCTTATCGAACCCAGTGGCCTTCAGCAATGCACAATCGATCTGGGGTTTCATGAGTGATGACTTGACCTCAATTCCACGCCTGTAGAACTTCAGAACTTTGTTGTCGCAATCAACGGTTACGGCATGCTCTTCCATCCATCGCAACCCTAGGATCATTGCTTGACGCTGTTTTGGTATCACATACATGTAGGCCTTTTTAATTTGATATCCACCTATATCAATTTTTGCCCAGGCCAGATGCGTGATCATTTCATCCATTCCCTGACTCACTCCTTGCACTTGTCTAGGCCTAAGTAGTTCTTGCTGAGGGAGTTTCAACTTCGTTGCCAATTTACCACTGATGGTGATATAGCATGTGTTTCCCGTATCTACCAGAGCTTCCTCGTATGCTATATTATTCACCTGCACGTCCACCATCATTGGCATAGTTTCCATCTTAGCCTCTATCCGCGTTTTCTCACTATTAATACTGTTGGCCTCGATGGTTAAAGTGGTCCTATGGCCTCCATCACTGCTTTGTTTATTCCCTACACTCTTTTCGTAAGGAATGTCATTTACTTCGACCGTCCTTAGCGGCTGCAAATTTGATTTGTGTTGAACATTTCTGCTGCTAGGATTCAGGTCTTCTAAGTTGTTCAGCTTATGATTTCTGTCCGTCGAAAATTTCAAACAAGATTTTTCTGTCTCATTAGTGATCAGGTTTGCGCATGATGTAGAAGAAGAGTGATCAATTTTTCTATCTACATCCACTAAATACTCCAAGTGGCGACTTTCGCTAGGAGTTACACATTTCCCGAATAACTTTGCGAGGCTTCAATCATTAAATTTTGCTGTGGTTCTCCCGCGTTTTCAATACCCCTCACTTCATTAACTTGGGCATTGCCTCCACTCCGAGGATCAAACGCACTTGGAAACCTACATCTGCTTTGATGATGGTTTGACCCCCCACACCGTAGACACAACCCTTCTAGTCTACGTCTCTCCCTTTCCTCAGCGGAAGCCCACGGCGCTCGTTCCTGCCGGTTGTAATTGCTACTGTTATTTAGAGGTCTTGAGTTATTTCGTTGGCCGCTAGCAGCGGAAGATGATGAAGCCAGGCCCCTGCTTGCCGCACTGCTTAATCTTGATCTCATTCTCATTTCCTGGAGTTTGGCATCAATAGATAGGCATGCTGCCCTGAAAGTGTAATATGACGGGTCCTCCATCTTATAAGACACTAGGCGTGACTGCATCTCCTTATTTACTGCTTCCTCAAGCGCATTGACCTGGTTATCCTGTGGCCATTCCTCGCCTCCCGCCTGAGCAAGGAGTTCTTCAAATCGAGTTATGAAATCGGAAAAAGACTCGTTATCCTCTTGTTTAATTGCATTTAATAAAGTCCGGGCGTTCTTTTTCTCATTTGGGTCCCCGAACGTAGCTTCGGCTCGGTCAAAAAATGCTGTGGGGTTGCAGTTGGTACGGAGCTTCAGGCACATGTTGTACCACTGCTGAATTCTTCTCTGAGCACTTGTTTGTAGATGCATGTACAAGTACCCAAACTGCTCTTCATCATTCCCAATTGCGCGACCGTCAGTTCTCGGCTTTGACTGAGCTTCAGTGCGCCAAGCTACCCACTCGACACGGTCTCCACTGAACGACTTCAATTCCCCTGTGCGATGTGGTGGTCTGTAATTGTCGTGCACAGACTTTTCATCAATCTCCATTCTATCGTTTTCGACAATGCGAGGCTCATTCCTCTCGATACCTTTGCCCTTCCGCAGATGTTGGATTGTCTCTGCTTGTTCCGCAATCTTCTCATCCTGTTTCTCCAGTTTCATCTTCATCCCCTCCATGACTTCCATCATAAGGTCTAATCTCTTGAGTATAGCTTCGTCTGTGTTGCCCATCTTGCACTTAGGAAGCTCTTCCTGATCTGAGTTGCTGGTATTTTCTTGACTTTCGACTAACAGCGGGGCGTCGGTTATTTCTAAATCACTGTCGGAATCTGCTGGTTCACGCCAAGTCATGTAGTTAGAAAATTTCGAAAAATACTTGCTCTCCCTCCAAGCAAAACTCATGAACTTCACACTCTTGAAGCAACAACAACAAGCTCCTTCCGAGCGGCAATTAATATAACACCTATTCTGCCCCTTTCGAGCAACAACAACGAACTCCTTGCGAGCAAACAACGATGGCTCCTTACGAGCACCTAAGATTCCGTCTTCTCTTCAGCTCTTACTGGTACGGAATTCCAGTAAGACAGGAGATTTAATATAATGTGAGGGTTAAGGACCGAGATATCTAAAAAATAGATAGGATGGAGCACAAATCAAAGAATATATTAAATCTACCGATCTAAGTCTGCTCCTCTACGTCTTTATGAATAAGTTAGAACCCCTTTCTTACCGCCAACGCCTTCCCAGTCTGATACTTTTTTAATGATGATTTGCATGTTGCAAGTTAGGCTTTTCCGGAAGCCATATCCTTGACGTGCTAGCGAAAATAGATCGGCGACCAGCACCCCCCCCACATCACTAAACACCTCAGGCATCAGCCTTTAAATCTTCAGGCACCAGGCCAATAACACTCTGATTGTCCCATAAGTCTGATCATCTGTGAACACAAGCATAACAAGCTTTAAGAACATTCCATTGAAGCGCATACCATTCTATCAGTTATGTCATGATTTGATAGTTAGAATGTCAGATTCATGTCATGTTTCAACAGTCGCCATCCCTAGGAGTACAGATACGGAGCACTAAATAGTTCCAAGGTTGGTGCAAACAATATGTCATAGACTCAAGCCTTGATTTCTCAGGATACCTGTCAGAATTCGATCCCATCTCCCATTCAAAATAGAATTGTTTCGCTTCTCATTGTTTCGCTTCTCATTGTTTCGCTTCTCATTGTTTCGCTTCTCATTGTTTCGCTTCTCATTGTTTCGCTTCTCATTGTTTCGCTTCTCATTGTTTCGCTTAGGATTTATCTGTCTAAGATGGTTTTGGAAATGCTTTGTTTGGAGATGCTTTGTTTGGAGATGCTTTGTTTGGAGATGCTTTGTTTGGAGATGCTTGAAAATCGGATTCTCGGAAGTCAGGCCATGAAAGTTTTCTACGTAGTGACATTGGGGAAAGACATATTATAGAGGGCAAATCCGAGTAGGGAAAGACCGCGGTTAGTTTTCTGTCATTTTATTCTAACTTTAGATCATCAGAAATCTTTAGTTCTTTAAGAACCCTTCAGACATCCAGAATCTTTCAGAAACCCTTTATTCTTTAGAACCTCTTATTCCTTGAATCTCCTGGACCTTCTATTCATCGCTATACTTCACGCCTCACCTGCTTCAATTAGACCCCTCTTATCTCCTAAGTTCGGATCATAGTTAACGTGCCGGACACGTCTCCTGACAATACCTAACTCCATTCTCTCTGATCATGGAGACCCCTGGATCACTGAGGCAAGTCGTTCACTCAACAACCAGTATTCTATCGAAATCTAAAGACCGGGCACTAGTAAGTTACCTCACTAGATCTTGCAAAATGCATGCACCCGTAGTTGCTTCAAAAAAAGTGAGGCCACTAAAGTTCCAGACCGGGCAATGATGCTACATTGCTTCACCGCAAGTGTTCCAGGCTGGCGAAGTCAAACCCTTCATCTTCGCGCGGTGCCGGCAGTAAACGCCCAGTATTTTCGCATACCTGGGATTGCTTAGAAGAATCGCAGTCCTCTACTTCATGACCCTCATTCATCCACGCAGATCTCGGTCGGCTTCGTCTCTTCATCACTATTCCTAGCACCCTTTCTATCTAGAGCTCCCACTACTGTCCTCAAGGAGGTAGGGCTAAGGGCTCTAGTGATCACAAGTATCCAAGTGGGGGGTATTGAAAGCTATGTAGATGGATAGGGAGAGACGTCACCTTGTGAAGAATACCGTGTAGAGAAGGCTTTCAGCAGACAAGAATATGATGATCTAAGGCTGTAAGGTAAATTGATTATTCTATTCCTTCTACTTTTACATCCTCTTGGGAGGGCCCTAATATATACAAGAAAATCCACCCTTGTTCCCCAGTGCTTCCATGATAGCCATAGAATATAAGAGAAACTGATAGAGGCTCTACAATACAGCGTAGGCATTGTGGATGTTGCTAGAAAGTGCTAGAATATAGGAGACTACAACTGTTAAACTCTAAGCGACTTTAGGGGTACTAAGCAATGACTAGGCTACCCCCCTGTTACTGATGCAGTTATGGACCCACTAATTACAACAGGGGGAACATCACTCATTATAGGCTATTAACACAAGTGGTAAGGTGATGGTTGGACCTTTTAGAGGCGGTAGGTTCAATTCTTACATGGCCTATTTTGGATACGATAGCGACAGCTCGTCGAAAATGAGTTGGGGAGGGATGGCAAATGTTTTTCCTCATAAAAGGTTTCGTAAGTCTGACATTATTGACGAACACTGGCCTAGCAAACTCCAGTCCATAAGTAATCGGACATAAGCACGTGCGAAACAATGTTTGGGTACTGTGCATCACATTCTGCAAGGCTAATTAAATTTTCATATATAATGTATTATTAAAAATTTCCTGTAACTCCAGTGACGCAGTGGTTAGCGTGTCGTTCTTATACCATCATGAGTATTCAGATGATATGATTAACATCTATAGAGATGCGAAAGTCGTGGGTTCGACACCCACCTGGAGTATCGTTTTATCATTTGGATCAACAGTGATGCGATCACTGAAATTATCGATTTTTCACCGTTTGTCGTCAACCAGTACCCTTTCTTAAATTAAGTCGCGCTATGAAGAATTAGAAGAAATGACATTCAGAGCATGTCGCTGTAAGCAGCGAATTTCCCCTTCCGTCTAGCGCTATGAGCGCTATTTCTTGACTGCTCAGCTCAATAAAGTCGTTCATCACACATTAGCATCCTAAAAGTGATTGTATCATAATCTTCTTTTTTAAAAAACATTTTTTGCGCATGCAGCCTGAGACTATGACGCGAATGATTCCAGAAGATGCGGATTTTTTATTATTTTATTTTTTAAGGTCGATGGGGCTTCAGCTGCAGCTACAGCCCCACTCCTACGGGGACACGGGGACTGTGAAGATGCTGATATGTTACAGAATGACTTACTGTGACGTTTGGAACACTTATACCCAAATTTTATTTGTAGGCACCACCACGAGAATAAAGCCTTGCGACATGAACCCTCTTCAGTGAAACCCCACTCAAGGAAAAAGCGAAATAAACGCATGGTTATCTGAATATGATTTCGTCATCACACGAGTACAATATCATCGCGAGAGACGTGATGTGCGGGGCTTGCTGGATTCAAACTAGCTTTCCCCAGTCTCAAGTGGAGTGTGAGTCTAGACTCTACATGGGAGAGTAGCCTGAATGGTATACCACTGTACCATCCGGCCTTTATCATCGCCCGCTAGTACCAGTTAGTGAGTTTCTCTCACGTTTAACTTAGACTGCTCACAGTGTCTCAAGCAGTAGATGTAGCAAATCAATCGACAAAAACATACCTTTGTTTATGGTTAGAGATTAGGATTGAGTTTTGGTTTTTGAATAAATTGTAATGTCGGATAGTCAAACACTTCGTTATGAGCCTATAGCCTAGTGCCAAGGGGAGTTGTAGGAGTTGGGAATTATTAAAAACTTTAAATGTATTTGATTTGATTTCAATTAACCCGTTCAGGTACCCAATGGGCCCATGCAGGTAGCTATAACTGTATATATACAGGAGAAAACCTCGCGGTAAAAACCCCCTAATCTGCAGTCTTCTGTCTATCGTGTATTCAGTTTACCTTCAAGAAGCGCCTTACACTGTACAACCAGTGTGTAATCCGTCTCACCCCTTCCCTGCTCTGTGCATCATTTCCCGCATCGTCGCCTCAACTTGACTGACAAGTCGGAACTGTTCTAGGTATCCTTCGTCTAATATCCACTTCGTGATTCTTGCCACATCTACCGGGCTTTGAATCATGGTCTGATAGGACCTATCTTTTGCTTTTTGCAGGAAATCCCCTCGTCCCCTCGCCCACTGCGGACACGTCATGACCATATGCCTGACGTTCTGTGACGGATACCCACACTGGCATTTTGGGCTGTCAACTCCAGGTACTTTTCTTCTGTATAGATAAGAATTGAGCCCGATATGCTCGCTTCTTATCTGTATGGCGATACTACTTTGGGCCCTGCTAAGGTTCTGGTGGATTTGAACTGGTGCTTCCCTGTAGTTCATTGTAAATCTGCCAGTATTTTTATCCATGGTGATATTCGCTGCTTTCCAAGTCTCAGGATTGGCTGGAGTCGAGTGTCCAGAGTTCTTCTGATGTGTCCAAGAATGTTTCCATTCCTGGAACGCTGCAATCTTTACAGCCGTCTTTTGTCGCCCAGTTTGCTCTTCCCTTCCGCAGATTCGAATCCATTCGGCCACATCATCGCTTCTGTTCATGTCGTGAATCTCCTCTCTCCCTCGGACGGGCAGCTTGACTCGATTACACGCCGAAGTTATTGTCCTTCGAACAGGTAGCTTGTCTGATAGTCCGGCGTGTTGGACCCTCCTTTGCTTCAGGTAGAGCTCTATTGGGAGCACTGAGGTCTCGTGTTCAAGTACTCTGCTGCTTGTTGAATTATATGCACCTGTAACTAACTTAAAGCATTTTCTCTGGACGCTTCTTAAAGGTTTAACTATGCTTTCGGGGATTTTACCTCCTTTTAAATGTATTTAAATCATTTGTCATGGTTAGATGGCTGAATATAACATGATTTTTTTTGAAAAAAAAAGTAGATGTAGCGCATTACTATTCTCATGCCCCTTCTTCACACGTCAAGATTTCTACTTCCTCGAACTATACATCTTCGAATCCTGATTGTAGCCTGGTATCAGAAAATGATTTCAAGACTAAATAATTTGGATTTGCACTTTCAATGTAATTCGATATACATGTGTTACGGACAAAGCAAGGTTGAGTGTGGCTGAGCTTATTTGCTCGGCCCATCCGTGTCACAGTGCATAGCGCGACGCGTTTATGCTGCATAACTTCTTTATCCTGTATTATGCATTGGCAAGCATAATTAGTGATTTACAGGGGTACCATGCTATGGCTGCTAGAACTCATGAGAAGTTTCTGGAAGAGTACAGTAGAACCCCTCTTAGCTAATAGTGGGTCCCGGTATAATTACTGAAGAGATTCATAGAAATTTGACCGTTTATATTTGCAATACTTACCCCTGCACGAAAAATTACCTGTAAGGGTAAGTGTTGCAAATTTAAAATTCCAAGTTACAATGAATCTTTTCAACATTTATACCGGGATCCACTATTAGCTAAGAGGGGCTCTACTGTATTCTGGATAATTCTATCTAAGTGAATAGGAGGAATGGAGGGAACCTTCTAGTTATTAGAGAGTACTTATAAATACCGGTATTACTCGAGTAACTAGATTGAATCCCTAAAGATTTAATATTAACTTATTTTGTTGTATTGCTTTCGTGTGTTAAGGACTGCGCTCTGGATAGTGTTAACTGGTCTCGTAAGCCCAGTTCTGACTAATCAGAGGCATAACTATACTCGGGTACATGTGTATAGTTATGCAAAGATGAACTGGACAAAGCGCAACGCACAGATAGTTTATTTATACATATATACTACAGTCGTCCCTCTCTAGCTCGATAGTGGGTCCCGGTATAAGTGTTGAAAATATTTATTGTAACTTGGACTTTTATATTTGCAACACTTACCCTTACAGGTCATTTTGGGTGTAGGAGTAAGTATTGCAAATGTAAATGGTTGAATTTCGATGAATATTTTCAACACTTATACCGGGACCCACTATCGAGTTAGAGAGGGACGACTTTATATGTAGTAGATAATCTGTGTGGAAGAAAGGAGATCTGTTTAGGCCTTCGGTTATTCATTAAAATAGGTGTAAACGTCCGATAAGTCAAAGGGACCGTGTAAGGGGCAAACGAGTAAAAGAGTTACATGTAGAGGCGTTATCAAGACCCTAGTATCGGTGGAGGCATAGGAGAGCTGATTCCCTTGTACAGTTGTATCTACATAGAATATATACAGTTTGTGGCACTTGCTTGTTGTGCAGTGGCCGACGCTCGTAACCCTTCACAGAAACTTCAAGGTTCACCATCCACTTTAGATTTTACTATCGAATAGATGACAAAATGAACTTGTTCCTCTTTGAGACTCAATAGATTTGAGTATTGGATAGGCCGTATCTCGGTATCTGATCATCTAGTATTTTAAAAGTAAATTATGATGAGTAGCAGGATGACGGTTAACTCGAAAGGACGAAGTTAGATGGTTACTAAAATGATGAAATTCTGTTTTTGCAGTGAACTCTTAATTGATTCGATACACAGATGAAAACTGTCTAGGTGACTGGTGTAGATATTTCATTTTTTAAAAACATTCTTGTGTTTGCAGCCTTTAGGCCATGACACGAATAACACTGGTACGGTACATGGAGTGATGACTCAACTTGATATATGTAGCACTCTCGCCTGAATATCATTTGAACACATAACTCGAAATCAGGCGCCTTACAGCCCTTTCAACCTTCAACCGTTTACGTCTGCCGTAGGAACGCATTTCAGTCACTCACGGCTGTCCGGTGTGCCTACATCATCGTCATGTACATGACTAGGCGAGAAATGTGGTGAGAGTCTTGCTGAATTCGAACCAGCTTTTCTCCTATCTCATGTGGGGCATGTGCCTCGGCTACCTAGACTATACTTGGGAGAGCGGCCCGGACGGTGTGCCACTCCACCATCCGACCCTACGAGACGGACTATGGGTACTGAGTTTGAATTGAATCAAATGCCAGACTGAAGTGAACTTATTTGTTTGTAGTGGTGTTTATTCGTGCTATGTAGAGTCCAAGACTATTATAACACTAGGGCTACTCTCTGACCCAGGCCACACCTTCTACAGTGCTCCTATCCCCTTTTACCTCAAACCTAAGATCATTGATTCATTGACCCATGACGGGTAGCCATTTAGCCCAGTAATTACCCGTAGAATTATACCACCTTTTCTACGGAACCTTCTGCTCAAAAAAAAAAATTGAAAAAGAGCAGCCATGGAAACCGGTACGCGGGAAAAAGTCTCAAAAAACCTGCAACTCCAGCCAGGCGAGGCCTAGACACCAGAGCCACACGAGGTGCGTATCCCCATCTGTATCTTCCCAACATCCCAAAGTCCAGATATCCTCCTTATACCGACACCACCAGCGCTCAGGTAGCGGTGCTCTTTCCTCGAGAGACAGTATAATGCCAGAATATCTGTAAACAGTGAGAATTCATCTTAGTAAAAAGGTCCAACTTAGTCTAATCCATCACCACCATAACGAGAGCTGGGTACGCCCCGGAAACTCATTTGGGTGAGTTTTCCTCCACGACCAAGTATTGTGTGTTTCTGATGGCTCTGAAGATAAACTCCAGGTTCGTAGGGGACACCGCGTAAAGGTAGAAACGCCATCTTCGTCCCCCCTGAAGTGAGCCTTTCTCTCAGTGAAATGATCTTAAAACGTACTTCTACAGCCGAAAATGATCGATCAACGTCAAGAAGAATCAATACCAAAAGTTACCCGCCTCAGTCTACTAGCTTGAATACCAATCCTGTATCGTTAATATTACATTAAAGAGTTATTAGGTGGGCATCCAACTTCACTTAGCAGCATGCATGCTTTTGAGGGATAACTGGAGTATGGTAAGATACTACTAAGAACTCGAGTTAAGTAAATTAAAGTGTACCATCGGGGGTGTTGGCTGTGATGGAAAAAAAGCTAAATTTATTACGTGCAATGGTCATACTAGGCATTGCAACGATGCTAAATTGTTAAACAGTTCGTTTAGAGTCTCAGGACTAGAACAACTTGTACAGTCTTTAGTCTTTTAAGAACATAAGTTATGATATGTATGATGAATTAATTGAGAGTTGGAATAGAGCAAGTGTAATCACTTGATGTTGTTTTGACTTGTCACAGAATAGAACAAAAGCAGTCATATCGGTCGATTCGCGGACTGTGGATGAGTAATTTTTGAAAGGCTATGATAGAAGGGAAACAAGGTTCCATCAAGCAATTATTCATTTTGAGGATTGGCGGAGATTAATAGTTGATGAGAATGATGACTGAAGATTTTTTGACGGAGTGTATGTTAGATACGGACTATGATAGTTAGTATGCAAATAGATATATTGCCCAAGATCGAATTGTGAAAGCTAGAAACCTAATTCGTCCCTCAAGGCCTGATGAGGAGGTGCCAGGTACGACTTGATTTTATTTACTGTATTAGATAAGAAACTAGTCAGTGTTTTTAGGTCTCTGGAATTCTTATCGTTTGATTATTGTGGACGAGATATTTTAAATCTCAATTTTATTTTTGGGAAGTAGACTAATAACTTAGGCGATGGTACTGTTAGCATTTGCGACTGACAAGTCTTAAAATATATACAGGTACATCGATAATTGCGTGAAGATTTTTAGACCTCTAAAAATTCAAGTCAGGAGCATTTGTTTTAGATATCTTAACTCAACTTACAGTTCTCACAGACTCATATTTCTCATCGCTGTACAGCGGTTTCCAATGTATAATATTTGACGATATTATTTGGTAAAATTGTTGTCAAGCTATCCATCGAAGTTGAGGCCGGTGATAAGCTTAAGGTTATAGCTTTTCTCCGTTGAGGTACTATTTTGAGGTATCAGGGCTTAGGCGCTGGGAGGGTTGTACACCGACACGCTCCTTCGCAAGGATATCTACCAGAAGTGGAGGGGGCCGGTTGTCTTTGCCAGTGGTGGTCGGATAGATAGCGTGGTTGCTCTTATAGCGCTGGACACTTTCGATGTACTTATCAAATAGGAATGATGAGTCCATGGGTCCACCTTTTGCTTCAGGGTGAAATTGAGTTGAAAAGATCGGAAGTGTGGCGTGAATCATACCTTCTCGTCTTAGCTGCGATTAAAATTTGGAGTCAGATTTATACCTTCATTAGAACCATCATTTAAGTTAACGAAAAACGGTTTCCATTCATTCGGAAGAGTGGTAATGTCAATAGCATATCCGTGGTTTTGGCTGGTGATGTGACAGTGACCAGTTGTAAGATCCAAGGCAGGAATATTGTGCGCCCGATTACCATATTTCAGTTTGATTGTTTTGCCACCTACAGCTAAAGCAAGAAGCTGATGACCAAGGCATATCCCCATGATAGGGACTTGAGAAGATTCTAACAATCTAGATAAGTGATAAACAGTTTCTTGGCAATGAGTTGGATCTCCTGGGCCGTTTGTAATAAAAACACCATCAAAATGATGTGCAACTTTGTGGATTGGGAAGTCATACGGGAAAACAGTGACGCTTGCACCTCTTCCGACAAGAGATCGCAGAATATTCTCCTTGACGCCACAATCAATTACCGCTATGTGCATGTTACCATTTAATGATGACACGTGAAACGGTGCTTTTGTGCTAACTTTTTTGACCAAGTTAATCTGTTCAGGGTCAATAAAAGCTTCATCTTGATCCGCATCGTATTCCTCTCCAATAGTAATACGTGCAAGAGAAGAGCCGACTTCTCGGAGATGTGTTACGATAGCACGAGTATCAACACCAGATATTGCAGGTACACCTTCACGAGTACACCATTCTGATAAGCTTTCCACCGCAGTCCAATGACTGTACTTTTCCGCGTAATCGGCGACAACAATACCCACACACTGAATATTGGGAGACTCAAAGTATTTAAGTAGACCATGAGCGTCACGCGCAGAGGAAGGAACCCCATAATTACCGATAAGAGGCTGTGTGAAGACAAGAATTTGACCACTGTAGGAGGGGTCGGTCATAGATTCAGGATAGCCAACGAGAGAAGTAGTGAATACAGCTTCTCCAGATATATTACTCTTTGCTCCAAAGCTCTTACCGTGAAAGACTGGCCCATCCTAATTTTGGTTAGTTGAAATGTTTTCTGGGACTGCGTATTCTCACTCTGATGGTGAATGTGGCACGATCAAGGGCACTTGAAGGTGTTCCCTGTGCTCTGACTTTGGATATCGTCCGTCCGGCGATTTCCTCCACAGTGGCGAGATATCGAATTTGCTGAGCAGCATAAAGCTTACTCTTTAGCAAGGGGAAAAGTCGAGGGAGCATCTTGGTTTAGGGATCTGATGATCTATTTGATCAGTGACAGGAAATTGGCCAACTAAATGACAGAGGCCTTCCAGATGTGAGCTATAAAATTAGCTTTTGAGATAGTGAGACAAGATGCGGACGCAAACCAGAGAAATAATCCTACATCAAGTCAAAAACAGCCCCTCAAATGGCATCTGTCGGAAAATCAAAGTTACAATGCCTACCTGAGATGTGAACACTGATGAACGCCCACTCATACGCGCAGTTCTCTAAGTTTTTTATTTGATGTTAAATTGAGGTAGCGATAAGGAAATGTATTGTTAGGGAAAAAATTGTGTCTTATCGCCGTGCAGACAAAGTCTGTGCAAAAAAAAATATGAATAAGTACCGTTATCTAACCAATGTGTGTTTAGTTGTGCGGATGTTGCAATCAATTGACTCGAGGTGCACGTAAAATTTAGCCCCACTCACCTCACAGAAGCGAATTGGCAATAAGTGGGTGACCAATTTGCGCCCCCTCCCACCACCTTACCTATTACAGTCGAGCCTTGCTACAACAATAGTGCGTCCGGTGCACTTGATGAAAATATTTCTTGCTAACATAAACAGTAGAATTTGGATCTACTCCGGCCCGGGGATTAAGAGTATATTCTAATGAATGCTGATCTTATGGCCTACTCCTGTCAATTTTTGGAATAAATTACGCTGACATAATTTTTCAAGCCGGTCAACTATGTTTGTAAGCGACGGAGACAAAAGGGTCGGATGGTGAAGTGGTAAACTGTCCGGGCCGTTCTCCCAAGTAAAGTCTGTGTAGCTTGGACACATGCCCCACTTGAGACAGGAGAAAGCTGGTCCGAATTCAGCAATACCCCCTCACCGCTTCTCCCGCGATGAATTTATATTCGTAGAACGATGAAAGCATATACAGAAAACCTTGGATTTTTCTCGCTGTCCCTGTGGTGGCTAAACACGGAAGAGGGTACACATCGCAAGGCATTATTCTCATAGTGGTATCTGCAAATGAAATCTGAATATGAGTGTTCCAAATGTTACACTGAGTCACACTGCGAAATATACTTGTCTCCCGTAATCATTCGCGTCATAACCTCAGGCTGCATACGCAAAAATGATTCAAAAAAAAAAAATAAGTTCGAGCTCCGATCCTTGTGTATAGCCGAATTATTAGAATTTTCGTTGTTCGTGTAATTTCCACTTGCGTTGAATCCTTACTTCTCCACCCCGCCCGAGCTAACGCAATCAATTTTTTTTCTATACGCCAGGTCATAATATAATAGTTTTATCAAATTTACTCAAGTAGCCTGCGAGAGTAACTTAATCCTGTTTACTGATCGTCTTCACAGGGTGAATCCTCAATCCACAAATGCCCCATCTAAGCCTCAAAGCTCCTGTACTACTCTCATGATAGGGTATTGTTCGTTGATCCGCTTCTTATAGGGTACAGGGGTTAAAGCGGGGATAAAGTGGAGATAAAGTGGTGATATTCCAGGTTACCTCACGATAGATCCACAGTATCCCTGTTAGCTTCAAATTTTAAAATCTTATGGCCTAAGGCATAAGAGATATGCATCTGTATATGAAGTCCAACGCCCACCTTCATGCCTGCACCTTTCTTCACTCGCGCACACCTGAGGTCGTTTCGTTTAAATCATTGTCAGCTATTTACTATTATTTTGCTCAACGGCATACTTTTATTTCATTCATCTATCTAATTTTTACTTCATGTGAGTGCATCTGAACCTTAAGTCAACTACTTTAGAAGATTTTAATTTACTGTACTAGATTGCCGCAAAGATGGATTCACCTCAACAACCTTCTCCATCATCAGCATCTCCTACTTATGCAAAACGCCTAACACAAACTCAACGTATCCAAGTAAGTCTGAAATCTACAAATTGATAAGGTTAAGAGAGTAACATGTGCAGGTTAGAACCTTGGCCAGTGAGGGACACAGTTACGTCAAAATCTCTCAACGCCTTGGGATTACATGGCGACAGGTACAATACACCATGAGCGTTGAAAATACCGAGCCTCAGTACTCCAGTGGTAGGCCACCTATTCTAAGTAGTTCCCAGGTCGATGAAATAGATTTTTTCGTCTGTTTATCATCGGAAAATCGTCGGATGTCATTTTTCCAACTTGCACATTTTATATTTCGGCACTTTGGTGTGAGCGAGAATGTGATCCGACGTGAACTGGCAAAGAGGGGATATGCACGCAGGATTGCACGATTAAAACCTCCTATCTCTTTAGTCAACAAACTGAAGAGATATGAGTTTGCCAGAATACATCTCCACTGGCGGAAGGAACATTGGATGAGAGTCCTCTGGTCCGACGAGACTTGGGCTATGAATGGTCGGCAAAGTGATCGTTGGGTCACAAGAAAGGTCAGTAGTCCCTTAAAGGCTCCTAAGTTTTAGAGTTCCCTTGAGCTAAGTTTAAGTCAAAGATTGGGGAAGAGTACGAAGATACCTGTGTCCTAGCCAAGACGCGGAGGAGAGTTGGGTGGATGTTCTGGGGATCTTTCTTTGGACGACAGAAGGGGCCTTGCCTGATTTGGGAGAAGGAGTGGGGCCATATCACTGTGGCCAGTTACTGCGAGAGGATAGTGCCTCTCATAGAGAGTGCGGTCTTTCGGGAACCAGGACTAGATGTGATGCAGGACAACGCCCCTCCTCACAAGTCGAGGCAAACTATGCGTGAGTTTGAAAGGAGGAATATTTCTCTAATGGAGTGGCCGCCATATTCTCCTGATTTAAATCCGATAGAAACTTTGTGGAGTTATATGAAAGCGTACATGGAGCGTCTTTATCCAGCGTTGGATCAAGGGGGCAGCGGAGTCAAGGGCATCTTCGTCAAATAGTGAACGAGGCGTGGGATCTGGGGTTTAATGGGGATGACTTGGAGAAACTGATAGATTCGATGCCCCGAAGAATCAGAGCCGTTTACGAAGCTGCAGGCGGATATGTAAATTATTAGCTAGATAGAAGTATAATTTATTTATGAAATGTATTAATGAATTAAAAAGTGAATAGAGGGCTATAATGGACCAAAAAAGCAAAACCAACGAATATTTCGTTGTGAAATTTTTGCCATACAAATTTAAAGTTTAGGTGGGGAGATCTACTTATCGTCATGCTAATTCAAGTTAGTAAAAGCCTATATACCCTGTAAAAGTCGAATTTTAGCGCCTATACACGATTAATACCGTAGTACCAGAGTATATCATTACGATAAATTTCGGCTCCCTGTCAATTAAAGTGGGGTTTACAGGGTATATACGCTTTTATCTAATTTATTTTGGTATCGTCAGCGAAACACCCATGCCATTACTCCAAATTTTGTATGGTGAAAAGTTCAGGACGATGAAATCATCTCCCTGTCTACAATCCTAGTAAAAAGTTGAAATTTCTGCTTATGAACATTATGAAATGTATAATATTGATTAGTTGCAACCAAGTGACTGAGAAATTACGTGTACTTTCTGATTAGAAAGCCCTTAATATTTTACATGTCCGCCACCAGCATCGTATACAGCCTTGATTCTCTGCGGCGTTGAATCAACAAGATTCCTCAAGTCATCCTCATTAACCGCCCTGTTCCAGGCTTCTCTAACAATAATTTGTGTTTCCTCTTCTGTCCGCCGCCCTCGTTCGATCACGTCAGGATATTTGTCTTAAATATAATTTTTCATCATATTCCAGACACGTTCTATTGGATTGAGATCTGGAGAGAACGGTGGCCATTCTAGAGGAACAAAATTTCGTTCGCTTAGTTCTCGCTTTGTGCGGGCCGCCGAATGGGAGAGTGCGTTATCCTGCATCACCACTAAATCTGGTCTCACTGAGACCATACCATGGATGAGAGGTAGTATCCTCTCACTGTAGCGTTCGGCGATTATCGAACCCCATTCTTTCTCCCAAAACAAGCAAGTCCCTTTCTCAATCCCCAAAAAATATCCCCAAAACATCCATCCAATTCGTCTTCGAAAATTGCTAACGACACATGTATTGTCGAAGACTTCATCTGGCTAAGTCAAGGGATTAGAGTAAGAAGTTAAAATAAGAGGATATTTAAAGGCAATACCAGCCTTTCTTGTGATCCAACATCTAGTATGCCTACCATCAGTCACCCAGCTTTCGTCAGTCCAGAGTACTCGCATCCAATCTTCTTTCCCCCCGTGGAGATGATTTCTAACGAAATCATACCGCTTTCTCAGATTTTCTGGGGAAAGTGGAGGTTTCGAAGCGGCGATCCTTCGAGTATAGCCCCTCTTTTTCATTTCCCGCTCAATTACTTTTTCACTTACACCAAAGTGCGGGAAGACAACATTTGACGGCCTTCTTGAGAGGAAGTTATGTAAGTTCCCACTTCGTCAATTTGTGCACTACTGAGTGAAGGGTTCCGCCCACTATACTTTTTGGGGGTTAGCTTAGTAATGTTCATAGCGTGTCGAACTTGTCTATGGGTGATTTCGAGCAGTTCTGCAATCATTTTGTACGAAAGACCCTCTCGGGCTAATGTTCTTACCTGACAAATCTTAGAATTGGTGCGAGAGCATTATTTTGATATTAAACTCACTTGTAAACGTTTGTCTCGAGTCAAACGTAGCGCATATTTAGGAGATATTGGTGATTGTGGGGGTGTCTGCGGTGGATTCATCTTTCCTTGCTGAGAATTAACTTAATTGTGTGCTACATTACATTACACACAATTGTTTAGTTGATTATAAATGGGTGGCTATGGATAGCTTTCACTAGAATGTGAAAGTCCTGATATTCTAGGCAGATATAACTGCAAGTTTCAGACTAGCTGGGGTAGAATTCCATTAGCGTGATAGTGCATAATTGATCCTTGTATAATCCCTGAAGCGAGATTTTACCCTGCTATTGCAAGGCGACGAATTTTATCGTAATGATATAGTGTTGTGATATAACTGTCAGACCCGCTATGCGCATACCCTTGTCTATCTACAGGGATATGGCATATTCATGTACTAGTCCCAGAACAGCGTACAGAGATGACATAGCCCTGCACAGCCGCTATTACGATCATCACTAAGAGTCTAGTGCTACTACAGTAAAACTTCTCTAACACGATAGTGGGTCCCGGCATAAGTGTTGAAAATATTCATTGTAACTTGCACTTTTATATTTGCAATACTTGCCCCTGCACGCAAAATGACCTGTAAGGGTAAGTGTTGCAAATATAAAAGTGCAAGTTACAATTAATATTTTCAACACTTATGCCGGGACCCACTATCGTGTTAGAGAAGTTTTACTGTAGTATAATATGGTAGCATAACGGGAGACGGTAGCATAATGGGACAGGATAGGATGTTAGGCTATCGGACATTCTTGTTTTATGATGGACTATCCTGAAAATGTAATATAAATATGTATTAGTCCTGTCTACCTCAGTAGTATCATTGATCACACTAATTAAGTTATTCATATCCTCAGTCTCTGAGTATCATCTTCTGCACTCCTCTGTTATCCTTAGCTTACTCACAATTCTATATCTGCTCATAACCGAGCTACAACATAAAGTAATCTCACGCGAGATCAGAAGCTACAAGTCAGTATGGCTCAGTCTTGAAAGGAATAAATGATTCTAAAAGTTTCTGATTTTCAAACTTTACCAAGCCGGTAACAAATCAGAATATATTGTAGAGTTTCTCGGAATTAAATTGGCAGAAGTCAAATATGCCCTACGTCGCAGCCACTTCCCTTCTTAAAAGAGTAAAGACGCTTCTCCAAAACTCAATTCTTTGCAAGTTGGAGTGTTGGAAGATTTTGTTTGTTCTTCTCGTGAGACGAAACAAATATCATACTTCGAACTCGCCTCCAACCTTCCCGACTGGAATATGAGTGCAAAAGCCGGCAAGAACGCTCATATCAAATGGGGATAGTCACGCTACCTTTCCATAAACAAGCCCCCACCATTGGAGGAAAATAGGCGTAACCATAAAGCATGGGCTGAGGCTGACCTTAATTTCACCCAAAATAATTGGTCTCTCATCCTTTGGAGCGCTGAATCTTAGATCAATGATGGGAAGATTAGATACCAATATATCACTCGGAAATTAGCTCAATAAATTTACTATTGTCTACATATAGACTGACGATATTTAAGATGGGTGAAGAATACAACAGTTCTTGTGTAACAGAAAAGCAAAGGCAAACAACTCGTGGATGTTTTGAGGCTCCTTTTCTAGATGACAAAAAGTGGACCATCTATTCTCGAAAAGACAACGGCCGAAAGCTACATCGATCATACGCTTCCCCGAGTTGTGCAGTGGGTTAGGAGAAATACTGATCCTGATGGTCATCCCATCAGGTTCATGCAAGATAACAAACCAATACACAAAGCCACCCTCTCAATAGCACACTTCGGATCTAACGAAATTGAACTGATCTCGTAGCCAGTTTTCTCTCCGGATTTACATCTGAGAGAGGCTGTACGCAGTATGATAAAATCATATATACAGGCTCGATATTCTGAGCTTGGTCAAGGGAGACACCATAGTCGCTTACAGGTCCGCGAGATTGTTGAGGCTTGGGAGTCTACAATGCCGTATCAGCTTCGAACTCTGATTGCGAGCACGCTTGGGAGATGTCAG
This sequence comes from Podosphaera xanthii, assembly GCA_028751805.1. Classification (NCBI taxonomy): domain Eukaryota; kingdom Fungi; phylum Ascomycota; class Leotiomycetes; order Helotiales; family Erysiphaceae; genus Podosphaera; species Podosphaera xanthii. The sequence continues at coordinate 558,602 of JAPWIX010000019.1, forward strand.
GCAGTCATAGACGCCTGTGGTGGCCCGGTAGAATATTAGTTTTTGATTCTGTGATTCTACAACAAAAGCTGGTATTAGTATTCGTGTAATTAAAAATTAACTAAAAATTTAATAGCCTTCAAACCAGAGGAATTTCCTGTTCAGTGCTGGTGTAGGAATATCAGAAGAAATTGCTATGTTATAAAAGCTAGAACGTCAAGACTTTCCATCACCAAAACCCCAACTTTTGAAAGGTTACTAGACAGATTCATTACCCTATGCGACCGAGAAACAATCGATTTGACGCTGAGGTGTGCCACAAATAACCCCATCTGTATAAAAATCATCAAAAGACCCCTAACTATGAGACACGGATATCAAGCTTATGGTTGAGCCGGAGTACAGTGTCTCAGCCCTAAAGATTGTTAGTGGCTGATGTTGGTTTTGTGTGTCTATACCTTGCAGATACTTATCTTAACATACAAAACTAACATTAGCCACTAACTTCTTTAGGGCTAAGACACTGTACAGTCGTCCCTCTCTAACTCGATAGTGGGTCCCAGTATAAGTGTTGAAAATATTAATTGAAATTCAACCATTTACATTAGCAATACTTACCCCTGCACCCATAATGACCTGTAAGGGTAAGCGTTGCAAATATAAAAGTCCAAGTTACAATGAATCTTTTCAACACTTATACCGGGACCCACTATCGAGTTAGAGAGGGACAACTGCACACTGGTCAGCCAGTGTGAAATCCGTCCTTTCCCTATCCAGAACGCTCGATGTTTTCAGATAATGCTGTCTCGACTTCCCCGACAAGTCGAAACTGTTCTATCCAGCCTTGGTTCAATATCCACTTTGTGATTCTAGCCACGTCTTCTGAGCTGTTCGTCATGGCTTCGAAGGACCTGTCTTTTGCTAAACTCAGAATTTCTCCTCTCCCCCTTGCCCATCGAGGGCATGCCATAACCATGTGCTTGGCGTTTTGAGATGGAAACCCACATTGACATCTGGGATTGTCTACCCCAGGAACTTTTCTTCGGCACAGATAGGAGTTGAGCCCGATATGCTCGCTCCTTAGCTGAATGGCGACACTGCTTTGGGCCCTACTAAGGGACGTTTGTTTATTATATAACGTCTAACTAATGATTATGTTACACAGTCCCATATTGGAAAAAGACGCCAGAGCTTAATGCTGTGGAAGCCTGAGGCTCCCAACTTCCCCAAACCAAAGAAGAAGAGACCTGAAATGTTGGGTGGTGAAAGTGACTTAAACCAGCACCTTGCTAGTGGTATATTATGAACTCTGAAGAGAAATATTAATTTCCTGGGAAGAATGAACTTCCATAGAGAAATGAGAAGAGAAGAAAGAAAATAAAAGTGCGTTAGCCAATTTAAAGTCAGCTTTTTATTGCTGCTAATCGTCCGTGGGTGGTGACTCTGGAGGGATTCTGGGACAGGTTTCGGTAAAGAATTTAGATTCATTCGTCCAGTTCGTGGGTTTTGAAGCCCCAGTGAAAGTCCCAAGAAAGAACTTAACTTTGTCTGAGCAGCCTCAAGGTAATTTGGGGAGCCGAGTTGTGGACAGCTTGCAGTGCAGGAAATGTTGTTGTTGTTGTTGTGTTAACATTTATTAGGTCTACGGATAACGTGTGTCACGGTTCGAGAACAGAACGCTGGAGCAATTTTGTTGGTACGGTATATTAATTATTAAACTATCTAGAGGGAAAAAGAAGATCTTAGACATAAGAAATAACAACAATATATGTAGATTGCTTGCCACCAACTCCCATGATTGTTTCCCTACAGTCAGACCCTTTTTAGTCTATCAGAGATCCGTGCATACTTATCCTTATCATTGTCCTGTGCGATATTGTACTAGTCTAACATTATTTTTAGTACTCGCCTGCAGACGTCTGTGCCTGCGCTAGCTAGCGTAGGCTACAGGTAACTACCGGCTTACAAGCCGTTACAACGTGCAGCCACACAACCTAGAGTTCCTTATTGGGACGCAAGACCTCGGAAAGCGTACGCTATCCTCACTCACTAGAACTAAGATAATACAATCTTGACGCTGAACACTCATACTAAGGAGGCATTCGCCGGCATCACTACAGGGTTACACTTGTTGAGGCTTACGCCCCGCTTCTCCCCTCAACCGTGAGTACCTGTCCAAGGTAAAAAACAAAAAACCTCGGACTCCTCAGTATGCTTCATTATCCTGTCCTTCACGGCCGCGCGAGATGTGATCTTACAACGTCCTCGTATCTTGTCGTAGCGGGTGTTCAGGCCACAGAACTTTCAACTTGGACATGACCCAGATAGCGGACCATAACACTATCTTTTGTTGATTGGGGCATTGGCTGTTACGGGCTGTGCCCATCTAGGGGTTGGTCACAAGGACCATCCCAGCCTAAACTTGAGCATGGGTGAGTATCGACGTTCTAATGCGTATCGGCATCCAGGTGCGTGTCAGCGTCCGGGTACGTATCGGCGTTCAGGTGCGGAGGGTATCCACGCACCGCCGAAAAAGAGGATTGCTGCCCTCGAAGGTCGGACGGCAATGGAAGGGCTGCGACACCGTTCTCAGGAACCAAGGGTGTTGGGGGATTCGCGACTAGGTCGAATGGAGGTACTCAGGGCCACGAGGGAAGGAGTTGGGGGGCGTTACGAGGATTGCGATGGGGACTGAGAGTTGCGTCATACTAGGGGAACCACTGTAGTATTTAGTAAGAGGAGTCGCCAGTATGTAGACTCCAAGAAAATTTATTGTTTTTTACTTGGTATCCGATTCGTCCGGGTCGGATGGTGCAGTGGTACACCGTCCAGGCCGTTCTCCCAAGTAGAGTCTGGGTAGCTTGGACACATGCCCCACTTGAGACAGGAGAAAGCTGGTTCGAATCCAGCAAGACCCTCACACCACTTCTCTCGCGGTGATACTGTATTCGTAGAATGACGAAAGCATGCTCAGATAGCCACAGGTTTTTCTCGCTTTTCCCTGTGGTGGGTATTCACGGAAGAGGGTACATGTCGTAAGGCGTTATTCTCGTAGTGGTATCTGCAAATGAAATCTGAGTATGAGTGTTCCAAACGTCAAAATGAGTCGTTCTATAACAAAGAATACGTATCTTCCGAAAAATACCTACGTGGGCCTTCAGGCGCCGAAATAGGATAATAGAAAAATTTAATTTTAATTTAATCCGATTCGTCCGTGAATAAAGACCTTCTAAGCGATACCGTTACATTGGCGCACGCAAAACTCTCCAAGTCGAAGTATCCCCTCAGATTCTCCTTCCAAAAACTCTATCCTTCCTCGATTGTTACAAGCAATCTCCCTTCCCAAATTTGCGCCCAGCGACTTTCATCCTCCGTCGGGTATCCATATCATCGAGGGCGTATATCTGGGGATCTCAACAAGGTAAGAGCTGCGTCAATTTCATCGGGGATGGTCCAAAGTAGGAAGATACTCGATAGGTTGTAAAGTTGACAGAGATACATGTGAGGTTGAAGTCAAGTTATGGCCGAGAGAACGCTTGACATGATGAGAGGGCTCCAACTGAGAATGCTAGTGGACCTCTGAACCTGATCGTATGCGACTCCTCTTGGCTATCTCAAATATGCAGCGAACATAATGAGCTTTTACAGCCGGCACCGCGTGAAGGTGAAGACTTCGACTTAGCCTGCCTGCAGTAAATGTAAAGGCGACTTGGTTTCTTTTTTTTTCTTAAATCATTTTAGCGTATATAGCCTGAGGCTATGACGCGAATGATTACGGAAGACATGTATATTTCACAGAATGACTCTGTTTGACATTTGGAACACTCATATTCAGATTTCATTTGCAGATACCACTATGAGAATAATGCCTTGCGATGTGTACCCTCTTCCGTGTTAAGCCACCACAGGGACAGCGGGAAAAATCCAAGGTTTTCTGTATATGCTTTCATCGTTCTACGAATATAAATTCATCGCGGGAGTAGCGGTGAGGGGGTTTTGCTGAATTCGGACCAGCTTTCTCCTGTCTCAAGTGGAGCATGTGTCCAAGCTACCCAGGCTCTACTTGGGAGAACGGCCTGGACAGTGTACCACTGCATGATCCGACCCGGCGACTTGGTTTCGCCGCAGCAACAAGTTATATGCACGGAGTCGTGACTAAAGCGAGCATGGTATGAAGCGAAATCTCCGTGTTCAGAGCGTGCAGCGTATATGTGAGCGGCAAGTTGCCGAGAAAGTGAGAGCTCCGCAGGGCAGCCGACGTGGAAGTCGATTTCTAAGTCCTGGTAGGATTTAGGGGCATGCTGTACCCAGTAATCTTTGTAGGCCGTTTCTGTTAGAATGTTGATCCAGGTTTTTGCCGAGGCAACTGTGAACAGGGAGAGAGGGGGCGGTGGTGATTGATTTTATTTTACGTCTACCGAGTCCCGTGCGAAGCACGGGATCTTTATATACCTATTGGGACAGAAGACGCCAGGGAATTACTACTGTGCTTCAATAAAGTCTACAAATTTACAGGTGTGAGAGACCGCGTTCCTATAGCTGCTCCTCGCGGATAAAATACAGATCCTGAATAAGGATAAAAACAGATTAGTCGCGCCCTCCGCTTCCTGCGCGCTCCAGTCCAAACTTCCAAGAGCTTACTGTGAAGGGCGGAGCACCAAAACAATGAATAAAAGTATGATGGCCAAATACTGTCTATTTTCTAATCGACTTTCAAAAGTAAGTCTAAGGGAGGAACTACTCATATAACTATCTAACTGTGTTCCTCCTATAATACCAAAGGTACGTGGTATAACTACAAAACCATCTACGTATTACATATAGAGATCATAACTCTATTCCGTGTATGAGAGCCAGTGACTTTCTTCCAAGACCTGACCTAGTAGTACAATGTTTCGCTTATTCCCAAACCCGTGAAGGCGCAGCCTGTATCACTTACAATTATTTTATCAATATCGATTTTATACTGAACCTTCCAAAATTTTCAGACATGAACACCTGACCATTACATTTCCCATTTCTTCATCCAAATCAGATCCTACTATTGAAAAATCAAAATGAATTCTCAACCCATCTGTCTTAGAAGAGACCTCGTCGCCAGAATCTTTATCGGGATAAGCGGGTCGCAATCCGGACATTTCGAAGGAACGGGCATTCATATCTTGACATTGCTCATGAACTTGGGCTAAGTCAGAAAAAAATTCAATACGCATGCGAATGCGGTGAACTTTCAGAAGTGTCAGGATTTCATAATTCATTGTCTCGGGCTTATATTTTCTTTTGTTTCTGAATTTTCTTCTAGCCTTATGTTTTCTTTTGGAGTATAAATTTGGGTATAAGTAGTTCACTCCGGTCAGCATAGAGTCACTACGCAATGTTTTCTGTCTCCACCGATTAGGCTAATAAATTAAAGACCTCTCCACATTCATCCTGTCATCCTAGTGACCTCCCGTCACCTCTTCGCTCCCCAATCCGTTGAACGCTATCCGCGTTAACCTCGCTTAAGCTACCCTCGAGTACCGTCCGTGCTCTCTCCTGCCTCTCCAGCGACCTGTGTGTAGTGCCTCTTACCTCGCCTAACACACCGGCGCATCATAAGAATCCAGGAGTTCCGGTCGACCTCCATTCTTGAGTGAGGTTCTAGCTGATGAGCTTAAAATTTTTGTTTGTTAATCACGATTCGGTCGGCTTATGACCTACTTTGAACTTGCTACAATGCAGTTTTCTAATCAGATTGTCTGTGAGAAAGCTATTCGGAAAACTCTTGAAAGAAGGCGATATAAGCGTTGTGTCTGCCAAAGTAAGCCTCTGCCCAGCGAAGAAAATAAAAGACGACGTTTAATTTTCGCTCGATCCCACTTAAGTTGGACTATTGAGCAGTGGAATCAAGTCCTACGGACCGACGAATCTTGGATTACTAGTGGTCAACACACGCGTTTGTGGGTCTCCAGAAAGGCCAGTTCGCTTGTTGATAATTTGGTTTTTTCATTAACAAAGTCAAGACTGGTGAGGAGTGTGGTTAGATGTGCATATCTCCTAGATTTGTTCAAAGGAATGGCTGGATTTTATGGGGATCTTTCCATGGGAACCAAAAAAGTAGTTTTCTAATTTGGGAAAAAAGATGGGGAAACTGAACTCGGAGACCTACTGCCAGTGGATTTTACCTAGAATAACTACGGCACGAGGAGCTACTTCATCACTTTTACTGGTGTAAGTTGGCGCTCCCTGCTATTCTGCACGAAATACCATGGAAGCTTTACTAAAAGCTGGGGTAGAACCCACCGCGTGGCCTCCCTTCCCTCACGACTTCAACCCAATTGAGTCTGTATGAAAATCGGTGAAGAATTACATTCAAGCTCGATATTCGGAGTTTGAGATTAGAAGGCAAATGCCACTACAGACGCTTAAAAGAGTCAGAAGAGAAGCCTGTGTGTAGGGTCAGGGCTCACAGCTGGCGCGCAAAAGCTACTACCACAATCAATATTTATTTTTCTCGTGGAAACTACATTTGAGGGAGTTAGGGCTTTCTTATATCCAAACCACCTCCCAGCCCAATGGTACCCCTGTCACTGCATATCTTCATATCCTTCTACGATACCCTGCCATACTAGCTACTCCCAAGGACTCCTGCGTATTCTCGCTTATATGCTTTGACTTGCACAAATCAATGTAACCAATATAAGGCTGGGATGTGAGTCCAGCCACCAATAGGGGCATAGCCCATTACAGCCTGGGACTCAATTTCATCTGAATAATTCGGCAGACTTATCACCAGCTTGCCTGCAGAATGTGAGGCTGTTATAGGAGCAGAAAGAGGTCCTACTTCGTATTGATTTATTTTTAACAATTAAAGTTGTCCTAATTTCAAATGTAAGGTAGTTCTGTATAGTTGTAGATATGAAATAATGAGAATATTTTTAAGTAATATAAGGTTTAACAAAATTTTGGCGCCAAGAAATATTTCCTATGTATAGAGCATTTGCAGGGTATACTATCCCTAATGAGGTAAAGTGTTTCCAGAGCATCTCGACGAAGAGGTATGATTGTTTCCTAATAAGCCAAAGATTTTCAAGAAAACCTACGTAAATGCCTGTCGCTTGCGCAAACTAACAATCTTCAAGGTGGTAACACTGTACAGTGTCTCAGCCCTAAAGGTTGTTAGTGGCTCATGTTAGTTTTGTATGTTAAGATAGGTAACTGCAAGGTATAGACACACAAACCAACATCAGCCACTAACAATCTTTAGGGCTGAGACACTGTACATAGCAAACCTCGACACTAACGTACAGAGGCTCAGGGCTAAGTGGACGCAGACTAGATAATAAGTTCTGTTTATTCCAATCGTACAAACATGCATATAAATTGCACATGACTTATTGTAGGAAATTGGTATGGGTTCTCAGAGGAAGAATACTCTCAAAGAATGTAGGCACAATTTCTAGGTACTTCGTAATGTAAAACTTGAATAAATTAAAAAATTATCCCATAGTCTATATGACGGAAATTATATATATATAATGATTTCAACAATACATTTTATCATTCTCGCTATTCAGCCGTCGAGCACATCAGACCCGAGCATACGAGGTTGTTCAGACAACCGCACGCGCCCTGGATGTCTCACTTTGCGCACTCCGATTCGTACTCGCTTAAGTAGCCACCTAAGCCCGACAACCAGTAAATTCGGATGAGAATCTTCATCCGACATTGCGAATTGTTTCTCATCGAATTATCCATTCGCAAGTAAGGCGATTGATGCGAAATCCCAACACTTATCATCCGGGCTGCGTTCACATAACCAAGAGACCCTGTACTTGGACACTGTCTCAGCCCTTAAGATTGTTAGTAGCCGACGTTAATTTTGTTCGTCACAGTTACAGTCGAACCCCTGTTATAACAATTCACGTTGTCCAGATATTCTTGTTATAGCGATTTTTTTTCTGGTACAAATTAACATGACATACATTTTATGATATTTGCGAAATCGTCTCCCAATCACCGAATATCGTTATAACAGGGGTTAGATAAGAGGGAAATTTGGTGGTTCCGCTGCTGATAAAGTAGTTTTTTGCTATAACAATGTGGGACACCACATTAACTAATCAATTGTGTAGAACTAGAAAAATGTCTCATCAGATCATTCAAGGGGTTACTTTTTAAAATCATATTGTATTCAGCCTAATAGCTGTGAAGAAAGATTTTAATACATTTTTCTTTTACACACAATATTCCAGCATCCTAGGGGCACGAAGACGGCGTTTCTACCTTTACGCGGTGTCCCCTACGAACCTGGAGTTTATCTTCAGAGCCAACAGAAACACGCAATACTTGGTCGCTGAGGAAAACTCACCCAGATGAGTTTCCGGGGCGTACCCAGCTCCCGTTATGGTGGTGATGGATCAGACTAAGTTGGCCCTTTTTACTAAGATGAATTCTCACTGTTTACAGATATTCTGGCATTATACTGTCTCCCGAGGAAAGAGCACCGCTACCTGAGCGCTGGTGGTGTCGGTATAAGGAGGATATCTGGACTATGGGATATTAGGGAGATACACATGGGGATACGTGTTGAGAGTGAAATATACTTGATGAATATAAAATATAATCTTATGTGAACTAATTACATTCTAACATCTCATTAAATACATGTCTATTTAGTCGTAAGTGATCCAGCAACAATAATACGACTTGGTTGATCTGGCGTTACACGATCCCGGTGAGTGATCTTCCTATCGCTTTTGGAATTAGGCGAAAGATCCGCCTGCCTGTCCTTTTACCCCAGATACATCATGTGATGTCAGTTTCCAATTCGCAACACTCCTCCTGACTGACGAGGTTGATGAACTCGTCGGGTATACTTTACCGAAAATGTAAACAATTGTCATAAGCAGTATGTAGACAGCGTGGAGAGAGAGAGAGGTCAAGAGGTGGGTGTCAGGCTAAAGGTTGCCATCCTACATGATACACGAGATAGATGCATCACCACTCGGCTAAAAGGCCAGACCAGAATCATAGAACACTATGGTCTGGCAATCTCCATATATATATTATACAGTAGACGCTTTCCTGACATTACCCCCCTATAATATATATATGCCTAGACTCCGTAAGCTTAACCCATACTTGCTTACTAAGCCAGAACTGAATACACACTAAGTGGGTGACAAAGTGACAGTGCTAGACCTTAAGAATGTTCTATGATTCTGGTCTGGCCTTTTAGCCGAGTGGTGATGCATCTATCTCGTGTATCATGTAGGATGGCAACCTTTAGCCTGACACCCACCTCTTGACCTCTCTCTCTCCCCACGCTGTCTACATACCGCTTATGACAACAATGAAGTTGAGATATGTAGTAACCAGTGATACCTTCTCTGACTTGCATAAAAGTATGAAGGGTCAGTCTTGAAAACATTGAAAAATTTTATTACAGATAGGTTCTGCTTTCGAATGAGTGAGCGGCTTAGTTAATATATCAGCTAACATTTTGTTGGAGAGTATATACTCGACCCGAGTGATACCATCTTGAACACAATCTCTGGCAAAGTGGTAGGCGACATCGATGTTTTTGGCTTTCGTAGAGTGAGTACCATTAACTGGGGCTAATGCACTCTGATTATCGGTATAAATTTTCAGTCCTTTATCTCCAATAAGTTCTTCGGCAACATTTAGTTCTTCCAGAAACCGAGTAGCCCAAACAGCATGCTTGGATGCCTCAAAAATAGCGATATATTCAGCCTCAGTTGTTGAAGTGGCGATTGATTTTTTTCTCTTGGACTGCCAACTGACAGGTCCTCCGCCTAGCATCATAAGAAATCCACTCACTGAACGACGTGTGGTTGTGTCTGATGCGAAATTAGAGTCTGAATGTATCGAAGCCATTGATCCTTTTAGAATTTTTGAGTGGGGCATTCCGAAGCTGTAAGTAATACAGTTGTCGTTAGAACCTTTTAAATATCTGTAAACCCTGCAAACACCGTTCCAATGACGAACTACAGGTGATGAATTAAACCTTGCCAACTGTGACGTTGCAAACGCGATATCAGGTCTTGTACTGTTGGAGGCATATCCTAGGCTACCAATTGCACTAGGGTACGCTGAGTTGTCAGCTAGAAGCTCCTCCTTTCTTGCTGGTAAAATTGCGTCGTATCCTTCCATGGGAGATTTGAATACCTTGGCGTCAGTTAATCCAAGCGAATCGATTTTATCAGATATATAAGTGGCCTGCGAAATCTTTAATGTACGCGTTAGTCGGTCGCGGGTAATTTTCCATCCGATTACCGTGTCTATTATTCCGATATCTTTTACAGGGAAACATGAGGATAGCCAGCCTTTTGTCTCGGAGACTTCCCGAATATCTTTTCCGCAAATTACGAGATCATCAACATATACACCAATGATGACTGGTCTTTTGTTATGTATGTAAATACATTGGTCGCTGCTGGATTTCTTAAAATTAAATGATATAAGTGTATTGCAGAGTTTATCATTCCAGGCCTTCCTGACTGTTTCAAGCCATATAGAGCTTTATTAACTCTGACAAATTTTGAACCGGGCATACCTTCAGGAGCCCTCATATAAATCTCTTCAGATAAATCCCCCTCTAGATATGCTGTTTTGACGTCAATTTGGTGTATTTTCCAATCCAGAAAAGCTGCAACAGCAAGCATGATCCTCAACGAGTCCATACGAAGTGTGGGTGAGTATGTGTCGAAATAATCTACACCTGGCACTTGACTAAATCCTTGCGCTACTAGCCTCGCCTTAAACCTTCCATCTGATTTTACAGTGAATACCCAGCGCGATCCGATAGGTCTCCTCCCATGAGGAACATGAGTTACCGGTGTGAAAACTTTCTTAGACCTGAGGGACTCAAGTTCATCCTGAATTGCTGTCTTCCATTCTACGTTATCGACTCCGCTTACAGCACTACTGTATGACTGAGGAATTATATTGTTTCCTCCAACGTAATGAACTGTTGGCTGCCACGCAGATCTTGGCTCGATTGGTTTGCGTAATCTGGCGCTTCTTCTGGGGAGCTGAGTTTGCGAACTTTCTGTGAGATCAAAAGAGCCTGGAATTGATGGGGTAGGTGGAGACGATGGTGGTTGATCGGTGCTAGTATCGACTTGAGTTGGAAGGGATTGATCGACTGATATTTCTCTAGGTCGGAGGAACGGAGAGGGAAGTGAACCTGATTCTGAAACAGAAGGGGTATCTGAGTCCGAGTCCGACGAAGAAATCGTATCTGGTTCTGGATTATTATCATCTGGATTAATTAGATCTTCTAATTGTTGAATATTCAGCTGCTCTCTGTCCGATTTACTCCAATCCCAAAACGAATCTTCTAGGAAACGAACATTCGCAGATACGACAATCTTATTTGTACCACTGTTAGAGGGAATGTAAACACGGTACTGAGTCGAAGACTCACAGTATCCGATGAAAATTCCCTTTTCAGAGGTCGGAAGCAACTTGTACCTTTGGAGGTTTTGGGTATCAATTAATGTATAACAAATGCATCCCCAAACCCGAATATGCGAAACAATGGGCAATTTATCATGCATGATTTCAAATGGAGTTTTATTTTCCGGTAGAATGGGCATTCTATTTTTAAGATAGCACGCAGTAGTGACTGCAAGGTCCCAAAAACGCATCGGAAGCTTGGCGTGTTGAAGCATGCATCTAGCCATAGTAATTATGGTTCGATTGAGTCGCTCTGCGACGCCATTTTGATGCTGCATGTACGGAGCACTTATCTGTTTGGTGATGCCGTTAAACTTTATACTTTTGTACTCCGCTCCTCCATTGAACCGCATCGCTTTTATCTTGAGGCCAGTTTGAAGTTCTTTTTCTTGTTTATATTCTTGAAACTTTACTTGAACCTCTTTAGTAGATTTAATCGTATATATCTTACTTTCTCGGGAGGCATCATCTGTGAAGGAAACAAAAAAATTATTGCCCTGGATTCCCTTCACACGACATTTTCCCCAAACATCCGAATGAACTAGGTCAAGAGGGTTGGAAGCTCTCGATACTGGACCTCTATTTATTTTTTCAACCTGTTTGCATGAATTACAGGTGTCACAATTTTGAACTAGGTCTGTGGTAAGATGAAAGTTTGGCAAGTCACTTTTCTTGGCGTTGTGTAGGTCGAGATCAGAGGCACAAATCTTTTTCAAAAGGCCTAAACCAACATGAGCAAATCGATGGTGAATTAGTTTGGATGTCAGTTGCTTAGAGCTCTGGGACATAAGAGCTCGATCTATTGCCAAGGAAGCCGGTGCAGCTGTTCTATTCAGTTTTATGGTGCTGAAGCGGAATAGACCGTCTTCCATCCGGGCGCTTGCAATAAGCCTGTTTTCCGATGAATACACTCCTAAACCAACTTGATTTGTTCTAATTTTAAATCCATTTGTGATTAATTTTGAACTTGAGACTAGATTTCTGGTGCACGTTGGTAAATACCAGACGTCATTAAATGTGAGAGCCCGATATTTATTCTCACCTTCGATGCTGGCAACATAAAAAATAACTGATCCAATTCCTGATACAGTTGATGAACGTTCCGAGGCTGTTTGGACGCTTCTTTCGGTAGGTGACATGGAGGTAAATAGGGATTTATCGTGAAATATATGGCAAGTGGCACCAGTGTCAAGGATCACGTCAGAGTTCTTGGGACGAGTATAGGATAAAGCAAATTCTTCTTCTAGAGTCCATGCCCCGTCACTAGGTGTCTCTTCAGTTATCTTCGGCTCCTTTCTTTTAGCATACTTTTCTTTTCGCCTAAATACACTTGCAGCTTTTGAAGGATTCTTAGAAGCCCATTTTGTTCCATCTGGAGTCTCAATCTAATCAAAACAACTCTCACGAACATGATTTGTACCATTACAATAAGCACACGTTCTTCTTGACCGATGTGGTCCATCTCTTTCATTTTGCTTAACGTGGGCTACGGTCGCAGCTTCATGCCGATGGTTGAGCCCTGATTGAGCCTCCCTCAGAGTGTTAACCGATTGGCTAAAATTGATTGTAGGGTTGAGTTTCAAGTACGCAACTACCCCTCCGTAGTAACCATTGGAAGTCGATTCAAAGTGGCGAAGGAGTCGACTCTTTTTAGTTGTGTCTGAGGGACGCTTTGCGGGATCGAGTGAGGCGATTTGAGATTGTCTTTGAGTAAGCTCGTTGGCATATTCGTCGACGTCAGCCTCCTCAGTCATAGAGAAACTCCAAAACTCCTCCAACAAGGTATCCACCACTCCATCTCCCTGGGGTTGATAATAGGATTTTAACGTTACCCACATTTGTCTAGCAGTATATTTACCTTCAATAATAAAGTACACCTCTTCGGGAACAAGCTGAAGTAGAGCGGCTCTAACGTTATTGTCATTAATTTTGACCACTTTCTGAAAAGCCTTTGCTGGTTTTGGTTCGCAGTCATCAGAGAGCTCTGGAACATTTTCCAAAATATACTGATCGAGGCTGAGCCCGAACAAATACATTCTGAATAACTTGCTCCATCTGGCATATGATGATTTGCTCAGTACTGGGGCACTCTTGACGCCTTTAAGGATATCAGCTGTAGACATGATTGAATTTTAACTGGTGACGGCTCCAGTTAATACAAAATTAATCGAACAGGACTGGTGCTCAAGGATAAACGGCAAGAAATGTCAAGACGAACTTGGTCGGCTCGAAGAGAACTAAGAGTAAAAATCAAGTTGTCTCAGAAGGTCAGAGAATCAGTCTCATAATCTGTTGAGAGTGAAATATACTTGATGAAAATAAAACATAAACTTATGTGAACTAACTACATTCTAACATCTCATTAAATACATGTCTATTTAGTCGTAAGTGATCCAGCAACAATAATACGACTTGATTGATCTGGCGTTACATGATCCCGGTGAGTGATCTTCCTATTGCTTTTGGAATTAGGCGAGTTTGTTTGTTTGTTTGTCTTATTTAACGTCTGGGGAGATAGTCATGTGCCCCATGACACGTGACATCCATCCCGTTCGGGATATAGGACGCTAGAGCCTAGGCTCTAGAAACTATTACTATTTAAGTTATACATAGATTGCTGTGATGCGTTGTTTGAAACTGCACACAGGGAGCAGGCATGCGAAAGTTCGCGATAAATCATTAGGAGACCTCCTCTGGCTCACAACTGATGACCAAACAGTTACTCTCTCCCGTTCCGACTACCCAAGGGAACCTCCAGTCACTAAGTATTAAAAAGAAAAGAAGGAAACAATAAACAGTGAACAATAAAGCGTCCTTACAGAGGACAGATTTCCTCAAAAAATCGAGATTGGCTTAGCCATGTGGATAAGATTTTTGCTCCTTCCGGAGTGCCAATCAGGCTGGGAAGAAGTTGGTTGATGGGCCCCACTGGGCGACCGCCTCGTCGACGGAGGATTCGACAGAACATAAAATGCGTAGGAGTCTTGAGAGACCCGCAGTTACAGTTCAAATTGGCTTCTTCATGTTTGAAGCGAGTATGGTAAGCAGCGAAATCGCCGTGTCCTGTCCTTGCCGCAATTATCTGCCCAAGTTCCTTTCTGCGTAGGAGTTCCTTCGGAAATCGAGGGGCCATTCTTATGTCGAAGTTATGATATGCAGCTGGAATGTTGGTGTCCCACCAGTTATTACGTGCTGTGTCGAGTTGTAATGTTTGCCATTCCTTAAGCGATGCAGATGAAAATTCAGGGTTAAGGTTTGTGTGCTCTTTTTCTGCTCCAATTTTCGCTAATCGATGAGCGCGTTCATTTCCCTCGATTCCAGCATGTCTTGGTACCCATCGGATATTTATCTGACCCTCTGTCGTGTGAGGTAGTTTGGCACGTGATTTCCATTTCTTTAACGCCTCCAAAGCGTCAAGGTAGGCTGCTTGTGAAGTAGTAGTGTCCGAGGTCGTCAAAAGTTTCCTTGCGACTTCCTAGTTATCTAAGAATATCCAGATGTCATTAGAGAAACAAGCTGAAGGAAGAGATATCGCTGCATGTAACCCTTTGAGAGCAGCTAGGACTTTCGCATCTTCTACTTCTTTGTGTTTACCAAGTGGTAGGGCCTCTTCTCGGACCTGCAGACCGAATTGGAATATGACATAGCCTGCTCCTGTTCTCTTATCCTCGAGCTTGGAGCCATCAGAGTATACCAGGATATCACTCCTTGGGATGTTGAACAAGGATTCTTTGAATTTTTGGATGTTTGTTTCAAGAGATCCTGTGGTATTACCAATTCTAGCAAGGGCATCACTTCTTGATTCTTTTTCCACCCAAGGGGGATAAGTAAGAGGATTGTAGGATTCTGACTGTGGGATACTTTGGATGGAGCGAGAGAAGCGTGAAAGGGGGGATGTTAGGGTAGATTTTTGTGCACGTAGGCGGAGTGGATGTCGTTCGTCAAGCCTACGCGTACGTATAGCTGCTCGTCTGACTATATTGTCCAGAGATATTTCTGCAGTGGAAAAGCCAGACTCTCTTAGGAGGGCAGGGATCGGGGTTGTGCGGTATACTGGCAGGATAGCTCTTGCAGCCGCTGATTGTACTTTATCCAGTAGCTTGACGTGTGATCCTACCCGATTATTGATTATCTTAATGCCTTTAGCTCTGGTTTTTCCTGGCCACCAGGTCTCAGCCGCAAAATATGCTATCGGCAGGACGCATGCAGCTACAGCTTGTCTTGATAGTCGAGGGAGGACACCACTAGTCGTCTTTCCGAGACAACGTAGAGAATTGGCTACTTTCAATGCTTTGGATGTTTGTATCCGCACATGGTACTTAAAGCTAAGCTTTCTATCAAAGTGAACTCCAAGCAATTTTAAATATGGTTGGGTTAGGTTCTCTGTGATAGTAGAAGTGTTGGTAACTACAGGCGGGCTAATCCCTTTATCCTTATGCCTTCTGGTGAAATGTAGTAAATCCGACTTGTCAGGGGCGAAGCTTATTCCTTCTGCAGTGCCCCATGACTGGGCTTGGTTAATTGCTGTACTAATCTGTTGCGAGTTTTCTTCCAGCGACGAGGAGCTTTTGAGGATTGCAATGTCGTCTGCGTAGCCGAATGCCCCTTTGAGTGAATCTAGTTTGAAAATCGGGGATATATATAGCATGAACAGAATTGGGGAGACCTGGGATCCTTGCGGTAGCCCACAGTTTATACTAGTCGGGAGGCCATCTTGCCCATCAATTCGTATGCAGACTTCCCGCTCGGTTGCGAAGGAAGCAACCCAATTGCTAAGATAAGAAGGCCAGCCTTGTTCCCTGAGTCGTTGCACAAGTCTTCCTGGAAGTACGGCATCAAAAGCTCCTTTTATATCTAAGGTAGCGACTGTAGCTGTTTGACCTTTAGCTAAGATCGTCTCCACATCATGCGTAAGACAGGTAGTTAAGTCTGTTGACGAACGTTGAGGTAATGCTCCAAATTGTTGTCGCGCTAAGACTTTATAATTGATAGCTACCCATGACATACGCCTCGCAACAATCCTCTCGAGACCTTTACCTAGCACTGACAATAGAGCTATTGGCCTGTAGGACCTAGGTGAAGACATGTCTGCCTTGCTTGGTTTTGGAACTATAGCTACAATTGCAGTACGGAAACAGCGTGGGTGGCGCCCAAGATTTATGCAGGCCTGAAACAGGTCCAAGATGATAGCTGAAATGAGGGGCCATGCTAGTCGTGGGACTGCTGTAGGAATTCCGTCAATGCCTGGTGTAGTGTTCCCGGCTTCAAGTACAGCCTTGGAGACTTCGGAGAATGTAAGCTCTGGGAAGGGTAGAGAAGTTTTTGACACTGTGGGTGTATTTAGTGGGATATATGGAGTTGCTGATTGGTTGCATAGGAGATTTTCTTGAAAAACTTTTCTTTTATCTTCCAAAGTGTTAGCAGGAGAGTTGTTTGGAGAAATAGGGTTGAGTAGAGCAGGTGAGCGGAAGTTTCCCTTTGTCTTGTGCCATTTCGTTATGTCAAAAGCGTCTTTGGCGTTACTAGCTTCATCCAGTTTTTTCTGAAAGAAGCATCTCTTGGCTTTCTTTACAACTTTCCTGAATGCCTTTTTTTCCGCTAAAGACGGACTCCTAACGCGGGAAATATCTCGGTACAGCTTACGAGCATCTCTACAACTTTGGTCCCACCAGGGCTTACCGATGTTGTGGGGGAGAGATTTCTTTGCTGAACCCTCGTATGAGCTGTACAAAATCTGCACTATCTTTTCAGCTCTTTTATCGAGGCTGGAATGGGAGAGATTGAAGCGTGATTCCAGTTCTGTTAGATTTGAACTAAGCAAAGACAGAAAACTTTCTTCGACTAGTGTAGCAAAGCGGAGTTTTGAGGTTGCGCGCGGCTTCTCCAGATTGTAAGGAACGGTTATAAGAAGAGGCACATGATCCGATGTTATATCAAGATCTTTTTGCACAGTAGCAATAGTTCCTTTGCTAACTAGCGAGTCGGAGGCAAAGCAGAGGTCTAGCACATTTCCTCTGTTATATGTTGGTTTATCGATTTCAGAGATAAATGAGAGGCCTCTGTTTTCGAGCCAGAGGGTGAGTAAGTGCGATTGTGCGGAAGGGGATCCAGTGAAAGAGGGGTGCCAATCTTGATGATGGAGGTTAAAATCTCCAGTTATAATGGTATTTAAGTTAAAAGAAGCTTCAGTTAGAGAAAGGAGGGCGTCAGCACCGGCACCTGGATTAATAGCTCCAGGAGGAGCGTTGTAAATGTTTACTACTAGCACGTCTGAGCCGTTGGGAGCCCTAAAAGAAAGAAATAAAATATCCCCGCTGCCAGGGCTTGTAGGTGAGAAAGGTCGATGTTGAGTATACCTTAGTTCATTTCCTTTCTTGGTGTATGTTGTTACACGCGGTCGAGTAGACCAGTCGTCGACAGGGGAGAAACATTCAAATGAGGGGTGTGTGCGCGTAATTTTTCGAGTTAACTCTTCATAAATATACGGCTCTTGCACCAGCAGGAGGTCCGTGTGAGTGTTGAAAGCTATTTGTAAGGCGATCTCATGCGCTGATGAGGAGCGACCTACATTAATAGAGAGGATTTTCATTTGCGAGGTTTTATTACTCATTCGGTCATACTTAATGAGCTGGTTGCACAATTTTCGTGATTATCGTTTGATAGAGTTGAAAATCTGTTGTTGGTCGTTAGGACAGGTTCCTCAAAAAGCCTTCTTACCTCAATTGGGGTGTTCGGGACAACTTCCATGTTATTAGGCAATGCGGTGTTTGTTTGGGTGGATATGAATTTGCAGTGAGCTGCCTTCAGCCTGAGTCTTGCAGCTGAGGCTGATTGTTGAATTTGTGCGACCTCTGTTTTTGTGGGCATTGACTGATCTTTCTTTGGCCGGATAAGGCATTCCATAGAGTCAGCTGGATGTGGACCATGACAGTTTACACATCTTGGAGGGCAGCGGTGAACTCTAGCTGGGTCACACGAAGTATGCTCACTCTCTTTGTGCTGTGTTGAACCGCATAGCCTACAATGAGGCAAGCGTCCGCAAGCACGTTCGTTGTGCCAGCCATAGCATTTCCCACACTGAGGAATTTTAACTTTTTTTGTCAGTTTTTTGGCGTGGACTCGCACTCCAAAAAGTGGGAGACTCTTGGCCAATGCAGATCCTTCGGGGTACAGAACTATCCAGTCTTTCTGGCTGTAGAATTCAGCGATGTCAGAGCCTCGTGGTTCGATAACTTTTGATGGTTCAATGTTGGTGAGGTCCCGCAGGGCCTCGGCCACAGTTGTGGCAGATATGTCTATCATTTCAATTGAAGTACCGTTGTAGCCGGCATAAGAGCGGGGGATCCCAGAAATTAGATAAACGGCAAGATTTGTAGGCTTTTCCACCTTACAAATACCTTGTGTCGACAGAAATGCTTCAAGTTCACCCATACGAGCAGCTAGTGTTTCTTGTGCTGTGCTAGAGAAGGGGCAGATAGCAAATCCAGTTTTAGTGTACTGTACTTCCTTGACGAGCTTTTCTTGCAGGAAGATGTTTAGGTGCTGCATCACAGCGTAAGGTGACATGCTTAGGACTGGGTGACCAGGTGATACTCGAACTAGAAGACGATTATCTACTCGGGTAGGTTTGGCTTGAGCCTGTGCAAGTTGCTTTGGAGGTTGCCGATATTGCTGCTTTTGGGGTGCCGAAGTTGCAGCCGCTGCATATGTCCGGGTGTTTCTAGGGAGAGGGACTGCCGGGGTTGCAATAGGAACTTTTTTGGTAATTGGGATAGGAGCTGCTTGAGATGCCTTTACGGTTGACGAGTATGGTGGAGGAGGCCTGGGTGTGCCCCTAATGTGACACTCGAAATGTCGGCGCGCCACCAGATTGAGGTCCGCGATGAAGTTACGAAAAGATTTTAGTAGGTGTTGGGGTAAGCTGTTACCACTATTTGCATCGTCCAAAATGCTTGCGATGTTTTGAAATAGAAGAGTAGCTTCTTCATTCCTGGCAGTGGCAGCGGAGGTGGATGTGAGTAGTATCTCTGTCAACGACTCCTCTCCGCCCATCCGAGCGGAGTAAGATAAGGTGGGGGAGGGGTAGTGAAGGGGGAGGGGGAGGAAGGTTTGACATGAATATGAATGAACAGTAGAGTGCTGTAGTACTGGAAGCTTTTTTGAGTGGGAGACGTGATGAATTAGGCGAGTGATCCGCCTGCCTGCCCTTTTACCCCAGATACATCACGTGATGTCAGTTTCCAATTCGCAACAATACGCACCTCGTGTGGCTCTGGTGTCTAGGCCTCGCTTGGCTGGAGCTGCAGGTTTTTTGAGACTTTTTCCCGCATACCGGTTTCCATGGCTGCTCTTTTTCAATTTTTTTTGAGCAGAAGTTCCGTAGAAAAGGTGGTTGGATTGTACGGGTAATTACTGAGCTAAATGGCTACCCGTCATGGGTCAATGTATCAATGATCTTAGGTTCGAGGTAAAAGGGGATAGGAGCACTGTAAAAGGTGTGGCCTGGGTCAGAGAGGAGCCCTAGTGTTATAATAGTCTTGGACTCTACATAGCACGAATAAACACCACTATAATCAATCTTCAAGCATCCTAAACTCCGATGAACGCGTACTCCATTGGTACTAATCTTGGCTCATAACATTATGATTTAGAACCTGTGGTGGGACTCTACTGTGGATATAAAGTATATATATATATGAGATGCCCCTATCTAATGACGACTTAACTATTTATATACTAACACTAGTCTTTGCTGAGTCATCATATTCACAAATCCCTGTCCTTATGTTCCTCAACAATTGCCGGAAACAAAGAAAAGCTTTGCCCTGCAAAGCTGACGTGAAAGAGTGTGACATCCTAATAATGGAATCGATTCGGAATGTGGGCCATATTTGCCGTGCCTCGATGCATATTTGTAAATCTCGTTCAGACGTTTGATTCGTATCTGTCGATTAATTCGCGGTCTAAGTTGTGGCCAAGGATCCAGTTATCCCATTCTACTGACCGACCTTTGTATCGAACTAAATACTCGACGACAACTCCTTCACCACGTCGACGAAGAACTCTCTTGTTTAAAATGATTTCGGGTATTAATGGTTGAGTGATAACTTGAGAAGAGGGGCGGTTGAATGGATCTTGTTCAGGATTAGGTACGGGCTCCAAATGAGCCACGCTGATAACAGGGTGAATTCTTCGCATAGATGGCGGAAGATCGATACGGTATGCCAATCTTCCAATTCGTTCGAGAACTCGAAAAGGCCCTGCAAATTGTTGTTCAATTTTTATATTCCTCCCAGCCAGGCCTGGGACGTTAAAACCTCGATGCAATCTCAAGGCAACGAAGTCACCTGGCTTGAAAAATTTAGGCAAATGTTTCGAGTCATATTGGTGCTTCATGTATACGGCGGCGAGTTTGATGGCATCAATCGCCTCTATTCGTGCCGGATTATATGGCACCACTGAATATGTAGGAATTGTTGAGTTATTCTGACCTAATTCCACCAACGCGTCCGCGGCAATGTCTAGTGGTTCTCTAATTCGTTGTCCATAAATAACCTCAGTGGCAGTTTTTCCAGTACCCCGTGATGTGCTGTTATTACAAGTTGATGATATTATAGGGAGAATCTTCGGCCACTCGCTAATGGAATCCAAGCAAGCACATAAATAGCGCATTGCGATTTCAATTTGCTGGTTTGATCGTTCTGATGCCCCATCAGTTTGCGGATGCCATGCGGTAGAAAAAAGCATGGTGACTCCTAGTTTCGAGAACATCCCACGCCACACGGAGCTTGTGAATTTACGATCTCTATCGGAGATTATGGCTCGCGGTAGACCCCACAAAACAAGCATCAAATGGCTGACGAGATTAGTTCCCCATTCTTCTGCAGACCAATTTGACTTCCCAGGAAGTATCGTAATCGCCTTGCTGAACTTATCTGTGATCGTCATAACGGAGTCCCACCCCTCGAGGGGAGTCTTGGGTAATGCAAGTATAAAATCTATACTGATCGTATGGAAGAGATAGGGAGGGGTAAGGATTGGTTGGAGGTTTCCAAACGGCGGATGTCTAGGTGTCCGATTAACTTGACACTCTCTACAGTGCCATAAGTAGGCTCGCAATGCCTTGGTGATGTTGAACATATAGAATGTATTTGATATACGCTCGTGGATTCTATTGAAGCCAATATGGCCTAGACTATCATGAGCACGACGAAAGACTTCAATCTGTAAAGCTTTCGGAATTACTGGACGACGAATACTATGTAATTCATCCGACTTAGCGTACAATAAGCCATGTCGAGCTTCAAAGGGTAGATTCGCGGAGTTTTCTCTTAGCTCGTTGTTCGAATTTAGGACCTCTAATACTCGTTTACACTTAACGTCCTCCTTATAAGAATCTTTTAGCTTTTCTAAAAATTGGGGTGCAATTTCAATCGTAGCCACAGGAAATGCTAGCTCTTCTGTTACATCTGATGTAACTTTAGTTATATCCATCTCTAATCTAGAAAGAGCATCTGGAACGATATTAGATTTTCCTGGTTTATGCCGAATTTCCAATCGAAAGCGATTTAGGAATTCCGAACTTCGAACATGCCTCATATTCATTCGTACCAGGCTTGTAGTCGTCAATGAAGACTGTGTGGCAATTTGTAGAGCGGCACTATGATCTGTATATATTACAGTTGAAAATTCCGATGCTTCAATAAGATGACGGATCTTTTGTACTACCCAGCAAAGTCCAGCTATTTCCATTTCAGTAGGCCAATAGCGAGCCTCAGCGGATTTCCACAATCGCGATAGGAACATAATTGGTTTAGAAGACTTCTGCGTGGGGGGATCCTCCAGTGAATGATAAACCATAGCACCGATGCCCTTAGCGGAAGAATCAAGGTCCGTATAGAGTCTTCTCTTCGGATCAAAGTGAATTAACATAGAGGCTTGTCTAAATGCTGATTGAATCGATTCGAAAGATGCTAATTCTTCAGGCGAAATGTTTTCTAAACTCAACTTAACGGCTGATTTTGACCTATTGCCTTTTACGGCCAAGCTAGTTGCATATTTATAGAGCGCTACTTTCCTTTCGTGTAGTGGTGCAGCCTTCACGGCGTATTGAGGTATGTACATCCGCAACCATGACGTGAGACCTAGGTAATGCTCTAATTGTTTTAGTGATTTGGGGAAACTCAAGTTTGCGATGGCCGCAAGTTTATCGGTTGCAGATGATAAACCGAGTGCATCAACCTTTTGTCCTAGCAGCGCAATGGAAGGGTATGCTAGAAAACATTTGTGAGGACTGAGATGAACATTGAATTTTTCTAGTTTGTAGAAAACTTGACTTAAATGAATCAAATGCTCAGAAAAGGTCTTCGAGAAGATGACAATATCGTCAATATACGCGCGCGAGAAGGGACGTTCTTCACGAAGAATGGTATCGATAATTCGTTGGACATAAGCTGGAGAATTCCGAAATCCCATGACTGCACAGTTGAAAGTTTCTTGTCCTTTATGTGATGAAACTGTGAGGCGGTGTTTGTGTTCTGGTTTAACCTTCCATTGATAAAAGAAACTTGCGCAGTCAACAGTCGATATAAATGGACGACCAGCCAATGCCGCAATAATATCCGCTTGAACGGGCATTGGATAAGCATCTGGCATGGTAATTTGGTTAAGCGCTCGAATGTCAACGACAACTCTTCCCTTTCTAGAAGTACCAGTATTCTTCCAAACTACAAAGCACGGAAAAGAGAATGGAGTGTGTCCTTTGGTCCAACTTAATCGACCTTGCTCATGTAGCTCATTAAAGGTTTTATCTATAAGGTCCCTGTCTAGTTTTCCTACGGGATATGTGCGAGCTTGGCCTGGTTTATATTTTGCTTCCCATCCATCTATTAGTGGAATTGGCATATCGTCCCCGTTGGGGGTTTTAGCAAAAGAGTTATTAGCAGGCTTTTCCCACAGTGAACAATACCTTGACAGAAGTTTTTCGAGTTTTGATCGTTGATAAGTATCGCCATAAATAGTTACTCCGCATTTAGTAACTAGTTCACTCCGAGATGCGCTATGAATTAAGGTTTTAACTGATGCATGATATGCAAGAGCTTCTTTGCACTGTGGTCTGATAGGCGACAGAGGCGGGGCCAACTCCGAGAAAAAATTGGCTTCTGGGGAGATTTCAATTACATTATCAACCTCAACATCAATAACTTCACCAAGTAGTGCATTCTCTGGCAAAGAATAAGATTCACTAGTATTATTCTGGACAAGAATTTTATTCGTATGTTTGCTCACTAAGTGAGCGAATGTTGTTAAAGTTTGGTTCTGCTTTGGTTGAAAGATTAGGTCACAATCTGGTAGTTCTAGAGGAGCACCATTTTTGCCCGAAATTGGTACCAGCGAACGCGAATGTGGGGGTACCGTCAGTCTTTGCTTTGCGAATATTTGAGCTGTGCTGGATTCTGGAACTTTGGATCGTGTAATTATCGGTACTTGAATATTTGCACAATGAGGCAGCGATAAAGTATCAGAGCCAAAATCTACGCACCAGCCCTCTGGTGTCATTATATCAATCCCGAGAAGTATTTTGGCAGGGAGGTTGTCAACTACATGAAGCTCCCTTTTAATATGACCAGCGTTCCCTTTGCCATCTGGAAAAAATATGTCCAATTTTGCAAAATGGGAAGCATCATGAACGTGGTTTCCAATCCCTCTTACTGTCATGGGCGTTGGCATGATAGATAACTTAATTGTCGGGCATGCCTGGAGTAAGAATTTCCTATCTATCAGCGTCATTGTGCACCCCGAATCAAGACAAACCCATGTTGGAGAATTTGCAGGACTGTGGAGGATGACTTGAACCTGTGCATATCGACGGCCCTTGAATCCATATCCAGGGGGTAATAGATTTTCCGGGGCTTTTGAGGTGACAACTTGAAGTGAAGGTTGGATGGTATCAGAACTATGAAAAACTTGTAAAGAGGAGTTGCTCGTTAAAGGTGAGAGCAGTTTACTGACTCTTGCGGGGGTCTTAGAGTGTAAAAATCGGATATGTTGATGCAACTTGTTACGGGAGGGGAAAGAAGCAGCACAGATTTCACAGACAACACGCTCAATACCAGGCTTCTGGAAGTTGGTGAAATGATAGTTATAAGCTGGGCTTGTCCATTCCGCATCTTCTGGTCTATTATCTGAGATTGATTCTTGATCAGAAGTATTGTCCATGCTGTGGAGATACACTTCCTCATACGGGTTATGTTCCATCCCCTGATTGTTTTGGTGTTCGTTATCCGAGATTTCTATTTGGTCATTTTTGTTTATATCGGCAGGGTAATTGCGCGCCGAATTTAATTTTTCATCGTAGCGGGTTGCTTTATCCTTTCTAACTACGGGACGCATTCCAAAGTTTTGTCTACCGCGATAGGGGTTTGAGTCAACTTGTCCATATTGACGTCTTCCTTTATTATGATCTGAAGCTTGCGTTTGATTCAGATCTGGTTTAGCGATGGTCTGAGACTGTGGATTTTGTTGAAAGGAGTTATGATGAGGATGATCAAAATTTCGATATCTCGGGTTGGACATGCCTCGGTTAATCTGCTGAGGGCGAAAACTAGAACTAGGATTTGGTTTATATATATCAAACCAAATATCTTTGGCGTCCGTGATATTGGTCATGAACTCGGTGAGCGTTGTAGAGATTGTAGGTTTTGGCAAAGCTAGCCGAAGCGGAGCATCAATGTGCTTATAGGCTGTGAGCACTTGAGCATATTCTGTGGTAACTGTACCAGCATTTTTTCCTAAAACAACTATATTTTGCACATACTCCTCAGGGCTTTGCTGCGTGCGGGCGTCATGGATAGTGTAACGTAATTTTTCTAATTTATCTAGTGCCACTGTTGGCGAGTCTCTGAAACGGTGTTCAAGTGCGGAACACCAAAATTCCAAATTAGTACTGAATCCCGCTCTAGTAACAGGTGAAAGTTCGTTTGTATACCATGTTTCAGCATCGCCTCTTAAACATATATCCAGTTTAGCCGCTACGTTTTGGGCTGACCATGATCCACTTTTATTTCCTTCAGTTCTAGTTCGTACGCGTGCGGTAAAGCTGAATACATCATGATAGACTGTCTTACCATCCTGGAAACTTGTTGGAGATTTAGCTTTGTTATTCGGTTCAAACAGGCCTAAGTCCTGGGGGCGAAATGATAAATCTTTAGTGGTGTAGTCTTGTTCGGCTGGAGCTGACTCTGCCTGACGAGGAAGGGTTGAGTTCAGTCGCAACGCATCCATTAACTGGGAGAACTGATTGTCGGTGAATAAGGATGTGGCTGTCGGGTGAGGCGGTATGGCGGATTTAACAGCGTTGACAAGATCAGATATTAGCTTCTCACTTGACTGAATACTTGTGGAGGGGGGTGTTGACTCCTCATGATGAGGAACATCCGGTGAAGTTTCGGTGGGGAGTTCTTTTTCACGCGTTGTTTCAATTGAAATTTTTTTGTCTTTGAGCTCCTCTTCAAGAGCGTGAATACAGCCGTTGAGAGTTTCCGCAGCCTCAAGAGCATTGGCGTAATTATTCTTCCAATTACCTGGGACTTCTCCGGTATTAGATGAGGTTGGGGGAAAGTTATCGATAACCCATTTCACACTCCGAAGAAGATGGGGAGGTAGCTGGGCTTCAAAATTTGCTCGTTCTGCTATTAATGAGTTAAGGTCATAGGCCATCTGCTTAACTTCAGAAAGAGAGATTCTATAACGTGGCATATTTGGCTCCGTGAAAGGGTCGATAAAAGAAATGGTTTTGGTTAGTCTTCTCCTGGTGCTATACAGCTGGTGGTTAAGACAGAGCAAGTGATGGCGTATTCCTGGCGCTGCGAGGCTGGTGGAAATACGTCGGATATTAGATAATGCTACCAAATGTGGTGGGACTCTACTGTGGATATAAAGTATATATATATATGAGATGCCCCTATCTAATGACGACTTAACTATTTATATACTAACACTAGTCTTTGCTGAGTCATCATATTCACAAATCCCTGTCCTTATGTTCCTCAACAGAACCCTTAGAATTTGAAGTGTGGAATGCAGGGGAAAGAGGATAAATCAGAGGACGCTTGATATTTGGATGACGTAATTAAACGATTATGTAATAAAATGATTATATTATCCGATTTGTTTTACCGATATACTCGAAATATCGTTAACATTTTTTTTGGAACGGACTACATGGTTACAACAAGGGCTCGACTGTATGTTGTTGACGTACAAAATTAGCGTCAGTAAGTAACAATCTTTAGGGCTGAGATACTATCTATGTGTGTGAGGTTCCTGCTGTTGTGATTAGGCGCTGACCAAACAGATTATGGTTAAATTTAGCATGTGCAGGGCTAACTAGGATTATATTATTAGAAGTTGGTGACTGCCGATCAGTATAAGTCACTGATAGAAAACTCTAGAAAGTTCCACGATTAAATGGAAATAGCATCATGTGGAATCTTCTGGAAGTAGCTAGTTTAACTATATTAATCAGGAGTTTGCTATGAAGGTTCTAGAATCGTTGAATCATAAATATAATTATGTCTGTACCTAATTTAATCAGATAGATCAAGAAATTCTTCCGATTACTTCTGCGTCTCATCGATCAATTCAGCCACAACTACCCAAGCACTCTCCAAACCCCTCGGATCCAAGAGTCCTCAGTAGATTGAAACCCCCAAGTTTATAAACAACATACACAATCAATATGTTTCAATACCTGCAGATTTGTCACTACGCGATAGTGTTGAGAGAAGAACTACAGAATTTATGTGTAGAATTGGCTGGCAAGATTGATCAAGTGGAAGAACCATTGTGTGAAGTTAAGAATCAGATTAGACCCTCGAAATAGCTTTTTAATAACCGCCAGCTATTGTACTACAGATCTACCTGTTACGAAGTACAGTCATCCCTCTGATAACTTAAATGATCGGTCGCAGATAATTTTTGTTAATCCATCAGAGGATTTAAGTTACCGGAAGTTTAGTTATCAGAGGGATGACTCTACAGCACTGTGTATCCAAGGCCCTCTATCAATATGAGGTCTATGCGTATTATTATGTAATCTTATTTAGCGCGTTAGTATTCGGACGTGCTAAACGGACAGTCCCAAATGCTCGCTGGACGTCCCTGCAAGTAGATTGCGCTTCCACGCTAACCAAATCTGCATTGATCAGCGATCTCGTCGAATATTTTTTGCGCTACTCCAAATTTGGTCACTATCGTTACAAGTATAGTAGTTACCATGACAACTTAGAGCCCGTGTTTAACAAACATAACATAAAGATACCATTTAGAAATAATGGTCCTAGAATTGCCTTAATAACTTTTCCAAATCGTCCAATTCTATATTCCAATTTCATCTTCCTCACCTCCAACTTCGCCTCACTTATTGAACTCCAAATTACAATGGCTGAACTGAACTTTAATGCGCTATCAGCATCAATCAACATATCTCAAGATACTAATAAAAGAGGTATTTTTCCCTTTCTTTCTACTAAAATACATATTGGCTGATTTCTCCAGGAATGGTTACCGGAAGTGCTCTTTTAGAGGCCCATGATGGGCATCAAAGTATACCAAATAATGAGGATACCCGTATGCGAAGCTCCCTAAAACTAATTCATTTATGGCAAAATTTCCACTAATACGCAATTTCTTCAGTCGAGACCCAGTGCGGAAGTATGGAAGAAATAATTGGTGTCCGGATCGACCAAATGGAGGACTGTAAGAGAGCTGTCGAGCACCTAGCTAACGAAAATGGATTTGCGACAGTCATCCGGAGATCTACCAAAAAAGATCCTCAAACTGGTATTTATTTAAAGATTGAGCTGGTCTGTACTAGGAGCCGTCAACCTGAGCTGAAAGGATCCGGGAAACGAAGAACTCCAAGCGGCCGAGTCGGATGCCAATGGAAGGGATACATAGCCTTCTACAAAAGAGAGAACATCTGGAAATTTAATGTCCAGAGAGACTTCCATAATCACTATCGGGTAAATGCAGAGCGTATTCCCGCTATTCGTCGCCATAAACGCAACGGTAACGTTGAGGTTTTAAATCAGATTCGTGCGCTTAACAATAATCGACGTCTAACTGCCCAAGACATTGCTGATGAAGTTGGTCGAAAATATTCTCTGGAGGTTACGGCCAAAGATGTTCAGAACATTCGAGATGAAGACCAACGAGCACTGCTCGGAGGAAGGACCCCAACGCAACAATTCTTGCATAACCTACAAAACGATAGCTCTGCTTTAGTAGTAGATTTCCAAACCGACGCCCAGAATCGTGTTGAACATGTGCTATAGACATATCAGTGGTCAATCGAAACCTGGAAAAACCATAACGAAGTCATTTCACTTGATGATACCTACAAAACTAATCGATTCAATCTTCCACTGATGCAGATCACTGGAATAACAGGCATGAATTCCACCTTTAACGTCGCCTGGGCTTTGATCAAGGATGAGCGGCAAACATCCTATAAATGGGTGTTAACTCGGCTGCAAAGGATAATGGATGAGCATCAAATACCTTTGCCTATGGTCATAATCACCGATTATGATACGGCGCTAAGAAATGCCCTCGAAACTGTATTCCCTCGAGTCCCAACCCAGCTCTGTTTGTGGCATGTTATGAAGAATGTTGTATATAACATTGGCAACAAATGGGAAGGTACTTTAGAAGGTACTCTTCTCGGAGAAAGGCTTGGCGGGGTTGGGACTGGAATAAGAAGAGAGGGCAACCATCTTGAGCACGAAGATGCTAATGCTAATGCCCACGCTGAATCTGTCGCAACACACTTGATGGAAGGGCCAGAAAGAGCTGTTTTCGGCGGGAACGCCCGGCCAAGAATGAATATTAATTCAGTGCAGCAACCTGGGCCGGGTCGGTCCTTCGTAGACAGTGCGGATGGAATTTTGAGTGCTTGGAGGGTTTGCGTTTATGCCGAAACCGAAGAGATGTTCACCAACAACTGGCGAATACTTGAAAGAGAGTTTTCTGATCAGCGAGGTAAGCAATCTCTAAACGGTTTAATCATAGAAAAAACAGCCAAATAAGATATCTATAGATATTATAAGCTATTTGTCAACAACATATCTCCCTGTTGTTGATCAGTTTGCCTTGTTCTCAATCAAACTTCACCGAAATTATGGAGTCAAAGCAACTTCGAGAACTGAGGGGTCTCACTCTTCTCTCAAAAAGCACCTCAAAAACCGAAATGGTGACCTCATCGCTCTCAACAATGCCATAACCACAATGAGAGAAAAACAAGAGAGAAACTACCGAAACGAGATGGAGAAGCAAATGCATAAAGTGCTTCCTCAACATATATCACAGTTATTTAACTTGGTCAGATGTAGAGTCAGCTTTGCAGCACTACGTATGCTCGAGGATCAGGCAAATCAAGCACACAATAACTCGAGGATGCCTCTGACCGTCAACTAGACTTGTAGTGGAGTTTTCACGGCGCAATTCGGTCTCCCATGCTGGCATCGATTAGTCGACGTTTTGAATACCAACGGTACGATTGAGATGTGCTCTATCGATCCGCACTGGTATCTCACAAAAATACCTCTACCTCAAAGAGAGGAAGGCTTACGCCGCATTCTCGATCCTGCAGTTATCCCTCGTAGGCGTCAACGTACAAGGCAAGACGCAAGCGTACGAAGAGATCGTTCTCATGACGAGCTTCTACCTGTAAGACGTATTCAAGCGTCCGTTACTGCACCTCCCGAGCTTCAATCTTCAGCGGAGTCTCAATTGCCACCCCAGCAGGGTTTAATAGAGCGACGCCAGCCTACTCCATCAAAGTGCAGTATTTGCGGTCAGTCTGGACATCGCTTTAATAGCGCACACTGTCCTCTTAGGGTTCGGAATTAGGCAAGTTTTCTTGATTTGTTCTTGTATGCCGCTCAAAATACGTATATGTAATTAGTTCTTATACACAGTCTTCCCTTTTCAGTAGAATAGTAAATACTTAGATATAAATTTATTTCAAATGAAGAAAGTGTACCACACGTATGCATGTGAGCCCATCGATTGAACATCATTGATAGGAAAAATGTTGAAGATAATTACGCGTAACTAATTGTTACTGTACGGTTTGATGTTAGTAATATATAACACGATTTGGAGTAGCGCAAAAAATATTCGACGAGATCGCTGATCAATGCAGATTTGGTTAGCGTGGAAGCGCAATCTACTTGCAGGGACGTCCAGCGAGCATTTGGGACTGTCCGTTTAGCACGTCCGTTAGTATTAACGTACCCCACGGGTTGGCGAGCCACTTTTGCCAAGCCCCCACCAAACTCTATCTTCCTACGTGATGCCTTAACAAAAACGCTAGATGGAACCTTCTAATGAACGTCAGATACAGACTGCCCTTCTGGCTCTTAAACAAGACGCGCTGCAGCTATCTATAACGTCTCTCGAGCAACTCTAGGCCATCGACGCGCCGGACGACTCCCACAGCCAGATTGCTGGCCCAAATCAAAGAATCTAACTAAGATTGAGGACGTGGTTGTTGAGCATATACTTGAGCTTGTTGCGCGCGGTGCGTGATATGGGCTATACCAGCCACGGCTGCGAGCCTGGGGGGGAATCCTCGCGCAACAAGCTCAAGTATAAATAAAATAAATTTTTCTATTATCCTATTTCGGCGCCTGAAGGCCCACGTAGGTATTTTTCGGAAGATACGTATTCTTTGTTATAGAACGACTCATTTTGACGTTTGGAACACTCATACTCAGATTTCATTTGCAGATACCACTACGAGAATAACGCCTTACGACATGTACCCTCTTCCGTGAATACCCACCACAGGGAAAAGCGAGAAAAACCTGTGGCTATCTGAGCATGCTTTCGTCATTCTACGAATACAGTATCACCGCGAGAGAAGTGGTGTGAGGGTCTTGCTGGATTCGAACCAGCTTTCTCCTGTCTCAAGTGTGGCATGTGTCCAAGCTACCCAGACTCTACTTGGGAGAACGGCCTGGACGGTGTACCACTGCACCATCCGACCCAAGCTCAAGTATATGCTCAACAACCACGTCCTCAATCTTAGTTAGATTCTTTGATTTGGGCCAGCAATCTGGCTGTGGGAGTCGTCCGGCGCGTCGATGGCCTAGAGTTGCTCGAGAGACGTTATAGATAGCTGCAGCGCGTCTTGTTTAAGAGCCAGAAGGGCAGTCTGTATCTGACGTTCATTAGAAGGTTCCATCTAACGTTTTTATTAAGGCATCACGTAGGAAGGTAAAGTTTGGTGGGGGCTTGGCAAAAGTGGCTCGCCAACCTGTGGGGTACGTTATAAGTAATTCCCATTTAGAAAATAAAGAATTAACTTACATAAAACCAAACGAACTTAATAGGCATTCTGTGATTAAAGATTAGAGGCGTGCTTCAAGGTCAGAGTTGATCGTAAATCTAAACTAAGAGACACAGCACATGAAAAAGGTTTACGTAAAATTTCAATTCAACATTTACTGCTGCATGAGTGAGTGGAGTAGCGAAATTATGTAACGTCAGCAGGAATCTCTACGGTGTGTTGGTGTAAGACCGCGACGCTGATTTCATCTGAGACAGACCGCAGCATCCTGTGAGTCGGCTCTGTTGATACGTTGACACTGACAGTGGAAGTAAAACAAAACCGATCTGGTGATAAAAATATTACTACAGTGATAATACATATGAAATCAGATTGGCATACTTAATAGAACCGCCATAAATTTTGAATACAGCTCGACCCAAACCTGAACTCCTTGTGACACCTGGCTTGTCTTCAATAATTTAGCCATCCGCAATCTCCAGTGTTCTAATGCCTACGATAGTCCCGAAAACTACGACTATCGTGGCCATAGTTATATTTGTCGGAATAATTTCCACGATAAGACGCAGGCCCTCCACGCCCTCTAAATCTACTCATACCACCACGTCCCCTGCCACTAATCCCTCTATTATACCCGCCTCGATCACCACCGGGCCTGGGAGCTCGGTATCCTGGCGGCGGTCGTAGACCTGGAACGAGCTCAACACCACGATCTACAAGTACGTCACCCTCTTCAAATGTATATCGGTGAGGATCACCTATGACCCGGCCACCGGCCTTCACCTCCGCTGAATACGAGTCTTCAAGACAATCGAGACGTTTGTTAGCAAGTTCTTTTGATACGGGCTTCCAGTATAAGACTGGCTTAGTTGTTGTAAAATTAAATAATTCGTTAAGTTTAGATCCTGCTATTTCTGCAAAAGTTGGTTGTGAAGCTGGTAAGTGTGATCTGGGTCCTGAAGGTGCACCATCGATATTAGTACGAGGCCCAAGTGGAATATGATTCGAGGACGCTTGTGGAGTTGTAGAGGGATTAAGCTGGGCCGGAAGGGGTGCATTGGTGGCTTCCTGGAGGCTAGTGTTGACCTGGCGATTTTCATCTACATCATAACAAACCTCCCATTTTTTGGCCATGGATCGACCGCCAGTATTGCTTTCCTGCTCCTGTATTATCCAATCCTCAAGCTTTTCTTCAGGCACAAAGTCAACCCACAAGGGCTTGCGATTGCGTTCTTCTGGCCATATACGCGAATGAAGAGCCGTTCTAACTCGAGATGCGGCATATATACTACTGAATGATACAAAAGCATGAGTTCGTATAGGGTCAAGGTAGAAACTCAATATAAGATCTGGATTAGGGCTTTGTCCAGGAGGGGCGGCAAGAGCAGATAGATGTGATCTGAACTGTTGAGGGTTTAAAGGGCGCTGCATATCACGAATGTAGAGAGCTGTCGTTGCTGGGTGGATAGCAGGTGAGACGGCGCGCTCAAATTCAGGCTGTTCATAGGCCATATCTACATCAGTTGAGTTGTCACCCCTGTTGAAGAGTCCTTTGAACCGAGAATCACGACGAGATTGTGTAGGTGTTAAAGCTGTCTCTGTAATAGAAACGCCATCTTGATTGTTAGGCGGGTCGATGTCCATTGCATTTTGTTGTTCCGCATCAATGGTCTCATCGCGTTTTGACTCGGTATTTCTAGTTTCTCTCCTAGAATTACTTCCATGTTCAGTCTGAGATGAATTAGAGAAGATACCCTCTGGTTCAGAATTCGATAGACTACTGTCGATTGGATCAATTTGATCATTTTGAGCATCTCCGACCTTATGGTCCCAACTTATACTATGACTGTTATCAGAGTCCCTATCGCTCGTGCGAGGACGCTTTTGCGAAATTTCGGGAACAGATATGGAAGGACTTTCTGGCCCACGCTTTCGTTTCTGTCTATCCTCGCTCGCATCGTCATATACTTCTTCATTTGCTATTCTATTTGCGTCTTCGTTCGCTTCTCTATTTGAGGAAACCAGTTCGGGCTGAGGCGAGTTAGTTACATTAGATTTACTTACAGAATCCCTGGGTTTTTCGGCTTCCGGGGTAGCTTCTATTGTTGAATCAGGTAGAGTTTGCTTGGGAAATTCCTTTGGAGAAACAGAAGTAGTTAGATCGCTTTGATCATTTTCATGAGTGAGCTTTGATTGGTCAAGAGAATTTCTGGGCGATGCGGATATGGTTAGGTTTGTAGGCTCTTTCGGGGAAGCAACCTTAATCTGGTCAGCGATTTCTATCAGTGTAGCATGTGGGGTTTAACCGGTATTTACGTTTGAAAGGTTGGAAGAAGCTTGTTCATGAAGATCTTTGAGTGATGTAGTTTGGTCAATGTTATCTTTAGATGGTTCAGATATCCTCTGGTCCAGGGGATTGTTCGGCGCGGCATCTGAAATCGGACTGGCATTGACTTTTGACGTATCAGGTGCGACTTGATCATTACTCTCATTTGGCAACAGAGTATTCTCAGTATTTTCTTTTGATGATTCACTTGTAGTTTGGTCCATAGAATCATTCGGCCTGGTGAGCGTAGTTTTATCAGAATTCTCTTCAGAGGAGTTGGTGACAATGTGATCCGCTGAGTTCTGAGATGTAAGAAGAATGCGTGTATCGGCAGATTTATTTCCATCAGCATCATTCTTGAGAGATCCAAGTGTATTATTTTCAGTTGATTCGATTGCAACTAAATCTTTCGCTTCTTCTGGAGATGTATCGTTATTCAGGGTATCTGGTCCATCGCCTGCTGTTTCGGAAACAGCAGATTTAGGGGATTCGACTTCCTCAGTGTCATCTTCGGAGTCTGGAGAGTTATTCTGATCCGCTGCTCCAGATTCAGCTTCCTCTAAACGGGCGACTAGAATACTTTTGATTCCAGCCTGCGGTAGGCCTCGCTTTTTGAGTTCAGCCTTGAGATCAGAGACTTTCCATTTATTGTAATCGATCATGTTTAGGTTAATTTAAGAGGATCGAATATTTGAGCATGGCAGATCAAATGATAGTGCTGAAAAGATTGATGAAATTCGAACGATCTCGAGATTAATTCTTTATGAAAGTTTTGGTTACGGGCGCGACTATATCCGTCAATCATTTTACTAGTACTACTGTGCTCAAACCTGAAATCTAAGGTGTAAAGCTAAAGTCAAATTTTAACTCTGATAACAGCCAGGTTGCAAGCTCCCGGCTTCGTAAACGTGATGAACACCATCACAAAAATAAGAAGTCTTCTTTCAATATTAGTTCCTCAAGCAGATTTTCGTCGAAGCGATATAAACTTAAATTAGTGCCTTTGTGTACCTTTTGCACTTTCAAAAATATTACGGCCTGCTATTTCAGCCGAATACTGAATAACCTCTATGGCTGCAAAGACTTGGTTCGAATCAGGATTGAGTGGCCTCTTTCTACGAGGTATGTCTACTTCCAGCTAGGCATTCAACTGCAGAATCTCTTTCTCTCGTGCTGCAACTAACATGTTTTTATGGTCCAACCCCTCGCTTATCTTTTTAAATGACTTTCCAGCGTATCGCCACGAAGACGCCCGGGTTCTTTTCTCAGATATAAGTCGAATTGTTCTAGAACTCCAGTTATTCTCCAACTCCTCAGCGATTCATATGCTTCAGGAGCCTCATCTACATTGATCTAATCCTCTGTATTGTTTTCGTTTGACTCTTTTAAAATCATTCTAGTGTATGCAGCCTTAAGGTTCTAACACGAACGACACGAGTACGTTACATAGAGTGATGACTCAACTTGATATGAGGGGCATTCACACCCGAATATCATTTGTAAACACAATTCAAAGTCAGGCGCCTTACAGCCCCTTCAACCCTTAACCGTTTATGTCTACCGCTGGAGCGCATTTCAGCCACTCACGGCTGTCCAGTGCGCCTTGATCATCGTCATATACATAACCAGGTGAGAACTGTGGTGTGAAGGACTTGCTGAATTCCAACCAGCTTTTCTCCTATCTCAAGTGGAAAATGTGTCTCAGCTATCCAGGCTCTTCTTAGAAGAACGGCCGGGACGGTGTGCCACACCGCCATCCGACCCTTCTGGCTTGACTTGTTACGAATTTTTGGCTATGTAAAATATTTGCTCTACCGAGGGGATTAAATCCAACCACACGCTAGCTAGCTCTAAAATTATGTACTGAAATACTATCGATCCTAGCCTGAGCACAGAATTTGAAAAAGTTTCTTTTTTCCAGTGATAAGGCACTTATTTGCATTGTAAAATCAATCACCCGTGTCAGATAGAGCAGTGGTGAACCGTCCGAGCCGTTTTCTCAAGTAGAGTCTGGGTAGCTGAGGCACATGTCCCACTTGAGACATGAGGTAGTTGGTTCGAATCTAGCAAGACCCTCACATCACTTCTCAAGCTTTGATATTGTAAACGTAGGATGACGGGAGCATTTTATATATTTATGGGGTTTCCTCACTTTTACCTATGGTGGTTATTCACGGAAGAGGGAGTTTGTTGTAAAGCGTTGCCCTCAGAGCGGTATCTGCAAATAAAATCTGGGTATAAGCGTTCTAAACATCAAACTGAGTTATTTTGTGAAATATACAGATCTTCCGTTTTCCTTCGCGTCATAGCCGCAAGCTGTATATGTAAGATTTATTAAAAAATCAATAACCCTACATCGACGTGCTGCTTTGAGATATCTAAAAAGGGATAATTCAAGGAGATATGTTAAATGATTTTAACGGACGGGGCGAAATAGAAAATACATTTTTCTTCCTAGGTATTCATACATATACGTATGCGTAGTGCGACTTCTATCTCTAACTATCACCTAAATCCGTCAGGCCTCTTTATCCTTGGTCTCAGATCTCGTCTGAAGATCAAAGGCCTCATTGATTAAATTGATAGCCGCCTTATTTGAAGTTCAGCAATTTTCTAATTATTTTAACTTCAATTGATCAAATGTTTCCAATTTGGGAGAGAAACATTGCCTCTATGCTGGCTTGCTATTAAAAACTACAAGTGGTTGAATTTAATCACCAGGGGCTGATGTGCATTCGATGATGGTGATCCAGTTGCATGCATCTGATGCCTTTACATAGATCTTTTTGTAGCAGAAGAGAGAAGAATAAAGATTTTAATCCTTTTAACCCCCCAAGGTATATCTGATTCTTATTCCAGCAATTTTTTGGGGGGATTCTCATGACAGCTGAGTGATTAAAAAATTTGGTGCAGTCTTGGATTATTTCAACCGTTACTGCATAAATTTAGAGTTTTTCGACCGTCTTGCCTCGCAGAGTCTTTAGAAAAGGATGATTACTGGAAATTCGTCAATCTAGTTTTCTCCGAGGAGTTGGGAATCATCAGCAGCAACTGGCACTCATTGAGCGAGATCTTTCGACTGATGAGTGTATGGCAGACTAAGAACAGCTTGAGCTAGCGTCTTATTAATCAGATAG
Organism: Podosphaera xanthii; assembly: GCA_028751805.1. Classification (NCBI taxonomy): domain Eukaryota; kingdom Fungi; phylum Ascomycota; class Leotiomycetes; order Helotiales; family Erysiphaceae; genus Podosphaera; species Podosphaera xanthii. The sequence continues at coordinate 595,863 of JAPWIX010000019.1, forward strand.
GGTTCTGGGTCAGCTGATATCTGTTTAGAGCCTTGTCAGCTTTCTAATGGTGTACTGATACCTTACCTCCGAGCTCATAAAATAGACTATGAAACTGAGAAGCCACGTGGAACTTTTCGAATAGTTGCGCTCTCAGTAATATAACTGGGTGTGGGTCAGATGCCATTCTCGGTATGATTAGGCGTGACTGTGGCAGAGATAAATTTGCAATAATTTATGAGAATTTTGGGGATTTATATTTGATTTATAAAATTGTTCGAGATGACCGGATTAGACTGTACAGATGTGGGGTAGGGGTACGTACCAAGCTTTAAATATTATTCCAATATCCGAATGTTTTGTCTCATATCTTTTCTTCCCTATACCAAAACTACAGTATTTAGTCAAGACAATCTTATTAGAACTCTGATCATGTAATTTGGCTCTCTGAATTTAATCATTCCGAAAATGTCTCGCTCCTCATATGGATATCTTTTCTCTCCCGGTGTATAGTAATTCAACCACAACTGATCCAGTTGGATTTGGTCTCAATTGATCGAATTGCTTTCTTCGAATCTTCATTTGTGCATTGCTTGAACTTCGTGGCGAAGTTCTGACAGTCCCTCTTTCATCAGATCAACAAAGCCAGTTTTTCAATTTTTTCTTGTCTTTAATCCTGGCTCTTTCAGAGCTTTTCCATCCATTAGAGTGATGACTGTGGATTCAAAGCCTCAAGGCTAGCAGCAACTTTTTTGATTAATTTCGCAATCTTGCGTGTGAATTATGGCCGGCTTTTTTATTTCAATCTTCCGTATGCAACCTGGGGCTATGACGCGAATGATGACGGAAGATTAGCAATTTCTGTAGAATGACACAGTTTGATGTTTGGAACACTCATACTCAGATTTTATTTGTAGACACTACTGCGAGGTTAACCCTTAGGGCTTGTACCCTCTTCCGTAAATACCCAGCACTTTGAAAAGCGAGAAAGGCTTATTATCGAGGTATGCTTTCGCTATCCTGCGAACACGTTGTCATGGCGAAAGAAGTGGTAAGAGAGTTTCTTGGCTATTCGCTTCACGCACCTTTGGGAATCATTCTGTGAATATTGTAAAAAGTACCAATGTATCGAAGCATTCTACTGGTAGCACAAAATAATATCTCTTCGCTGATGAGCCCATCCATTCTTTTTGGACCACTCGATTCAATTTCCGTATTTCGCTGCGTAGAAGCAGTAGGATACTAAAACCCGTCAAGGCCATAACTTTACATCTTGCAACTGTGCTCCTTTTTTAAATCCATAACTTTATACGACTCACATCATACGCGATATCTCGTTTACATCATGTTGAGCTTCTCTAATCCAAGTATAAAGAGTGTAAGATTTGTAATTAATTTTGAACTCATCACAGTTGATTCCTGTCCGAATTGAAGTGTAATTTTCACACTTTTTTTCTCTACACAACTATACCTTTATGAATATACCAGTACAGTCTAACCTCCATAGAACGGTAGGTTGGTCCGGTGTTTGTAGTTATTGCCAGGACTTAGTGAAGTTTAACTAAGCATATCTGCAATGAATACCACAGTGTCCAATATAAATCACTTCGGCGAGAACTTAGAAAGAGATCTGAGGTGTTAGGCGGTCTAGTTGGAGAAAATTTGTGGCAGATGCTACTGGAGCTCGAGCTGGTTCGCAAGGCATTGGGCTCTTGAGGCTCACGCTATTGGGAGAATGGGCGGGAATTAACCAACAGGGCCCTCTAGACTTGTCAGCCATGCGGCGATGCGAGACTGATATATCAGCGGTGGAAGTTCTGGAAAAGCGAAATCAACGGAAAAATTTTCTCTGCAAAAGTCTGGGCTGACCTCGCTAATATTGCAGACGTCACAAACCCTAAGTGAGCGGTATCAACTCCACCAACTGTTACCCCAGACGAAATTAAAGACGTCTTGAAACTCCTCCCGCGCGGTAAAGCACAAGGGCCAGATGAATTATCTAACGAATGCCTTCAACTCTTTCTCCCAGTATGGAAACTAGAGCAAGCTCAGGCAGTCAGCCAACTTCTTTCTACGGGCCACATTCCACTCTTCTACAGGGAATCTACAACAATAACGTTGGGAAAGGAGAGGAGACCAGACTACTCCATACCATCAATTTATCGACCCATTGCCTTGAAAATTTCGTTGGCCAAGCTAGTGGAGGAATTTGTCGCAAACCGCATGGTTACAGCCGCCAAAGAATATGGTATACTGCCATATGCACAGATGGTTGCACGACGTAATCGTTCAATTACATCGGCCTTGGAGCTACTGACCTCCACCGTACAAATGGCATGGGATGCAAATCCGTGATGTGTAGTATCTATGCTAGGGTTAGACATAAAGGGGGCCTTTGATAATGTATCTACCAAAGCTTTTGTGGGTGTTGAGGCGCGAGGGATTCCCGGACTGGATGGTCAGGTATGTGCATAGCTTCGTGTCGCAACGGCGTACCAAAATCCAATTTGCGGGCTTTACTGGTGACTGGTTTCAGACAGACTCTGGCATACCACAAGGCTCTGATCTCTCGCCGATTTTTTTTGTCTTCTATGTCGCAGAACCAATAGAAGTACTTGAACGCCCAGATAGTGGCTATATATATTTTGGCTTTGTGGATGATACGACCTTTATAGCATGGGGAAAAATGCACAACAAACCTGCCGGTCATTGGAGCAGGCCAATGAGCTGTGCTTCAAGTAGGCTGGAAGAAATGGCGCTGAATTTGCACCAGAAAAATATCAACTGGTCTACTTTGCACGGAAGAGAGGCTTGACTGGAGAATTAGGCGACGGATTGAACTTGAAAGGTGTCAAGATAAATCCGAAGTCTGAAACGAAAGTACTCGGGGTTACTGTTGATAGTCGGCTTAGATGTAGAACTCAGATAGCATAGGCAGCTCAAAAGGGTGAAGCATTTTTCAAAGCCCTGGCAAGGATCACTTCATCGTATTGGGGCCCATCTCTGCGTCACTCAAGGTTATCATACTCGGCCATTATTTGCCCTACAATGCTCTTTGGATCAGAAGTTTAGGGCACGCGAAATGATGGCCGACCTATGGCAAAGAGTCTTATGGAAAACCTTGAGAAGGTACAGAATAAATGCTTTTAAAAAACTAACCCGAGGCTATAAACGAATATCGGCTGCCATACTTGGGAAGGAAGCTCACATTCCACCCCTCGACCTCTATTTGCAGGCAAAATCCATGCATTATGGCAAAACTACGAATTCAAAGTCAGCCATAGCTGAAATATCACTGCATGTTGAGATGTTTTGGAACCGTTGCACTCGGAAGCGCGAGACGTCCACTAATGGCATGATGAAGAAGATAGCTATGGAGGCGATTCTTCATGGATTGGAGGAAAATCTAAAGGAGTTTCAGAGATCACGCCGGCGAAATGATAGGAATCCACGACAGGATATGGAGTGAAGTGGACAGGATAAGATCATGGTATTCGGAAAATGGCTGAATTCAGTCTGGGGAAAACAGTGGATATCCAGGAAAGGAAATAGCTCGGCTGCTGCCTAGAAAACTCGCTAATATCAACCAACCTTGCTGCTTTATGATAACCTTAGGAAGCACGAGCCTACCGCTTTATTTCTACTCCATTCTAAAGTTATTGGACTCAACGCACAGCTAGCTTCCATTGGGGTCCTAGGTATTTCTCCGCAATGCTTTTGTGGAGCAAATGCACAGACTAATAAGCGTATACTATTCTGTTGTCCAGACCACATGTATGCCCGGACCAGGATGCAATTTGATACAGGACCATATAGCTTCGACCATCTGCTACAGTCCACAAAGGGCTGCCGGGTTACTGCCCGTATAATAATCTCCACGGCTTGACTTTTGCAATTCAACATTGCGAACCAGATTGAAGATGAGGGTCCAGACCTCAAAAAAATTCCAGCTTTAGATTGAGACTACCCTTCATCGATGGAGGAGGTGATGTATACAATGGATAAAAAAGACTGATGGAAGAATAGTTGGGCGCCTCTGGCATGTAGTTAGGGCGTGCACAAGCGGCGGAACTTCGTGTTCTGCTAGAAGTAGCATTTTCCCTCTTATGGCCATCCGTGTTACGGCGAGGTAACGGAGGGCTCGAATCGCCGTCTTCGAGGGAGGCAGGAAGACTAAAGATGGAAAGAAGTATAGAATTTATGGGATATGACCCTATTAACACGATTGCAGATACGTAAGAAGAAGTTAAAGTATGATATAAATTGCAAAGCTGAAGTTCTTCATCTTGCCCAAGATAGCCCCCAAGTACTCCATCAATTCCCAACTAATCTCCTTTACTAGGTGTTACTCAACCGTCATAATCTCATTTGGCGACTATTTAGGAGTGCCAACAATCATCCAAACCCTTGCGCCTAATCACAGCGGGAGATTAAAGGTATGAAAGGGTAATTGCAGTCATCTATGCATTGTGCCATCAATGCTTCATTTAATCCTGCATATCCCTGTTCATAATTGTAAGAATATAGAATAATACTAGCCGAAAATAATTATAAACGGAGCTACAATAAGAATAACACTCAAGAATATAAATCAACATAAAATACAATAATCACTGTTGTACTATAAAGTATACATATACACAAATAATACATAAATTATGAATATACACAAATAACACAAATATAGAATATATACATATATTCTACATTAATATAAATTATACATTAATTATCTTTATACACAAGTTATACATAAATTATACATAAATATACAATTAAATAAATTGGGTATAAATAAATAAATTATTACCACAAGGGTTAACAAGACTAAGATCGGCAAACTTATAATGCAGATCAATAATATTAAAATTAATAGTACAAGAAGTACTAGCACTAGTCTGTGCATGGGTTCTAAATTAATACAGCACAGACCATCTCAACACCTATGTCAGAGAGTTTTCTCTCTTAGTCAAAATATCCTAGAACATTTTAGAGGGATTAGAAACTAAGTTATTTTGGGACTAGTTAATGGCTTCATGTATAAATAAAGGAAGTTTTCCCCTGACAAAAAGAACAACGAAAAAACAGCCCAAATATATACCTTACACAATCTACAAAATTATTCAACCACAATATTTCTTGGTTAGAAAATTATACACATTTAAACAAAAGTTATTTCTCCCAGTAAATGTTTACGCTTCCACCATATCTAATTAAATCTTGAATCTGCTACTTGATTTTTTATAATAATATTACCTAATGAGAAAATTACGTTTGCCATAACAATCCGTCCTCGTGGCCCTGTACATATGAGCTATATAGGACAATGTCAGGAATGCCTCTACTGCATAATATTTATATGAAGATTGCCTTGTCATATTGTGCTGTGATTCTGGTCTGGCCCTTCAGCCGAGTGGTGATGCTCCTATCTCGTATTTCATGTAGGATGGCAACCTTTGACCTGAACCCAAACTCTCCCCTCCACTCCGTCTACATACTGCTCATGCTAGACAGTAAGCAAGAATATTTACAATATAGCCTCGGTAATGCAATACTATAAAAAATCAAGTAGCTGATTCAAGATTTAATTAGATATGGTGGAAGCGTATACATTTACTGGGAGAAATAACTTTTGTTTAAATGTGTATAATTTTCTGTTAAACAAGATATACTGAGATTTCTTCACTACTAGGAGCAGAAACAGAAGATTGATGTAGATTAGATTGATGACTCAAAGATGGGTTTCTATCTACAGACGATATTGATGGTTACAGTAGTGTGATAGATCACGTGATATATGATACTCGGAGAGATTGAGCTACCGAAGGTTATAACACACCCCCCAATCTCGACACTCTTATTTAAAGCTCATTTGTCCGACATTAAATTAGCCATATTAAGTTGATGGGTAAATGTACGAAACAAAACGGGAGAAAGAGCTTTGGTGAAACCGTCAGTCGAGTTTTCCACCCCAGATTTCCAACTCAATTTTAGAAAGCCATCTTGAATGTATTCTCTAAGGAGAAAGAGAGGCACATCATAGTGCTTAGACTTCTGAGTAATTCCTTGTCCTTGAATCTGGTTATAGCCGGGTTGGTTATCATAATAGCACGTAATAGATTTGACGTCATGCGAGTTAACGTCTAAATTGCTAAAGGTTGCGTAAAAAGATAGCTTCTTTTCCTGCTTCAGCCATTGCATATACTTCAGCCATTGTAGAGGAAGATGTCACCCTTTTCATAGCATATGACTTCCAAGAAAAACAACCACCTTTTAAGAAGAAAGCATATCCGCCGTGAGATCGACTAGTAACAGGATCCCCAGCATAGTCCGAATCGGTATATCCATGTAATGTGAGGTCAGGACCCTGTCCGTATTTTAAGCCCAAGTTAATAGTTCCACGTAGGTATTGAAAAAGGCGCCGAGCAGCGTTTATGTGGACAGATGAAGGATTTGCTAGAAATCTACAAAGCTGTGATAAAGTATATGCAATATCAGGCCTTGTTTGGGAAGCAGCATACATAGCTGATCCAACCATTGACCCATAGAGAGAAATTTCGGAATTTGTGGCGTGATTGTCAGAAGGAATGAGGTGTTGAGCTGGTAGCATGGGACTGTCAACTGAATGGGATTTAGCAAAACCAAACTTATTAATTATTTTGTTGATAAATGCATCCTGGTGCAAATAGAGCGTACGATTTGAACGCACACGAACAATACGAACTCCGACAAAGAATTCAGCAGTCCCCATGTCAACCATTTTGAACGTTGAAAGAAGAAATTTTCGTAGAGAACTGACACCCTGTTTAGGCCCAACGAGAAGAAAATCATCAACGTGGGTAACAAGATAACGACCATGTTGTTTTCTATAGTAAACAGAGGTGTCATGTAAGAGCGGCTTATATTGAAATTTTGCCAACTCAAAACGTAGTTTGGATTGCCATAAATATGGAGATTGTTTCAAACCATAAAGCGCTTTACGGAGTTTACACATCCATTTATCTAGAGGTGTTCTATCTGGAGAAATCATTCCATCGGGGCAAGTAACAAAAATATCTGTATCGACGTCGGGGTTTAGAAATGCTGTTACTACATCCATTTGATCAACTTCCCAGTCGTTAAATGCAGCTAGTGCAAGGATTGCTTTCCAGACGCTAGAAATGGCAGTACTGGCGAAAGTGGAATGATAGTCTAACCCTTCTTCTTGTAGAAAACCTCTAGCAACATAGCGAGATTTATATCTAGTTAGTTGCCCATCTTTACCTCTTTTAGTTTTATACACCCAACGACCAGAAATGAGTTTTCGACCATCTGGAAGCTCGGAACGTGGTATCACAATCCATGTATTGTTATCAGACAGAGCCGATAATTCTTCTTCCATGGTTTGTTTCCAAAGAGGGGCTTCAGGGGAATTCATGGCAGAGCGAAAAGTACTGGGATCCCCATCTGATTTGAGCGCAGAGAAATATGCATGAAGGAAAAGAGCAGAGGTTGGGTTGTTTTCAAATGGAATATGCTGTGAAACTGAGCACTTAGTCTTACTTCTGGTCATTCGACCATTATGTTGATCCCGGGATAAATCAACGACGTCGAGATCAATCGTATCTTTGGGTTTATTTTTTGAACCAAGAGGGCGACCGCGGCCCCTTTTTGGTTCCTCAGGAAACGACTGGTAAAAAGGATCGTCTTCATGAGGCATTTGATTTCGTGCGTTTAAAATTGGGACAACTGTGTTGTCCAGCGTCGACTGGACAGGGGACAAGCGACGTTCCGGGAGCGAATAGTCTTGTTGAGCAGCAGGTTCATCAGCTTCAACTTGTATGGGAGGAGATGAATCTGACGAAATATGCTGAAAACGACCTTCAAAGAAACGGAGGTGAGACGAGCGCACAAGTTTGAAACCGAGCGGGCGGGAAGGGATCCAACAACGATAAATATATTGTCCTTCAAATCCAACAAGGATTCCTTCTTCAGCACGCGGATTCAATTTTTCCGTATTAACGCGTCGCTCACTAGGAATGTAAACAAGGACACGGCATCCCAGGACCCGAATATTTGAAAGGTCGGGTTTATGATTCGATTTTCCAGGAGAAACAGCTTGAGATTGAGCTTCGTAAGGAGTCATTTTTTCATTGATACTGGTAGAGACACGATTCAGCAGATAAATAACTGCCAAAAAGATTTCCGGCCATAGAAAGAGAGGTATTTTCATATCGGCTATTATACAACGCATAGGGTCTAGAACTGTGCGATTGGAGCGTTCTTGAGGGCCACCTTGCTCATGGAAGTACGCAGTGCTAAATTCTACTTTGATGCCATATTGTTGGCAGAATTTAATCATTTTATCACCCCCAAACTCTTTGCCACCGTCAAGACGTATACACTTTGGTAAAAATGCATTTTGGGTGCGGAAGAGCCTCACAAAAGTCACTAGTGCATCAAATGCATTTTTCTTTTCTTCAAAAGTAAAGCCGTAACGTCCATTAGTTTTACCATCTGTAAATATTACGCCTGCAGTGTGTTTGTTATATCCTGGGGGGTTAACAAAAAAGACGTCCGTATAAAATCTGTCTCCCCAATTAATTTCCCGTTCCCTTGGAAAGCGACGGATTGTTTTCTTTGGTTTTCCAAATTCGCAGGGCTCACAAAGACGAGATACGTCAAGCTCCAAATCAGATGCACGAGATTTATAAGACAGGCCGTGGGTACGTTCCACAGTTTGTTTGACATTTTGAAAGCTGATGTGTCCTAAACGTCGATGGAGCAGTTCCAGAGTGACGGGGGCGTCATATATAGCGGCAGGAAAAATATGCGATGATTCAAGCAAAGCGTTAGATAAGGAAGAAGTCATTGCTTGGTCTTTTTGATTAAGATTGTAGGCAGGATAAGCCAGCCGCAAGTGTAGGCAATTAGGTCCTCGAAGAAGTTGACAAAATTCAGAGCCGTCGGCATTATATAGTACACGATGTTTATCCCATCCATCTTTTAAATCATGTAGCCAGCCTGAATAAATGTTAATAGGAAAGCCAGGAATGTACAAAACGTTTTCGATGATAGTCTCATGAACAGAGTTATCAGTGCGTAGAAGCCGTAGCTTGATATATCCAATACCGGTAGGATAGACTGAACCACCACCTGTCATAACAGGAGAATGATTCTTGAGAGAACGATAGCGGTAAAACGCATTGATATTATTTGTAATATGGACAGAAGCTCCATCATCATGAAGCCAGATATCGCGTGAGGCCTGACTCAAAAGGTTTACAAAAGTAGAGTCTGTAGGGAGGACGGACGAGGATTTAACCTTAGAATTCTTATCTTGGCAAGTAGAATAGTCATATTGACGCGCAATAGTGTTGAACTTTAGGGCCATGTTAGCATGAGTAATTTTATCCGTATAATTTTCGAGGCGTTCATCAAAAGCTGTGTTAACTTCTTCTGTTAGAGAGGAAGCGAGGTGATGAGAAAAGTGGGCTTGAAAATCGAAAGGTTGTTGTTCGCATGGATTATAGTTTTCAAAGCGCGCATCAAAGCCAGTATAGTGTACAGAGTTCATTGCAGATTGACGTTGCTGAAATTCTGCACGTAATGCAGGATTTTCTTTATACTCCCATGTTGGATGTCTTTTCTTGAAGGCAGCAAGTTTGTCAGGATATTTTAGAAAGCAGCCGTCAGAAAAATGCTGTCCCGAACACCAGTCACAAGGACCTTTAGACTTTCTCTCTCTTTTGGGCTTTTTATCTGCGGCACCAATGGCATTAGCTTGAGAAATCGGTGCAGCTGGCGCTGAAACAGCAATTTCTGCTAAGCGGGTCTCGGTTTGCAAGGTCATATAAAGAGTGCCAAGCGCGGGAGTTTCTTCTGACGAGATGTTATAATAGTAGCGCTGATTCGTAGCCCATTGCGGATATGAAGTGGCTGCCGCACGAATGAAAAGTAAACCATAGACTCTATCTGTCCAAGAATGCCCAAGAGAGGCAAGTCTATCGACAACGGCCTTGTGTGCCAGGATATAGTCTCTAACAGATGGAAAGTTATCAAAGTTTTCAGTGAGATTTAGGAAGTCCACGAGGGTACTTTCCAGGGCTGCCAAGCCATTTCCTTCAAGGAAATCACATAATTTCGTGTAGCTAGCAGAGGCGGTGAGCTCATCCATAACAAGTGGTATAAGATCAGAATCGATGTTTGTGGCAATGACTAGTTTGACAATCTCGTTATTTCTGGACCATGCCGCAAAGTCAGCATTTCCATTCTTAAAACCTGAGCCTTCCACAGTAGTTGGAATAATATAGTTATAAAGCCCATTACCACGTAACGTAGCTTCTAAAAGTGATTTCCAAACTTTAAGATTTGCGACACCTTGGAGTTTCAAATTTGGAGGGAGAGCCATGTCTCCAGGTCGAAGATTCGAGGGAGTTATGGTTGGAGTTGACATGTTGAATAAACAATCAATGAATAAATCTAATACAAGTCTGTACGCTGAGTATTTAATAACGGAAGCGCAGAGGGGGCATAACCTATTAAACAAGATATACTGAGATTTCTTCACTACTAGGAGCAGAAACAGAAGGTTGATGTAGATTAGATTGATGTCTCAAAGATGGGTTTCTATCTACAGACGATATTGATGGTTACAGTAGTGTGATAGATCACGTGATATATGATACTCGGAGAGATTGAGCTACCGAAGGTTATAACATTTTCTAACCAAGAAATATTGTGGTTGAATAATTTTGTAGATTGTGTAAGGTATATATTTGGGCTGTTTTTTCGTTGTTCTTTTTGTTAGGGGAAAATTTCCTTTATTTATACATGAAGCCATTAACTAGTCCCAAAATAACTTAGTTTCTAATCCCTCTAAAATGTTCTAGGATATTTTGACTAAGAGAGAAAACTCTTTGACATAGGTGTTGAGATGGTCTGTGCTGTATTAATTTAGAACCCATGCACAGACTAGTGCTAGTACTTCTTGTACTATTAATTTTAATATTATTGATCTGCATTATAAGTTTGCCGATCTTAGTCTTGTTAACCCTTGTGGTAATAATTTCTTTATTTATACCCAATTTATTTAATTGTATATTTATGTATAATTTATGTATAACTTGTGTATAAAGATAATTAATGTATAATTTATGTATAACTTGTGTATAAAGATAATTAATGTATAATTTATGTATAACTTGTGTATAAAGATAATTAATGTATAATTTATATTAATGTAGAATATATGTATATATTCTATATTTGTGTTATTTGTGTATATTCATAATTTATGTATTATTTGTGTATATGTATACATTATAGTACAACAGTGATTATTGTACTCTGATACTACGGTATTAATCGTGTATAGGCGCTAAAATTCGACTTTTACAGGGTATATAGGCTTTTACTAACTTGAATTAGCATGACGATAAGTAGATCTCCCCACCTAAACTTTAAATTTGTATGGCAAAAATTTCACAACGAAATATTCGTTGGTTTTGCTTTTTTGGTCCATTATAGCCCTCTATTCACTTTTTAATTCATTAATACATTTCATAAATAAATTATACTTCTATCTAGCTAATAATTTACATATCCGCCTTCAGCTTCGTAAACGGCTCTGATTCTTCGGGGCATCGAATCTATCAGTTTCTCCAAGTCATCCCCATTAAACCCCAGATCCCACGCCTCGTTCACTATTTGACGAAGATGCCCTTGACTCCGCTGCCCCCCTTGATCCAACGCTGGATAAAGACGCTCCATGTACGCTTTCATATAACTCCACAAAGTTTCTATCGGATTTAAATCAGGAGAATATGGCGGCCACTCCATTAGAGAAATCTTCCTCCTTTCAAACTCACGCATAGTTTGCCTCGACTTGTGAGGAGGGGCGTTGTCCTGCATCACATCTAGTCCTGGTTCCCGAAAGACCGCACTCTCTATGAGAGGCACTATCCTCTCGCAGTAACTGGCCGCAGTGATATGGCCCCACTCCTTCTCCCAAATCAGGCAAGGCCCCTTCTGTCGTCCAAAGAAAGATCCCCAGAACATCCACCCAACTCTCCTCCGCGTCTTGGCTAGGACACAGGTATCTTCGTACTCTTCCCCAATCTTTGACTTAAACTTAGCTCAAGGGAATTCTAAATCTTAGGAGCCTTTAAGGGACTACTGACCTTTCTTGTGACCCAACGATCACTTTGCCGACCATTCATAGCCCAAGTCTCGTCGGACCAGAGGACTCTCATCCAATGTTCCTTCCGCCAGTGGAGATGTATTCTGGCAAACTCATATCTCTTCAGTTTGTTGACTGAAGAGATATGAGGTTTTAATCGTGCAATCCTGCGTGCATATCCCCTCTTTGCCAGTTCACGTCGGATCACATTCTCGCTCACACCAAAGTGCCGAAATATAAAATGTGCAAGTTGGAAAAATGACATCCGACGATTTTCCGATGATAAACAGACGAAAAATCCTATTTCATCGACCTGGGAACTACTTAGAATAGGTGGCCTACCACTGGAGTACTGAGGCTCGGTATTTTCAACGCTCATGGTGTATTGTACCTGTCGCCATGTAATCCCAAGGCGTTGAGAGATTTTGACGTAACTGTGTCCCTCACTGGCCAAGGTTCTAACCTGCACATGTTACTCTCTTAACCTTATCAATTTGTAGATTTCAGACTTACTTGAATACGTTGAGTTTGTGTTAGGCGTTTTGCATAAGTAGGAGATGCTGATGATGGAGAAGGTTGTTGAGGTGAATCCATCTTTGCGGCAATCTAGTACAGTAAATTAAAATCTTCTAAAGTAGTTGACTTAAGGTTCAGATGCACTCACATGAAGTAAAAATTAGATAGATGAATGAAATAAAAGTATGCCGTTGAGCAAAATAATAGTAAATAGCTGACAATGATTTAAACGAAACGACCTCAGGTGTGCGCGAGTGAAGAAAGGTGCAGGCATGAAGGTGGGCGTTGGACTTCATATACAGATGCATATCTCTTATGCCTTAGGCCATAAGATTTTAAAATTTGAAGCTAACAGGGATACTGTGGATCTATCGTGAGGTAACCTGGAATATCACCACTTTATCTCCACTTTATCCCCGCTTTAACCCCTGTACCCTATAAGAAGCGGATCAACGAACAATACCCTATCATGAGAGTATTTTATGTTGATATATATTCTTGAGTGTTATTCTTATTGTAGCCCCGTTTATAATTATTTTCGGCTAATATTATTCTATATTCATACAAATACAGTATGAAAGCACTTTTAGTTTCGTGTTATAGAGGATATAGCGATAATGAAACATCACATGAGCCCAGATTGGCCAACAATAACCTTTCATCGCAATCCTTGACTCGGTTGATTATAATTGTTTGTACAACAGGAGTCGCTTGGTTTAAGGCCTTATGAATCATTAATGAAATGATTTAATCCTACTCTCATGATAGGGTATTGTTCGTTGATCCGCTTCTTATAGGGTACAGGGGTTAAAGCGGGGATAAAGTGGAGATAAAGTGGTGATATTCCAGGTTACCTCACGATAGATCCACAGTATCCCTGTTAGCTTCAAATTTTAAAATCTTATGGCCTAAGGCATAAGAGATATGCATCTGTATATGAAGTCCAACGCCCACCTTCATGCCTGCACCTTTCTTCACTCGCGCACACCTGAGGTCGTTTCGTTTAAATCATTGTCAGCTATTTACTATTATTTTGCTCAACGGCATACTTTTATTTCATTCATCTATCTAATTTTTACTTCATGTGAGTGCATCTGAACCTTAAGTCAACTACTTTAGAAGATTTTAATTTACTGTACTAGATTGCCGCAAAGATGGATTCACCTCAACAACCTTCTCCATCATCAGCATCTCCTACTTATGCAAAACGCCTAACACAAACTCAACGTATTCAAGTAAGTCTGAAATCTACAAATTGATAAGGTTAAGAGAGTAACATGTGCAGGTTAGAACCTTGGCCAGTGAGGGACACAGTTACGTCAAAATCTCTCAACGCCTTGGGATTACATGGCGACAGGTACAATACACCATGAGCGTTGAAAATACCGAGCCTCAGTACTCCAGTGGTAGGCCACCTATTCTAAGTAGTTCCCAGGTCGATGAAATAGGATTTTTCGTCTGTTTATCATCGGAAAATCGTCGGATGTCATTTTTCCAACTTGCACATTTTATATTTCGGCACTTTGGTGTGAGCGAGAATGTGATCCGACGTGAACTGGCAAAGAGGGGATATGCACGCAGGATTGCACGATTAAAACCTCCTATCTCTTCAGTCAACAAACTGAAGAGATATGAGTTTGCCAGAACACATCTCCACTGGCGGAAGGAACATTGGATGAGAGTCCTCTGGTCCGACGAGACTTGGGCTATGAATGGTCGGCAAAGTGATCGTTGGGTCACAAGAAAGGTCAGTAGTCCCTTAAAGGCTCCTAAGATTTAGAGTTCCCTTGAGCTAAGTTTAAGTCAAAGATTGGGGAAGAGTACGAAGATACCTGTGTCCTAGCCAAGACGCGGAGGAGAGTTGGGTGGATGTTCTGGGGATCTTTCTTTGGACGACAGAAGGGGCCTTGCCTGATTTGGGAGAAGGAGTGGGGCCATATCACTGCGGCCAGTTACTGCGAGAGGATAGTGCCTCTCATAGAGAGTGCGGTCTTTCGGGAACCAGGACTAGATGTGATGCAGGACAACGCCCTCCTCACAAGTCGAGGCAAACTATGCGTGAGTTTGAAAGGAGGAATATTTCTCTAATGGAGTGGCCGCCATATTCTCCTGATTTAAATCCGATAGAAACTTTGTGGAGTTATATGAAAGCGTACATGGAGCGTCTTTATCCAGCGTTGGATCAAGGGGGGCAGCGGAGTCAAGGGCATCTTCGTCAAATAGTGAACGAGGCGTGGGATCTGGGGTTTAATGGGGATGACTTGGAGAAACTGATAGATTCGATGCCCCGAAGAATCAGAGCCGTTTACGAAGCTGAAGGCGGATATGTAAATTATTAGCTAGATAGAAGTATAATTTATTTATGAAATGTATTAATGAATTAAAAAGTGAATAGAGGGCTATAATGGACCAAAAAAGCAAAACCAACGAATATTTCGTTGTGAAATTTTTGCCATACAAATTTAAAGTTTAGGTGGGGAGATCTACTTATCGTCATGCTAATTCAAGTTAGTAAAAGCCTATATACCCTGTAAAAGTCGAATTTTAGCGCCTATACACGATTAATACCGTAGTATCAGAGTATATACCTCGCTATCTCGACATTTCATTGATGCCTAAATTACAACAGAGCCTAGCGCCCTTTCTAAAGCAAGTAATATGATTAGTTAATGCTTATATGATAACAAAACCAAACACGTATGTCCTAGCGCCATACGCCTATGAACCGACAATAATTGTCACGGGCCAAGTATGGAGGATCAAATATTCAGGGTAAAGCCATCGTAATTGCACAAACAAGGAACTAACCTACAGATGGAATATTTACACACGCCGGCGCGTACGCGTGATTATTAGCAGCTACATCACGTAATCACATGACTATAACTAGAGTCCTGTGACAATAACTCGCAATCAATTCGTCTCATACACACAACACACCATTCTCATTGAAGCTTCTGACATTCCCTACAATTCGATCCCACTAAGTTTATATCCATTAAGTACACTTTAGTTTGGTCATCGCGCTCGTGATGGCCAAATCACAACAACCACCTCCCCTGGCCCAGCGCGTCGCTGAAGAGCTCGAGCTTGTACAGCGCGTGGCAAAGGGTCGAGCTACCTGGGTTCAAAACTTCCACAACAAGTTTTGGACATCTGTCGAAGAAGCTGACCCTCTTATCAAGTCCTTCGTGCGCGAGCAGATGGACGCGTTCCTCTTCGCAGTTGCTTCTGGGCAACCTATGCGGCATGACACACCGAGACAGCCCAAGCCGGCGAGCTCCTTACCCAAACCCAGCCATAACCTTCCTTCCCGACCTCCCGTTCCAATCACAAATCAACCTCGAAATTGGGCAGCGACCGCCGCAAGCCCACCCGCCTCATTCTCCTCGGCTCCAGCTCAACCTAGTACCAAAAATCGACCCACTCGCACAGCTGTCCAAAAACCTGCTGTGAAGTCCAAGGGCCCTAAAGCAAATTTCCGCCTGACTGAAGATGCCCCTCTCCTTAGAGCAGACGTAACATCAGTCAAAGCTGCCTTCATAAAAATCGTCCCTGGCCTTAAAGACGGTATCGCTTCCGTTTCCCGAAACTCTAGCGGATTCAGCATGACCTTTTCATCCGAGGAATCGCTGAATCTTGCGATGAAACATGCCGATTCCATCAAGGCCTCTCTTTCAGGAGCCTTACATCAGGTAGAGGACCGGTATGGATATGTCGTCAAACGCATTCCCCGCACCATCTGGAATCCCGTGTCCAATCTGGTTTCCTCAACCCTTGATGACGTCAAGACCATTGCCCAGGCACAGACGGGCGTCGCCCCATCCAGTGCTCACTGGTCGCAGCATGAAAATAGCCACGATCCTTTTCATACGGCGGTCATCTTCTTCCCAAAGGAGGTTCCTACATTCCGAATAGTTGACAGCGCGCCATCCCGGCGATATGTTCCCAACACCAAGGTAGTTCAGTGTGAAGCTTGTTTCAGGTTTCATCAATCCTCTCGCTGCCGGATCCAGGCTTTGTGTGCCTTCTGCGGCACTCCCCGCCACCAAGGAGAATGCTCTCACCATCGCCGATTCATTAACTGTTTAGGACCACATCCTGCAGATGATCACACCTGCCCCATTCGCCCTCGTCCTTACAAGGGCAAACTTATTCAGCTTTCCGATAAAGAGGTCACTGAACTTCGCACAAACAACCGCAACAAGCTCCGTAAGACACGGCGGGCTGAAGCTGCTACTGCTGCTGCCACAGCTGCCTCAACTGCCTCCGACTGTAACAGCTGATAAGCTGGTTATGCCTGTAGCCTATTGTATGAATAGGCGTGCATAAGTTTGCATATAATATATATTATTAGTCTGCATAAATAGGTGGTATACAGGGGTAGGGATTCCTTGTTGGTGCTTGGACCTTCAAGAAGTTCCTGGAGTATTCTGGACAATAGAATCTGCAGGAAATGTCCGAGGACATCAGAGTAAGGAGGAAGCTTCTAGAATGGGACTGTGTTTCTTAAATGCCCAACATAGTAGATAGATTAGTTCATTTCCCATAGATTCAATATTTACTACCGTCGACCATAAGCTGCCCCTGCGCTCTTGGCCCAGACCGTGACATATATTGAATCTCTTACTCTTCCAAGCTTAACAGTTCAGTCTTCAGCAGTTCACTCATCGGCAGTTTAGTCATCAGTATTTCAGTTATCAGCAGTTCAGTCATCAGCAGTTCAGTCATCAGCAGTTCAGTCATCAGGAGTTCATTCACCTGCATTTAAGCCCTTAGCAGTCAAGTTACCAGTGGTTCAAAGCCCTGCAGAAGAAGATTTGAGCAAAGCCTTCTTCACTTATTGAAGAAATTTTATAATTTGCACAATGCCAGACACTTACAAGGCCGCATCTTCATCAAAGAATCCTCCGCAGACAGTTTCAATTGCAGAATTCCAAAAGTTAAAGCAACAGCTTGAAGAGCTACTATCGCGTCAAAAAAGTAATTCCCAAGTAGGTTGTTCCCGAGTTTTTATTGAGAAAGATCCACCACTGGAGTCTGGAGCTAGCTTCAAGCCAACTAGACTACCCGAGTTTCATGGTAGCCGCACAAGGTATCCAGCATGGCGAACAGCAGTTTTAGATACATTCCACATGGACTGGAACCTGTTTGGATACGACAATTCGCGAGCTTTCTTAATGATTTACAACTCTCTGAGGGGAAATGCGTTGGAAAAAGCCGGACCTTTCTTCGAGGTAGGAGGGATAAGCGGAACCAGGGATCCAGAGGATTTTTTAGAGTCCCTCGACCGAATTTATCTTGACACAACGCGCGTATCTCAGGCCAATATCGAACTTCATAATCTTAAGATGCGAGAGGGAGAGCGTTGGGCCGACTTCTTTGCATCGTGGTCTAACAAATTAACAGAGGCTCGTGGAGATTTCTGGGCAGACGAGAATAAGATATCAATGCTCGAAAACGGCATGAATAGAAGGCTAACACAGGCCTTGGCAGGAAATCATCTACTCCCTGACAATAACTTCAGCGAGTGGGTGCGTATTGTCAACAAAATAGCTATGCAAGTCGAGAGGGCCGACAAGAAATTGGGATGGGGCCCAGGTTCTCAGTATCGAAGTTTTGGACAAAGTCCTAATGCAAGTGGAAAGCAAATTGGTGAAGCTAGCCTTGTCGAGCCTGTGACTTACCAACATAACTCGAACGATACTACCAGGCCTAATTTCCAGGTTGAGCAAACGGCTGACCTTGACGCTTCGGGAGACACAATTATGGGAGGCATAAATGCAGCTAATGTGGGGAAGAAAATTCGGGCTCGAGCCAAGTGGAAGACAAGCTCAGAGCTTGAAAGACTGAGGGAAGAAAAAAGATGTTTTCGGTGCGAACGTCATGGATGTGCGAGTAGGAAATGTCCATTGCTGCCGGCTCGGAGACCTTCAGCAAATAGTTTCAGGGTAAACTCAGCAGAGATTTTGGAGATGGACCCAGCAGTGTATATACTTGAGGGCAATGCACCCCGTGATCTAGTGCAGGAAAACTAGACGCTCCCGGGTACAGTCGCTCTCGGGAGCTAGATGCAGATATTAGTGATATTGTTAGTCTTAATACAGAACCATTTTTGGTAAATGCTTTAATCAATGATACATTAATGGTACAAGCTTTAGTCGATAATGGATGCCTTTGCTACGGAATTATTGACGACGCTCTAACATCAAAGCTAAATCTGCCGCGCATTCCAATTCCCCCCAGATTCCTTGAAACGGCGGAAAATTCAAGCAAAATAAACCTATAGTTGAAGCTATAACATATGTATCATTGGACCTCGACGGATATTTAACGCCTAAACTGTGGCTATATATTGTACCGAAGAGCAGCCATACAATGATATTGGGGAAGAAATGGCTTGAAATTCAAGATGCAGTTATCCACTCCAAGGAGCAGCGGTTAGAACTTTGCAAAGGAAATGGATCTATCTATAGTGTAAGAAAATGGAAGGAAAGGTTTAAAGATATTCCATGCCCAAGAAGCACATCGGCTAAGACAATGGCTTCCATAGTCGGTTCTGTACCAGTTTGTAAAGCGACAATTCAAGACATAAGCAAAGCGTTACGAGCAAAGCCTAACCTTACGGTAGAGCAGGCCAGGGAACGTCTGCCAGATCAGATCAAGGACTTTGCGCACCTCTTTGCAGACGATAGTGGGGCAGAGCATTTACCACCTTTAAGAGGACACTTGGATCATGCCATCAATTTGAAAACCGAAAACGGAAAGCCTTTGTCGCCACCCTGGGGTCCTTTGTATAACATGTCACGAGAGGAGTTACTGGTACTGCGCAAGACATTAACTGATCTCTCAAATAAGGGATGGATACGTGCTAGTAGCTCGCCTGCCGCAGCACCAGTACTGTTTGCAAAGAAACCCGGTGGTGGCTTACGCTTTTGTGTAGATTATCGCGGACTCAATGCCATCACGATCCCAGACCGTTAACCTTTGCCTTTATTCAAGGAGACCTTGAGACAGCTTTCAAAGGCCAAATGGTTTACCAAACTAGATGTCAAGTCAGCATTTCACCGTGTTCGAATAAGAGAGGGCGATGAATGGATGACAACCTTCCGGTGTAGACTAGGGCTTTTTGAGTGGCTGGTTACGCCTTTCGGGCTTGTGAACGCGCCAGCTACGTTCCAGAGATATATTAATGAACATCTCCGAGAGCACTTGGATCTCGACGCGACAGCTTACATCGACGACATCTTAGCTTATACAGATGGTTCTGAAGATGGACACTGGAAAACAGTTCGTAGTATTGTTACAAAACTAGGAAAAGCCGGATTATACCTAGATATTGATAAATGCGATTTTCTATGTCAAAAGGTTAAATATCTTGGTTTCATTGTCGAGGCCGGAAAAAGCATCACTGTAGATCCAGTAAAGACAAAAGCCATTCTAGATTGGAAGGCCCCGACAACCGTTAAAGGCGTACGATCGTTTCTTGGGTTCGCAAATTTTTATAGATGCTTTGTTGATAAGTTCTCTGACATTGCAGCGCCGCTAACTCAGTTGACAAAAAAGAACCAAGCGTGGCACTGGGGAAGAGAGGAAGACACAGCCTTTGAAAAACTTAAAAAGGTTTTTGCGTCGGAACCTGTTCTGGCTCAATGGGACCCAGATCGCGACACAATACTTGAAGCAGATAGCTCGGGATACGCTATGGGAGGATGCCTCTCTCAATTGGATGAACAAGGTATAATGAGACCTGTCGCATACTTCTCGAGACGACTGAATAGCGCCGAGTCAAACTACCCAATTCATGACAAGGAAATGCACTCAATTGTGGCTTGTTTACAGGAATGGAAGGCAGAATTACTTTCTGTCGCTAAACCCTTCGTCATCTTAAGTGATCATAAAAACCTGAATTATTTCACATCCAAACGTCTTTTGAACGAACGACAAATGCGATATAACGACGTCTTGCAACAATTCAGATATGTTTTAAAATGGCGACCAGGAAGTACTTGCGATCGTCCGGATGCGTTATCCCGACGTGACCAAGATAAACCGGCTGGGCTCAATGATGAACGAAATGTGGGTCGTGTTGTGCAGCTCCTCCCCAAAGTAGAACTTTATCCAGCCAATGTACAAGCTCAACAAGCAGATGTCTCTTTGGTAGATGAGGCAAGCCGGGCAAGATTATTTGACGAAGAAGATTTGCAAAATCTGTGGAAACAAGGTGTTTCCGCTGATAAAGACTGGCGTCGCGCGCGAAATTCTGTGAAGTCAGGAGAACGAAGTTTCCCTCCTGATTTATCAATTAAATATTCAGTTAATATCACTGAATGCAGTGTAGGAGCAGACGGTGTCCTGCGAGGTCGAGAAAATAGAGTCTGGGTACCAGACTTTGAGCCCTTACGCACAGCAGTCATGCAACGAACCCACGATAGTTACCTAACCGGCCACCCAGGAAGAGATACAATGGTAGGTATCCTTTTGAGACGCTGGTTTTGGCCCAAGATGAGAGAATCAGTGCGGCGATTTGTCAGAAATTGCGATGTCTGTGGTCGATCTACGGTCTGGCTGGAAGCAAAAGCTGGATTTTTACGATCTTTACCTGTCCCTGAGCGAATAGGGAGCGAATTAACAATCGACTTTGTAACAGATCTTCCTCTATCTCAAGGTTGTTCGAACATAATGGTTATAACAGATCGACTGTCAAAAGATGTCTTTTTGTTTGGTGCAAGCTCAATGACAGCGAAAACATGCGCAGAAATATTTATTGAAAAATATTATCGGTACTTTGGCTTCCCTCGTTTCTTGACCAGTGATAGAGGCAGCGACTGGTTAAGTTACTTTTGGAAGACTTTCTGTGAAGTGACTGGAATAACGCAACGATTAACAACAGCCTACCATCCGCAGTCTAACGCTAGTGAAAGGTCAAACCAAGAGCTTTACAAGTACTTACGTGCATTCACCTGTTATTCCCAGGACAATTGGTTTAGCCTTCTCCCTCTTGCCCAACTAGCGCTAAATTCACGTCCTAACTCAGCCATTGGTAATATAAGTCCTTTCTTCTTGAGAAATGGATATGATTTAGAACCTATAGGAGAGCCGACACCTGATCAAGATTCACAACATCATCCCGGGGTGATAGAGGGACGGAAGTATGTGCAGAGGTTACGGGATGCGCAAGACTTCGCTCAAGCGGCAATGGCCTCAGCTCAACAACGCAGTGAAAGTAATGCCAACCATCTGCGGCGACAATCCGAGCGATTCCATGTTGGAGATAAAGTTTGGCTCAATTTACGTAACGTGAAAACGCCTCAGCTGTCCAAAAAGCTAGCATGGTTACACGCTAAGTTTGAGGTCACCGCAGTTCCCGACGCCTTGACTGTAGAATTAAATGTACCAGGCAACATACACAAGCGTTTCCACGTTGAACTGTTAAAACGCGCTGGGGATGACCCGTTCCCTAGCCAGAAACGCGACGATGCACAGAATCCACCCATTGTTGATGATTTGGAGAATCCAGAATATGAAATCGAGTCAATTATCCGAGCAAGATCGGTAGGCCGTGGACGTGGTAAATATCGACAAGCATTGGTGAAATGGACAGGATGGATAGAGCCAACGTGGGAGCCCATAGAATACGTCTATGAGACAAAAGCGCTTGATGAGTTCGAAAAAAAGTTTGGTTGTATTATGAACAATGACGGCGTAACAAAAACACAAGCCGGAAATTTTGTAGGCCCAGCTGAAAAACACACAATCCAACAGCGGCGGTCGAGACGGCTCGCTAAAGCTACCTCGGGGGGAGAGGGAGGATTGTAACAGCTGATAAGCTGGTTATGCCTGTAGCCTATTGTATGAATAGGCGTGCATAAGTTTGCATATAATATATATTATTAGTCTGCATAAATAGGTGGTATACAGGGGTAGGGATTCCTTGTTGGTGCTTGGACCTTCAAGAAGTTCCTGGAGTATTCTGGACAATAGAATCTGCAGGAAATGTCTGAGGACATCAGAGTAAGGAGGAAGCTTCTAGAATGGGACTGTGTTTCTTAAATGCCCAACATAGTAGATAGATTAGTTCATTTCCCATAGATTCAATATTTACTACCGTCGACCATAAGCTGCCACTGCGCTCTTGGCCCAGACCGTGACACCGACCCCGGCAACACCACCCCTTCTACTAGTCAGAATAGATTTACCTCCCTCGAAAATTCCTCCTCTGGATCTATGGATGTAGATTCGGAAGAGCAAGCTCCCATTAATACTCTTAGTCCTACTCTCCATGAACAATAGAGCATACTTTAGGAGTACCCCCCCGCCTTGTCTTCGCTTCCTTCAAGCAAACGTTGGACGTGGTGGATCTGCGCACCTTATTCTCTTACAAGCCGCTTTTCAGGGTAAGTACGACGTCATCTTTGTCCAGGAGCCTTGGACTAAAGTTATAAACTTCAAAAATGTTACCAAGTCTCACCCGGCATATGTTATCTTTACTCCTCCTGATCGGGACTGGAAGCTTGCGCGTCCACGCGTACTAACCTACGTCCGGAAAAAATCTAACCTCCGTCCTATCCAGCTGGACAGCGGACCCTCACCAGACACTGTAGCCCTCCTTCTTCAATGTTCTCCCCCTATAGAGGTTATCAATGTCTATCGGCAGCCTCAAGCCCATATGCCTGAGAGTCTGGACCCACTCCTAAGGTGGCCGGTCAAGCTGAACTCCATAATCGTGGGAGATTTTAATCTTCATCATGAGTTATGGGAGCCAAATGTATCTCGCTCGTCCGGAGTTGGCAGCTTTGTCGACTGGATTGATAATCATTCCTTAAGGTCGGCTTTACCATATGGGGCTCCTACCCATCGCGCTGGCCACGTCCTTGACCTAGTTCTAACAAACATGGACGGACTCTTGGCCCGCGTGGACCCCGGGTCTCATTCGACTTCCGATCACGAGACAATATCTGGCCTAGTTCATCTCTCTTCAGCTCAAAGGCGCTACCCGTCAACGAGGCTGCCTAAACTTACCCCCGAAAAAACAGAAGTGTTTCGACAAGCACTCATAGCCACTACTCCTCCTGTTCTTCCCTTCGATGAACCTACCCCCCAGCTCTTAGATTCGGCAGCTTCCTCGGGCATCGCTGCCCTATCAGCTATTCTACTTTCAGTTAACCCACCGAGGCCCGCGTGTGTGCCATGTAAGGATTATTGGAACCAAGAATGCTCTGACCAACGCCGCCGGTATGTTAATGCCCGTAACAGTGGTGATCCAGACCTTATCAGCGAGGCACACCGTAACTTCCGCAAAACCGTTAAGCGAACCAAACGAGAGTACCAGCGCTCTAAGCTAGATAGTGTGTCTTCAATTTTGGAGGCCCATAAAGCGGTTGGATGGCGAAGATTCTCCAGTCGCTTTGGTCCTCCTCCAATTCTATTTCAAGGAGTCACGTACAGTACCCCGACTGAGCGTGCTGACATCTTTTTCCGCACGAAGCTTGCCCGCTTAATCAGACAGCCGGATGTCTCCGTGTACACCCCTACCTGCGCATTGCGAGAGATTCCTGCGCCACCCTCCCTGGACAAAGATAAAGTGCGACACTGTCTTCTTGATACATCTTCCACAACCCCAGGTCACGATCATCTCTCGGTTGTTGCTCTTCGCCACGTCTGGGAAGTCGATACATGGCGCACGTGGATTGTAAACTTGTACAGTCTCTGCTTGACATTCGGACATCATCCAAGCGTTTTTCGCCGCGCTGAAGTTGTGGTTATACCGAAACCTTACAAGGATGATCTGACTAACCCCGCCAATTGGCGACCAATCTCTCTGCTCCCTGTCCTTGGGAAAGGGCTGGAACGCCTCTTTGCGCGTCGTTTCGCCTTCTGGGCGTTGTCGAGCTGCGTTATCTCTCCAACGCAACTTGGAGCTCTTCCTGGAAGATCGGCTATGGACCTCGTTGAGTGCCTTGTTCACGATGTCGAGAAGGCATGGGATATAAAACAGGTCTGTACTTTGGCTACTCTTGACGTCGAAAGCGCTTTCGATAGCATTCAGCCTGGCCGCCTGTCTTTACGGTTGCGCGAACAGGGATGGCCAGTACCGTACGTTAACTGGGCTGCATCTTTTGCTTCAGACAGGAAAGCTCGCCTCCGAGTGGACGATTTTGTGGGCGAATTTTTGGACATTCCGCACGGGTTGCCTCAGGGATCCCCTGCTTCACCCATACTGTTCCTCCTCTTCCTTGAGCCTTTATTCAAACTTGGCTTCCCCACTTATGGATATGTAGATGATGTAGCGATCCTGTCGGTCGCTAAGAATCTAGTCAAATCTTCGCGCCTCACTGTTGCTAGGGTTGATGCAGTCACCCAGTGGTGTAACAGGAATGGACTCTCGTTAGCTGAAAATAAGATGGAGATTCTGCATCTTCATAGAACCCGTCAGCCCTCTCCTTCTTTAACCATCAACGGCATCGTGAGGGATGCAAACCCAACGGTAGAGTGGCTAGGCGTTCTCCTTGACACCAAGCTTTCCTTCAAAGCGCATGTACAAGTATGGAGTGCTAAGACGCAACGGATCAGCGCGCACATACGTCAGCTCGGCAACACCAATCGTGGTATACCCACCGCCTTTCTTCGCACCGCAGCCCTGGCTGCGGCGCTACCTGTACTTTTGTACGGTGCGGAGGTCTGGTGGCGCGGTCATACTTATAGCCGCCGCGGTCGCCAAACTTCAACTCGGTCTCAACACCTCGTAGATTTGGTCTCTAGAGCCCTTGTCACCCTAGCCCGAGCAATACTCCCTGTATACAGAACCACCCCCACTGCAGCTCTTCTGAGAGAAGTTTGGCTCAAGCCTGCTCCTATATTACTTGAGGAAATGCGCCTCCGCTCTGCCCTTAGGCTAGCTGCCGCGGACATCTTTCACCCCACGGTTAGAAGAGCAATCGACTCCCGGGCACACACTCGCCTCACCAAAAAGCTGAAGCTCGTTCCGCCCTTCCCTCGCCCCCAACTCTTAGCACCCTCCTACAAAGCCCCTTTTAACCGCTCTCGAGCAGACTTATCTGCCGAAGAATTTCTCGAGCGTATCAGAGCACTGCCATCATGGGACATTCTTGTCTTCTCAGACGGATCAAAGCAAAAAGATGGGTCTGCAGGGGCAGGTGCCGCTGTTTTCCACAGGGACATCACTCTAGCTGAAGTGAGAGTGCCTCTCGGGCCCGATTTCGAGGTCTATGATTCCGAAATTATCGGCGCCATAGCTGGGCTTAAGGCCGCTGTAGCGGCTCCTTCAACGCACCTTGCAACCAATATCCACGTAATCTTGGACAACCAAGAAGCAGCACAACGCCTTCTGGACGTCTCACCTTCGAAGTCCTCCCAAAGAGAAATTTTGGAGTTTCGAGATCTCGCGTCACGCTGGCCTACGAGGATGATTCTTCCATTGGCGGCTCCTGGCAAAGTCAACGTAATGTGGTCTCCTGGCCATATGGGAATCCCAGGCAATGAGCTGGCTGATAAGTTGGCCGGTGAGGCTGCCCGTCAATTGGCCCCCTCTGCTGCATCTCTTGCCGGAGCTCGCGCTAAGATCCAAAGGCAAATATGGGATTTGACCACAGCATGGTGGCAATCTTATGCTCCCTCTACCTATTGCGAGTTGGGGATGCCTTTTCCCAAGAAGCCTCCTGAGGAACTACGACTCCCTCGCCGTTATCTCGGATATTTAATCCAATGCCGCACTGGACACGGTGACTTTCGTGCTTATCACGAAAGATTTCATCATACTGATGCTCTTCTGACTTGTTCCTGCGGGGCTGACAAGTCAATCACCCACTTGGTTTTTTGCCCCCTCGTGCGAGAGAGACTGGCTTCGGCTGGTCACCGACGAAGCCTGGGCCCACTCAATTTTCTTCTCGGCACATCTCATGGAGCCAAGCGTTTCGCCACCATATTGGAGAAGGTTAATTTCCTCTTAGAAATCTGCCCAATCCGTCCCATATGAGCTAGTCATGTGAGGAATCCGCTGCATAGCGCTCACTATATCTACATGTATTCTAATGGCCTCTCTGTCACAGCACCTTGTTCGTACTACATATAGAAGTCATCATGTCCCCCCAGGGATGGGGCTTTAGTTGTAACTAGCGCCCGGTAGACACAAAAAATAAATAAATAAATAATCAATTTGTCTCATCTAAGGTGTCGCGTTGCAAGCCTTGTTTTTGTGTTTGTGCTGTTGCAGGTGTAAGAAGTAAGTAAATGATATTCAGTAGCTGGATTGGAGGCAATCTCATCTTCATAAGCCGCAATCTACTCAAATCAAGACCTTCTAAGTTGCTTGAGTTGATTGTCGACGAGTCTGTGTTTGGCAAGACCTAATAGTCTGTTGTCGCTCATGATCTTCATGTCTTCCCTTCATAGCCACTTCATAACTATCCAGTTGCTTCAAAAAGGTGTTTCTACAGTCGTCATGTTGCTCCACATGTGGCCTAAGCACCTTGGATCGGCAGCCTTGCCAATAAACCACACTTGAAGCTTATCACTACTATCAGCATTACAGCAGAAGTGTACTATTATCCGAGCCTTCTCTTTCTTTGTACTTGAGGTCTGCTGTGTAGAAAGGCCTCTGTCAGGTACCATCTTCCAGTAGATGCCAGTTTCATCACAGTTATAGACATCCTGAAGAGGATATTGCCTTGCCAGTTCTAGTGCCTGTACAAGCTGCTCTGCGATAGCAGCTTTGTCAATACTTCCATCCTCATCAGGCCGAATCCATGATTTGATGTTATACCTCCTCTTAAATGCAGTAAGCCAGCGATTGCTAAATTGAGGCACCTCCTTGCCTAGATTACATGCAAGACGCTGCCAAGAACGAGCTGTCTGCCGGAATAACAGCTAACCAGAGATTTGAATGTACGGGTTTCGCTCTTGATGCCATTAGAATACCGCTTTGTTTAGCTCCGTCCACTTGAGTGGATTCTCACGCTGTTGTGTAGGGTAGAAAGACGGGTCTGATTCGTCTAGGTGGCTGTAACTGGCACTGAGGCTCTCGGATATCGTAAGCCGGGTGATTTTACGGTGGAATTCATCCTCAAACCACAATCTGAGCTGTTGTTAACGAAGTTAAGGATGTCGTTGAACATGTCTACGAAGGGCACGCCTTTGTGAGACTAAAGTTCCATGCTGTTTTAGCATCTCTATATACCTGTATAACACGATATACTTTCTCAGAAGAGAAAAATCGAGAGGATGAAGGTTGCTCGGAAAATTTACAAGATGGAGCTGATTTGATAGCGTTACAGAGCATATAATGTTGCGGATAATAGCGTGGTAGAGGTTTTCTACAATACTATGATCTTTTTTTCTGAATCATTTTAGCTTATGCAGCCTGAGGCTATTGAGAACGGAGCTAAGGTTCGGTCACGTGAGAACATGTTCCTGAATTTGTATAGTCATATTCCCCATAGATAGAGAAGGATACAACATTTGACACCGACAATACGACACTTGCTTTCCCACGGCTTACCTTCCTTTTCTAATTCTGGTGACCTAAACAGGGACCTTATGAGCGTCAGTGCCATAAGCAAACTTGTCAATAGGCGTCTGTGTTGTCACTCAGAAGCTCACAAATACCCACTTTCATCCCCCCGTTCTCTTACCTCCCACAACCGAATTCTACAAAATCATTGTTGAAGAGATTATTGAATAACAGTACCTTTCAATTTTCACGAAGACAAAGCTCACCGATTTCACGATACTGAAGTTACAAACCGACTGTTTTATTTGACCTTGAAGGATTTTGTCATAAATTGCCCTTTCTTACGTGCTCTCGTTGATTGGGAAAGTCTTAATCTTTTTAACGCATTCTTTGTCTTGAATACAACGGCTTACGCTTGCTTTTTCAGACCTTTCAATATCAACTTTTCAAACGACGATAGAGCCCCCCATCTCTTTAAAGCTGCCAATATCACTGAACTCATTAAACCAATCAAACCTATTTAACATACCAGATTCTTCAAACCGTCCCCCCTTTTTTCCGACCAAAGATGTCACGACCGTCCTTCCCAAAGCCTTCAGAAATCTCAGAGTTTAAGGGGGAAAGATGCGGTTCGCTGGGTGAAGTCCCATCGGCAGGTATGGCTCAGCAATGATTGGGCCGAGGACACACTCCGTTGTAGTGATTTTATTGATTATATCGAGTGTCATATGACACCAGGAAGTGCTGCAGCTCAATATTTTGAAAACTGCCTTGAAATTCAGCAAATCATGGCTAAAGATACCAAGAACTTGGAGGATGTCTTTAGAGTAGAAGTCTTACTTAAGCAAACATTCCCCAAATCAGTGGATCAACCACCTGAAGAAAGTTGCCACACTAAATTAGACTCAATAACCCGAGGCGAGAAATCTCTCACATCATACTACCAAGATACCACGGAAGTATTGAGCCCACTGGCTAACGGGCTCCCTATCACTGGTATCCCTCAAGACAACAACCAAACTTGGGCAGTGAATAGTGTTGTAGAGAGGTTCCTGCAAAACTTATCTAACATAAAGCTTAAGCTGTTGTGCCATATGGACAGCCTGTACGCTCATTAAGTAGCCAAGAACTGATTTAGGAGGACTGCCCTAGAGAGACTCACTATCCCATCCCTCAACGGCGCCTTTCCTCTCACCCTTTTGTTTGTGTCCCCAAATTATGGATTGGACAAATGTGTTGCACACGTTGTGGAAAAGGTGGCCATTGTGTTCCGCAATGTGGCACTGTAACAGCTGGGTATCTGCTAGTCCCTATAGCTTACGCTAGTAAGCGCAAGCGCCTGATTAATATGTAACACGACATAAGCGATGGACGTGCTACAACGAAGTCACTTAGTAATGTTACAGGACGGGGTGTCGAAACAGATCCACATATTTCGAGACCCGGGACTACACGGGTTACGTTCGCTAATGCCAGATATTCAAGATCTTGATGATACATGTAGATGAAGACAACATGACAATCAAGAGAGCCCACGTACATGTATATAGGTGTAGATTCAACCTCAAGTAGTAGTTTTCTCTGCATTGTTTTAATCATCAATTATACTTGTCTACCTAACTGCTCAGGCATTCGGTACTTAAACTGTGACAGGCACGCATCCTAGTCAGCATCTAGCCTGTTGGGAACAGGGCTTTCTCCAAGCTCTCATTGCAGCAGAGGCGAAGCGTGACGGTATCGGTAATAAAGGTCCTACGGGTCTTATGTTAGCCGCTAAACGTTATTACGATAATGCTCAGCTCCCGCTGTGTCACAAACGTGTCCGGCACGTTTTACTTGCGGGGGTTAATGGCGTAGTGGTAACCGAGTTGATGTGGTGGACGTGGTGTGGGTGACTAAAGGTGTGGCTTGTGGTGTGTGTACTAATGGTGGACCAATGGCAGGGGGCGAAGTGGCTGGGGTCGTTGACGCTAGTGGAAGCTAGCGGGCACGCGGGAGTAAATGGATGACGAATGCAATCAATAAAATAAGCTGGGCTATATAGTTCTCGTGCACCCCATCAAAATCCTCCCACTCTAGAAAAATCTCCCTAACTATCCATACTCTTCTTCAAAATGAATGCCCGTGAGACAGCTATTAATTCTGCCATCAATGATCTCAATACAGGGATTTTTTTGAGCCAACGCGCTGCTGCAAATGAATATAAAATCCCTGAATCTACACTTCGAGGTCGAATGAAAGGCCGTACAAATTCTCAGCTCAGTCATCAATTCCAGCAAAGATTGACTAAAGAACAGGATAAAATGTTAGTAGAGTGGATACTTGACCTTGATGCGCGCGGTTATCCCCCCTCCTTCCCTCGAGCTCGAGAAATGGCCAGTCAAATTATGTTGATGAACGGTGATCAAAATCCGGTTGGCAAGCTCTGGTTACCACACTTCATTAAGAGGAATCCGAGTATAACCTCAGTTGTTGGGAGGAAAATTGAAGTGTCACGTGCAAATGTAGCCACACCAGAACGGATACGGGCTTTCCTAGAGCCGTTTGAGTCGACTAGAAGGCGGTTTAATGTGCAGACGGCGAACATTTGGAATATGGACGAGACGGAAGTCGCACTAGGTGTTTGTACTAACACTAGAGTGATCGCAAGTAGCAAGAAAAAAAAGACCTACATCAAGTCCCCAGAAAATCGCGAATGGGTCTCAGTAATTGAGTGTGTACCAGCGGCAGGTCGAGAGCTACGATGTGGTGTGATTTTTAAGGGTCAAAGTCTACAAACATCTTGGTTTCCTTCGAAATCTGTACCGGACTGGCTCTATACCACTTCAGAGAATGGCTGGATATTAAAAGCTATTGGAACGGAGTGGTTACGTCGCATCTTTATACCTGAAACAGCACCTCAGCTCAATCAACATCGTCTCCTTCTCCTTGACGGCCGTGGCAGCCATGTTGATGTTGAATTTCTGTGGCTATGCAAACAGAATAAAGTTGAGCTTCTATTCTTGCCTCTACATGCAACTCACATCTTGCAGCCTCTAGATTTATCGGTATTCTCTGTCGTAAAGTCAAGATATAGGAATCAGATCCGTGAGCTTGCCCGCCTCGACGACTCTGCGCCTGTCAAGAAGGAACGATTTATTATATACTACCATAAAGCTAGAGAAGAAGGCCTTTCTGAGAAGATAATTCGAGCCGGCTGGCGCGCCGCTGGTATCTGTCAGTTCAATATAGATGATGTGATAAAGTCTTCACAGATTTTATGCCACCCTGTGACCCCTCCAGTGCAGTCTCAGGCCCAAGAGTCCCTGAATATCATTTATCGAACACCACAGAGAGCACAGGATGTATATTTGTCTCGGAGATCGCTGCAAAAATCTGAAAATTTATCGAGATCTACTCGGCTCATACTACAAAAAGCAGGTAAGGCGATCTCAACGGCAAATGCTCGAGCAGCACGACAAGAGAAAGAATTATTTCAGCTCAAACATCAACTTCAGACCACTACCTCCACGAGGAAGCATAAAATAATACAAGTAGACCCTAATGAAAGGTTTGCCAACATAGATAGTATCAAGAGTGCGATAGACGAAACTGCTGCTGTAGAAGCTCGGCGCTCCTCATCTACTATAGAGCGAGCCGTAAAAATCACCCCGAGGGTAGAGGCGATTCCCAGCTTCAGTTCAATGTATAATGAATGGCAATTAGATTAGATGTTTTAGAGATAAAATAGATTTTTCTACGTGGGGACATTTTGGTGGGGTGCGCGAGAACCCTATGTGCGCGAGAACTATATAGCCGAGCTTAAATCTTTCTATTATTCTATTTCGGCGCCTGTAGGCCCACGTAGGTATTTTCGGAAGATACGTATTCTTTGTTATAAAATGACCCATTTTAACGTCTGGGACACTCATACTCAGATTTCATTTGCAGATATCATTACGAGAATAACGCCTTACGACATGTACCCTCTTCCGAGAATACCCACCACAGGGAAAATCAAGAAAAACCTATGGTTATCTGAGCGTACTTTCGTCATCCTACAAACACGATATCACCGCGAGAGACGTGGTGTGAGAGCCTTGCTGGATTCGAACCAGCTTTCTCCTGTCTCAAGTGGGGCATGTATCCAAGCTGCCCAGACTCTACTCAGGAGAACGGCCTGGACATCTACTGTGATCGTATTCTTTCAAAAAATCATGGATGGAAGATCATCGTCACAACTTCTGCAGCGCACGAGTGGCCACCGATGAAAAGTTATATGTCCGCGACGCGCTCAAATAGCTGTCGCAACCGCGGTGTGCAAAATAGAATCCTCATCGACAAATTACGGTCTTGGTACAACCCGAATTAGAAATTTAGTGCTAGGATTCCGCGAGAAGTGAGGTTAGGATTACAAAATCGAGGGAAAACTGACGAGATAGCTGTTTAAATTGGAATCGTTATTAGTTACTCGTTCAGATTCGTGCTGTGTCAGTATCTGTCACATTGAGATAAATCTAAGAGAAATGAAAAGAAAGTTGACTGATCCCCTTTCTGAAGGTTTTAATGTATAGTCAAATACAAATTTGTTCGTCCCCTGACCGATGTCTAGCGTATCGACCAAGAAATCTCGCTCTCACGTCACCGAACAGACAGTGTCATCTAATTTTAACAGTAACATAAAAATTATGAATGCCAATACAAACCATAACACGCGGGCGCGATCAACAACGATAAGCAGATACATTTCGTAGCTGATGACATGGGTATAGACAGTTACAAATGAAATGCACGGAATCAACATTACATGTAGACGAATTCTTTAGCTCTCGCTTGGCCGCATCTGAGCCCCTTGCTTAGTTTGTCCGTAGGGGTTACGCGTATCTCCTGGTCAGCCTTATGTAGCCTTACACGTGTTGTGTATAACGATATAAGGACTATGCAAGGTGAACTGTACTCTATTACAGGGGTAAGAAGTGTAGCCCCACATTCTGTGTAATTTACATGGGCTATCCCTGATATTCCGACTTTAGCGCTACAAAAATGGCTAGACTAAGGCAATAAGGCAACCGAGGCATTCCTTCCCTGAACCTTCTCTCTTATGTTCGATAATTGCACAGCATCCTCGTACCACACTAAATCGGTTGACACGACATATCGAATAACCTATATCCTCACGATAAACTGCGAAGAAAAATGAGCACCCCAGCATTTCCCACTACTCCAAGATCACGGAGCCAGCTTTCTAGGGATCAGCGAGTCCAGAGATACACGTTACGTGGCCTTGGTTTTACTCATCTCGCCATCGGTAATCAACTCGGTATCACCGAAAGAAGGGTACAGTATGCCCTTGCAAGGCAATGTCTGACGCCCAAAAAGCGAAATGGCCGACCCCACGCCTTGAACGCTCAGCAGGCAGTTGAGCTTGAAGAGTTTGTCACGTCTTCAAGTGAGGCCCGCCAGATGAGCCACCTGGAGCTTACTGCTAAGTTTTCCCACTGGAATTGTGGCCAAATCGCAATCAAAAGTGCTCTTGAGAGAAGAGGGTTCAAGCGTTGCATTGCTCAAGCAAAGCCTACTTTAACGCCTGCACATATGAGGAAAAGATTAGAGTGGGCGGAAGAACACTCTTCTTGGACACCTGAACAGTGGTCCCAAATTCTTTGGTCTGATGAGACTTGGGTCACTGGTGAACGTCACACAAGAGTATGGGTTTCGAGGAAGGTGAGTCCAGATCTCAGCCATGTATCAACTGCATTAATCTAATTTTCTAGCCCGAGGAGACATATTATCACACTTGCCTGGTTCGAAAAGGTCCTCGAAAGCGTGGTTGGATGTTCTGGGGCTCCTTTTATGGGAACCAGAAGGGCCCTGCCCTCTTCTGGAGTAGGGATTGGGGTACTATAAAAGCGGAGAGTTACTGCCAGAGGATTGTTCCTTTAATCCACGCGGCAACACAACCAATTGACTCTCACGGCCCTCTTCTCTTTATGCAGGATGGTGCTCCTGCCCATTCTGCTCAACGTACGAAAAGAGAGCTGTCATCAAGGGGGGTAGATTTCATAGTCTGGCCGTCATATTCCACAGACCTGAATCCAATTGAGTCAGTGTGGGATATGATGAAATCCCATATTGAAGAGCACCACCCAGAATTTGATTCTGGTAATCCATCTGAGGAAGTGCTCCGTAATGCAGTCCTAGAGGCATGGGAGTCAATTTCTCAGGAGCAACTGGCTACGTTTGTAGAGAGCATGCCAGAAAGGTGCCAGGCAGTCATCAGAGCAAGAGGAGGTTCGATTCCTTATTAATGATGCTTAATTATTAGTAATAATGTATTTAATACTTGATAAAAGCTAGCACTTTTGAATAGAATATCATCATTTCAACGAGTTACAGGGATCTCCTACACTTCTTTTATCACGCAAAATTTCCCATACAAATAAGGTTCAGCTATTGTCGGATTTGGTATGGTCAAAATATTGCAGCCAATGGCATATTGTATAATCCCTGTCAGATCTTGGCATTCAGGGGTTTCCTTCACTATTTACCCCTGCAATAGAGTATGTGGACCGAGTCGAGTGGAGCTAGTCCTCGATGCAATAAGTAGATAGTAGTGCTGTTGTCTCAGTGTACGAAATAACTGCATGTAATAATAGCATTAGGGTACTAGGACGGCAACCACTCTTATGCATATAAGTAGGATGTATCAACTGAGTAGAAAATTGATAAAATAATTTGATACCTCATTTACCTTTTTTTGGTCATACTGTGTTCAGCCTAATAGCTATGACAAAACCTTGTATACCGAACGTACTCTTACTGATTCATTGTTGTTCTAACCTCACTTCGAGGAATCATAAGCAACAACTCACAGGCCAGTATCATTGTACTATTTCCTCACTCATAACTGTGACAAAATACTGGTTCTTAATAGGTCGACAACATCTTTGAGTGCTGGCCCTTTTTCACCGAAAACTTCTCCTATTTTGTATAGATTCTCTCTTGAATCGAAGATGCAACGGCTTTCATTAGACCTGAGGCTAAAAAAATCAAATTCTCGCTTTTCCGGATTCTAGCAAGATTGGGTATAGGGACAGATGTGAAGCAAGTGAAATAGCACTTGTTCAATCTACATGTAACGTTATTTAAATTTGCATCATCTTTATAGTGAGCCACTAATTTTCTCGAGATGACTCTCTTTCTATCAGTAATGAAAGAAGTTCAGAGTATATTTAATAAATGTAGTCATAAGAAGTGAAAATTGGTAATGTGAATTGTTAGACAAATCAAATATCGAAAAAACTAGAGACTACGTAAATACATATTTAACCAGTACATAGGGTTCCAAACATCAAGGTCGCACCCAAAATAGTACAACGCCTTTGAATTTCAATTCTTTTTTGGTCTTCCCTTTCAAATCGAAAGTCACATACAGTCATCCATTAGAGTACGCCATTCTATGCCCCTGCTAAATAGGGGTTCCATTCCTGCCCTGGATAACTAGTAGCAGTCATAACAACGCCAGTTTCATGGCTCTTCAATTTTGTATGATCATTGAGACTCGTTCTAGGTTTCTTGTAAGCTCCTTCAATATTTAATCGTTTATCATGACTTTTCATGTCATCATTATCATTTTCATTTGTGATTTCCCCATTAGTTCTTATGGTTTCTTGATCGCTCAATAAGAAAGATTGCATCGGTAAAGCTTTGGTAGGAGAATGAATCGTCTCTGATGATCCATTTTCCTGCAGAGTATTTATCAGTCGGTGACTAGCCTTGAATAAATGTACCTCCCGGCCAAGCTTAGGATCTAGACGTATTGTCTCGGTACTTGAGTTATGGCCTATATCATTACTATCCGTTTGCGCTGTTTGAACTTTCGAAGAGTGGGGCATGGTAGATGGACTGCAGGCGGAAACAGTAATTAAAGTGCCGATTTCGGAGGGCCGTAGAGAGCTTAAACTGCTGACAGGGGAGATAGATGTTTGGTAAGGTAATTTCAGGGTAGGAGAGTGTAAATTTTTTTCTGACTGAGAAGGAAAATCGGCTTCGGCTTCCGTCGATATTTCAAGTTCTTTTTTCGGAGTATTTAGTCTTGTCTGGTCAGGGTGTCCTGTGAATGATACAGATTCAGGTTCTGATTGGGTGAGATAAGTGCGTGTTACTTCTTTTGCTTGAGCTTGTGGGTGGTTCGTAGCTGTCTTTTTCTGCCGGTCTCTGGGTAATCCTTGAGCTCCCTGAGATCGATACTTATGCGAATAATTCGTTTGTTGATCTGACTTTTCTCCCAGTAGACTAAAAAAACTATTTAAAAGGCCAGACCCAGAGGATCTTTGTAGCCTGCCACTAGATTTTTTGTCGGGATTACCTGAAGTTATTGTTGTAACGACCCCTGATCTTAAAATTATGTCAGATGATTGAGTGTCTCTCCGAATGCGGCCGTTGGAATTAAAGAGCTTCTTCGTCGGCTGAGAAGATGTCTGGTTTTCTCTGCGAATTTGAGGATCTACTTGGTTTGATACTTCGTACTGATGCCGAGCTGGTGATGACCAGCGGCGTAGTCCACGAGGGTTTTCGGAAATAAAAGGTACGGAACCTAGAGCTTGAGGATTACGATGGTGACGGGCCGATATATTGCGCCTCATTGGGTGACCAGCATCAGTATTTTGGACAGACGTGTGATTTGAGCCACCAGAGAGAGGATCTCTACGATTTTTTTTTCTGTTTGGTAAAAAATTGGGTACGATCGAAGTATTTTCATATTCATCTTTCTGTAATTTAGTCATCTTTTGCATGTCTAGGCCGGTATCATAGGAGTCTGAGCTGTATCTATTCTTGTTACGAGAATGGGCGTGTATTGTGTCGCTCATCTCTTTTAAAATTTTGGTGGTAGGTTTACTTTTTGACGCAAGCCCATTACTTCCAGGTCTGACTGGATCTGAGGCTATATCTTCAGAAGCAAGATGTTGTGGAGCAGAGTATGGTGCTTGTGACGAAGGCACTTGCTGTTTTAGTAAGTGGGTATTCATGTC
This sequence comes from Podosphaera xanthii, assembly GCA_028751805.1. Taxonomy (NCBI): domain Eukaryota; kingdom Fungi; phylum Ascomycota; class Leotiomycetes; order Helotiales; family Erysiphaceae; genus Podosphaera; species Podosphaera xanthii. The sequence goes on from JAPWIX010000019.1 coordinate 632,998, forward strand.
GTTTTTGTCTATAAGACCAATTGGGGTTGGTTCTGTCGTAAAAAGTTCTGGATACCTTTGAGCTGAGGATGGTGGTTGCTCTGATGAAATCATGCCGGCAATTAATGTTTCTGGACTAGATCCATTTGGAGAGTAATTCTGCCTTTCGTGAGAGCTGCTGGATGTTCTTGTATAAAGATTCTTGGAGCGCTCTTTATGCGGAACAGATGTCGAAGCTTCTGATCGTCGTGCGACCCAGTTTATCTGAGGCTGTGTCTCAAATAGCTTTGGAGATCTATTTATACTGGCATGACTTTCTCTGACGCTTCCTCTTTGAGCCTTATGAGAATAAGAGTCGACAATAGAAGAATCAATTTTTAAAGGTTTATGCACAATAGGCGTAGTCTTATTTGGTCGCTTAGATGTCAGTTTTTTAGGTTGTCGGTACTCATCAGCAAGAACTTGGTGATGAATAATCTCGCCCAAAGCTCTTTTCTTAGAGTTAGCATATGACGAGGAATCCTTTGAGCGAGTCTTTGGTTTATTGTGAACTTTAGGTTCTTTCTTTTTACTGAACTGATGATCTTCATCCTGTTTCTTGCCAAAATCTAAGTTTAAATCGGAATTTCTCCTAGTATACGACAACATTCCTATTATTTCACGCTCTGCCTTCTCAAAACTTGAGCCTACAATCATAGAGCGTCTAGCTGGTTCCGATTTTATCGGCACTTTATTTATAACCATTTGATTGTTTAAAGGTGAATCTTGTACCTCAAAGTGTGAGGTAGGCTTTATGAAAAAACTGGTTGTCGATAGAGATAGTGGCGGGATGTGAGGCAAAGATGGCAAATGTGGCAAAGAATTATCATTAGTGTAGGTTTTCAGAGGTTTAGTCAGCTTGCTGTTTGAATTGGCTGATATATTGTGATCTTTTTGATGATCAACATCAACTTCTTCCTGTTCTGGTTGTATGGTCTGTTCAAAAGCCAAAGCTTTACCAGTATGGGTAGCATGATTATTGTGTGACACGTATTTTGACTGAGCTACTTGATTGGTATTGGTGTTCTGAGAAAAATTTGATACAAGATCCGGATAATTATCATTATTATTCCCAAGCTTTTGCTGTTTCTGCAGAACATTTTTCCGTGAAGTCGAAGATTTAATAATTTTTTCTCCAGATGACACAGGTTTTCCAGACTCTAGGGGCGGTATGAACTGTTTATAAGTTTTACTGAAGCTGGAATGCTTGACTTTCCCATTGGTCCTGCCACTACCTGAACTTTTACGGAGCTTCTTTGGTGACTTGTGATGACTCTGATTATTTGCTAGATAATTTTTCGCATCTTGAGCTTGCTCCGTTTTTGAGTTGGGGTTCCAAGTTTTTTGCTCCCGATGATAAAGAAGTGGGGCTGGTCGTATCTGAGACATATCAGACGTTGCCAAGCTTTCATCAGAATATGCAGGCGTATTGGTGCTTGATGTTCCGACGGGAGTCGAGCTTGCCGATGCTTTAGTTTGCGAATGAACATTGGCAGTCAGCGTGGAATCATTTTCCCTTGTCCCGTGGAGAGAACTATCTCGTTTACCAGAAATTCGAGTGATCATGAGAGGCAAGCCCCAAGAGGCACGTTTTTCAGGCTTTGTTCTTGTAGTGGCTGACTTATCCTTTTCCTGTAGCAGTAAAAATAATTTAGTGACTTGTAACTCGGTCATAAAAAATGAATAAGTGCTTAAATAGAGTGGTATATGAGAGAAAAGAGAAGAATGGACTTGGAATGCCTAAATGCATATGGCCAGCTAAGCAAAAAAACTTAGCAAAAAAATTAAATCCTGCATTAAAAGAGACTGTGTTACGCTGGGCTAAAAAAACTCTTTAACGCTGTAGCAGTTTCTGGCTTTTAAGAAGATATTAATCTACCTTGTCTCCTCCACCAGCAGCTCTAAGTCTGTTTTTGCCCTTTACAAATAGGCCCTTCCCGGCTTTGCCGGCTTTGCCACCAATCATTCCTGCGGTGTGAAAAAGTTCTTTCCCCCTTGTCTGAACTTGATTAGTAGACGGTTTGTTTTCAGCTGGGGATGTTTGATATAAAGTTGTAAAGCCAGGTCCTGAACCATATCCTGTACCATGTCTAAAACTGGACGCAATTGGCATTAAGTTCGAGCTGTTGCTAGGAAGCTTGTTGTGATGTGAAGGTTGGAAAGCTGGAGAACTAGTTACTTTTGGAAAATTTGTAATTTTAGATTCGTACCCACCAACAGTTGTCGAGCTATAGCCAGAGAAATGTGAAGTTACTTTTGCCAAGTCAGGATTTTGACTTTTTACCTGACGAATCCAATTGCCTAATCCAAGTTCCACGGCATAGTATTTCTCTCGAGTCTCGTCAAAATTACGTATTCTATCGTTCGGGGATTTCATGGCCAGGATTTCTTTGAAGCTCTTAATATTAGTGGGCAAATTCATAGAAAAACTTGAGTTGACAAAAGAAGAAACTGTGTCTAATCCTGGTAGATGCAGTGCTTGATTAGCCGAGTTTTTATTCGACATAGACTCGGGAAGACCTTCGGACTCTGAGGCCGATAAAGAGCCCGAAGGTAGAGTGGCGGGAGGCCCACCTTGATCTAATGACGGTTTTCGATTGAGTGAGATCTCTTGGGAGCGAAGAGTATCCTGTGCTTGGGAGATTTCATTGGACTCATTACACACGGCTGCAGGGTGACCAGCTTTCTCGTAAGTGCTTAGGGGAAAATGAACTCTTTTACTGGGACTGAGGGGTGAGAGTATATTTACGGATTCATTTATCTCAGCCTTTTGTGAGGCTGTTTTACCCTCTTCGGGGAATATTTCATTGCCTGCAGAAACTTCGACGGATTCAGTGGGTAGCTCATTCGACAAATTTCTTTCATGCTCAGAGGGGCCTTTTCCAGAGGTTGTGTCCAGGCTAGATTCTGATGAAAATGGGGTTTTGGCAGAGAGCTTGTTAAATAGAGACTCTTGGCTTTGTCGATGCGGACTTGAAGGGGCGGTGTGAAATCCAACAGGGTTTGTGTTGGCCGAGCTATTTGGGGGGGTTGTAGGAGCAGTTATATGCTCTTTTTTAGAATTTTCAGGGAATGCTTCGATTTCTTCGGAATTTTTATTATTCAAGTTCTGATATTCAACAGGCTCTGCCGCTAAATTTTCATCCTCGGGGCTTTTGCCACTAACATTTGATGCGTCTGGCATTAAAGTTTGTCTATTTCTATTCTCCTCAGATGACTCAGAGCTAAGAGGTCTAGCAATGACGCTGCGCAACTTTTCACTTTGACCAAGAGGCTTAGATTGTTCGATATCTACCGTTGACACAATAGTGGCATCAGGAATTACAGAATCTTTCATGATTGAGGTCTCATAACTATCTTTATATTTTGCTGATAGGGAAAAATCAGAAATCGCCACGGTACTTTGCTCTAGCTTTGTATTGCTTGTGACCTTGGATAGTGAGTCAGATTCAATGCTGGAGAAAATTATTTCGATTGAGACTAATCTTGAATGATTCACAGTATGCGTTCCATAAATCTTTGCAGGCCGGGTGGAATATGAGTTTCTTTCAGTTATTTCACTCACGACTTCGGCTGATCGGATAGATGTATGCTCTTCAGGGAGGGAAACAGACTCAAATTTTAGATGAGATATTTGATTTGAGGCAGCTGTTCAAGAAATATTATCGCTGCTGGCCAGGTTATCGGTGGGAGTCAAGGTTAGGTAAGGCGCGTCAGTTAGAGATGGAGTTTTTATGGGGAATTGTGAGAGTCAGGATGCTCTGAGTAATCTCCAGTGTTATGTATATTTCCGCTTGTAGTAGTAGAGAAGGATTTATTCCTGTTTTGCGTTTCCCAAAAGTGAGTCGGCTTTGAGTTTGAATGAAGGTCACTGGAATTTTCGTGAATCAGTGCTCCAGATAATGGAGAGCAAAGCGGCGACTTTGCGTGGGCTGGCAGTTTCGATGAAATATCTATGGGTGTGCAACATGAAAATTGAAGGTTTTCATTGCTTTTCTCTGAGGAATTTAAACATGCTTGAAAATTTGTGGGTTCAATAATGTTGTCTTCTAGTTCTAAAGGATGCTGCGATGTCTGGCTCGATTCTGGTAAGTTCTATTGCTGCGCATGTGATTTAAAAATTCTAGATTCGTCACGGCAATCCCATTCATCATCATCATAATTCATAGACTTGGCTTCTACCCATTTCTTGGTCTTTTTTCGGTTGACGTTCAGCTGCTAAGATACTACAGCAATCACGGTTTGAGCAGTTCTACCGGAAGTCAGCTAGTTGAAATGAAAACGCTTCGCTATCATTTGATGGAAAGAGCACTTAGTAAAAAATTTCAAGAAAGTGAACGTGGACAAACGTTGCATACATTCGAAAGTCAAACATTGGATATCAATACGGCTACAAGTATTGATGAGCAATCAATGATGTATTGATCAGCATACGTGACGCAGCTCTAATGTGTGGCTACATCCCTACTTCATTGATTCGGTAATTTTAATTTCTCATTAAATGCCTAATATTTTAGGCATTTTATCTATTTCTGGTCTCATAAACAACATGGCCCTGCGACATCGTCCCTTGATCAAATAAACCTACCTCGAATGCCTAATCTCCCCTTTTCATATCAGGACCCGGTAACAAATTGACACAGTAAAGCTAGGTATTTTTGCCTAACAACAGTTGTGGGCAGTCGTGAGAACGAGCCCTTGTGTACTTCAAACATCAGGGTGATTCAACCAACAAGACAAGATATACATGGTCTTTCCGATCCTCCGGGATACTAGACACCTGTCATGATGGCTGTTTCCTCTATCCAAGATAGAACTCATGAATTTAGATCAGTCCTTGGCCAGGTACAAAAGCGACTAGCGGCCTCGAAAGCTGGAGCGCAAAGACAGTCTCTTCTTACAGACTCACAAAAAGCTGCGGCGAACGGTAACCAAGCAGTAGATGGAAAACCTAAGCGGTCTGAATTTGCTCGGAGGGCAGCCGAGATTGGAAGAGGAATCGCAGCTACAATGGGGAAGTTAGAAAAACTGGCGCAATGTGAGATACAATTTTGCATGCTAGGCTATCTCTTTCCTTCTAACCATGAATAGTGGCTAAAAGAAAGACACTTTTTGATGATCGACCTATAGAAATTAACGAGTTGACGTCAATCATCAAGCAGGATCTCTCCACTCTGAACCAACAGATCTCTTTCCTTCAAACAATCTCCCGGTCGCAAAATCCAAAAGCTGGACAGGAAAGAGAACATAACAAGAACGTAGTATTCTTATTGCAAGGAAAGCTTACCGATGTTTCCGCAAATTTCAAGGATGTTCTTGAAGTTAGGACTAAAAATATTCAAGCTTCGCGAGCGCGAACGGAAAATTTTGTCTCATCAGTTTCGGCCCATGTTGCCCCCCCGATTCAAAAATCTGTCTCGCCATTGTATGGCGATCCAAGCTCTGGGCCTTTAGGATCGGGGCAGGACTTGCTGTCTCTGAATCCAATAGATGATCAACAGCTACTGCTGATGGAGGAAGCTCAGCCTCAAAATTCATACATTCAACAGCGAGGCGAAGCAATCGAGGCCATAGAACGAACAATCAGTGAGTTGGGAGGAATTTTTGGACAGCTAGCAACCATGGTTTCGGAACAGAGTGAAATGATTCAACGAATTGACGCAAACACAGAAGATGTCGTGGATAATGTTCAAGGCGCTCAGAGAGAACTTCTTAAATACTGGTCTCGAGTATCAGGTAACCGCTGGCTAGTGGCTAAAATGATGGGAGTTTTAATGATATTTTTCTTGTTAGTATCTCCACTAAACACTGATCCAGTTTGACTAACTTGCGACAGGCTTTGGGTTCTTGTTGCTGGGTAACAAATGTTTTCAAAAGCAAAATTTTAATTCACATCAGCATTAAAAGATTTTAATTGTGTTCACCATACACTATTTGCGCTGTATTAACATTCAAAATAAGATAGCAGACATAATATTTTAAACAAATCCTAGCCAACAGGAAGTCCTCAACTTGGACAGAATAAGGCTACAGCTCCTCAAAATTAGCTTGAGACAGGCTGATGTCTTTACGATCTGATTTTATCCATCAGTATTACGCAGACTGCACTTTATGCTTTAAAATCAAGTCAGTACTTCAGAGCATGAGATACTTAACGAATCTTAGGACGAAAGCCCTATTCTCATTAACGAGATATTACTCTGTCTTATGAATAGGGCTATTCGCTAATATCTTTGATTAATCTCTGAACTTTCTAGAGCCGTGCAAGATCTGGACGCACTTGACAGCTCTATCAATTGATCCCGACTCCTTCTAGCTGAGATAAAGGAGGAAACCAAAACCAAACAGGGTCTACTATCATTAGCGAGATAGGTTTTGTCATAACTGTAGGCTTCGTGCCGAAAATTTTGATTAATCAGACGGCAAACTTTAGTGTTTCTATTTCTACTACCTAATACTTCGGAGCTGGTATATCAACACTGCTTCAAGTGCCCAGTTGTAATGAAAATGGTTCATCGGCCACGGTGAAATAATGATGCAGGAAATCAATAAATTTTTGTCCCTTCTAGAGTCAGGCACTTAAGTCTACCTGACTAGTCCCTTTCCAGCAAGTCAAAAGGTCTTTGGTGAATTTTATATGGCTCTATGCCGGAGATTAAATCTAATCGAGATTCCAAGCCTCTTGCCGGGAAATAACCTTGTCACTCACCAAATTGCAGCAACATGAGGTTTAGTCTATCGACTCCCATTTTCACCGAAAGTATGATGCAAAGTTATTATCTGTTATGCTCAGAAGTATAGCATGAGATCAGATTGACTGTCTACAAAAACATGTCATTCCTGAAAATAATATGATTTTTCTTATCTCCATCGACACGTACCTTTATTTTTTTTCCAGTCATACCAATTATCCTCAGTTTTCAAGAAACTAAAAGTTTAATTATTCTCAAGTTTTCTTTATCTATTCATTGGACAGTTCCTTTTAACTATTTTCATGCTGCTAGTGAGCACGAATTTCCTCATTGAAATTTGGGGAATACTTTCAGAAACCACCCTTGTTGTCTGTAGAGGCCTCTCCCTTTTTGTAAAATTTCATGATTTTCACCACAAAGTGGAAATTGATTGTAGGTCACTAGTTAAGATTCTATATAAAGAAAATGTACATCAAACTGGTAGAGATCCAGGAGAAATATGCAAAAATTGCTCTCATGACACGGTAAAATATATCCCAGACCACCCCAACGAACCAAATTGAAGATTTGATTTTTGATTTTTATTTTATTGGCTCATATGGCGCTTCAGTTTCCCATGCAGGAATCTATAAAACACTTCATTTAAACTAGAGGATCCTTGTGGTGGATTGTCATAACTATTAGGCTTAATACAATATAGTTTTAAAAACCTTGTTGTGAAAATCCCCATCAAATGACCTGGTAAAATTCTACAGTTTTAAGATTTAACTTTAGGGAGGGCACTTGCGCCGTAACAGCTAGCATGAAATCCGTCACTCCTACTTAAATTCTTCTGCCTCCCTAGCACTCACGTTTCAACTTCTTTGGTGAGCCGTGACTGCTCTAGCCATCCTTCGCTCTGGATCCACAATGTGATTCTAGCCATGTCCTCAAGGCTTTTCATCACGGCCTCGAACGATCTGTTTTTCACCTATCTTAGGATTACACCCTTCCCCAATACCATTGAGGACATGCCATAACCATACATACATATAGTAGAACCTGTCTCCACGACTGCTCATGAGCTCTTCGGGCATTTGTGTGAAGATAGCTTCGGTGTCAGTAGACAATCTGAGGTGCTTGGTTGTCTCAGCCACGCAGGCACGCCAAGTACTCCCTAGGGAGGGTCGGATGGTGCAGTGGTACACTAACCGGGCCGTTCTTCTAAGTAGAGTCTGGGTAGCTTGGACACATGCCCCACTTGAGACAGGAGAAAGCTGGTTCGAATCCAGCAAGACCCTCACACCACTTCTCTCGCGGTGATACTGTATTCGTAGAATGACGAAAGCATGCTCAGATAGCCACAGGTTTTTCCCGCTCTTCCCTGTGGTGGGTATTCACGGAAGAGGGTACATGTCGTAAGGCGTTATTCTCGTAGTGGTATCTGCAAATGAAATCTGAGTATGAGTGTTTCAGACGTCAGAATGAGTCGTTCTGTAACAAAGAATACGTATCTACCGAAAATAACTACGTGGGCCTTAAGGCGCCGAAATAGGATAATTGAATGACTTAATTTAATTTTTACTCCCTAGGGAGGCACGAAGCCGGGACTAGCATGTGAGCCTGCTTGGCGTTAATTGTTAATAATAATACAGTGGCCTCTCGTTATAACGATGTGGGGCAAGACTTAAAAAAGGCACCTCATTGGAGGATTTAACTGGGTTGGCCAATGAGGGGCCTTATTTAAGTCTTGCCCGACATCGTTACAACGAGAGGCGACTGTGATAAAACCCGTCTAAACCCATGGTGGCTTCCGGTATAATTATTGAAAAGATTCAATGAAATTTTACGATCTATATTTGGAATACAAACCTGTTAGAATCGGTTAATATTGATTCGGTTCGGACAGTAATTCTACACCGAATCAACGCACTATGCGACTCGGCATCCGGATATCCGATTCATTACTAATCTGTACCATTCAGATAATCTCTGGGTATGGTCTCGGATAGTTCTATCCGTAATGGAGGTATACACGTTCACCCCCTTATCATCCTCTGATCATCCTTTGGAAATCCTACAATGATCTCTTTGATTATTAACGTTAATCATCCTTCAGGATCTTAGGATAGTTTCTACCATATTCATCTGGAGTTAGAAGATTGGATTATAGAATGGCCCTGGGCAAAGATGTATATATACCACTTGATAAACCTTTAAGTAATTAATGAATTTAATTCAAAAATATATCTTAATTCTGAAAACTCTACAAAACCCATGCTTGCAAAATGGCATGTAGGGATAAGTGTTGCAAAAGTAGGTACAGTCGTCCCTCTCTAACTCGATAGTGGGTCCCGGTATAAGTGTTGAGAATATTCATTAGAATTCAACCATTTACATTTGCAATACTTAGCCCTGCGCGTCAAAATGACCTGTAAGGGTAAGTTTTGCAAATATAAAAGTCCAAGTTACAATGAATAGTTTCAACACTTATACCGGGACCCACTATCGAGTTAGAGAGGGACGACTGTACTAATCGCGGGGCTTACTCTCATGATAGGGTATTGTTCGTTGATCCGCTTCTTATAGGGTACAGGGGTTAAAGCGGGGATAAAGTGGAGATAAAGTGGTGATATTCCAGGTTACCTCACGATAGATCCACAGTATCCCTGTTAGCTTCAAATTTTAAAATCTTATGGCCTAAGGCATAAGAGATATGCATCTGTATATGAAGTCCAACGCCCACCTTCATGCCTGCACCTTTCTTCACTCGCGCACACCTGAGGTCGTTTCGTTTAAATCATTGTCAGCTATTTACTATTATTTTGCTCAACGGCATACTTTTATTTCATTCATCTATCTAATTTTTACTTCATGTGAGTGCATCTGAACCTTAAGTCAACTACTTTAGAAGATTTTAATTTACTGTACTAGATTGCCGCAAAGATGGATTCACCTCAACAACCTTCTCCATCATCAGCATCTCCTACTTATGCAAAACGCCTAACACAAACTCAACGTATCCAAGTAAGTCTGAAATCTACAAATTGATAAGGTTAAGAGAGTAACATGTGCAGGTTAGAACCTTGGCCAGTGAGGGACACAGTTACGTCAAAATCTCTCAACGCCTTGGGATTACATGGCGACAGGTACAATACACCATGAGCGTTGAAAATACCGAGCCTCAGTACTCCAGTGGTAGGCCACCTATTCTAAGTAGTTCCCAGGTCGATGAAATAGAATTTTTCGTCTGTTTATCATCGGAAAATCGTCGGATGTCATTTTTCCAACTTGCACATTTTATATTTCGGCACTTTGGTGTGAGCGAGAATGTGATCCGACGTGAACTGGCAAAGAGGGGATATGCACGCAGGATTGCACGATTAAAACCTCCTATCTCTTCAGTCAACAAACTGAAGAGATATGAGTTTGCCAGAATACATCTCCACTGGCGGAAGGAACATTGGATGAGAGTCCTCTGGTCCGACGAGACTTGGGCTATGAATGGTCGGCAAAGTGATCGTTGGGTCACAAGAAAGGTCAGTAGTCCCTTAAAGGCTCCTAAGATTTAGAGTTCCCTTGAGCTAAGTTTAAGTCAAAGATTGGGGAAGAGTACGAAGATACCTGTGTCCTAGCCAAGACGCGGAGGATAGTTGGGTGGATGTTCTGGGGATCTTTCTTTGGACGACAGAAGGGGCCTTGCCTGATTTGGGAGAAGGAGTGGGGCAATATCACTGCGGCCAGTTACTGCGAGAGGATAGTGCCTCTCATAGAGAGTGCGGTCTTTCGGGAACCAGGACTAGATGTGATGCAGGACAACGCCCCTCCTCACAAGTCGAGGCAAACTATGCGTGAGTTTGAAAGGAGGAATATTTCTCTAATGGAGTGGCCGCCATATTCTCCTGATTTAAATCCGATAGAAACTTTGTGGAGTTATATGAAAGCGTACATGGAGCGTCTTTATCCAGCGTTGGATCAAGGGGGGCAGCGGAGTCAAGGGCATCTTCGTCAAATAGTGAACGAGGCGTGGGATCTGGGGTTTAATGGGGATGACTTGGAGAAACTGATAGATTCGATGCCCCGAAGAATCAGAGCCGTTTACGAAGCTGAAGGCGGATATGTAAATTATTAGCTAGATAGAAGTATAATTTATTTATGAAATGTATTAATGAATTAAAAAGTGAATAGAGGGCTATAATGGACCAAAAAAGCAAAACCAACGAATATTTCGTAGTGAAATTTTTGCCATACAAATTTAAAGTTTAGGTGGGGAGATCTACTTATCGTCATGCTAATTCAAGTTAGTAAAAGCCTATATACCCTGTAAAAGTCGAATTTTAGCGCCTATATACGATTAATACCGTAGTATCAGAGTATGTGCTCCCGCTCATCCGACAGGCGACCAGACTATGAGTAGGTCGCTCTAGTTAACGGGACATAGCAAAACTACCCAACCATTTAGGACTCAAATAGAGCGGCCTTGTATCTGGAAAGAAATTTATCAATTTGAATATTAATTGATTGTCGTAGCGATCCGAGCTTTCTCTTCAAGTGAAGATATGGTTTGTGGTTGAGGAATTGTGGATGTTCGGAGGACTTCTAATGAGGATATCACATTAAAAAGGTTGGCTCAGTTTGCTGTGCCCCGATTCTAGCTCTATGCGATCGGGTTTAACACTGTGCGTATTCCTAAAAATCATAGCATTCACAGCGGCATACATGGTGGTTCGACGCAAATATGACACCAAAAGTTTGATTACTCTTCTTTTAAACAACACGGCAGGTCCGTTGGAAAGGGACCTCAATGACACCGAAGTTATATGACATTTTTTAATTATTATTGCGTTTGTAGTCCACAGGCGATGGCACGACTAACTTTAGTACAGCACATTAAGAAATGACTTGATTTGAGGGGCACTCAAACCTGATTATCATTTAGTAACATAACTCGAAGTAATCAATCACATAGGATCAGCCGCCTTTTAGTCCCTTTTACCCTCGACCGTTGATGATCACAATAGGTACACATGACGGCAAGCTTCGGTTATCCAGTGTACCTTCATCATCACTAACCCAAGATTTCATGGGCGACATCGTTAATTTTGACCCAGGACGGCTTATCCCAAGTTCATGAGAACAAGGCTTGACGAACAACTTCGTGCGTTTAGTAGGATCGTTTGCTACAAAACCACCCAATTCGCAAATGTCCGCATGGTGTAGCAGACCTGAAGCAGGAAGCGGAGTGTGACCTCCTACAAGGCTCGGCGTTCTCATAAATTCTTGTAAAGCTCTACGTGATACCGCCTCTCGAGATGAGGAACAAAATATGTGGTTGTGCCGATGAAACCGGCCCGCTCGAAGCCGTCCTCCACCTCCATGATAATTGCGAAGGACTGACACGAAAATTAAAGAAGTACTGATGTAAAGACATACCATGAGCCTGACCAATATCCACCCAAGTTAGAGCTGGAATTCAAATCTACATGCTCAGTGCTTTGCCTCTGTAGATGAGACCTACGGCATCTACTCCGTCAAAGAGATATCCGTATCTTGGTGCAAAATCGGCTAGTCCCTCATCTTGCTGCCTGGGTTCTTAAAGGATCTAACACGGAGATGATCGACCCTCTATTACAGCCGCCCCAGTTTATGGGAGAGGCATGGCATCACAGTATCAAGCGAGTCACAAACCCGTTTGTTGATCTTCCTGCAGGAATCCCTTTCACTAACTCGGTTACGAATACAGATGGCGCCCTAACCGGGCCGTCGGAATGGCCCAGACCCGGCTATGGCATTGTTATCATTAAGCCGAACAGGTAGTAAATCGCAAAAGATGTGCTTTAAGCTCAAAGCCCAAAGCTCATGCCTTCAACATTGAGGTTGCTGCTTTGTATGGAGCGCTAAATACTGCGCCCTCTCTCCCGACTGTTCAATTCTCTGAGGATTTATAGATCTGTACAGATAACCAAGGTGTAGCTCACTGCTCGCCCCAATCTCCTGTGTGCTCATCTCAGGATATCTCTCTTCAAAAAAAGGCACTCGCACGTGAGTGACTGCGACACCCTAGCCTTTCCCGTATATCTCTAGGGCAGGCTCGAGTGTTTTGGATCCCGGGCCTTTCTGATGTAACGAGGAACGACATGGCCGATAATTTACCTCCCAAACATTTAATTGGCATATCTGTTAATCTCTTACGTTTGACATCAGTAGCGGCTCCACAGCATATTGTACAGTTTTGAAGGACAGGCTGAAGGGTACAATCCATATAATCATAAGGCTTTGATTACTAGAGCAATTTGCTCTCCACCATTGCCTGAGGCTATGACTCGAATGATACTGGTACGGTACATGGAACGATGATTCAACTTGATATGGGGAGCACAAGAAGATGCCCTTTTGACTTGCTCCTGCGGAGGTAGCAAGTCTATCACCCACTTGGCTCTTTGCCCAATTGTTCGAGAGAATGGCCTCTACTGGTCACCGACGAAATCTGGGTGTACTCGATTTTCTTCTCACCACATCCCGTAGTGCTAAGCGTTTCTGTCTTACATTGGAGGAGACTAAGTTTCTGTCTGAAATCTATCCAATCCGCGCCACATGATGTACCTGCGTGAGGGATCCGCTAAATGGCGCTCATAATACCCTAGCGAGTTTCTTAAGGCCTTCTGGCTTCTTATAGAATGTGATTTATTATAGATTATAGCAGTCATCGTGTCCCCGTAAGGATGGGGCTATAGCCGTAGCTGAAGCCCGGTTGACCTTGAAGATAAATAGATGGATAGATAGATATAGGGGGCACTCACCCGAAAATCATTTGACGACATAACTCCAAGTTAGACGCCTTACAGCCCTCAACCGTTTTTATCTGCCTCATGATTGCATCCCGGCCACCCATGGCTTTCCAGTGCGTATTCGTCATCGTCACATACATGATCAAGCGAGAAATATGGTGTATGGGTCTTGCTGGATTTGAACCAGCTTCTCCTGTCTCAAGTGCGGCATGTGCCTCGACGACTTAGACTCTACTTGGGAGACCGGCTCGGATGGTGTACCATTGCACCACCCAACCTGTGGCTAAGCTTACCGGTACATGATCCTTAGGGTCGTGTGCTGTGCGCCGGCACGACGTAATATTATTATTAAATTCTTACACTATTTAAGGATACAAAGCTATGAAGAGCATCAATGTATCGTCCCAGGAAAATCTGTGACAGGGAGAAAAACCTGGCTCATACAGTTCATGGCCCTAAAAAACTGGAAATATGGAATACAAAATTCAATGTTAAAGAACAGAACCTGAGGGCAAAGAAGGGAGGGGTGGTTTGCATTCAGAAAGTTGTTCGTCGAAAGTTTTGCCATTCTAAAGTAACGCGATTACCAATCGAAACTGTTTGAGCCCTTGTGCCTATCGTACAGTTTGTGGCACTTTTAAGGCGTCGGATAGAAGGCAAAGCATAGCGCTGTTCGATATATTTGGGCCGAGATGGCCAAACAGACCATGCCTCCAATACTCCTCGGTTGGACAATTCAGGACTACATTCTTCGTACTTTCCCTCCCAGAATTACAGACCCTAGGGCACGACGTAGTAAGTAACATGTAATCAATCAGACGGCTCCTCCAAGGGGCTGTTTTAGCTACTCTCTTCTACGGGACGGAGGCCTGGATCCCCGAATATCCCTCCAAAGATTTTATCGCAGGGGTTCATGTAAAGGGCTAGTATCCCAGCCTTGTGATATAAAATGGCTTACCAGTAAGGGATTAGACATTGTAAAGCAGGTACAGTAGAACCCCTCTCAGCTAATAGTGGGTCCCGGTATAATTACTGAAGAGATTCATAGAAATTTGACCGTTTATATTTGCAATATTTACCCCTGCACGCAAAATGACCTGTAAGGGTAAGTGTTGCAAATATAAAAGTCCAAGTTACAATGAATCTTTTCAATATCTATACTGGGACACACTATTAGCTAAGAGGGGTTCTACTGTATTCCAGCGGCCCTCTAACCTAGCTGGGGCACTATGGGGTAGCCGGCAGGCTCGTAGCAATGGGGACCCGCGAGCTAGGATGTCCCGAGCTTAATCTTTATAGCAACATCCCCTAGACGCGTTATATGGACAGTTTGTGGATTGACTTACGGTTGACGGTCGTGAGTCTCCCTTCCTTCACAGTTCTCTGAAGAATTAATGATGCTGTTCGAGCTGCTCATGACGACCATAAGGGAGCTGTGCACTGGACCAACCTGCGAGTTTGATTTACGATTCCTGAAGGTAAGAGTAGAATGAGATAGAACAGAGAAAAATGTGTGGGTTACATTGACGTATGGTCTTGAGTTACACTTTTTTTTTTGAAGAAAAATCATATTGTATTTAGCCTTAAGTTATGACAGGTGAGAAACACTTCTACATAGGCTAACAGCTATTACATACTTAAGAATTTGTTATCTTGTCAGTCCTCTGATTTTATTATTATACTTATTTAGTTCCATAGAATGAGTCATATCGGCTGCTGTCTATTTGTCGGGTCATAGACACGTTCTCATGTCCCTCCGACTATGAGTCTTTTACACTCGTACGACTCATCTCACATGACTATTATCACCTGACTCGGCCCGTACGACCTGGCATACGCGAGACGACAATCTTTACATCTAGCATACAGCATACTCTATTTCATTCTGGCTCCACTAAGAACCTCCCTTCATCTTAACAAGTCATCTGCGGTTCTCAGCCACCGCAGGCCGCTACACAAACCTCCTATTTCATCCAAGCCTGTACAGTCCCTTAAACGTGTCTCGCACACAACACGGCCAACAATGGCGACCGACCAGGCTCAGTTGCCTGTGTCGGTCAGTCCCTATCATCTGCACATGGACTGGGACAGTCCTTGCCATAGCCCAGCACACGAGCCGGTCGGACTTCTTCAATATGACGATGTACCTCAAGGCGACCCTTTCACGGATCCCTCCCCTAACCCCCCTATCTATAATGCTCTAGCCAAAGGTATCAACGCAGCAGAAACCCGCGCTAAGGAAGCCCGGAGTCTGTTTGGCGATGTTGTAGACTTTCTAGATAATCACTGCATTCCCTCATCACTGCCTTCAAACCAAGCTCTGGCACTAAAGAGCTTCTGTCAAGACCTTGCCAAAGTTGCTTCACGTCATTTTGAAGCATACCTGAGAGGCGTTCCTCCACCCGTGATTGATACAGAATCTTCGACAGAGTCAGAGCCCAGCCGCGACAAGCGGGCGCCAACTACTGCATCTTACGCAAACATAGCACAACGTGCTCCCAACGGTCGTAATGGCCGCTCCAATCTCCTTTCTAAGGCCCCGGCCACGCTCAAACTCAACCCTAAATCCCAGCAACAACGGCCAGACGATCGCCTCTTCATACGGTTACCAGAAGGAGATAACCTTAGGGAGCTTTCCGCGTACGCGCTTCAATCTCATATTAGAACCAAACTAGGAATCGACGGTCAGCTACTCTCCAACATTCAGGCAACAAAAACTGGTTTTGCCCTATGTCCAAAGGACGGGGATACGGCTAAGCTCAGGGAAAAGGTCTCTGCCACTGGAATCTTTGGTAACGCAACTATCGACAATGCCTCGCCTTGGACATCCTACAGGATTAAGCACGTTCCCCGTACATATGACACAATTAACGACGATATGAAGTATTGTCATAATCCAGTAACTACAGATGCAATGCACCAAGCGCCGAGTGAGGCGGCAGGTGTTGCCCCAGTGGCCATTCAACCATCACGCGATAATGAGTTAGACCCGAACTCTCCTTCTACGTCTTGGATTGTACGCTTCCCAGAGGAACACAGACGTCTCCAGCCTGTTCTTTTTCTGTTTGGTTGTAGGACGCTCACGAGAGCCCTTCCTAGGCGGTTCACAACTGTGCAGTGTTCTCGGTGTTGGCTTTGGCACAACACCCGGACCTGCGCGTCTCCCCTTAGATGCTGACTTTGCGGGTCCTGCTCGCATTCTGAGAAGGATCACAGCAACCAGTGTGCAGGCTCATCGGAACATATATGCCCTTCGCGATGCATTCATTGCCATGGCCCTCATCCTGCAGATGATCCCAACTGCGAGCTCCGCCCTATACCCTCAGGTCCAGCAAAGTCCAAGACACAAGTCACAGCTACCTGTAAGATCTTTGCAGAGGCTCGCTTGCAATGTCAAATTGTGGCCGGGTGTAACATGCCTGTCAAAAAGAATTCCACCACACACAGCTACACAACCAACACCCAGGGGGAGGCAACAGACAAGGCTCACCCTATTCGCGTAACACCCCCAGCAAAGAATTCAAAGTCCACCCCAGCTACCAGCTCATCTCAGTCCAACAATCCCTTCACTGTTCTCAACAACAAAGTGACTCCGAGCAACGGCGAAATCCCACTTTAATGCCCAACCCACACCGGAAAAACAAATCATCCAAGCAACTCATAATTCTCTCGCTAAATGTAGGCCGTGGCGCTCAGGCACATGAAATCGCTTTAAACGAAGCACACATGAATTCCGTAGAAATTGTGCTTATACAAGAGCCATATATCTTTCGCGACCGCTCCCGTCGTATCACCAAAAAACACCCTTCCTATGAAGCATTCTCCCTAGGTGACGACTGGGCCATTGCTCGCCCTCGTGTCATGTCATACGTCCGCAAAGGTGTAGGCCTACATTCGCAACAAGTCTACCCGTTGTCATCGCACGACCTTATGGTTCTACGCTTGTCAAAAACTGACGGTCAATCAATTGATATCTGGAACATTTACAACGCCCCACCCGGGTCACTGGGTACAAACATTTTACAGTCCCTGCGCACCCTTGCCACGGCAACATTCCGCAACAATTGTCTGCTACAAGGGGACTTTAATTTGCATCATACATGGTGGCAGCCGTCGTGACCTCGCAGCCCATCTCCAGGTGCACAGCCCTTCGTAGACTGGATAAATTCGTGCAACTTTTCTCTCCTTTCACCCCCAGATAAGCCGACACACAATCGCGGCAACGTCCTCGATCTCGCCTTTGGCGTAGGCCCTCTTCTGGTGGACGCAACCTGCAGGATCCCCCCTCATATCAATTCAACTTCAGATCATCTGCCTCTCGCGACTATAGTTCCTTGGGAGCGGTCCCAAGACACAATGCGAAGGCTGCGCTTGGACACTCTCGATGAAACATTATTCACCCGGTTACTCACTGTAGCTATTGGTAGAATTTCCGCGCTCTCTCCTTCTCCTCCACCCCAAGCACTTGATAGTTATGCCGAACAGATAATAGAAGCAGTACGCGATGCATATGCAGCATCAGCCCAGCGCTCACTGGGTCACGGGAAAGGGAACCCCTGGTGGGATAAAACTTGCAAAGATGCCCGTCGCCAGTTTAAGCAAAGCTTGAGAGCAAACCTCTCTGAAGACTCAGTAAAAGAAGTACGTAAGGCATATCAGAAAACCATTAAAAGGGCCAAAGAAAGTTTTTTTCGCTCAAAGATCGAGAAGGCCAACTCGCCAAAAGAGATATTTTCTGCGACAAAGTGGCATAAATCCACAGGAACATTTCGCTCGAGCCCTCTCAAGGACCCCAGATCCTCGGAATCCCTCCCTGCGGTCACATTAACTGAAAAGATTAAAGTGCTGGTAGATAATTTACTCGTAAACTCGGCGGAGGTTGGCAACATAGAAATGGATTGCCCTACAGTTGCTCAGACCGCACTCCCTTTCCCTCCCCTCACCCTTGAGGAAATTAGAAGGTCGGTTCTTAACGCTGGTAATACATCCCCAGGTGCAGACGAGGTCCCAACTGCAATATTAAGGCTAGCCTGGCCTCTGATTGAATCCCACTTTCTTAATCTCTTTACTGGCTGCCTATCCACTGGCCATCATCTAATGTGCTTTCGCAGTGCTATACTAATTGTCTTACAAAAACCTAACAAAGTCGACTTATCCTCCCCAAGGTCTTACCGACTAATTGCTCTCCTATCTGTGCTCGGAAAAGGACTGGAACGAACTTTAGCAAAGCGCATCTCTTGGATTGCGATCCGCGAGAAGGTTCTCGCCAGCCAGCAGTTCGGCGCCGTGCCCTGTAGGTCAGCAATCGATTTAGTCGCATGTCTTACCCATGATGTCGAGCGGGCCTTGAATGAAGGACGCACAGCAAGTATGCTCACTCTCGATATTAAAGGTGCGTTCGACGCAGTTCTGCCAGGTAGACTCATCCGCCGGTTACGTGAGCAAGGATGGCCTCATAACTTAATCAATTGGATCAAGTCATTCACCACCGGCCGTTCAGCCCAAATCAGGCTTGATGGTGAGATGGGCCCACTACAGGATATCTCCTGTGGCCTACCTCAGGGCTCTCCCGTATCTCCAATTTTATTCATGCTCTATGTGGCGCCCCTTATGAAAATGGGCAGGGCTTCTAGCAGATTCGGGTACGTTGATGACGTTGCTCTATTGGAAACTCAGTGTTCGCTCAGTGCGAACTGCGAACAACTTTCAATGTCACTCAAGAAAGCACTCGATTGGGGTCAAGCCGAAGGCATCACATTCGACCCTGCAAAATCGGAGCTGCAGCACTTCTCTAGACGCCGGGATGATAAAGACCCAGGGCAGACTCCATCCGTATCAAACGGAATTTTCTCCGTATCAGAAAACACAACTCGCCCCTACACTAAATGGCTTGGGATTTACTTGGACAAAAATCTCACCTTCAAATGGCATGTTCAGCTTCTAACCGGGAAAGCATTAAAGGTCGCCAACGCTTTAAAATTTCTTGGTAATAAATCGAGGGGCGCGCCACCTCGGCTACTCCGTCAGGCCACAATAGCCTGCGTACTCTCCATTGCGTATTTTGGGTCCGAAGTCTGGTGGCCTGGCCGCAATAGAACTATACCCAAGGGCCTAATTGTGTCAAACCGGGTTGAGACACATCTTTCTTTGATACGCAAAGTCGTCTTAACCAGTGCAAGGGCTATACTCCCTGTCTATCGTACAACTCCCTCAGCGGCGCTTTTCCGCGAGGCAGGTCTCTTCCCTCCGCTTATCGAACTTGACAGAAGGGCTCGTGCGGCTGCTCTACGTATACACAAACTGGATCCTCGCCACCCACTTAGACGCCGTGCCCAGTGGGTTGATACTTACAACCGCCGTGTCTCACGCTTATCAGGGTGGATTCTTAGTCTTCCCACAACAGAGTATATTGATCCCTTAGTCCTACCTCCGTGGGCTTCAATTGAAGGCTGGTACGCTAGCATAAGGCGCGTCACACAAAATTCAACCCAACTCCCGACATCGATCCCGTTTAACGACCTGGTGGCGTATACAGATGGCAGCCGGTTAGGCCCAAATACAAGTGCTAGTCTCGGAGTAGTAATTCACCAAGCCGGTCGTATCGTTTATGTAGAGAGCAAATCTATCAATCGCTCTTTCACGTCTTTCGACACCGAAGTCAAAGCTGCTGCTGTGGCTATGTCAGCTGCTCTACAGCTCCCTTCAGCGCGCTTTGCCAATGACTTTTGGATCCTCCTGGATAATCAAGACGTCGCGAGGCGGCTTTTCAGCTCCCCGGTTTGTTCTTCTCAAACTGAGTTCCTCCAATTTGCAGATAAGGCAAAATCCTGGGGCAACAGACCCCGCCTACCTCACACTCGTCCTGGCAAAGTGCAGGTCGCTTGGATCCCAGGCCACTCGGGCATACCCGGCAATGATCATGCGGACAACCTTGCCAGGTCAGGTTTGCCCTCTAGCTCTTCGCCTTCAACTTATTCCTACGATGCAGCCAAACTATGGGCTATAACGAAGACCGAGTCAGCGCTCAAGGAATTCTGGAATTCGTATGCCCCTCAATCATACCGGGACCTTCAAATCAACAACTTCGAACGCTGCCCGAAAGAGCTCTCTCTCCCAAGGCCCTTGGTGGCTCATATTTATGCCGCCTGTTCAGGACATGGCGATTTCTCCTCCTATCACCTCCGGTTCGGCCATGCGGATGCGACAAACGAGTGTAGCTGCGGATACCCTAAATCCCCAAGTCATTTTATTTACTGCCGACTACCCAGCAAACCTGTCCCTCGAGCTCCTCGCAACATCCCTAACATTTTTCAGTTCTTAATCGCCTCTAAAATCGGCACGCGTAAGCTGATCACATGGCTCGAAAACACCAAATTTTACAGTGAAATTTGCCCTAAATTTAGCCCAGTTTCTTTGTCAGAACCCCAGCTGGTGCCGTAATAACCTCTGTTCTCTGAAATTCGCGCATCCAAACGCTCAAATCGCAGGAAATTTCCTATCGGTAGTTTTTGTCTCCTTTATCAAGTTTCTTTGTTGCTGGGCGGACCTTTTATCCCTCTGCTTTCTGTGTGTATTATTTCAAGTTTCATCTTCTTCTGTGAAGCACGATGTAGCATCTGGTTTCTGAGGCAGTAAGCCTTGGCGTCTTGTATCCCAATTGGGATTAGATTTAGGTCGGCCAAGGCTCGGCTAGTTTAGACGTAAAATAATAAACAAACAAACATACGCGAGACGATATTCTCGGTTTTTTTTGAGCACCTTGCATAACTGTGATGTCGCGCTACAGAACACTGCCCTCCCAGTGTATCAAACTGCGCCGATCCCCGTTCTGCTACGTGAGATCGATTGAGCACCAGCCCATGCATGTCATGATTGTGTGATGACCCGAATTAACTCCACAGACCTGCGCCGTTCGCTCCGAAGACGTTGGAATTTTATCCGTATCACTTGGCTTCGTCACAGAAGCAACTCCGAGCTTGCCATTGAAACAATTCCCGCACCCCCGTCCCCTACTCGAAAAGAGATCTTCAGCACAATAGGGGCTGTAGGAAGGAGAGCTGGCCGCCTTGGATGCTTTGCGAAGCACAGTTGAACCTATCTAAATGCAAACTCTCGGTGAACTAAGATTTTTGCACTGATACTACGGTGAAAGGATGTACGTTGTCCCAAGTTCCATATAAGTTTGTAAGGGACTGGGGATAGAGCATATCCTTGCACCGGAGTATCTGTGCAAAATATTTTGTATACCGAATGTATGAATTTAGTGTCATAAACTGTGCCTATTTAGGTTGGAACCGGAGTTATACGGTTGCCTTGGAAACGGCATCCTTGGTTTGACTGTGAGTAGAACAGTTAACACGAACGCGTAACTGCTTATGTAAATATCAAATGCGACGCGCGTATTTAGACAAGTCGATCACTGAACTTTGTATTCCTCTCCTCAGACAGAATTTAGATATTTTCTAAACATACAAAAGCGAGTAGCTACCGTATCACTCCTGCTACATTTAGGCAGGCTCAACTGTATGGGACACCGAAGTTGCGAGGGCCACTCAGGAACTCTCCTGTGCTCTAAACAATGCTATGGCCTACCATGCTGTTAACGTCCCAGCCTGCCTAGAGAATCAAAAGAATAACTCACGGATGCCGGCGGACACACCCGCAGCAACAATTTAAACACAAATAGATGTTGTTCGAGAACTCGCATCCGCCTAAATGCCGAGACCCCGAAGCTCATCACCCCCCAAGGGCACGCGAGTGTTTATGAGAATGAAATTGTTGAAAATTTGGCAAAAGCAGCCTGCGTAGCTCAGCTGCCTAATCTAAAACCCTCAAAATCTAGAGCTAAGAGGGACATAAAAACTCCACACAGAAAACACATCTTAACGTAGTGGAACGCAAATGCCCAGACGAGATACAAAGAGCTCGCTATCGTCTCAATTGCCAAATCTCCCCAGAACTCAGAAGTCTTGACCGTCGCAATTTCGGATTCCTCTTCGCCGACTTCCACTGACGATTTAATTGGGATGAAGCCCTTCTAACAAAAACCTACAGGGAAGAGAAGACTCTGGATCATTTCTTCTTCTGTTAGCTTGACTGACGTCGGGCCCGACTTAATGGACTCCGATACTGCACAACTGGAATTTGGTGAGTTCTTGGCTCAGCGGGTGGCGTCATTTCCTCTAGTGAGTGGGCTAAGGTGACCCCTTTTGTTACAGGCTATTGCCTGTTTGGCTAGATCCTGAGTTAATCCGGCTCTGATTATTTGCTTTTGTAAGCTAACGGTAGCATAAAACCGGCTCTTGTCTTCATAGTTAGATTTCTTCCCTTAGATATAATATAAACTTAATTTGGACTCATCAGCGCGACTGCGATTGTGACGACCCTTGACACCTTTCAAGGAAATACAGCGGTTCCATCAAGTAACCGTTACGTTCACATTGTAATGTGTTGGATTCTCCTGAGGATTAATCTTCTCTTTTCCTCTTATCTATAGACTATGTAATTCCTACAAGTTGAAAGACAAGTAACCCAGCGAAAGGCTTCACTAATTTGTGCTATTATGTGTAATAAGGCGCTTGATGGTAAGTATTAGACCACCTAGATAGTGCTGAGTTTCTAGGGAGGCCTGCACGTTGGGCAGCTTTTATCTAGACTGATCTAACCGGCATGGCCAAAAACGAAAAAAATAAAGATGATTAGCACTACTATTTCTATCTCTTAATAAAAAATTGGGAATATCTGAGCATGTGCTCTACTTCTTTCTCCCTTCCTTCTGTTACCGCGATTACACATTTATTCTCTCGTTGATTGCTGCAACAGAGCTTTTTGGGATATCTGTGGCGAGGAAAAAATGTCAACCGACGTTGTTTGCCGATGGGAAGAAAAGTTCACATGGGTGTTCAACAGAGAAAAGCCCCGCGCAAATTTTGAAACCCGTACATGCGTCACAGGCCCCTCTCTGTGGGAGGGGCTTACCCCTTCCCGATACAGAGTTCATTAAAGCCGGTTCGACCAACCAAGGTTTGGAGACCACGAAAAATGGAAACAGGTTCCAGAGGGCTCGAGCATGAAGAATGGAAAAGATGTCACCAACATATTGACAACTCAGATTGCAAAACCCTCAGCAGGAAAAACTACTCTGGCAGTACCGAAACACACGCCCGCCACTGAATTCATTATTCACCCTCTGGAAATATACGCCGTGGCCGAAGCCGAAAAGCGATGAGCAGTAAAAATTACTGCTCTCCAATCGATCTGTTCGGCTGTAATAAAAATTGAAGAAGCAGCACTTTCCTCCTATCAAAGAGTGAAAATAAGGTATTTGTAGATGGAATGAAAGTCTACCTAAGAGCGACTATTGCGCAGCTCGTGCACTCCGGCCCTAGATCGACACTACCCGTTTTTCCTGCCTCTCCCATAGCCTCTCTCACTCCGACGGCCTCTGTTCAAAAGATCTTTCCACATATGTTATTACAGGCTCAGGTCTCCCAAAGCGGCTGGGCTTCGATAGTCCACACAGGTCAAGTCATGAAGCTTTCCTGACAACGAAGAGAGCGGCCTCATTTGCGCAAACTCCGAAGAAAAATGACTTGAAGACGAGATTTGATAAGCGAGTCTTTCTTCGTAAACCTAACAGTAACAGTTAAATTTTTGTCGTATCCCTTCATGGTATCACATCAGAAATATCATCGAAACTATGGTGTTCGAAAAACGACATCTACTCGACAAAATGCGTGAATATTAGACTAGCTCTCGCCACGAAAGATAAGGTAGCACGGCAGTCGCTGTTAGAGGTCTCTTTACCAAAAGCCGAAGGTGTCTTTAACTTGAAGCCGGTTTTAAACTCAGTCTTCTTTAATATAGCTATTATAATGGCTAAGATAAAAACCGCAAAGCACGCTGTAGCAAAGACTACCAAAATGGTTGCCGCAGAGATTAAGTTGGTGGCCGAATCTACCCCCTCCCGGGACTGCTCACAATGGATAAATAAAATTAGGGCACTGTCCAGAATTGACTATTTCTCTTTCCCCGGCTCTCCGCACTATGGCCTGGATTCAGACTATTTTCAGAATCCGGGTGGCAAAATCTTTCAAGCGTGCCGGTCTATCGAGCAGTGCAAACGTTGTCTCGGCTACCACACTGCACGTGGCTATTCTCGCACTCCCGCATGTTGGAATAGAGGATCCATGATGCACTTCGCCACGAATGCGAAGCCTCCATCAGATCGCGGAACTACAGAGGCCCGCATAGATCGTACTGTAGAAATATAGAAAATATAAGAATATATAGAATAGCGATTGTAAACACCAAATATATTCAATTGTACAAGTAGGGTCGTCTTCAGCATAGAAATCTTATATATAAGAGAAAAGTGTCGTCGTTAATTTGTAGTAATGCTTTTTCATTTGAGGAACGGTTAAGTTCTTAGATCGTAACGAGTAAGAACTATATAGTCTATCTACTTGTCTTATTCTCAATATCTTTATCCTGATAGACCCATTTTGAATCTAATGTTTCATCGTAGTAACCTAAAACAATACGTAAGACTAGTAGCTACCAAATCCGACAAGTACTTTATGAAACATCGAGATGATACTTAAAAACCGCCATCCAATTACTAAACCTAACATTAAAACTCAAGTTTCCGATATCGATGATCTCATGCATGAGTATTATCCTCCAGGGATATACATGATTATCTTGTTACTCTAATTGAGAAATGAAACAGAAATGAATCATTTTTTTGTTAAATTTCTAACACTCCTCCTGAGGATCAAGATAATCTAATAACTTTAAGAGATCCCGAAAAGCTGTTGGCATAATGGCTCAGCTTTAGCACGTGGAAGTGGCTTAGTTAGAATATCTGCTAACATCTTATTCGTAGGAACATAATTTAAATCGATAATATTTTCTTGGACGCAATTTTGAACAAAATGGTACGCAATGTCGATATGTTTTGTTTTTGCAGAATTCGTTCCCTTTGCAATTGCCAATGCACTTTGATTATCCGTGAAAGATAATATGCCTTTCTTCCCTATTATCTCATCGACAATTTTAAATTCCTTAACTAATCTTGTCAACCAAAGAGCTTGTTTGGCCGCTTCAAATAGAGCAACATATTCTGCCTCTGCAGTAGAGGTTGATATAGATTTTTGGCGTCTGGACTGCCAACATAAGGGACCTCCTCCTAACATAACGACATAACCACTTATTGATCGGCGTGTAGGAACATCGGAAGCAAAATCTGAGTCTGAAAATATCGTGATTCTCTCCTTCGATGTAGAATCCCGTGATTTGGGACCAAAACAATATGTCAGACAATAGTCTGAAGTTCCTTTTAAATATCGTAAAACTCGACAAACAGTGTTCCAGTGACGTATCGTCGGCGAAGAGTTAAAACTTCCGAGTCGCGCAGTAGCGAATGAAATATCAGGCCTCGTGCCGTTTGATGCATACCCAAGGCTACCAACTGCACTAGCATATGATGACTCATCAGCTAACTGCTCATCGTCTAGTTTTGGCAATAATCCATCGTAGCCTTCCAATGGCGTGCTACAAGTTTTCGCATCCTCTAATCCAAACGATCTGATTTTATTCAGTATGTATTTTGACTGTGAAATTTTTAAAGTCCTGCTTGACCTGTCGCGAGATATTTCCCAACCGATCACTACTCCAATTTCACCGAGGTCTTTTATCTCAAAAAAAAATGAAAGATTTTCCTTAAACCCCTGAACATCCTGTAATGACTCCCCACAAATTACCAAATCGTCCACATAAGCACCAACAACAATCTTTAATTGCGAATGAAAATAGATACAGCCATCACAGTTCGACTTATGGAAACCAATGGTAGAAAGTTTTTCACCTAATTTATGATACCACATTCGTCCGGACTGCTTTAAACCATATAAAGCCTTATCTACTCTCAAATATTCAGTACCTGACAATCCTTCAGGGGATTTGATATATATTTCCTCACATAAATCACCTTCTAAAAAAGCGGTTTTAACATCAACTTGATGGATTTCCCAGTCAAGGAGAGTAGCGATGCCGAGTAATAACCTAAGAGAATCTGCGCGAAGTGTTGGAGAATAGGTGTCGTTATAATCGAGTCCGTATACTTGACTGTATCCCTGTGCCACCAACCTAGCCTTGAACCTTCCGTCGGACTTGACGGTGAAAACCCACCGTGAACCTACAGGCTTACGCCCATGAGGTACGTGTGTTATTTGTGTGAATACATTTTTCTCTTTAAGGGAATTTAGCTCCTCCTGAATAGCAGACTTCCACTCCTTCTCATTCGGGCCATTAATCGCTTCTTTGTACGTTTGAGGTATGGGGACTTCATTATTGGCATAAAGTGCCCTTGGTGTTGGTTGCCATGCAGATCGTGGGATAGCCGGCCGTCTTTCTCGATTACTCCTCCTAAGAAGAGGTGTGTCAGGAGTCATAGATGTTACAGTGTCTGAAACTTGTCTTGATGTTTCGTTGGATACATTTATTTGATCTAAGCCAGAAGGTAAATCTGATTGTGAAATGGGTCCTTCAATAGTAGGAGATAGTGCTTGCTCTACGTCTGAATCGGAACTCGAGCTATCGTCAGAATTCGTTTGATGTTTATCTTCATTTTCTTCAGCATCGAGATTTTCAAATATTTCTGTATTGGATGACTTCCAATCCCAGAACGTATCCTCCTGGAAGTTGACGTTTGCAGACACTATAATTTTGTTTCGGCCCAGTCTCGAAGGTACGTATACGCGGTATTGTGTTATCGACTCGCAATAGCCAATAAATATGCCTTTTATTGATGTTGGCGACAACTTATACCGATGCGGATCATTGGTTTTGATGAGGACATAACATACGCACCCCCATACTTTGATGTGTGATAAACCTGGTGCTGATCCATTCATAGTTTCAAAAGGGCTTTCATTATCTTGGCCTAATGGCAATCTATTTCGTAAGTAAGAAGCTGTTTGTACTGCCACGTCCCAAAAGCGCAGTGGAAGCTGGGCATGGGCCAACATACATCTGGCCATCGTTATCAACGATCTGTTGAGGCGCTCAGATGTTCCATTCTGGTGCTGTGTATAAGGTGCACTTATCTGTTGAATTATACCGCCAAACTGGATGCGCTTATACTCGGAACCTCCATCGAAACGCATAGCCTTGATTTTATTACCCGTTTGAAGTTCTTTCTTATCTCGATATATCTGGAAGTATTTTGGAACATCCTTAGTACTTTTCAAAAGATAAACTTCACTTTCCCGTGAAAAATCGTCCGTAAAAGTAACAAAATAATTGCTCCCTAAGATACCAGAAACATGACATTTTCCCCATGTGTCCGAATGAATAAGCTGAAGAACTGTCGAAGATCTTTGGCTCGGACCGCGATTTATTCTTTCGACCTGTTTACAAGAATTGCAAATATGACAGGATTTCAATAAGCTTTCATTAATATGAGGTCCAGAGCCATTTTTGATTTTTCGAGAGGAAGACCCAGATTTTTGACCGGAATATTCTTTAAAAAATGAGAGCCTATGTGCGCGAAACGATTATGGAGGAGTTTCGTAGACTTCTGTTGGACCCCCTTTGAAATCAGGGTACTAGGTATTTCTACAGCCCTTAGATTTGGAGTAGTATTGAAACATAACAACCCTCCTTTAGGCTTAGCTGTTGCAATAAGCTCTCCAGCTGTTGAGTAAACACCAAGCCCTGAATTTGTGGATATTATCTTAAATCCTTTTGACAAAAGTTGTGTACCTGAAACAAGATTTTTTGAGCAGGAGGGGACTAGCCATACATTATCAACTTGAATAACTTTTGATTCGAATTCGTTGTTGTAGTCGAAAATTCTAAAGTTTACTGAACCAATTCCGGTGACAGGAATACACACACCTGATGCTGTCTGGACAGAGTTATTAGAAGGGGATAAGGTAGTAAACAGAGACTCATCATGAAATATATGGTTGGTAGCTCCTGTATCTAGAACGACATCATCGTCATTTTTCACATGACCAGAGGCAAGGGCATAATCTTGTATTATCCATGCACTACCATTTTGATTATCACCTTTTTGTTGATCGGGATTTTTCTTTCCAGAATTCGATTCTCGACCTTTGCCTTTCCATCGTCGAAACCTTTGTTGTAACTTCCTAGTTTTTGCAGCTTTCTCGGGATGTTTAGCTGCCCAACTTGATCCATCAGGTGTGTCCAACCATAAAAAACATCCCTCACGTAAATGTCCTAGCTTTTGACAATAGGCGCAAGTCTTGCCCCCGGGCTTTTTAGGTGGTGATGACACGATGGGAGAGCTGCCTGAATTGTTCTTGGCAAGGGCTGCGTAGGATGCTGGTCGTAAATTTCGGTATACCTTCTGCGATGATCGAAGAGTTGTGACAGCGGTCTGAAAAGTTACTGATGAATCTCTTAAAGGTATTGATATTGACATATAAAACCCATCACAGCACTCTATGAAGTGAGCTAGCAATCTCTTTTTCATATTAGTGTCAGTTGGCTTGGCACTACTATCAATAGCATCGATTTCTCCCCGTATGCTGGAAAGTTGTTGTACAAACTCATCGACATCTATGTCGTCCTCTACGGTAAAGCTCCAAAATTTTTGGATAAGGTCATCCAGATCTCCAATTGGATCAGGACAGTAGAAGTCCTGCAGGTTCTTCCAACACTCTCTAGCGGTATAGTTTCGGCCAACCAGGTGGAAGACAGTATCAGGGACTAACTGTGAAAGAGCGACTCGAATATTTGTATCTTGTTTTTGAACCGCAACGTCATTCTCAGGAACTTTTGAAAGTTTGCGACTCAATAATCCATCTTTTTCTTCGTCTATAAAGCTTTCAATGTCAAAGAGAGACAAAACGTCTCGAAAGTGTGTGCTCCATCTTTTATAGCTTGAACAATCAAGCTTTGGGGCATCTTTCATCGACTTAAGAATCTTATCAGCAGACATAATGAAAACAAGAAGTATATTCAAGGAGATACAAATATAACGGAAATAGAGACAACTTAAAACTTATCAGATTAAGGACAAGAAAAAAAAACTCTTAAAATTCAAAAGAAATTTATAAGAACAACTAAGTTGCTTTAGCTGAAGGAAATATATGTAAATATTTCTGTATAAAAACAGTTGAAAAACTCAGGTTAACGAGCAACTTGGTCTCATAATCTGTAGAAATATAGAAAATATAAGAATATATAGAATAGCGATTGTAAACACCAAATATATTCAATTGTACAAGTAGGGTCGTCTTCAGCATAGAAATCTTATATATAAGAGAAAAGTGTCGTCGTTAATTTGTAGTAATGCTTTTTCATTTGAGGAACGGTTAAGTTCTTAGATCGTAACGAGTAAGAACTATATAGTCTATCTACTTGTCTTATTCTCAATATCTTTATCCTGATAGACCCATTTTGAATCTAATGTTTCATCGTAGTAACCTAAAACAATACGTAAGACTAGTAGCTACCAAATCCGACAAGTACTTTATGAAACATCGAGATGATACTTAAAAACCGCCATCCAATTACTAAACCTAACATTAAAACTCAAGTTTCCGATATCGATGATCTCATGCATGAGTATTATCCTCCAGGGATATACATGATTATCTTGTTACTCTAATTGAGAAATGAAACAGAAATGAATCATTTTTTGTTAAATTTCTAACATGTACAGTCGGTTTTTCCTGGCCCACCCCGCGAGAACCGGCCAGATTGCCAGGGAAGAACTCGCTAAGATCTGCTACGCCAGATAGTAGGAGTATGCCACTATCGCTCGCTCAAGGGCTGCTGCATAGGGTGCTGAAGGGATCATTTTCTCCTTTTTGAGAGATATTCCAATGACGCGAGGAAGAGGTTTTGTGTTACTGAACTTCGAAGAACAGTTACGAAGGAATAGCCAATCTTATTCTAAAAGTAGGTTATGAAGAGTAGCAGGATGACGGTTGACTTGAAAGGACGAAGTTAGATGTTCACCACAAAGATGAACTTTCTATATTCGCGGTGAACTCTCATTTAACTAGATATATAAAATAATAGCTATCTCAACAATGGGTGTAGATACCTCATTATATACAGCCCGCTACACGTGAACAATAAGATCAAGTTCCTTTACTCTAGAACATTCTACAATGCTCTTGTTCTTTTCCAAAAATTCTATCTTGTGTGCATCATAACCTTGCTTGTGCACAACTTAGCTCAAACTCTAAATCACGGTAGTTAAGTGATGATGCACAGACGCGCGCTAAAATCAACGTCGTTCATGGAGAGTACAACAATTCTTTTGTCGTCTTGTTGAGAGTGAAATATACTTGATGAATAAAAAAAATGTAAACTTATATAAACTAACTACATTCTAACATCTTATTAAATACATGTCTATTTAGTCGTAAGTGATCCAGCAACAATAATACGACTTGATTGATCTGGCGTTACACGATCCCGGTGAGTGATCTTCCTATCGCTTTTGGAATTAGGCGAGTGATCCGCCTGCCTGCCCTTTTACCCCAGATACATCACGTGATGTCAGTTTCCAATTCGTAACACTCCTCCTGACTGACGAGGTCAATGAACTCGTCGGGAATATTTTACCGGAAATGTAAACAATGAAGTTGAGATATGTAGTATCCAGTGATACCTTCTCTGACTCGTATTATAGTATGAAGGGTCAGTCTTGAAAACATTGGAAAATTTTATTACAGATAGGTTCTGCTTTCGAATGAGTGAGCGGCTTAGTTAATAAATCAGCTAACATTTTGTTGGAGAGTATATACTCGACCCGAATGATACCATCTTGAACACAATCTCTGGCAAAGTGGTAGGCGACATCGATGTGTTTGGCTTTCGTAGAGTGAGTACCATTAACTAGGGCTAATGCACTCTGATTATCGGTATAAATTTTCAGTCCTTTATCTCCAATAAGTTCTTCGGCAACATTTAGTTCTTCCAGAAACCGAGTAGCCCAAACAGCATGCTTGGATGCCTCAAAAATAGCGATATATTCAGCCTCAGTTGTTGAAGTGGCGATTGATTTTTTTCTCTTGGACTGCCAACTGACAGGTCCTCCGCCTAGCATCATAAGAAATCCACTCACTGAACGACGTGTGGTTGTGTCTGATGCGAAATTAGAGTCTGAATGTATCGAAGCCATTGATCCTTTTAGAATTTTTGAGTGGGGCATTCCGAAGCTGTAAGTAATACAGTTGTCGTTAGAACCTTTTAAATATCTGTAAACCCTGCAAACACCGTTCCAATGACGAACTACAGGTGATGAATTAAACCTTGCCAACTGTGACGTTGCAAACGCGATATCAGGTCTTGTACTGTTGGAGGCATATCCTAGGCTACCAATTGCACTAGGGTACGCTGAGTTGTCAGCTAGAAGCTCCTCCTTTCTTGCTGGTAAAATTGCGTCGTATCCTTCCATGGGAGATTTGAATACCTTGGCGTCAGTTAATCCAAGCGAATCGATTTTATCAGATATATAAGTGGCCTGCGAAATCTTTAATGTACGCGTTAGTCGGTCGCGGGTAATTTTCCATCCGATTACCGTGTCTATTATTCCGATATCTTTTACAGGGAAACATGAGGATAGCCAGCCTTTTGTCTCGGAGACTTCCCGAATATCTTTTCCGCAAATTACGAGATCATCAACATATACACCAATGATGACTGGTCTTTTGTTATGTATGTAAATACATTGGTCGCTGCTGGATTTCTTAAAATTAAATGATATAAGTGTATTGCAGAGTTTATCATTCCAGGCCTTCCCTGACTGTTTCAAGCCATATAGAGCTTTATTAACTCTGACAAATTTTGAACCGGGCATACCTTCAGGAGCCCTCATATAAATCTCTTCAGATAAATCCCCCTCTAGATATGCTGTTTTGACGTCAATTTGGTGTATTTTCCAATCCAGAAAAGCTGCAACAGCAAGCATGATCCTCAACGAGTCCATACGAAGTGTGGGTGAGTATGTGTCGAAATAATCTACACCTGGCACTTGACTAAATCCTTGCGCTACTAGCCTCGCCTTAAACCTTCCATCTGATTTTACAGTGAATACCCAGCGCGATCCGATAGGTCTCCTCCCATGAGGAACATGAGTTACCGGTGTGAAAACTTTCTTAGACCTGAGGGACTCAAGTTCATCCTGAATTGCTGTCTTCCATTCTACGTTATCGACTCCGCTTACAGCACTACTGTATGACTGAGGAATTATATTGTTTCCTCCAACGTAATGAACTGTTGGCTGCCACGCAGATCTTGGCTCGATTGGTTTGCGTAATCTGGCGCTTCTTCTGGGGAGCTGAGTTTGCGAACTTTCTGTGAGATCAAAAGAGCCTGGAATTGATGGGGTAGGTGGAGACGATGGTGGTTGATCGGTGCTAGTATCGACTTGAGTTGGAAGGGATTGATCGACTGATATTTCTCTAGGTCGGAGGAACGGAGAGGGAAGTGAACCTGATTCTGAAACAGAAGGGGTATCTG
Organism: Podosphaera xanthii; assembly: GCA_028751805.1. Lineage (NCBI taxonomy): Eukaryota > Fungi > Ascomycota > Leotiomycetes > Helotiales > Erysiphaceae > Podosphaera > Podosphaera xanthii. The sequence continues at coordinate 665,987 of JAPWIX010000019.1, forward strand.
AGTCCGAGTCCGACGAAGAAATCGTATCTGGTTCTGGATTATTATCATCTGGATTAATTAGATCTTCTAATTGTTGAATATTCAGCTGCTCTCTGTCCGATTTACTCCAATCCCAAAACGAATCTTCTAGGAAACGAACATTCGCAGATACGACAATCTTATTTGTACCACTGTTAGAGGGAATGTAAACACGGTACTGAGTCGAAGACTCACAGTATCCGATGAAAATTCCCTTTTCAGAGGTCGGAAGCAACTTGTACCTTCGGGGGTTTTGGGTATCAATTAATGTATAACAAATGCATCCCCAAACCCGAATATGCGAAACAATGGGCAATTTATCATGCATGATTTCAAATGGAGTTTTATTTTCCGGTAGAATGGGCATTCTATTTTTAAGATAGCACGCAGTAGTGACTGCAAGGTCCCAAAAACGCATCGGAAGCTTGGCATGTTGAAGCATGCATCTAGCCATAGTAATTATGGTTCGATTGAGTCGCTCTGCGACACCATTTTGATGCTGCGTGTACGGAGCACTAATCTGTTTGGTGATGCCGTTAAGCTTTATACTTTTGTACTCCGCTCCTCCATCAAACCGCATCGCTTTTATCTTCAGGCCAGTCTGAAGTTCTTTTTCTTGTTTATATTCTTGAAACTTTACTTGAACCTCTTTAGTAGATTTAATCGGATATATCTTACTTTCTCGGGAGGAATCATCTGTGAAGGAAACGAAAAAATTATTGCCCTGGATTCCCTTCACACGACATTTTCCCCAAACATCCGAATGAACTAGGTCAAGAGGGTTGGAAGCTCTCGATACTGGACCTCTATTTATTTTTTCAACCTGTTTGCATGAATTACAGGTGTCACAATTTTGAACTAGGCCTGTGGTAAGATGAAAGTTTGGCAAGTCACTTTTCTTGGCGTTGTGTAGGTCGAGATCAGAGGCACAAATCTTTTTCAAAAGGCCTAAACCAACATGAGCAAATCGATGGTGAATTAGTTTGGATGTCAGTTGATTAGAGCTCTGGGACATAAGAGCTCGATCTATTGCCAAGGAAACCGGTGTAGCTGTTCTATTCAGTTTTATGGTGCTGAAACGGAATAGACCGTCTTCCATCCGGGTGCTTGCAATAAGCCTGTTTTCCGATGAATACACTCCTAAACCAACTTGATTTGTTCTAATATTAAATCCATTTGTGATTAATTTTGAACCTGAGACTAGATTTCTGGTGCATGTTGGTAAATACCAGACGTCATTAAGTGTGAGAGCCCGATATTTTTTCTCACCTTCGATACCGGCAACATAAAAAACAACTGATCCAATTCCTGATACAGTTGATGAATGTCCCGAGGCTGTTTGGACGCTTTTTTCGGTAGGTGACATGGAGGTAAATAGGGATTTATCGTGAAATATATGGCAAGTAGCACCAGTGTCAAGGATCACGTCAGAGTTCTTGGGACGAGTATAGGATAAAGCAAATTCTTCTTCTAGAGTCCATGCCCCGTCACTAGGTGTCTCTTCAGTTATCTTCGGCTCCTTTCTTTTAGCATACTTTTCTTTTCGCCTAAATACACTTGCAGCTTTTGAAGGATTCTTAGAAGCCCATTTTGTTCCATCTGGAGTCTCAATCCAATCAAAACAACTCTCACGAACATGATTTGTACCATTACAATAAGCACACGTTCTTCTTGACCGATGTGGTCCATCTCTTTCATTTTGCTTAACGTGGGCTACGGTCGCAGCTTCATGCCGACGGTTGAGCCCTGATTGAGCCTCCCTCAGAGTGTTAACCGATTGGCTAAAAGTGATTGTAGGGTTGAGTTTCAAGTACGCAACTACCCCTCCGTAGTAACCATTGGAAGTCGATTCAAAGTGGCGAAGGAGTCGACTCTTTTTAGTTGTGTCTGAGGGACGCTTTGCGGGATCGAGTGAGGCGATTTGAGATTGTCTTTGAGTAAGCTCGTTGGCATATTCGTCGACGTCAGCCTCCTCAGTCATAGAGAAACTCCAAAACTCCTCCAACAAGGTATCCACCACTCCATCTCCCTGGGGTTGATAATAGGATTTTAACGTTACCCACATTTGTCTAGCAGTATATTTACCTTCAATAATAAAGTACACCTCTTCGGGAACAAGCTGAAGTAGAGCGGCTCTAACGTTATTGTCATTAATTTTGACCACTTTCTGAAAAGCCTTTGCTGGTTTTGGTTCGCAGTCATCAGAGAGCTCTGGAACATTTTCCAAAATATACTGATCGAGGCTGAGCCCGAACAAACACATTCTGAATAACTTGCTCCATCTGGCATATGATGATTTGCTCAATGCTGGGGCGCTCTTGACGCCTTTAAGGATATCAGCTGTAGACATGATTGAATTTTAACTGGTGACGGCTCCAGTTAATACAAAATTAATCGAACAGGACTGGTGCTTAAGGATAAACGGCACGAAATGTCAAGACGAACTTGGTCGGCTCGAAGAGAACAAAGAGTAAAAATCAAGTTGTCTCAGAAGGTCAGAGAATTGGTCTCATAATCTGTTGAGAGTGAAATATACTTGATGAATAAAAAAATGTAAACTTATATAAACTAACTACATTCTAACATCTTATTAAATACATGTCTATTTAGTCGTAAGTGATCCAGCAACAATAATACGACTTGATTGATCTGGCGTTACACGATCCCTGTGAGTGATCTTCCTATCGCTTTTGGAATTAGGCGAGTGATCCGCCTGCCTGCCCTTTTACCCCAGATACATCATGTGATGTCAGTTTCCAATTCGTAACACGTCTAAATATATTTTTTGACAAAGGGCTCTTTCAAGCAACAGATGGAGCGCGAATCAGGGTCGTGTAATTGACAGCCATGAGAAGTGGTCTCGTACTTACATCCCGATGTATCCAAATGCTGCATCTAGTCACAGTTTAAAGCAACATTGTACAGCGTTGTATTATGGTCTTTCCCGAGTAGAAACCCCAAAATCGAGCTCTTACGTTCGGTATTCTAAGTGGCGGAAATCATGTGATCATAGGCACATGACCCTCGCACAGACGTGTGTATACAAGCCGGCAGATCTTCTACTGCTAACTCACACTACAACGGAAATCACGTCGTAGCAAGTCAATTCAGTATATTAGATCTCTAGATGACTTCTATTTACTAACATTAACGCGTCTTATACATATCGCGATAAGCGAGTGTTAGTAAGCAATATTAGATCCACATCATTCCCTTTCTCAACTCGACTGTCCACAGTCGATTTCTTAATGAGCAAGGAAATACCGACAAATAAAACATTTCAAGCTCCCTCTCCGCGCTATTTATCCAGTGCCACAAGATTTTCCAATCTAGCCCTGTCTTCTTCCAGTAGCTTTTTACTAGCGTACCAGAAACTTCGAACTGGATGCCCGTCTTGGACATATGCCGGAAATAGATTAGTACCATTACATCTTGTGCCACAATGAAAATGTATCCCTCCTAGGCTACGAAGAGTATATGTATTTCCAGGATGATAGCTAGCGATTGCCCACGGTCCATCATAGAATGGTTCGTGTTTATGTGCTCGCTGTCGGACACGTAATATCAAGTCTTCAGGTGCATAGACTCGTATTTGAGCCTTTTTACCTTGGGTGTATGACCTTATGGCGTCTCTCGAAGCTTTCAGTCCAGCAGCATGACTTCTGGCTATTGGGGCCTCATGATTCTGCACTAATTCCTGCGCAAATCTAGTTTCCTCCTCCTCCGTCGGATCGCGGGTATACGTTGAAAATGCCGAGTTGGCAAACTGTCGACTAGGAGGTTGAGTGCCATATAACAAGAAGTATGGACTATAACCGCTAGGTCCTTGTGTACGATTTTTAATGGCTATTACTCTCGGTAAAAGTTGCTTGGCATTGATAGTTGGGTTTGCATGGAACTCTCGTACCAAGAGACGTTTAATATCCCTGTTTGCCTTTTCAACTTTACCATTTCCTCTAGGACACATAGGGGAAACTGGCATTAGCTTAGATCCGTGTTTTAGATGCCACCTATTTGCCTCGAAACCACTAAAACACCCAGCGTTATCGCTTATCCATTCTAACGGTGCTCCAAATGTATAATTCATTCGAGTAAGCATGGGTAATGTGTCATCGAACGTTTGTCCTTTGGTTTTCTCAGCTTCAATCCAACCAGTGGAATATTCTACAGCAACTAATATATTGACACCACTGAACGATGTAAAATCGATTGCCCAACGAGTCAAAGGGGGTGGAGGAATAATTGGCTGTAGGTCAGGTAGTGTAGGATCAGGTCGCCGCATCAATTGGCATTGAGGGCATTCGGCAACCACTTGTTGGACAGAAAGGGTAATCTCCGGATGCCAGTATTGCGTTAAAACATGTCTTAAAGTTGTGCCAACTGAAGCGTGTGCAAGACTAAAGTGAGCGTTTTTTGAAATTTGTATTAACTCATTGAATTCGGGAACTTTTAATAAGGAAATATTTTTCGGCGTTAAGCCATTTGGGTTAGGGGGGTCTCCCGGGGTTCTGGAATAAGTCATAATTCGGTAGAGACTGTTATGATAAATAGTAAAGTGATTTTTTATCCAATCTGGTTTAATTGAAGTGGGGAGATCTGTTCCTAGACTAAGATGTTCGAAGATAGATTTCAGGTCTATGCGGTTGAGCTGATTTGGAAACTGAATAGTAAATGTATTTTTTGGGATGGTGTTATGATTTGCGGATTCCAGCTCTTCAGTGTTATAGGATGAAAAAATTTGAGAATTAATAGAGGGTCTAGACAAATAATCTGCCAGAACGTTTGCCTTTCCAGGTCGATATACGATTTGTACACCGTAATGTTCAATAGCATCAAGGAATCTGAGAATGCGATTCGGATAATCTACCCTCGTACTTAAAGATTTGAGGCTTTCGTGATCAGTTACGACCGTTACGTCGCCACCTTCTACCCACAATCTCCAATGTTGAAGCGACAACAATATGGCTAATAATTCCCTTTCTTGCGACGCATATCGGGCTTGGGTATCCGATGACTTCTTGGAGAAGTACGCCACGGGATGAAGAACAGACTTATCTCCATGTAAATGAGGCTGTGAACAGATAAGAGCCGACAAACATTTTACTTGCGTCGGTTTCTAAAATCACTGGTTTTCGCCAATCAAAAACTCTGACAACCGGTAAAGAAGTAATAATTTTCCTAATTTTAGGCCAAGCAGATAGTGCATTTGATGATAGAGTGACTGGAAGGTTTTTACCCCCACCAGTCAAATCGGTAAGTGGTCCAGAAAGTTCAGCGTATCGATCGATTAAATGTCGGAAATAACTAGCCCCATTAACAAATCCTCTTATTTCAGTGGTCGTCGTCGGCATAGGTCGATTTCTGATAGCAGCCACCTTTGAAGGGTCTACTTCGATGCCATCCCTGGAAATTACGAAACCCAGAAACACGCCCTTTTTAACAAACATCTTGGACTTTCCTGTATTCAAAATCATGCCATATTTGGCAAGTTGCGCGAAAAGCAGCATTGCCCTCTGGTATAATTGTTCTATGGTGTCTCCCCATATTGCAATATCATCGAGCAGACCAGAAGTAAAGTCTCGCATATCTGATAAAATTTCTTCCATCAGAGCCTGGAACGTAGCAGGCGCATTACAGAGGCCGAACGGCATAACAAGCCATTCAAAAAGACCAAATGGGGTTATGAAAGCGGTCTTTTCCCTATCTTCATTTGATATGTTTACGTGCCAAAACCCGTCTTTCAAGTCTAGGAACATGTAATACTAATGCCCAGCAGCCCGCTGTATTTGATCCATTGCATTCGGTAGTGGGTGCGCATGCTTTTTGTGATCTTATTTAGGTCCCGGTAATCGCAACAAATCCTATAAATTACTTTATTCGGGTTATCGTTGGCTGACGAGGAAGATTGTGTGGAGGATTTTTTGGGACTAGGATTATTCTGGCTGCCCATGGACCCCTACCTCGTTGAATTATGGTGTCCAGAGACTTGTTAACAAATTGTGATATGGCTCTCTCCTGAGCAGGACTACACCTACGTGGGGCATGCTTAGTTGGATTTGAATTTCCTGTGTCGATTTTATGTGTCGTTCTTGCAATGACATCTGTTCGCCGCTGTGAGGGGTCGAAAATCTCCGGAAACTGGTTAACGTAACCATCGATATAATTGGTGATTAATTTATCGTGCAGAGGTGTGTCTTTGTGCCAGATATATTTTCTATGCGGTAGTGTGGGCGTTTCCACTAGAAAGGCCGTCGTTGAAGGAGACACTAAATGTGCCTTACGAGAATAAGAGATAGGACGTAGAATTGGTTGGCCAGGGAAATTTTGAAGGCAGATGTATTCTTTGTTGGGTTTCATGATATCAAACTGGCAATGAACACCAAATTTATGAAATATACTTTTCCCAAGGGTTAAATCACCAGGAAATGTATCATTAGCAACCACCCCGCAAGAGACGTCAAAACATTTACTGTATCCTGTAGTAGTAACAAATCTAGCTCGCACAATGACTTCCTTGGTCACCTTTGGCCCTGAGCCACCAATACCACGGAGAGTCGTTGGACATCTTGACTGGTATGTATTTAGAAAGCGAGCAGCTGATTCTGATACGTAGCAAGGAACACATCCGTAGTCAAAGAAAATTGTCACAAGCGCCTTACTAGATAGCTCTGCTTGATGTAAGTAATGTGAGCCATCAAATCCTTCTTGCAACGGTTGAAAAGTTTGTGGATTATTATTATCCCCAACGTCCACTTCCACAAAGTGAACGCTCGGGCCTCCATATTCATTGGTAATCTCTTCCATTAATTCAGCCAAAACTGCTTCGAACTCCTCGTCGCTCTCCAAATCTTCAAATACCTCCTCAGAATTTTGGGCATCAGAGATACCAAAATTATTGTCGCTCGTTACAACATGAGCTCTCTCACTTCTGTTGCCTAGTCTAGATCTCGAAAACTTATTCGAATTTAGTGGTGGTGCTCTGTCTGATTTCGTGTATCGGTTCACGAACCGTTTAACGCCTTGCCTGATTTTATCTCGTGAAAAATTGCTCTGATTATGAATCGGAGACTTAGTATTGGGTTTGGACGAATTGGTGGAGGCATTCCAATGAGGCCTAGGTGTTTGATTACAGGACGAAGCCCAGTGACTAGGTTTCCCACAATTATAACAAGTCGTGTTCTTATCCTTTGAAACAAAGTTGATTAGGTCGTTTTCGGCTTCAGTTGTCGCGCCTATAACTCGGTCATCTAGCCTCGGATCTTCGATAGCAGCAGTCGTCAATTTAATTTCAGTACTACCTGAAGATGGATCCAGATTTCGGTTTAAAAGTCTGCTTATTTGAATAGATTCTTCGATAGCTGCAGCAGTACTTAGGATGTCAATTTTATTTCTAATATTTTACAGGATGCTTGGAAGGTGTTCCTGTAACTTATTCTTGAAGACTTCTTTGACAGCCAATGAAGTACGATGTTGGATTGGCAACTTATAGTATGCATCCCGAATCTTTAGAGTAAAAACAAGATCGGATTCTCCAATCGAAGGCGAAAGTTTGGAAAAGATAGTCATAGGACTGTATAGTACCCGATGTTTTCTTAAGACTTGTATTATGGCCTCCACTAGATCAAGCCAAGTCAGGTTTCTCTGCTTAGCCCATACCGCAACCTGCTTAAAATCACCATCCATGACTGAGACCAGTCTCGTGGTCCACAGATGATAGGGAATTAGTGCCGTTTTAAGCTGATCTTGAATATTTCCAAGATTGCTAATGACTGAGTGGTTAGCAACATCTAACTTCGTCTCAGGCCTTAAAAAAAGTCTTGTTCTTATGACTAGTGACCCCGTAAAGACCTGCCTGAGACGGTAAAACAACTTCAGGCCAGACAGAAATTACTCTCTGTTCTTGGTTCGTTAACGCCTCTGGCATTCGATATGGTACCTCGAGATCGAAATCGCCATTGGGCAAGCGTAAATGATCCGGTGTAATATATTTTCGAGCCGTCGCAGATTTATTGATAATCGAGTTGGCATTGTCCGAGTTTGTGTTTTCATCCTGAAGACCAAGCGAAATATTGAGTCGAGGAAAATTTTCCAACTCGTCGTCAAGACCTGTGTCTCCTGTCGAATTAAAAGCACCAGGAAGCGTATTGACAAGACTACCACATTGTTCATCATACTCTTTCTGTTGGACATCATTTAAATATGGATCTTTAAAAGCCATTGAAGGTATCGTGACTCTAGTAGTTGCTCTAGTTCTATGTGCGGGTAGTGCCTCTGCATTTTTATCTAAGAGTTTATTAATTCCACCCATCAATTTCTCCATGTTTTTCTCCATCGAAGATATTCGTTTGTCTATCCTTGTATCCATGTTTTTCATGCTTTCGTGAACATGCTTGAGTTGGGTCTCCACGACCAAGTCTCGAGTTTTAGTCGTTTTAAATTGTGTCCTGATTTCTTGTAAATCTGCTCGAATTTCACTAAATTCCGTATCTATGACCTCGTCACTATACGCAAATTTGTTTCTTGAATTAGATACTGCAGAATTGGACCTTGTATTGGGTGCCATCTTGATGAAATTGACTAATATGACGAAAGTTGTCTATTGGGGTTCTCCCTACAAAAATAGTTATTTTTGTGTATACAAGCCGGCAGATCTTCTACTGGTAACTCACACTACAGCGGAAATCACGTCGTAGCAAGTCAATTCAGTATGTTAGATCTCTTGATGACTTCTATTTACTGACATTAACGCGTCTCATACATATCGCGATAAGCGAGTGTTAGTAAGCAATATTAAATCCACAGACGTGAAGTCACGCAACAATATGTGGCCTCGTTGGCTGGCAAAGTCGAACTTTCCACATTCACGCGGTGCCGGCTGTCAACGCTCATTATGTTCGCTGCGTATTTGAGATAGCCAAGAGGAGTCGCATACGATCAGGGTCAGAGGTCCACTAGCATTCTCAGTCGGAGCCCTCTCATCACGTCAAGCATTCTCTCTGCCATAACTTGACTTCAACCTCACATGCATCTCGGTCAACTTTACAACCTATCGAGTATCTTCCTACTTTTGACCATCCCCGATGAAATTGACGCAGCTCTTACCTTGTCGAGATCCCCAGATATACGCCCTCGATGATATGGATACCCGACGGAGGATGAAAGTCGCTGGGCGCAAATTTGGGAAGGGAGATTGCTCGTGACAATCGGGGAATGATACGGTTCTAGTGGGGAATTTATAAGAGACGGAAGGACAAGTGAGCAGGATTTGGGGGGAGGATAGAGTTTTTGGAAGGGGAACTTGAGGGGATGTTTCGACTTCGAGAGCTTTGTACGCGTCAAGGCTCTATCAACAATAGATAGTGTTGTGGTCCGCTATCTGGGTTATGTCTAAGTTGAAAGTTCTGTAGCCTGAACACCCGCTATGACAAGATACGAGGACGTTGTAAGATCAGATCTCGCGCGGTTGCGAAGGACGGGATAATGAAGCATACTGAGGAGTCTGAAGTTTTTTGTTTTTGCCTTGGACAGGAACTCGCGGTTGAGGGGAGAAGCGTGACGTAAGTCTCAACAAGTGTAACCCTGTAGTGGTGCCGACGAATGCCTCCTTAGCATGAGTGTTCAGCGTCAAGAATGTATTATCTTAGTTCTAGCGACTGAGGATAGCGTACGCTTTCCGAGGTCTTGCGTCCCAATAGGGAACTTTTGTGTGCGTGGCTGCACGTTATCCGTAGACCTAATAAACGTCATAACAAAAAATAAAATGTGGCCTCGTTATTCCCCCGGCGAACAAGCTGCCATTCAATACCATGGGACGTAAGATAACTGCAAGGCAAGCTTTGTCCTAACGTCATTCTCCAAGATAATCCCACCGACCCGTACACCAAGCGACACTCAAGCGTTGTCATCTGACCGATCCGAACCTATCGATCGGTAGCGCCTCGAAGCCAGTCCCTGGAGATATATCGAGCAACAGCCGCGGTTTAGTTCGCCATGCAAGGTCCCGGTAGGCAGGGGAGACCTATTGTGATATGACTTTCAGAGCCGCAATGGGTATACCCTTGTCTATATACAGGGATACAAGTACTAGCCCTAGAACAACGTGCAGGGATTACATAGTCCCTGCACGGGCGCTATTACGATCATCACTAAGAGCCTAGTGTCACTAGTACAACATGGTAGCATTTGGGGACAGGATAGGACGTTAGGCTATCGGATATTCTGGTTATATGGACTATCCCGAGAATGTAATATGTATATGTGCTAGTCCCGTCTACCTCTGTAGGATCATCGATTACACTAATTAAGTTATTCATATTTTCAGTCGCTGAGTATCATCTTCTGCACTTCTCTGTTATCCCTAGCTTATTCACAAGTCTATATCTGCTCATAACCGAGTTGCAGCAAAACCCTCAGCCTAGCGATGCCGACGGGATAGGATGTCGCGTCCAGCCCCATCAAATGACCATCAGGCCGCGACTCCTGATACCAACGATTCGGCTTCCGCACGTGTCTGAGGAGGTGCGTGAATACACCTTCGTGGAGTCGTGGTGGGAATATAGCACTGTTTTCTGACTCGATGCACACCTGATATTCGCTTGACGTGGAAATGTAGGACGAAGGATTCAGCGGAGATAGTAACTCTGGAGCTCAGGTACTCTCGGTTGGGATTCTTTTTTAGAGGCTGTTCTTTAGACAGGTGGAAGAATGATATTGTAGAGATGGTTAAAGGAGGATGGGCTTTCATGCAATTTTCGACTAATAACAATAACCTTTCTCGACAACCTGATGCGGCTGATTCATAAACTGGATTTTCTTCCCGCCATGTTAGAACTAAATAATTTTGATCGTGATTCTTTCTGTTTCCTGTGCGGTTGGGTTGAACAATATAATTTTCATGGCAATAAAATGCTTGTCTAGACCTCTTTTTGACGCAAGACTTTCGTTGAATGACTAAGCTTTGCTTGGGATCAGAAATTCTAAGAGAAATATTCTGTTCGAAGACTAAACTGTCAGGAAATGAGGTCGTGATCTAAACAATCGAACGAAGTTAAAGGTGTCTATTCTGATTATCTAAAACAATGATATCCAAAAGACGTCTCTGCGGTGTAAGTAGAGGATTACAGTACAAAGATATTTTACAGGGGTGGTGTTAGTGTTACTTAAGATCGACATCACATTAGTGGGTCTCCAGACCTTATTCAGGGAACCTATTCTGGTATCCTTAAGCCCGTAACACAAATTAATATCTTAACTCAGTTTGCTTCATGTTTCCATAAACAGAAATGAAGGATTAAGTTTGACAATCTAGTTACGTGTGAACCGAATAATTGTGCTTGTTCACATGCACTGGGACGTGAAATTAGAATTATTTACTTTAAAATTTTTGACTTTTGATACTATTACTTTTATCGTCAAGGTGTAAGTCCTCTAATCTTTTACTCATCTAAGAATTTAATTTACAGAAGTTAAGTATCAAACCTGGATTCCGAGAGATTCCTCGAGGTATACTAAATGACCTCGTTTTGTTGTCGATTTCTTAGACCCTAACAGATAATGGCCGCTAGATGACCAGCACACTCGGAAGTTAGCTGCCTGGTGGCTTAATTAGCTTGCGTTTTAAATAAAATTTTCATGAAGGTAATTTGATTAACTCAACTTTCCTGAAATCTATCTTACATATCCGTTTCTATTGTACAGCATCCTAAAAATGCTAGCGAATACAGTCCACATTAGAGTGGAGTGTTAGGATCAATGGGCTCTAAATAGTGAGGCGAGCCCGTTGATTTTGTTGTACTTCAACTACTGTTGGCCAGAATAGCTGTTACATTTAAACGAAGGTTGAATTTATTTGCAGCAAAGGCTCTTTCCTATTCGCTGTTGGAGATATTCACAAAAAGTCTACAAAGAGGTACTTACCAAAAAGATTAGTTTCTCTCCGTTGAAAACAGAGGATACTGGCATCACCGATAGATTGATGGTGCCGGAGTCCCGATCGAGACTTTGGATTATCTTCGTCTGGTTAACGTAGCTGGCCAAGGGAAATACGTTGCTACCAGGAGAAATCCTGACGTTTTGAATTTCACTAGTCCCTAAAACATCGGCTTTATCGGTGGAGAGGAGGAGCGTCATATTTCCCTACTTGCGAAATTAGCTAAGCTGGAGCCTGGGAAAAAATAATTCAAAACACAGAACAGAAAGTTTGATCTCACCAATTCGAATGTGAGCATCGAAGGGTTTGGAATCGATGCCAAACCTCTAAGATTAGGCTCGGATGGAGCCGCTGTAAGATTCATCTTTAGGTCCGTTACGTTAAAATCTTTAAGCCCATTAAGACCTGATACAGTTAGTCAAGTAAGAAATTTGGGGTCATAATCACATACCTGTGAACGAGACTGTTTTATTGTAGTTCACTTTGATTTTAGGAAAGAAGCCTAAATTTAACATAGTGGTTCCTATTAATGCCGTTTTTACTGTCTCCTCGGTGAAGATTTGGAGTGCAAAATCAGCAACTTGATTAAATGCCCCGTCAGACTTAAAGCTTAACACTGCATCCTCCATACTAACCATCGCAGCCGGTCTCTGCACATGAATTTTTGGAAGATATAAATCCGAGATAGGATTAGTAGAGTATGTTCCGTTTTTGATCGCATAAAGAGAAGCTACTGATGAGTCTAAAGTTGGAGTAAAACTCGATTTTGAATAGAGCGAGGCATTCTGGGCCATGTGGATAGAGTCGGCCGTTGGTTTCAGAAATTTGAGGTCTGTTAAGATAAGGATGGAATCATCAACTTGCCCTTGCGCCAGGCTAGAAATAAGAGCAAAAGCGCTAGGACGATGTTAGGATTATCTCAAGGCATTGAATACAAGACCGTAGAATTAAGACTTACGATAGAAAAAAAATGAACGCGAAGACCAATCCTAGAGCTGCGCAGTAAATTCGCCGGTGTTGAGCCCAACTTAGTTTAACCCTGCCAGTGGAAGATGGTAACTCGGTCTCCGTGACTTTAATGTCTTTATTCTTATCCATTGTCCTACAATAGAGGTATATAATAGGGGTTTTGTATTCAAAGAGTGTGTAGCGTTGGCTCAGGCTCTGGAGCTATTGATGTTCCAGCCGGAAGTCAAATAAATCAACGAAAGCAACGTTGGTCCAGAAAAGTAAAAGAACATGTGTAGAATGTATCATGTGGGCGTTAGCAAACGGACGAAACTTTATGATATTCTAATTCTAGAGTTTCTTGAACTTTATGCATCAATAATTGATAAACACTTTAAGCCGCGAGGTCGGACCTGAAGGCGTAAACATTTTGATAAATAAACAACAGCAAACAAAAGTAATTGGTTGTGAAATATTGTTTGTAAGCTCAGAAAGTGAGCTTCCTTCCCGGAGCGCCAAAAAAGTCTCGGGGATTAAACTTTGTTGCTAGGTCTGACGCATGAATATCACCGGAGATTAAGTTGCAGCCAACCAAAGACCTTACATCAAAGGTAGATAAAACAAGTTGGATACAAAGAGACTCTGCTTCCTGTCTTTTTTTTTCGAATGGCTTAGAGTTCTTGACAAGGTTAATAGAGCAGATTCATGATTGAAAAAGCTATTGATCGGGAGACAACGGCTGAAACTAGATTGGAAGTTAAGCGACCGATGAGTGGAGCCTAAACGTTTGTTACCAAAAAACTTTGTTGATCAGGTTCTGAGACCGAACCAGTGTTTTAGCTGAAGCGACATACCAATTTTCAAATATGCATAATCCCGAATGTATGAAGATTTTCTCGAAATTCAATCTGTCAACATGATCGAGAACTTTAATTCCGCTTATCTAATATATACTGCATAATTTTCATGACGAAAAATTTGAAAAGCTATGAGAATGAAGTCATGGATCATTGATTAACATAGGAATAATAAATAGCTGACCTCTTATTATGTCGTTATAAATTAAAAAATTGTGGTGGTGTCAAACGTCAGTCGCCATTGTATTTACGACGATTGATCCAGCTCAAGCTCAAATATTTTTAACATGGGCATTCCTAGATGTAACAATCAGAAATTATACTGATGGGAGAGATTTATCCAGTAAATTACGAGATATTTTTTGTGAGCGCTGCCTAGCTCACATAACAACTTTAACGATAACCTTTTTAGAGTTTTCAGCTATTTGAAATTCCGTTTGTTAGATCGGATGTCCTTTTGCTAATTGAACGGATCTAGAAATTGTGAGGAATGTCTGGATTGATTCCAACCTTATCCATCTCTTGCATCCTCCGCGCGTATTCTTTAACAAGCCTGAACATGTGTGAATAGGGTAAATAAAATTCCGGTAACCCACAGTTATTTTTCGGGTTACAAGACTCAAATCTTGAGCCTTGATTCAGCAAGGCAAGGCGTTGTATATCTCCAAATATTTGAGAGGCTCAATATCAGACATGCGATGCGTACTTCATGATCACGTACCTCCGAAGAGAATGAGCAGTCATGTATTGTTGGCGGACGAAAAGACGGCAAGATATGTGAAACATTAAAGGTGAGAAATCCGTCTTTCTTATGATTTCCCTTGCATCAAGCGAACATGTTGTTGATTTGCTGATACATCTGAAATAAATCTACTGGTAAGAATGATAGTTATTTTCACTCTGCGAAATAAAGTTTGTTGAAGAATAAGCATATAATCTGAGTGACGTCTTCGTGCGAGAGATATATTTTGATGTAGGGAAGGTAGATTACTTCCTTTCTTCTTGGAAACAGATTGCCATCAAGTGTTAGACAGCGGACATCAGAGGAAAACTAGTGTTAAGTGATTCAAAATAACAAGGAAATTTGTATTCATATTACGAAATCCGGCATCTGCAGGCGATGAGATAATAATTGTGTATGCAGATGATGTTTCATTATCTCCGGAATCTTGAATACAGTCGTCCCTCTCTAACTCGATAGTGGGTCCCGGTATAAGTGTTGAAAATATTCATTGAAATTCAACCATTCATATTTGCAATACTTACCCCTGCACCCAAAATGACCTGTAAGGGTAAGTGTTCCAAATATAAAAGTCCAAGTTACAATGAATATTTCCAACGCTTACACCGGGACCCGCTATCGAGTTAAAGAGGGACGACTGTATATTCAGACATGCATTTTCAACAGAGGTCCAGTGATGTCGGTAAAAAAAAAGAGCAAAAGCTTAAGAGAAAGATAGAAAAATCTATTTGTACCATATATTAATATATATAGACATCATTCGGAAGAAAAGGCCTACTGGCCATTGGCAAGGTGCTCGACTTTGAATCAAATGACAACAGATTCGACTCCATTGCAGGTCATGCTTTAACAATTTTGACACAACATGTTTTCCTGGATATATCTGCTAGAAGGTAAAAAAATTTCTAGCACATGAAATTAGATTCACTATAGCTCATAAAATTGTGTCTTTTAACTACTGTATTGGATAAGAGCTGCGACGTGTCAGTTAGGGCCTACATTTTCCCTGCACGAATCGTTTACTGAAGTGGGGATAATGGAGTGATGTTTTGTTTGTAGCTGTGTTCATTCGTGCCATTGATTGAATTCTGAACGTTTCAGGCAAAAGCCCTGCACCCCAGTGGCTTGATACGGGTGGTCGATCGCTAGAGACTCTAAACTACCTATTTCCCTGACTATTTCGAGCCAGTTGTTGCTTATAAAAAGCCAAAAGGTCACAAAAGTGCCATAGATTCGACGCCCTGCATCTCCCCCTTCCTCTACGTCACGAACGTCCACGCAACAAGAAGATTTCCCAACAGTACATCGACTCGCGCCGAGTACCGTCGTCACGACCGAAGTTGTATTCCTCGCTCCCAAAAGGAGGCGTTGCCAGTTTCCAAAGTGGTGGCGGCATTTAACCGATCTGAAAACCCTTGGTACTCGGAGAACTCTCAAAGTCAAAAAATTCCGCTTCAGTATCAGATATCCTCCCTTCATTAATCATCTCATCCCTTTCTTTTGCCAAACTCCATGTTCCCCCCTTTTTCGTAGAATCCCACTGCAACCTAGCATTCCAAAGCCATAACAACCTCTCCATCTTTGTGCCCTCTGACTTTCTTCCTCCGTCGGGTATTCGTAGCATCATGGGTTTGTAGATGACGGCGCGCCGAAGCAACGCAGAAGATCGTGATAGTTAGGTCGACGAGGTAAATGGTACGGTTTTTCGTTCGATACTACGGAGATGAAAGGCGGTAGAACGATAGAAGTAGTCTCGAAGGGTTGGGTTGACTGACGCTTCGGTGGAAATTGGCTGCGGAAGATGTAACATGTACGCTGGTTTCTATCCGATTTGCGTCTCTTCTTGGCCATCCCAGACGTCCGAACATACTGTGCGCTACAGCCGGCACTGCGTGTAGGTGAAGAGTTCGTTTTTGCCAGCCTTAATTCGTGCTATTTTGAGTCCAAGACTATTATAACACTGGGGCTCTTCTCTGACCCAGGCCACACCTTCTACAGTGCCCCTGTCCCCTTTTACCTCGAACTTAAGATCGTTGATTCATTGACCCATAACGGGTAGCCATTTAGCTCAGTAATTACCCGTAGGATTCAACCACCTTTCCTACGGAACCTTCTGCTCAAAAAAAAATTGAAAAAGAGCAGCCATGGAAACCGGTACGCGGGAAAAAGTCTCAAAAAACCTGCAACTCCAGCCAGGCGAGGCCTAGATACCAGAGCCACACGAGATGCGTATTCCCATCTGTATCTCCCTAATATCCCATAGTCCAGATATCCTCATTATACCGACACCACCAGCGCTCAGGTAGCGGTGCTCTTTCCTCGGGAGACAGTATAATGCCAGAATATCTGTAAGCAGTGAGAATTCATCTTAGTAAAAAAGGCCAACTTAGTCTGATCCATCACCACCATAACGGGAGCTGGGTACGCCCCAGAAACTCATTTGGGTGACATTTCCTCCGTGACCAAGTAATGCGTTTTTCCGTTGACTCTGAAGATGAACTACAAGTTTGAAGGGGACACCACGTACAGGTCGAAACGCCGTCTTCGTCCCCCACAACGTTCTAGTACTGGGGCTGAAAAAATATGATCGTCATCAACATCCAACTCGCTAATAGGTCCTAAGTATCATAGAGCATCTCGATACGTGTTTGTCAAGATTAGTTTCCAGCCGATTGATAATCATTCGTAGGATAGACCTACGTGTTTCTTGCAATTGATCAAGGTTAGAATGACGTGAGACCGGGATAGCACCTAAAATTTCCGATAACCTAAAGGTGAAGCTGGACCAAATAAGGAGCCTCATGTTAATTGTGTTCTGATATCCTGCCATTCTATTGAGCAGCTGGGGGTGCCGTAGGTTGGTCACCGGTATGGTTGCCTCTACTTCTGTTGTCGCTGGAGCTGTTCATCGACCATGAGCGGACGCCCTTGCCGCTGTGCTAAAGTTTAGCCCCAGCATTGTAATTACGGTTGTTATTTGTACGCAAACCTTGAAAAGGCTCATACGCCGATATTCACAACATGATTTAGGGGCTTTTCGGAACCGATCGTTACGATATTTACGAAGGCTCATTAAAAATATTGATGTTTCCTCAGCTGATTCCCGCAATTTCAATAGCATCAAAAACGATACTTCAAGCGCGGGTGCCCAGCATCGGGAGTCTCCCATAAGAAGAGCTTATTATTCTACGCACATTGCGAAAACAGTACATTATATGGAAGGTAATATGTACTGCCTAAGTAATGTGATTTTGAAATGGCGTTGTTGTGGGCGATGGTGTTGGGGGCACCGGACGTAATTTATACTTACTTTCATATCACATGATAGTAAGGGCTAGCAGATTTATTCTAAACCACACACTTGTTTCAAATGGTGCACCTTCAAACCATCTCTTTTTTTTCTTTTTTTTTTAAATTATTGTCCATTTGAATCTACGACTACAGCAGAGCCCCTCTTAGCTAATAGTGGGTCCCGGTATAATTACTGAGATTCATTGAAATTTTACGGTTTATATTTGCAATACTTACCCCTGCACCCAAAATGACCTGTAAGGGTAAGTGTTGCAAATATAAAAGTCCAAGTTACAATTAATATTTACAACACTTATACCGGGACCCACTATTGAGTTAGAAAGGGACGACTGTATTAGTCAACAACGCTAACCTTGTCTAATTACTAACAATATTAAGAGCTGTAATATTACATGCAAGTAAAACTAATTGCTCCTGATACCCTGTACTTACCCATGCACGCAAAATGGGTCGTAGGGGTAAGTGTTGCAGAAGTAAGTACCAATAATTCCATATATATGTTAACAATAATTAAATTCAGGACCTACCATGGGTTTTGACAGGTTCTACTGCAGAAGTATTTGTACATATACAATTTGATATGGAAAACTGAAGGTCCCTGTAGTCCCCTTCTGTGATCATTTTGTTCCTAATTCCATAAAAATTTGTATGATACAAGGGACAAAAATAATAACCGAATGGAACTACAGGGACCATCGATTTACCATTACCATAGTGTGCAATTATAGTATTAAAGGTGAAGAACTTTGTGCAAATTGATATTAATTTTGTAGGTCATTTCAATGCATTTCCTCACAATGACGTACACAACTAACATTAACTTCCAACAGTTTCTCCTCCTACAGTACTGTAGTTCTAGTAATTTACTTAGACTGAAAGAACATCATATATCTATCAAAATTTTATCTATAGCTATAGCATATTTTTTGTACGATGAGGGTGCAGAATTTAAGCATAGGTGTATTTGTATTTCTGGGGTTTGGCCACAAATATCTGTGACAAACGAGCAGCTTCATTTGGAGCTACAGGGCCTTGGGGCGAAGTGAACGCAGGCTAAATAATGAGTTTTGTTCATTCCGATAGTATAAACATGCAATCATAGTGCACATAACTTATCATCTAGCTTGCGTTCACATAACCCCGCGCCCTTGTACCACCCTGCCATTTGGTGCTTCATGGGCAATATTCTCAGCAGGTATTACGAGGAGAATAATAGGGAGACCTTGCGGGTCCAAAGATGAGGGCATTTATTGGATATTCAATCTGAGAAACCGATTACAGAAGAAGGGTGTGCTTCGTAACATTGCCAAATATCTACGTGCCGTTGAGAACAAGTCTCTAAGCTATCAAGCATCACTTTATGGACATTCTAGAGGAGCTGTTTGGAATGTGAGGAAGCGGGCGACATCCAATGGTGGGTCATACATGTAGGTCCGTGTCCATACAAGACTGCTACTCAAAGTCGTGTACAAGATCCTTCACTCGATTGATCGTGCTCCATTTAACTATAACAACATAAATGTGTACTACCACTTGATGTATTTGATATCAAGAAGTTTTGTCGAAAAATCTATTTTCATTTGAAGAAGTCATCTTTGTGAGTTCGTAGATGTCAACGGTCTTTGTCTCTGTTTAAAGCAATGCGTCTTCAAGACCCCGCCCATTACTTTTCTTACCATTGGCCAAAGCTGACCGACTTACTAGGACATTACTTTCCGCAAACCACTCACCACTTAGGGTCATTTCAGAATGAGGCCGTTGAAGATTTTAGTTCCTGTAAAGAGAGTTATTGACTATGCGGTATGTTATATCGATATTTCATTCAGCTCGTTTTAAAATACGAATTTGCAATTGAATCTCAAGACGATTCAAAAAAACTACATAGAGCTACAAGCCTCCACCCCTAATCAAAGGGTAGGTTGAGAGTTTTGTTTAGAGGAATCCAAAGATAAACGACAAGAAAAGTGAAAATTGACGCAGCTACATCTGAAAAATAAGTCAACTACCGCTTCCACAATATCATCATGCTAGCTGTCACCTTTTCAGATGCAATCTTGTTAAATAACATAAACCCTGACACAATCAACCAGGTCAGACCTCGTGTTAATTCAACGAATACTGCCATAATTACTGCAGGCGTCAAGCATTCTCTCAATCCATTCGATGAGCTAGCCATTGAAGAAGCAGTGCGGTTACGAGAGCGACAAATTAAGTCGTCTTCGCCTAAGGAGCCCAAGGTTGATCAAATTATCGCGTTCACAGTTGGATCACCTAAATCCAAGGATATCCTCAAAACAGCGATGGCTATGGGCGCAGATCGCAGTATATATGTTCCTGTCGACGAAGGCGAAGAACCCGAAAGTCTCGGTGTTGCAAAACTTCTGGCTAGAATCGTTCGAAAGGAAAAAATCAACCTTGTACTGGCTGGTAAACAGAGTATTGATTCGGATTCGGGCAGTATGGGGGGAATGTTGGGGGGGATTTTAGGGTGGGGATTTGCCGGGCAAGCAAGCAAAGTATCTATAAATGCACGAGGAGTCTGTGTCGTGGAGAAAGAAGTGGATGGAGGAACAGAAACCGTCAAGGGCTATTTACCAATGATTATCACAACTGATCTAAGATTAAACGAACCACGATACGCCACATTGTTGAATATAATGAAAGCGAAGAAAAAGACTATTGATACCATTACTGCTGAAGAACTAGGAGTGAATTTAGGGAGAAGATTAGTCACGCAAAAAGTCATTGGTAATAGTTGGAAGTTCCTTTTCAATACTGCTAACCTAATGTCTACCTAGAACCACCACCAAGGACTGGAGGCACAAAAGTCAATGATGTTGACGAAATGGTTGGAAAATTACACGAACTTGGTGCAATTTAAAAACTCTACGTGTAGTAGGCGATAAGAAATGTCTATTCTTGTGACACCACACTAAATGATTCTGTAAGTTCAGTAATTGCCCACATGAAGTATAAGAACCGAGAAGCATGTATGCCGGTAGACATACACATTTGAAAGTTTAGACTACTAGTTGACTTGTCCGAGGTTTAAGTGCAGCTCTCGAGCGACATTGCAAAGATAGGCTTAAAGTATATAAAATCTGGTAATAATATTACGCTTCCTTATAATACAGTGGATAGTAAATGTGAAGATTCTGCTGTATATTTTGGCTGGAATGTTCCAAATTGAAACCAATTTGGGACGCTGCTTGATACGACTTGTAAATATAATACGTTGAAGTAGATTGAACTGTTGGTACGCGCTGAACATTAGTCATTAAATTTTCTCAACTTACCGCTGTTAAATCCCGAACAATCAGTGTCTCCAGCAAAAGTTGCTGGAATGACTGATTGAAACACTAAAATAGGCAAATTACCTCTGTCCAGAAGGAGGCTACTCAAGCTAGATCTTCAGACTGCTGAACGGAGATTCATTAGAGCAACTAAATTAGGGAAGGATATGTGTTAGGAGGTCGATGATAGCCAGAGATGGGATGCCGCCGAGCCTTGAGTGAGATGGCGCCATGAAAGAGTGACAGATCCAACCTCCACGCGTTGACCAACCTCAGCATTCTCCATCGTGAAGCATAATTGAAGTTATCAATAGTCAGTATCTCAAAAATTATCACAAGATCACAATTTCCAGCCTGATGTGCGTTTGATGAAACGCCATCCGAATCGACTCCTCGGCAGGTACCTATCGCTGCTGATGACGGAGAGATGTGGTGCTGCCGAACGGAAGTAATCGGTGATAGCCTGTAACCTCTTTAAATGATGCCAGAGATGTCCCAACTAATCAACTCTCTGGTCACGGTCAATCAACTCTACAAGCGCATCGTGAATAATGATCTTCCGCCTGAATTACAAGAGAGTATCCGTTTCTATACTGCTCGCCTTACCCAAGCCGCCGGGGTCCTTCTCCGCCTGCCACAAAGCATCACCGCGCAAGCGAACGTCATCATCTTCCGCTACTGGACCGTCGACGATGTGATGCAACACGAATTCAGCGCATGCAATCCTCCACACCCACCCCAAAATGGCGCAACTAACGCCCCCTTAGGAGATCTCCGCGGCGGCGCTCTTCCTCGTCACGAAAACCTCGGCGTCCCCTCGCTCGCTCCGCAGCATTACGAACGTCTACGCGTATTTACTCTCACCGGGCGCGCGTCTCGCAGATCACCCCGTTGAGCCGCTCGTTCGTGACCACTATTACGTCCCGGAAGCCATGCACGCGGCGTATTGCGTGCGCATCTTACACCTCGAGGGACAGATTCTCCTCGCACTCGGCTTCACGCTGCATGTGGCGCTGCCGCACGCCCTCTCCATCACCTACCTTCAAGCGCTGGACCTCTTCAGCGACGCCGATGTCACGATGGGTCGGCGCATGGCGCAGCGTACTCTGGCATATTTGAATTCGGCCTTGCTGAGTCCACAAATGCTCTACCTGACGCATCAGCCGCATCAGCTAGCGACCGCAGCGGTTTACATGGCGGCGCGTGATTGTGGTCTGGTGCTGCCCGCGTGTGCGTGGTGGGAGGTCTTTGATTGTGAGCGGGAGGATCTCGGTTTTCTCGTTAATGCTCTGACGAGTTTGGAGCCGCTTGTCGCGCGTGTGCAGCGTCGTTGGGGACCGACGAAAAATATGATCTCGCGTAGGGATGTTCTGGCGCAGGTGGGGGGGAGTGAGAGATTGGGGGAGAGCCTTGTGCTGGAGGAAGAGCAGGAGATGGCGATGATTCTAGATGAAAAAGTTGCTGCTACTGCTACTACTACTCAGCTTTGAATGACCTAGTATTTTCACTTGATCAGTGTGTGTTTGCGTCTGCTCATATCTCAGACGTAATCACAAGTTACAATTCTCTCTCTAAATCTTACCTGTCTCACGTATCTACCCCGGGTCTCAAGTTTCGTTTTTTTAGCTCTCCTCTCCTCTCGAACGTCAGTCTTGATTTTGTGAGGGCAATTTATTTGGAAGGCCAGTGTAGCAATTACATGCCCGTGCCGTCTTGTCTTTGTTTATGCATATACAGCGACTTGACGGACAGGTGTTGTGCTGATACGGTTATGACTCATGGATATCTGAAGTTTGAAGCTTATGGATAATGTGCCAAGTGACAGAGTTGCTGAAACTAATGAGTCATGTATAGCTTCTTTCTTATACAATAATCGAACTCGCATTTTAGTTTCATAGTTGGCATCGGATGTTGATATTGGAAAGATGTATGTAGATACTGCCATAGTCAGAGCAGCAAGAACAATAGTCTCCATCGTGACCGTCAAGGCGATACTCCATCCATCGTACGCATTCAGTATAACCATTTATATCGCACTTGCCATTCATTCACACCATTGACTATTCCATCGAAGGACAGCACCATCACTAGACAAGTCGCCAATCACCTCCATATCCCCATCAACCCTGTAACAACAGGTCAAACGTAACCAAGATTCCCAATTCTGTGTTCTAAAATAATCCACATCATCTTTACTAGTAGTTAGATACGAAACTCATTCATAGCTCACAGATCTTCTAACCTCAAGCAGCTGGATGCAGTATTCTACTCACTCGTATAGCACTTAAGCGATTCGGGAAACGGAATCTTGCGAGGTAGCGAGTCCTGCGTGTAGCCGGGCGATCGGCGCAGCTGCGCATTTACTCTAATTAGTGGATGATTTATTTAGCGGAATTAGGTTCAACCTGGGTCGATCCAGCAGTCGCCACTACTATTTTCACGACCAGTTCGATGAGTATGGGTTGCGACACCTAGCAGCAATGCAAGTGTCGCCTGTCTGAATGGGGAATAAAAAATTCCGTCACATGGCTCGACTACCTGGTCTCATGGCGAGAATACACGGGACTACCGCGTCTGATGGAATTAAACGGAGAAATATCCTTCAGCGTGAAGGTGTCTGGCTTGTGTAGCTTTGGCCTTTTTTTTTTTTAAAATCATTTTTGCGTATGCAGCCTGAGGCTATGACGCGAATGATTACGGAAGATATGTATGTGACGCAGAATAACTCTGTTTGACGTTTGGAACACTCATACTCAGATTTCATTTGCAGATACCACTACGAGAATAACGCCTTACGGCATGTACCCTCTTCCGTGAATACCCACCACAGGAAAAAGCGAGAAGAAACTGTGGTCATCTAAGCATGCTTTCATCATTCCACGAATACAATATCACGGCGAGAGAAGTGGTGTGCGGGTCTTGTTGGATTCGAACCAGCTTTCTCCTGTCTCGAGTGGGGCATGTATCCAAGCTACCCAGATTCTACGTGGGAGAACGGCCCAGACAGTGTACCACTGCACCATCCGACCTATCCCAATTTGATCGTGACGGCTAGTTAGACGATAGTATTCCTGCATATGAATGACGTAAATATGCGCACGGTAGTCCATGGCACATAATATTACATATTTCCAAATAAGGCTAAGTCTCTTGGAAAGGCTGCTGGACCGTGCATTATTAGAACGCTTTGGAAGCCACTAAACTACCTTTAAAGGTAGTATGCTACAACCTTCTAGAATAAGGAGAGTATTGATATAACTATATACTTTGTTTTGTTTTACATAGCTATTCTCTCTAGATAGAAAACTAACTACCATTTAGTATACAGTAGCTCTAAGCCTTATATCCCAAATCGTGACATCTACATGGACTACCAAATACGACTTGACTTAGGGCCTGTTTGGATAGGAACTGCGCGCAGGTGCAGCTTTTCATAGAAATGCGCAGTTCGTGTCTTGGCAAAGTTTGCAGGAATAGCTGCGAGTAAACCTGCGTTGTTTAGCTTCGCCAGATCGCAGATCTTACAAAGCTGTTCATAGCATGATTTGTCAGCAAGGCTGCAGAGTGCTAACCGTGACACCATGTTATTGATGACATCATCCGCCTCAGCAGTCAATCTTTACTCTGATACTCTTCGCCATATCTCTCTTCGCTGTATCATTAGCAATGTCGCAGCTCCAAAGGACGGCCACTAAAATAGCGCTGAAAGCCAGACAGCCCAATGCGAGATGGACAGATGAAGATGTTTTGACAATGATTGACATCCTGAAGCAAGCGACAATTGATGGCAACACTTCAGAGAATGGGTTTAAAGAATCTGTTTGGCAACAAGTTTCAGACAGCCTCAACGATGAATTGAAAACAAAGCGCTCCTCAGAATCAAAGTTCAGCAGGGTGAAGAAGTACTTTAAGGAAGTGAAGTTTCTCAGCGAACTTTCTGGATTTGGGTATGATTCAGCAAACAAGCTAGTTATAGCTGAGTCTCAAGTATGGGATAGTTTATTAGAAGTAAGTCATATAAGCATGATGCTACGAAGATTGCTGACATGTTACCAATAGAAACGTCCACATCTAAAGAAATGGCAGCGAAGCTCCTTTCCTTGGTACGAAGATATGGATCAAATGTTCGGTAATAAGCTGGCGGTTGGGAAACATAGCTTCTTTGGAGGAGAAGACGATACGCCACACGAGATCTCAAGTGACGAAGAAGAAGAGTCAAGTTTCGAGTTTATACGAAGCCGCTCAAACTCAGTCATACCAGTTACACCTACTCCCCGTCCACGCATCAGCCTCAACATCAATGAAAGCGCATCTAGCAGCGAAGAAGGTACACCACAAATTTCCAAAGCTACGAAGAGACACCGGGATTCTGCAAGCATTCACCAACCTACGAAGCGTATTCGAGTAACAGGTGTGTCTGTATTACAGGACATGTCGGAGAGCCTCAAAGCTGCAGTCTCTAACGATGCATCACAGCTACCAGAAGATGCGTCTGCTTCGTTAGATGGTCAGGCTTTTACGAAGATACAAAGTGAAACATGCTTGACGGATAAAGGGATTTTGGCTATGCTGGAAGTTTTGGCGGATACCTCGATGGCACGAAGATATTTGCTATTATAGCGAAAGAGTATTAGAGAGGGTTGGATTAAACAAGAGATGAGAAAGCATGCAGCGAAAGTAGACGAGGGTTTGGCAGAGTTCATTATCTACGAGACATTTCAGGAGCTTTTATAGTCATAATCTATTTCTTCGTTGCCGCTTAATAAGATGAGCTGCCCACATATCTTCAGCGATATTGTCCCTGCGGCTGTTTGCACGAAGTGTCTCACTTCGTGATATGTTGTAGGCTTGCTCTACTCTGATGGGCTCTTGCTCGTTTTCGTAACTATCATCTATATTGAGCGAGTGTCCTTCTTCGTTGATATCAGAAAGAATGTTGTGAAGCACGCAGATTGCAGCAACTACTCGCACTTGAGCAGCCAGCTTGAAACTACGAGGCCGTGTCAAAATCTTGTACTTTGCTTTCAAGACTCCAAAATTTCTCTCCACGATGTTACGAAGCTTTGAATGCTGATGATTGAATAGCTCCTCTTTGTTCTGCGGTGCTCTGTTTCCTTTCCCCCAATTCTTGCAAGTGATAACGGACACCTCTATAAGGTGTCAAACAAGCATCACAGTTTGGGAATCCTGCATCTCCAAGAAAGTACTTGTCCTGGGGTAAGTTGATTGCCTGACATCGTATAGCCTCAAACCAGAGAGTAGAATCCGCAACACTCCCTTCCCAGCCACAGAGCAAGTTCGTAAATTGAAGATCAAAGTTGCATGCGGCGAGTACATTCTGCGAAAGAAAACCCTTCCTGTTTCTGTAAACAGCTCTTTCACTATCAGGTGGTGAAATTGGTATATGTGTCCCATCAATTGCCCCTATGCAATCTTTAAACCACGGATAGTAGTCTTTCGTATTATCTTCAATCACAGATGATGTGACAGCCGGAATCTAAATGGCACTATGACGAGATCGCGAAGGCAAAACCCAAATGATTTCAGTATATGATTCCAAAAATCTAAACTAAGGAGAGAAAGAGGTTTACGAGACCTGAAATCTAAATAATTGTCTGACGCGCTAGGCAATCCATAGATAACGCAAGCAAAATGGTTACGCGTCACGCGTCGAATCATGTGATCCAAAGAATTAGTGACAGGGTTGTCACAGATGATAGCGGTGTTTCGTTTGTTGCAGGCTTGATTGTAGCTTTGTATAAGTCTGTGCTAATGAAGCACCGCATAACTTTATGATATGTTCGCTGTATTGTTTCAGTGCTTCGTTGAAAGCGCTCTGCTAGTTGTCGCATCGAGAGATCAGTTCTTATCGCAAACAGAAAGATAGCCAGCTGCTCCTTTGTCCCCATTCTCCGTGTGGGTTGGAAAGCCGTTCTTCGTAATAACAGGTTTTCTACGAAGTAGAACCCTTCTTTTGATACACCAAGATTGGTAATGCGTTCTTCATGGCCTTTGAGCATTTTGTTCACCCAGCTCTCTCCTTGTAGTTTTGAGTCGTGTTGCCGAGCTTTATCATTGTGCGTATTGTGATAGTACGAAGCAGCTGCAATACATGCAATCGTAGTACAAAGAAAGGTTTTACGCCTACGGCGTTTACGATCACTCAAAGCAGAATTAGATGTTGTGTTTCGTTCCATCATAGCGATAAAGAAATAGCTGACGTCACTGATAATAGAAGGCTGAGATGTCAAAGTCAAAACTGCAAAGAAGTCAAAAAGTTGGAGCGAATCGCTGCAGTTTTCATTTGTGTGGTGCAGGAATGGTTTTTACAAACTGCGCAGGAATTGCCGGGAAACTGCGCAGTTATGGTTCGTATCCAAACAAACCGTCCAAAACTGCGCAGTTTTGTAACTGCGGAGTTTTTCGCGGTGCACTTTCGCTGGTGCAGTTTTCCCGCAGTTCCTATCCAAACAGGCCCTTAAGCAAAGACTAAATAAAAATGCACACCCCCTGCCAGTGGGGGGCCTCAGCAGCTCTCGCTACCCAACTCGCCTCAGTCGAACGTACGCCGCTTGCCAAACTATAACTACCACCACCTTCCTACTTTGCCACACAGACTCTCCTTTCCCCATAATTTGACTTCTCTTGCCAAGAGCGGCATGTAGATAGCTAGAAAATAACAAGACATGATGCTGGGCTATGGATATTGTCCTACATAGTACACCAGATAAAGGCAATACTACTTCATCAAGAGACCAGACTGGGCCAGAATCATAGAATACTACGTTCCAGTTATCTTCATACATGTTATACAACAAAGATATTCCTGACACCTCCAAACCCTCTAGGAGAACCAATGATCTTAGACCGGGCCAAAATCCGGAGGATTGGGTCGGATGGCCGAATTCTAGCGGAAGAACAGCAACAAAGATTCGATCTCAAACTATACATGCGCTGCGGTGAAGCCGGCCATAATAAATTCGCTTGTGGTTCTTCAAAAAAAGATAGCTGACCTGAGACAATTGGAATTGTCCTTAGACAATGAGGAAGATGGTGGAGCTTCTATATCAGCGTCGCAAATTCAGAAAGTAAATGATTTGCCCACAACCGCAGTCAGGGCTATGGTGATATTACAATAATAAATGAATGATCCTCTCCTCTTCTCATTTCTAATTTGTCATCAGGTAAATTGAGTTCGTTAATATTGCTTTACCGTTTCAGTTTTAGCAAATTCTCGATTTTAACTTCTGCCTTAGTTGATTCGGATGGAATGATTTTCGATTGATCGTTTGTGCAAAAATACAAACTGCCCATCCTATCCCTTGACTAACCTCATATTCTTTGTGTCGTCGACGGACGCAAATCATTAGTAGGGATGGTGACTCATTATGGAAGGACTGAGCTTTCTTTGAACTACCACTATGAAATAGCTTAGTTCTACATCACAAAACTAAGCAATGTTCCGATAATATTGGAACACGGTTGGTTGTCCTCATATGACCCCTCAATTAATTGCTCGATCAGTGCTTTAAAATTTAACTCTCAATTTGGTTCCTTGTCGTGTTTCCGTAATACCCAGATAAAATCGCCTAAAATAAACTCATCAAAAGCCTAGCACCTGAAGAAGTCATAACCTGACTCACTACATCTCCAGATCACCTACAACTAGACGTTGGCAAAATATGTGATTCATGTAAACCTATTGCCGACCTTACGAAACTTCAAAGTAAACTTCCTGATTGGTTAAAGAACCTGGCTGCAATCTTCTCGAAATTCGACTCCGATATTCTACCGTCTCACTGTCCCATAGACCATTGACTAACCTGAAAGGAAGGAACTTATCCTCCGCACGTTAAGCTTTACTCTATGTCCCACGACGAATCAACAGCCCTTTACGACTAGCTTCACGAAGATCTTTCTAAAGGGTTCATCCGGCCAAGTGCTTGTGCTGCTCTAGTTTTGTCCGTTAAGAAGTCCACTGGCAAGCTGCATCTGTGCATGGATTATCGGGGATTAAATAAAATCACGGTGAAAAATCGATACTCAAGTCCCTGTGACATCGGAAATCCTAGACAGATTGTCCAAAGCTCGATTCTTCGATAAATTAGACGTTATTTCCGCCTTTAATCGAATCCGTATCGCCAAGGGGGATGAATGGAAAAAGTGTTCAGCACGCGTTAGGGGCTATTCGAATCCCTAGGTATGCCCTTTGAACGAACTAAAGCTCCCGGCACCTTTCAGACCTACATAGACACAACTCTTCAGGAGTATCTGGACGTATTCTGTACCCTCTATATCGGTGATGTCCTAATTTATAGCAATACCCAAGAAGACAACAGATGACCTCTTGACCTAGTTCTTGACAAGCGCCGCGAAGCTAGAATACAGCTGGATATCAGCAAGAGCATATTTCAAGCTCCGGAAGCTAAGTACTCAGAGCTAATTATGTCACGCAAAGGCGTTGAAATGGACCCAGATAAAATCCAATGTATCAAATGCTGGAAAACTCCCTCCCTCATGAAGGATGTTCAAACATTTCTGAGACTTGTAAATTTCTATCGACGATTCATCAGGGGATTTTCATCCACAACCAGACCGTTAACCAAGCTGAGCAAAAAGGGGACCACTTGGACCTGGACCCATTGTTGTGATAACGCCTTCAAACCACTAAAAATTGAATTTACTAAGGCACCCATCCTGCACTAATTCGATCCGAGCCGTCGATGTGTCTTGGAGATGGATTCAAGTGATAGGGTGTACGCTAGAATCTTTTCACAACACGATAATGCCCACGTGTTACATTCTGTGGTATACTTCACCGGCTGGCTAACGCTAACCCAAACTAATCATGAAATCTATGACAAGGAACTGCTCGGCATGGCAACGGCTTTTGAGTCTTGAATACCGGAGCTTCACAGCACAAAGAAACCGGTCCTAGCTATCACTGACCACAAAAATCTAGAATGGCTCATAATCACGAAGACTTTGAATCGCCCACAGGCCCGTTGGTCAGAATTTCTATCTCGTTTCGACTCTATAATCTTCTATCGGCTGGGTAAACAAGGAGGAAATCCGGATTCGCTCAGTCGATGTTCAGAAGATCTACCTATGGGACTAAAAGACGAAACTTTAATATACCAAATGCAAACTGTTCTCAAACCTCAAAACTTGGACTCTGAAATTTCACAAGACCTGGACCTTAACCTTCAGCTCGCGCCTAAGCATCTTGACGAATCAGAGAGGCCTCTTGCTACAAAAACTGATCAATTAATATCCACGGGTTACCGAGAAGACATGTTTCTCCAGGAAAAATTGAAAATATTTCGGGGTCCAGGACCCTTCCGCTCTAAATTTCTTGACTTATCTAGATGCAGTATTTGGAATGACCTTTTTTTTCGACAATCCTATACGTGTTCCAGAACTACTAGAATTAAAGTTTCTAATAATTGACCAATGTCAAGATCTGTGAAGGGCAGTGCGGTCTCGCTGTCGCGGAATACGGTGCCACAAACTATGTATATTTATCTACAAAGATTCAAGAGATATAAAGGAAGGGGGAGTGCACTTTATAAACAAAACCCGTGACGCGGTCCCTGCTGTTACCCCACCAACCAATAGCCACAACACAACCCCTAGCCACAGCATAACCAGGGCGCAGCCCGTGACAAGATCATCTTCATGGGGGTCATCCTGGGCGCAACAAGATCATTGCCAAAATCTCTGTATCCTACTGGTGGCCAAACATGATGCAAACAATCATTCAGTATACAAATAATTGCTACACTTGTAAAAGAATTACACCTTCTAGATTAAAGTTCCAGGGTCTGCTCAAACAGCTCCCAGTCCTCGAACGGCGTTGGCGGAATTTATCTGTTGATTTTACAGGCCTACTACCACTTTCCCAGGGTTTCGATTGCATCATGGTCGTGTGCTGTTGGTTAACCAAGACTTGACATTTGATTCCGTGCCACACAACTATTGACGCTGAGGAAACCGCTAAAATGATTCACCGTCATCTCTGGAAGCATCGTGGATTTACAGACTCTCTAGTCTAAGATAGGGGCCCCTAATTTGTAGCTAGTTTCTGGTAAGCCGTATGCAATCGAACTAACACGAAGATCTTGCTTTTAACAACCTGGCATCCCGAAACTGATAGCTAGACAGAACGCTTCAATGCTATCCTAGAGTGATATCTGCGCGCGCACTGTAACTATTAAAAAGATGACTGAGTAGGTTGGCTACCATCGGCCAAATTTAATGCCAACGACTTCGAATCTGAAACAACCAAAGTAACTTCATTCTCTGCCAACACTGCTCAAGACCCTAGATCAGCCATAGAACAACTAGACCCAGTACAGTAAATGCATCCGAGTACTAAGCTTCTCAACCAAATCTGGCCAATAACTTCGGTGCCAAGCTAGCCGAATTGAATGAATTCTTGCGTAACAACATGAAAGCGGCGCAATCATTTCATGAAAAGTCTGCCAACCTTATTCGCTCTCCCGCACCTGTCTATCGAGTAGGAGAAAAGGTCTTCATCAACGCGAAAAATATCAAGACTAAAAGGGCAAGTCAAAAACTCGACTGGAAAAACTTAGGACCTTTCGAAATTATAAAACCTATCCGCAGATATTTTTACCAACTAAAATTACCAGAGAACCTCAGCTCAACAGAACCGGTCTTCCATACTAGTCTTCTCCAACCTGACCCCGGTAATCTCTTTCCAAGACCAGTAAACGATCCTGATAACTTCATCGAGATCGATGATGCGAGCAAAAAATGTACGAATTTGACGCAATCGTTGGTTCTAGGAGAACTAAAAACTTAGGATTCCGATATAAAGTGAAATATAAAGGCCTCTATGAAACTTCCTGGCACCTACTGTCCGATATTCTCGGGGGCACCGCGACGCAAGCCGTAGAATTATTCCATTACAAAAACTCATGCAGACCTAGACCCACGCAGCGAGACCTTGAGTATGCAATTGTGGAAGCTCCCTTGGACACATCACTCGACTAGGAGAGAAGATTACACGTCTGTTGAGACAATAACCCCGAAAAGGGGGACGTAATGTAAAGCTATGGCTGGTATCGCCTTATAATCCATCCTGATAGATTGTTGGACATGTTAGCCGTAGAGCCGCGGCCACTCCAAGGCTAGACCGTCTCGAACATTTTCGTTCGCTTATGAGATTTCGGCAGTAATTAGGTGAGGGCTGTCCCAGGGGTAGCAAACGGCTCCTATTTACTAGATGCTGTCGGCCTTCTTCACAGGTTGTGCAACATCCTGTTAATTTTCATCCTGTTTTGATCCCTTCCCACGAGAAAGAACGATCCTTGATTCTCGCAGAATCCTCTTCGATTCTCTCTCGGCATTTTTGTATAACACTCTCACACCTCTGCTTTGTGACAGCCTGGCTATCAGAAAAAAGAAACAGCTTGCAGCGGGCATAGGTCAAGAAATATGCCGTAGAGCATTACAGACGAGATAGGTTTCTACACCAGTGATATCAATGCAACTGCCTTGATTGAATGAAAGACATTGTTGTTTCTTGGTATAATGACAATCGATACATCGATGGAAATATCGATAGTAGTCCCTGTACCATGGACCAAGGCGACATCGGTATATGTCGGTTGGCAATGTATACGTGTATACGTATGTGAAAGGGTCTGTTGACTGGAACTGAATCTCATTATTACTGAACAATCTAATCGTATGGACCTGCCCTAAGGCAACACGACGTGCAGCGTTAACTCATATGACGAACTACGATGCTTGACACGAGCTGAATCTACATTGATGTCGCGACAGTATAGATAATAAAGGGAGAAAGGCGAATGATCTGTCTCAAATAGATATGTAAGTCTTTTGCTTCAGGCTTATCAAGTTTGCCACTAGTAATATCCAAAGAGCTCCTCAGCCGTGATGGGGCCCACTTCAAATTTAGAGGCTCTATCTTGAATGATTTGTCAATTCTTTCTGTGGGAGTAATATTATATGGAGCTGACTACGAAGCTATTCTTCCAAGAGAGCAAACACACTCAAAAATTTTGAGTCAGATAGAGAACAAGATTGATCTTGTAATTTACAAGATAATGATACTAAAGGGGGTGATAGACTTCAAGTTTTAGGAGACGAAATGCATTCATTAAAGCTTGATGGAAGTGTCTTACTCTGATTCAGAGGAGAGC
The DNA here is from genome assembly GCA_028751805.1 of Podosphaera xanthii. Classification (NCBI taxonomy): domain Eukaryota; kingdom Fungi; phylum Ascomycota; class Leotiomycetes; order Helotiales; family Erysiphaceae; genus Podosphaera; species Podosphaera xanthii. Next base: position 699,280 of record JAPWIX010000019.1, read on the forward strand.
TGCTTCAACTTTCAAGGCTTTGCTTGGGCTGCTTCTATAAGCGCATGTGATTGTGACGTGGGCTTGCTTTTGTACCTTGTCACATGTGGGCGTCACTTTTGCTGTGCCATATTTTTCACACCACAACACTGAGCTATAGTGTAAAATTGGAATGATATCGGAGAGCTAAAGTTGTCTCGATGCATTAAAGCTGAGATCCGAAGATCTGGATGAAAATTGGAAAAGCCTCTGAATGGCCTCTTATGCTAGATATAGCCTTTTTTCGGCGTGATATTTGAAAGAAAGGTGGCAGTGAAGTCAGAACTCGAGCTACTTCACTTTAGTTTTGGCTTCCATGATAAGATTTTCACTATGTAGTTGTTCTGTGGAAGGTTGCCTTTGTTGGAATTATGTCATCATCGAAGAGGATAGAATTGATCCAGAGATTAGTGATCCATCGGGTAGTCGATCTCAGCCAACGGCCCATCGCCATCAGAGACAGATCAATAGAACACCGAATCACTTACTTGCTTATACTTCACAGATATGTGTATTAATATCGAGAAGATTCCCTCGGTAGTAATTAAGCGAAGACATGATCATAGATACAAATCCACCTCCTATCTCATCGTTCTTGTAATCACAAGTTTAACAGCTTGAGCGCTCTTCCACAGGACTTATCCAATTTTCATAGCCTCGTCGTGTATGGACGGCTATCCTCTATTTTAGATTCTCCCAAAGATAATTGATGGGGACTAGGCCTTGGCAAAGACTGTCTGAAGGTAGGGTGAAGACGAGCCATATTTTTCATCCCCGAGGCTTCGGAAATGTAGATGTCGTCAACATCGCAGATTCTTAGGAATTCGTTGACTGGATTTCTGGAAAACCACTCGCTTTTGAAGAAGAGAAGCATATTTGACAGATCTTTGTTGTCTTCCTCTAATCTTGATGGTCATCGAGGGCAATCAATCCCAGTATCCCTACCGTCCGTGACGACCAGCAAGACTCTGATCAAGATGATACTTCCTTTACTATTTCAAAGATCAGGGATGGGTTTCAATATCTATCGTTAGCCATTGACGTAATATCCTTACTTGACGCTGTCGTATATTTTGTCTCTTGTGATATTTGTCTACATTTATTAACACATTGAAGTTATATAGTCTTCTCAGACTGGCAGCAGAGTTGCGGGCTTATCTTCCGGTAAATTTAAATTTTCTCACATGCGCAGATACTCTGTAGTTGAATTCGAACAATCCTGTGATATCATCAATTAATCGCTGGATTTCTGTTCATAGATCTACACATCTGAATTGGGTGGAAGAGACGAGGTGAAAGATGTGCAAGATATCATATTCTTCTTGACAAGATTCTCTTCGAAAGATTAGATAAACACGGAATGAGAGAAAGAGATCTGAAAGCCTTAGAAGCTGTATAATTAGGCTCACCCCTCTTAGAAATGATAGTCTCTAAGTCCAAGCACCCCCATTTGGGACATGTGATATATTGAGAGGTAATTAATCTATATGGACATTATTCTACGAAGATTACTTAATGTTTGAAAATCAACCAACCGATTTTCAAATGTTTATGCCTTTTCATGATGTTGTCCTTCTCAAGCCTCCATTCTAAAATTATGTTGACCTATGATTTCTCGAGCTTCTGTTTCTCTTGCCTGATCCTTTGCTCTTTTACTAGCCTCAATATCCCCAAACGGAGTGTAAGGGTAAATTAATACCTTTCTCTTCTTTCTCGAAACTGACAAATGCTCGATTTCAAGAGTTGGGGCTTTGTTCAAAAGCCTTTGCTCGGCAAGTTCTGCCTGGAGTCTATCTATGGATTTCGCAGTCGCGTACATGGCTATGTTTGACTGCCTTGTGAGCTCAAATCGCGCCCGGACACTCTGAATACAATTACAAACATTAGAGGGCTTCTGAGGAGTCGTTCTCGCATCAATCTGGCGTTTCTTGATTTTTTTTTGCGGTGTTTGTGGACACTCCTGGGTTGATGGTAGAGCGGACGAATTCTTCAGTCCTTTCTGTCTGTGAAACGGAACAAGCCTGCAGCTGGCCAGCTGCCTTGTATCTGGGCCTTAGTGAACGGATCACGACGTGCTTCATGGTAGCATTAGATAAATTTTTGCTTCTTGGCCGGTGCTGAGTCGTCAAGTAACGAGAGCTCACCAAGAAGCTGGCGATAACGTGACTTTAACGGCAGGAAACACGACAAATCAAGTGGCTGGAGTATATGAAACGTGTAAGGGGGCATGTACACCAAATGTATCTTATTTTGAAAACATTCCCATTGAAAATCTACGTGTGAACGACCCCCATGGCCGTCAAGCAGTAAGATTCGCCACGATAACTCATTCTATGGTTTTGTTTCCGATATGAAAATGGATTTCAAACATCTAAGGGCAAGCTGATTGGATGTCCATCCATTGATTGATGTCGCATATATCCAGTAAGGTACATCTTCCTTAAATAAGCTACTCCGTAGTACGCCTCTCTTGAAGATTCTCGGAGGCTGAGTTGCGCGGGAGGTTGCACTAACGGTCTCAAGAATCGAGACCTACTCTTGACCCTGTAAGGCCTTCTTGTCGGTAAAGTTCTTGTTTGACTCACCAATAACACCCTGATTGGCGTATATACCTTGCGCAAGACCATGTTCATCCCTGTTCCACAAATTTACCTGGCCTATTTGGGATTCGCGCTGAATACTCTCGAAAAGCGTGGAGAATTGGCCAATTGCTTCTTCAGTCGATGCCTCAACTCTCGATCGATCAAGAGGCTTCTCAATCATACCTTTATCTTGAGAGTGTCGCGTAAAAAACTTGGTGACCCATCGCTCACCAAGCGGCTCTACATCGCCTCCAATCTCCAGTATTTTTGTAGCCATTTCTCGCAATCAAATATGCGATAGAGCTTCTTGAACACGGTCTAGTTGGGTGATACATTTGACTAAGTAGTCTTCTTGCTCATTAGCTAAGCGTTGTAGGCCCTCTACTCCTGCGCGACGGGTGTTTGCTTTCTCATTGACTCTGTTGTTGAGAGTGGAGAGAGAAACGTTTAATGCCATAGCAGCAGCTCTCTGAGAATGAATTACGGCATTTTAAATATTTATTTCTTTAGCAGACATATTGTAAGACAGAAATATTTAATGTGGATGCGTAACATAATAATATCAAATCTATAACTAGATATTTGGAGTTTGCCAAGAAGTGTTCCAAAAGGGGGTCGTCCCAAAGGGAGGTGCCCGGACTTATGGATTCCTTCTATATAAACTGATGTTCACCACATTAAAGTAGAACGGTATGTGCATAAAGAAATAGTTTGGGGATGCTTTTAAGTGCTTTTCTGATGATTAACCAATCTATATGATCTTTCACAGGAGCTGTTTGCTTGTCTGAGACTACCTGATAAAGTTCAAGAGATGGTTCAAGCCAGTCTCACTGGAAGCTGGCTAGTGATGCTGAAACAAACCTCTGTGAAGACAATCTTAAATAAAAGACATTTTCGTAAACATCTGGGGCAGGCATATAAGAGGGATTTATCGGGGTAGAAGGAGAACTCAGAAGTATATTAAGATTATTGCTTATACTTCGCAGGGAAATAGAATGCTAACTAGGGCAGTGCACCTGTCGGCAAAACCTGATGCCACTAGGTTTTGGCCTTGAGAGTCTTTATATATTTCAAAGTAGGTATCAAAGAAGGTTGAAAAGATTTGGGGTTGGATTACTTCCAAGCTTCGAATATACCTATTTATTGAGCAATGGAAATAAGCTCTTTCCAATGTCACTTTTTTGTGAATCTTACTATTCCGAAATGAGTATTTCTTAGGATCCTAGCCTCCTCAATGACATGAGAGGGCCAAAACTTTGGGGGTCCTCCTTTTTTTTAACAGGTAGTCATTTTTCAGACTGATGAGTCGCTCAGTCCGCCAAGCTATAGAATGGCTGGTGTTAAAATTAGTTCTACTTATTGGCAGGGTATGCTAGGAATGTTAACGGTTGAGTGTTGTGCTGACTCGGTTATGACTCAAGGATATCTAAAGTTTGAAGCTTATGGATAATGTGTCAAGTGACAGAGTTGCTGAAACTAATGAGTCATGTATAGCATCTTTCTTATACAATCATAGAACTCGCATTTTAGTTTCATGGTTGGTATCGGATGTTGAGATTGGAGGAAAGATGTATGTAGATACTGCCATAGTCAGAGCAGCAAGAACAATAGTCTCCATCGTGACCATCAAGGCGATATTCCATCCACCGTACGCATTCAGTATAACCATTTATATCGTACTTACTATTCATTTACACTATTGACTATTTCATTGAAGGACAGCACCATCACTAGAGAAGTCGCCAATCACCTCCACATCCCCATTCAACCTACAACATTGAGCCGTCATAGCTTGGTTAACATTCTGCGCTATACCTATTGTATGTCCTAAAATACGCTAGTCCGTATTGACACACAATTAACAGTTAGTTTTATTAGATAGTTTTTTTGTATGGTGTCGGAACTTTGTTCCCCGCCCTCATGAAAATGTCAAAACACCACATTTTAAAAAAAAACGAGAACCTCTACAAGTCTTCAATTACAAAGAGCTGGCGTGAATTGATAGATAACCATCAGATGAACAAAAACATGCGGGGATTAAGCAATCAACGCGAGCGACGCGGACTTATTTTTGTTACAAGTGGGACCTATTTTGGTGAGGGGAAAAATATTGGACCCCCCCGCCACAGTAGCGCCACACGCGCCACATAGAGCAGCCAATGAGATCGCACCAAATATGGTTATGTAACCCCAAATTCTCACAGATTGACAACAGCAAAATGTGCTATGAACATGATTAACATGCCCTTCGCGCTACTACCTATCCTCCCCAACTGTGTAGGGCTTATGATGCGTGGTTCTGAGTTTCCACTCTGTCGAACCAAAATCAATCCCTTCTCGATACAACTTTATCTTTCTCCAGCATCTGTGGTAGTTTACCGAGATCGTGCTGTTGGACACACTCGCCAAGATGAGAGGCAGCTGTATGCGAAGGTAATCAATATTGAACTCGCACATCATCCGCGCATTCTGCTTACACCCGCACCAGTAGTGCTCTATGTGGTTCAGTTCACAGTGGTACCATAGGCAATTAACCATGAAATTCGGCATCATAGATGCTTCGAAACTAAGACTAGCGTCTTCTAGTCGGGACTAGTGCGGCCGCTAGCATCCACTAGCGCATGGATTAAGCGAGGAGTTAATGAACCCCAAGGGCGGGGAACAAATTCCGACATCACATATAGAATAGGCGCTGTAGTTTGGGATGGGAGTAATCAACAACTCCCACCTGATCCCTTCTACAGCCTCCAATTGTCCCATAAGTTTGATCATCTGTGAACAGAAGCATAACAAGCTTTAAGAACGTTCCACTGAAGCGCATACCACTCGAACAACTTGAAGGCTCAGATTTCGGAATAGCACCTTGTGACAACCTGATGTTATGCTCGGGTTTTGTCGGACCTTAATGGTCAACATCACTTGACACCGCGTCTACGTTATTAGCTTATGTAATATTTGTTTATATATCTTCAATAGCTTTCACAGAGTAAAAGAATAAGTTTAAGTGTAACCATCTTTTGATACCGGTAATTTGGACCGACATTGATCAATTAGGTCAATCGGTTCGATAACCAAAAAGCTACCGTTTCAGAGACCGCGGTTTTGATTGCGAAGAGTCTACGCCGTAGGTGCCAGATCGTCTGCTTCTGCAATCCCAGACATACTTGACCATATACGCCAATATCTGAAGCCAGGCGTTTCCAAAGATAAATTTATTCGTCGATCCTATGCATCCAGACAATAAACAATCCATCATGCCGCAATCCATCAATAACGACAACGACCTCGACGGCAACGAGGAGAAGATAATGACATCTGAAGAAGTCGAAGTAGCAACAAAGACTATGATCCTCTCCTGCATAAATGAAAGGATGAAAGACTATAACATTCACTGTCTCAAAGGAATTGAGCTTTTCGAGTATTGGAAAGCGGATTTCGAAAATTTCAATGCAGCCGCTCATAAAATGACAACTGAAGGGACGAGAATTCTTAGAGATTTTTTGCGTATAAAAGGAGTTTACATCCCAAAAAATAGAAAATCTATCGCCGATAATCTTGTAACTAGTGCCAAAGCATGGACTCCCTGGCCAACAGAATCATACAATCCGACTGCAGACCAGTCCCTCCAAAGTATTTCCTCAACTCTTCAGCCGACGCCTGCTCCTTCAAGCGATAATATTCCTTCAGTACCAGAAAAGGGTATTAAGAAGCCGATTACCCCTGACCTTGAACCATCCCGTAGTGATGAGCCGAAATATGAATCCGTTAGATACACAACCAGTAACTTAATAAGCCTTTCGAAGATATACACATAGAGCCAGAAGTACGGTGGAGAAGGAGATAGTTTTGATTTTAAGTTCGGGATTTTTATTGACTTATGCGAAAAAGTAAATATCCCAAAGGACGATTATTTTAGAGCATTTTCTACAATGCTTACAGGGACGGCTTTAAGACACTACTATACTTCATAAAACCCAATCCACGAATCACACAGCTGCCCCAAATTTGTGAAAACATCTGTCAGACATTTGAGGGTGCTGAATTTAAAAGAAGCATGCTAACTAGATGGAACAACCTAACCTTCCAAACCATTATTGATGATAATCCAAGCAAAAATATTGAAACATGCCTTCAATTATTAATAGATGAACTCAGAACTACCCAAATGTCACTTCCCAGAAACTTTCAAGACGACGCATCTCTGCAAAATAAACTTCTCACTGTATGTCAAAGTCAACTTTCTTGCTCAATTGCATGTTCTACTCCTGCAAATTCATCGCTCACGCTTATAAACAACTTGCGCTCGAGTATCAACACCTTCTTAGCCGTAAACAAAATCACGCAACAAGCTTAATACAATACTAGCTCGAGTAATACGAATAGCAATACAAATAATATTAATTCTAATCCTAATCTTAATCTTAATCCTAATAGTAACGAGGAGCTATTCTTTATCGATCGTAAAAATCGTGGTCAACACAATCGCCATTCAGGAACTTCGAAACGAAGCAGTACTCAAAAATGCTTCATCTGCTGCACAACAGGCTGCTGGTCTTCAAGACATAGCGCTGACGAAAGGGCAAGCGCCAGAGAAAAATTCCACAATAACTTCCGAAAAATAGCAGATATGTTGGAAGTTCAAACACAAGCGAATCAATCTCCACGTGATTACGCGTATCGGGAGCTACGCGAGAAGGTAGATTATGCTTCGTGTATCTAGGTAGAGTCCTACTACCAAAGATAGTCGACGTTAATATTATATTGAATCTACCTGCATACATACTTCCACACCTGACTTACATTGTTATTCAGGAGGATCATAAAACCTCTAGGTGTCAGCTTTCTAACAAGATACTCGATTTGACCAGTACATGGCTGAATTTGAGGGTCAAGAAGAAGACCTAGGTGACATTAGTGAAATCGAAATAGAGGCTCTGATCAAAGAAACATAAAATCTCGGTCTCACTGACTCGGGACTTTTCATGACTGAAGCCGGACCCCTCGATAACAACAATGCGACTCAACTAATATATCAACTTCTTAATAGATCTGCTTCTCATGCCTTACTTAAGGATATTGACGATATAGAAGAGAAATTATTAACACCAAGCTCTGCAGCCTCGTTCTTACTAGAAATCTGGTATGGACCGAAAAGTTTTATGGTTTAATGATTGATTCTGGAGCTTCCGGAAAATCAACAGCTGGATACGACCAGTACAAAGCTTATTGTCACGTATTCGGTGAAACAACAATCAACAATATCGACAAAGATGCTGTGAACGCCACTTTTGGAATACGCTCAACAATATCAATTGGCAGCTTCGTTATCAATACGCCGATCGGAGTTTGTATTTTCATATTTTAAAAACCAATACACCATTTTTACTAAGTTTAAACGATATGGATATTAAAAGCATTATACTAGATAATTTGCAAAACATGCTTGTTGGTGCGAAGGGAATAAAAATCCCAATTACCCGTCAATTTGGCCATCCGTTCATGATGTGGGGACCTATGGTATCATCAAGCTGTTATTTAACAGAATCAGAATTACGTACTCTTCATCACCGATTTGGTCACCCATTGGCAATTAAATGGACAAATCTACTGGAAAGGGCTGGTCACAATAATTCAGATCTCAGGCGACTTTTAGAGCATATCAATAGGTATTGTTCAAAATGTCAAAAATATGCTGGATCTCCGATGAGACACAAGTTTACACTACGTGACGACGTTGACTTCAATCATTCAATTTATATGGAAGTAATGTATAGTGATGGCTCGCCTATATTACACGTTGTTTATGAGGCGACACGCTTTCAAGCTGCGAGATGGTTGAAGAACATGTCCTCAAGTCATATTTTGAATATTCTCCGAGCCTGCTGGATTGATGTATACTTAGGACCTCCTGATATTATCAACCAAGATGCTGGAACCAGCTTTACATCTACAAAATTTCGCCAATCCGCTAAGTTACTGTCAATAACAACAAATGAAGTACCTGTTGAATCACTGAACACTATGGTCCTCGTTGAACGGTACCATAAGCCTCTGCGCCGCGCATATTAAACAATAGAGGAAGAAATAGGTGCAGGCGATACTAAAGAGCAAAAAGGTATAATCTTACAAATGGCTGTCAAAGCCATTAACGACACCGCCGGCTATGACGGGATAGTACCAACGCTTCTAGTCTTTGGAGCATTTTCATGGATTTCTAACATGGACCCCCCAGCTCCATCAATTACTAAAAGAGCTGCTACTTTGAAAAAGGCTATGGCAGAAGTATCGAAAATTCGTGCACAACGATACGTGTCAGATGCTCTTCGTGCAAGAAATGGCCCAGTTACGACTGATATAGCTCTTGGCTTAGATGTTCACGTCTGGCGAGTTCATGAAAATAGCTGGAGTGGACCATATAAACTTTTAGCTATCACTGGTGAGACAGCAACTGTCCAAATGCTGCATGGCCCTAGCGACTTTCGAACAACCAACGTTAAAAAATTTAATACACCATGTGACATCCAAAATGAACCTCCATCTAATAATCCGACCCCCCAAATACGTCCTGCTCACCTAACCCGATGACAACCAGTGAGAAACGCTGGCCTACCATTTCGTTATTGAGATAGTATACTGTTAACCGAAAGTCTTCAACACAATTTTGTAAATTCTAGGCGCAAGGAGTTGGATGGATTACTGGAAAGAGGAGTCTTTGAATATGTTAATTTTAGCGATATCCCACCTAATGTTCGAATATTTAATAGCCGCTTCGTCAACCAAATAAAAAATGTAGGAACGGCAAACGCATTTGAAAAGTCCAGGCTTGTGGTTCAAGCATTTAAAAATAACGACAAGAAAACGGTCCTTACGCAGTCACCAACCATTCAGAGGATGAGCCAACGTCTCCTAATTTGTCTAGCATTATATAAAAACTTCAATATATTTACTCGTGATATTTCTCAGGCTTATACACAGTCAAAGAGCCACTTAGTACGCAATTTCTTTGTCAGACCACCAGCTGAGCTGGATTTACCTAACGATGTTTTCTTAAAAGTTCTACTCCCATTATACGGCGTACCCGAGGCAGGTACTCATTAGTTTCGCACATACCTCAACCATCATATCGCAAAGCTCGATCTTATTCAATCATCCTACGACCAGTGTCTTTTCTTTAATTCTGACGCAATTGTTGGTTTACAAACAGACGATACTTTAATCGCGTGCAATAATAATTTTAAATCAAAAGAATCTGAAGAGCTCAAGAAAGCAAATTTCGCTGCCAAAGACCTCGAAGAATTGTCTTGTAACAATCCAATCACCTTTAATGGTGCACATATCTCAAAATTCAACCTCTCGATTTATGTATCACAAAAAGATCAAATTAAGAAAATGGCCCAAGTCAAAGGTCTAAATCAAAATGAATATATCTCCCAGCGAGCTCGTGGAGCATATATCTCATCAGTTTGTCAGCCCCAGGTTGCTTTTGGCCTTTCACACGCTGCCCAAGCTACCAAGCCCCCAGGTGTTGACTTCGATAGACTCAACAAATGCTTGCAGTGGCAACTAGAGAATCCATCAAAAGCACTGAATTTTGTTCAACTAAAGGGAAAATTGCGTATCATAACCTACACTGACTCGTCGTTTGCTAATAATCCTGATTATTTGTTGCAAATGGGATATTTAATTATTCTCGCCAATGAATATGATAATTGTAATGTTATCCATTGGGCAAGCATTAAGCGCAAACGAATTATCAGGAGTGTAATAGCTTCTGAATTGTACGCAATGAGTCACGGCTTTGATGTTGCCAGCGTTCTTAAAAACAGTCTTGATAAGGTTCTCGACAGCAAAGTTCCAATAATCATTTGCATCGACTCTTTTTCTCTGTACGAATGCCTTGTTAAACTTGGGACTACACATGAAAAGCGACTCATGATCGACATTATGGCTATTCGGCAAGCCTATGAACGACGTGAAATAGCAGAAGTTATATGGATAACAGGAGAATCAAATCCTGCGGATGCAATGACTAAGCACGAAGCTAATGACGCTTTGAGCCAAATCATTGATAACAACAAGATTAACCTAAAGGCTGCAGCGTGGGTGGAAAGACAATATCTAGGAAAAGAGGCACCATGAAAGGGGAAAAACTATTGACACAGAAGGACAATTTTCCACAAGTTTAAGAGTTCCCAGTGTCGGACCTTAGTGGTCAACATCACCTGACACCGCGTCCACGTTATTTGCTTATGTAATATTTGTTTATATATCTTCAGTAGCTTTCATAGAGTAAAAGAATAAGTTTAAGTGTAACCATCTTTTGATACCGGTAATTTGGACCGTCAGGTTTAGCTAGATTACGATGAGTATGGGTTCCAAGTAAGCAGGGAGATTGAACACAGGTTTCTAGTATCTTCCATTGAGTGTATCGTGATAACAGAACCTTGTGTAAGTCGGTGCTTGGGAGTCATCAGATAGCAGATGCTAGAATTCTCTGTTTTTCTGCTTGGAAATAGGCAGCAATAAGATTGACACCTTATACAAGTATAAATATACCTTTTCCACACTTACATCTATACATTTATGCGACATTATCAATTAGCCGTTATACGAGAGAACCAATTCTTCGTGTAATCAGGAATTTTCAGTCCAACATAGCCATCGTAAGCTCTTACCTTTACAACTCCATGATGGGATTTTGGAGGAGATAGGTCACTTGGCCTGGCTCTTTGGCTAAAATTGCAATGTGAATGGGAGTTGTGAAATTGGTTTCAGACATTGAAATTTGTGTGGCGCCAAAGCCGCCCAGTCGGCCTTTTTGATGTTTACTCTTGCAGATAAGCAGGGACCAGTGTCAAGTTGATAGGGAAGCGATGCTTCAAACGAAAATGCTCCATGATCTGGGCTGATTTTCTCACTATAGTGCCAGTTTTGCCAGTGTATCTTCTACAATCTTGTCCGTATACAGGAATATAGCAAAATTAATATGCAGGGACCACATAGCTACCGTATCAGCGTTATTAGGATCGACGGTAGGCGCTCAGTCTTACTGAATGGCATAGGAAGGAGTGGTTTGGAATGGAAATATTATTTTGCAACATTCTGTTGTATTGATAGGCTGTATTGTGGTTGAGCATCATGTAAATATAAGTCTAGTCTACCTCAAGGTATAGAATTTTCAATAAAAAGTCACTTATATCATTAGGTTCTAATCATTGTCTTCGTTCTTCTCAATTATCTTCAACTTCTCTATTATTATTATATTCTGCTCATAACCTAGTTAAAACACATCCAGCAGCAAAGACTACATCTATGAAACACGGATTCCTGTTTTTTGGACCATGAAAAGTCCCTCCGAGAATTCTTTTAACTTCAGGATCAATAAGGACAATTTTCCTGTGGCCTTCTCATAAATGACAGAGCTCAGAGGAAGGTAAATTAGGACATATTACCATAGAAATTCACCAAGGATATTGAAGGTTCAGATAACCCAATAAAAAAATGGTTGAATGTTATTTATATTTGGCTGAAACAGTCTTTGCAATATTATCTACATCTCTCTCATAATAGTAGACTTTTCGTTATGTACATGAAATATAAATAATTCTCAAGGACTGTGGTTACTTCAAAAACTAGCATGTCCGGGTCGAGTAAAAGATTGGTCCTTACTGATACATCATAAGTAGGATTTGTTGATGATCAGCATGAAAGCTAGCGCGAAGCTAGAATCTTGGCAACTGTATATAGAGTTCCTGTGTAGATTCCCAACAAATAATATACTGATCTTTACACTTTGATAGTTTATGAGACCAATCTGTCTCTAAAATTTTTCCGGATAAACTTCTTTCTAAGTTCGCCATCACATATTACTGACGAATACGATTGCAAAGAAAATCTCGAAGAATGGTTTTAGCCATCAACACGACCATCAAATCGAGTTGAATTTTGTTTTACAACATGTCATCAGCCCCATCAAGCAGTCTTATCCTACCAGGCTCGCAGAAGCTTAAGGGGGAAGAAAATTATGCCCAGTGGGTTAGGGCAATCGAGTCTATTGCAGATCAGTTCGATCTGCATAAATATTATCTTCCAGATGCCCCAGCAGGTCCTACAAGTGTTAATGAATTTATAGTCAAGATCGCAGATACTGAAGGGCAGGCTAAGTTGAAAGTTTGGGAAGAATGGGTTGCCCAGGAGGCAAAGATGAGGCAAGCAATTGAGTTCAACCTCCATCCAGGTCCAATGTCTATCATTGCCACAGAGAGAACCGCCAAAGATATGTGGGCAAAACTTAAGTCCCAATTGTCATGAGCAGCGTGTAGACAGCTGACAAGAGCAAGAACAAGATCCATAATGTCAGGTTTTGGATTCTGTCCTACATAATACACGAGATAGATGCATTACCACTTGGCTAAAATACCAGACCAGAAATCATAGAATACTATGCTCTGGCTATCTCCATATATACATTATACAACAGAGGCATTCCTGACACCAATATGAGGGATCAGGCACAGTACTCGAATACTCTGCAATCCAGGATTACGTTCGACAACCTATAACCGATTTCCCTAATCTCGAAACATACATTAACCATTTTCAAAAGTCTTGTGAAAGACTTGTGAATCTTGATCTTACAGATGTATAAAAATGGCATCCAACTATGTTTGTCATGGGAGTAAAAGATCAGTTTCCAATCTGGGCAGAAAGACAACGGTCAAATATAAGAGCAAATTCCGAAATCAGTCTTTCCTCCCTAATAGCTGATCTTATTGATGAAGCGAGGGAAAGCCAAACCAAGACAAATTCGGAAGTTGCAATGATTAGCTCAACAAATGGAAAAGGAAAGGGTAAGGGTAATGGAAATTTTCCCAGTAGCAGTAGAAGTAGAGGCAATCTACATCACTGCAAATGTTGTGGCAATCCACAAGCTCGCCATACTACCGAAAAATGTTTTGAAGACCCAAGAAATAGGGATTCAAGAGCGTCTTGGGAGAGGAGAAACAAGAAAAAATGGGTAGATTTCAAGAAAAGAAAAACTCTTGAAAACAACAAGAAGGGAAATACCGAACATCATAGAGGTGGAGATAGTGATGACGACCAGCCATCAAGCTTCGCTGGAATAGCGGCATCTTCCTTAAGCACTAACTCATATATTCTACCTGTTTCACTCCAGTCGTCTTTCGTATCATCTACTGACTCTTTACGTTGGATTGTTGATACTGGAGCTGACCGTCATATTTGTAAGGATATAGAGCTATTAGACTCATTGTTACATCTGGACTCGCTCCCTAAGATTGGTACTGCAAACGGACCTACACGACCACTCAGCTCGGGAACAGTCACCCTAAATTGCAAACTTAGTTCAGGTAAGACTCGAAAAGTTTATCTAACTGATGTTTCATACTTACCCAGTTGCCCATTGAACCTTTTCAGTGGTTGCAAACTGTATCATCAAGGGGCATATATCGGGAATCAGGGATCAGTTTTTGACTCAAATAACCTTGAAATTGCTACTGTTGATAGTAATCTTCTTATTAACAAAGAGCCGAGACAGTTTGTTTTCCCAGCTGCTTTACATCAGGCTAGGCCAACCCTAACACTTTGGCACCTCCGTCTTGGCCACCTCGGACTAAAAAATGTCAAAATTACTGAAAAAATTACCCAAGGCATTAAATATAACGTTGATATCAAGATAGATCCTAACAGTGATGATAAAACTGTTCCATGTGAGCCATGTGAGCTGTCTCGACCTTTAAGACATGTTCGGAAAAACATAACACCTCGCAATCTCTCTCCTTTCGACCAAATATCTGTTGACGTGGTTATGATCAAACCAGGTGGACGAATACTCTCTGATGAGTCGTGGTCAAAGATAAACTACGCAACAATCTTCACCGAGAGTGCTACTCGTTACAGATGGGGAATATTTCATAAAGAAAAAAGGGGTGCTGTTGAATCAGTTCAGCAATTTGAGGCGCTCTCTCGCACACAATACAACTGCACTATCAAGCGTTGGCGGCTAGATGGAGGGAAAGAGTATTCGCCAAAGCAAATGGGAATCATGGCGAAATCATTAGGCCAGATTGTTGAACTCACGACGCCATACAATCCCGAACAGGATGGACAAAGTGAACGCTCTATCGGAATTTGGGCACACGAACTCGCGCTGTTATTTCAGGTCAAGAAATTCCCCAATTTCTTTGGCCAGAAATCATGAGAACGCAGATTTATATTATAAATCGTTTTGCCACATCTGTTCTCCAAAACAAAACACCATTTCAAGCCTTAAATCGACTAACATTAGGCGTCAGGTTCGGTGTCTGCACGTGACTGAGAGCTTATGACTAAGTGTGGATGATTGAAGGTTGATGACTAAAAGTGGTTTAAGAACTTGTTACTAGTAGTGGGTGGATAAAGGTGTGTAAATAGCGGTGTTTAGCTAATCGCAGGTGAGTAAAGGTGTGAAATAGAGGTGCGAATTGTAAGTTAAAGATGAGTGGTTGAAGGCTGGCAAGGCATTAATTGGTAACTAAAGGCTACTAGACAAAAGACAAAGAACTAAACGTGTCCCTTAAAGAGTGACGGGAAGCTGTATTATATACATAAAACTTGTAAAAAAGGAAACAATGGCGCTAACAGAGTTTTCAATCAGTGTACTCTAGTCACGTAGCACTTGAATCTTTACATTAACTAATGACGAAATTCCAGATCTCTCACACTTGCGTGTCTTAGGCTGTAAAGTTTATGTGCAAATTCCTATAGAAAGACAAGTTTTATCTCGCAAGTTGGATGCACGAGCAGAAATTGGTATTCTGGTAGATTATGAAGGCTCCCATATATTTCGAGTATATGTTCCTTCCCGAAAAATTGTCATACGTTCTTCAAACATTCGGTTTGATGAGGACGGTTAGATTACATCACCTCCAAATGAATTGCCTTCTGATCTAGGAGAGCCAGAATTTTCCGAAAATAGGGGGGAATCTGAGAATGAGGAGATTTTCGAAAAATCCGATGAAACTCCTTGCTTTGAATCGCCGTCTCCATTCGAAGAATTAGCTCATGGTTACAGAAATTTAGACGAAGAGAACATCATCGAAGAAAACTTAACTGAAGAGGTAAGTTGGCCCTCTAGAAGCAAGAAGATTTATGAACGTACTTCTCGAGTCATGCGATCAGGAAACTCGATTATAGCAACTCCACCATCTCCTGATGAAAATATAGCTTTCGCCTCATTTCTGGCAGCTACCTCATCAACCAGGGATCCTAAAAGTGTATCCGAAGCACTAAATGGGCCAGATAGCTCTGAGTGGCGACGGGCTTTTAAAAAGGAATACGATTCTCTCAGGAAAAAAAAAACTTGGACTTATTTAGAAAGAAACGAAGTACCGAAGGGTAAGAAAGTGCTTTCTGGCAAGGTAGTGATGAAGACTAAGAGAGATAAAGAGGGAGAAATACTGAAAAGAAAGGTTCACTGGGTTGTTGGGGGATTTGAACAGCTGTATGGAAGGGACTACACCCAAACCTATGCTGGAATTTGTCGCAGCGCTTCATGGAAAATTGCAATCGCCATGGCCGCTATATTTGACCTTGAAATCGATCAAATGGACGCCGTGACAGCATTTCTGAACAGCAGCACTGATGACAATATATATGTCGAACTACCGCCTATGTGAAATGTTCCCGACCTCAAGGAACTAGATGATCCTGTATGCAAGCTCTTGAAAGCTTTATATGGATTAAAGCAAGCCCCACGTATTTGGCAAAATCACCTCCGATTGAAGCTATCTGAAGTTGGCCTCACACCTCTTAAATATGATAATTGTATTTATCGACAGAAAAGCACGGGAATTCTAGTTGTGACATACGTCAATGATTTTCTCATCATTGGGAAAGATCGCTCCAAAATCGATGAGCTGAAGCATATATCATGCAAGAAATGTGATCTTGATAATCTCGGAATCGCAAACTACTTTCTTGGCGTTCGAATAGTTAGGGATCGCAAATTAAGGCGGATATATCTCTGTCAAGATGCTTACATAAAGCAGATCCTTGAGCGTTACAGTTTGGAAAATAGTGGCGCAGTTGACTGTATTAAGTTATGGTAAAATGCTAGGCATAGGCAGTGGAAAAAGATGTTATGGGAACCGTTGTTCTGTTTCTTTTGACAAAACTAAATAGTTTATATACATGAGCCTCTTTTCCGTGAATAAACTAGTTATAGCCAACTTAACCTCATCCTGATTGCTATTGTTAGATGTTTCCACCTGTGAGCCAGCTTGACATCAATCATAAACAATGCTAATAATAATATTGGTCAAGTTATTCCTCCCAGTGTCGTGGCAAACAAACCGAACATGTAAATATTGATGGCTATTTACGGCGAAACAAGTGACCTACTTGTGGCCTGTGCAGAATATCCTTGTCGGTGGCGTTAGATCAACAAACAAGTCTTCAGCCAGAAACCACCATATCCACAACTACACAAATAGAAATTAGACCTGAAACGTGACAGACTGTCCATCCGCTTCAGGTAATGATATCCATATGGTGAAATTTAAGGGGATAGCTACCACCTCCGAAATTTCTGAGTACCAATCAAAGATCGGCTCTCTTTTATATCTTGCTGTGCATACTCCACCTGATATTGCGTATGAGTGTTCGACACTCTCCCGGTTTTTGACTAATCCATCTCCCCAACACATAAAAGCTGCTAATCGCGTTTTCCACTACCTTACTGGCACGATCAATCTTTGTATTGTGTATGATGGTATGCTAGGAGTAAGTCAGAGCAAGTTACATTCTTTTACCGACTCTGACTGGGGAGGCTGTCGCAATACGAGAGTAAGTTCAGGTGGTAGCATATTCTTCTTAGCTGGTGGAATTATCTCCGCATCGACAAAACGTCCGAGCAGTGTCTCACTGTCTTCGACCAAAGCAGAGTATTACGCATTAGGAGCGTGTATTCAAGAATTACTCTGGATCCAGCACATCATGGGACAGATGCAGTATCAGGGAAATGATATAATTAAAACTCGAGTATATACCGATAACCAAAGCTCTATAGCGCTCTCTGAAAATCCCGAGTTGCATCAACGCACCAAGCATATTGACATCAAACATCATTTTATTCCAAGTCATGTAGCGAATGGTTCCGTCGATATCAAATACATTTCAACTAAAGAGATGGCCGCAGATGGCCTGAATAAACCTCTCTCTGCAGCTTCACACAAGGAATTCGTGAAGATGCTTCACATGGAAGAATTTGATAGTCAGATATAAATTATTGAAATCAAAGTTAAAATTAGAAGTTAGGGCTCACGAATACTCATTGGCAACTTTCTCGCTGAAGGGGTGTGTTGATGATCAGCATGAAAGCTAGCGCGAAGCTAGAATCTTGGCAATTGTATATAGAGTTCCTGTGTAGATTCCCAACAAATAATATACTGAACTTTACACTTTGATAGGATTTATATCTGTGTGAGCTATGACCCTAGACTAGATAATTGAGTCGTGTGACAAAATACCGTGATAAGATGGACGAAAGAGCGTAGAGTAGCCAGCCAAAGCAGACTTCTAATTTATAAATTAGTATTTGTATTTGTATTTGTATTTGTATTTGTATTTGTATTTGTATTTGTATTTGTATTTGTATTTGTATTTGTATTTGTATTTGTATTTGTATTTGTATTTGTATTTGTATTTGTATTTGTATTTGTATTTGTATTTGTATTTGTATTTGTATTTGTATTTGTATTTGTATTTGTATTTGTATTTGTATTTGTATTTGTATTTGTATTTGTATTTGTATTTGTATTTGTATTTGTATTTGTATTTGTATTTGTATTTGTATTTGTATTTGTATTTGCCTGGCATGGAACTCTTGTGGTCCATGCAGGAACAATCAACTATAATATGGACATAGGATGAAACTTTTCGGTGAATCCCCCCTAATCTTCCTGGTAGAATTCTGTCGTTTCAAGCTTACTTTCAGTAAGTACTCTCACACTGTTGTGTGCAGTATGGATACATTTTCGTCAACGAGCCTCCGCTTCCGTATCTTTTCCTCACTCTTCTGTATTAGCCCCTCTACTTTCCCAGCAAATACAAATTGTTCGAAACCATCTCAGATCTAAACTCAACAGCGTAATTCTTTCTATGACTTCTGGGTCTTTCATCATCGATTCATATGACCGGCTCGTGGCTTTCCTCCACGGCTCGGCCCTACCCTTAGCTCTCGGTGGAGAGGCCTTTACCGCATGCTTGACGTTTTCCGATGGGTTTCTACATGAGCATCTGGGTGTTTCAACCCCGGGAACTTTTCTTCGATACAGATAAGAGTTGAGCCCGATGTGCTCGCTTCTTATCTCCATTGCAATGGTACTTTAGGCCCTTTTGAGGTTCCGGTGTAAGTCTGACGTTGTCTCCCTGAGACACATTTTTTGTTTGCTAGAATTCTTGACTGTGAAGGAGTTGGCAGCTCTCCAAACTTCAGAGTCAGCTGTTCCTGTGTCTTGGGTGCTATTCCTGTTCACTTCCGGTCAAGAGTTCTTCCACTTTTGAAACGCGGCGATCTTTCCAAGCTCTTTCCGTGTTGCGTCAAGACTTGAAAGGAAGACTAAATTGCCGTCTTCGAGGGGAGATATGCGAGCGACCGTTCGAAAGGAGTGAATAAAGGATGAGTTTAAGATGGTGGATGGGATAAGGTAGGTATGGATGTAGATAAAACAAGTAAAGGTAAAGTTAACGTTTTGAAGAGCTGTAGATGAGACGGATAGAGGAGATAATGAATAAAACCACTATTTGATAGATATATATAAAGAATAAAAATTGCAAAGCTGAAGGTGCATAATGTCCTTCTCGTCTTCTTATATATGAAAGTGCGCCGACTCTTCTGACAAATAAACAATAACAGGCCATTAATAATCACAAGATATTTTGGATAAACTAATCTCCATTCCCATAAGCCGATACTCCCGAGAGCCAATCCAATGTTTCCTGATCTATCAGGCTCGACATAACTTCATTGAAATCATAACATTCTATCCCTTGATGGACACTTCTCTGCAGCAGATCCTAGACCACTCCTTTCTATCCCTTTCTTTGGGTAGAGATCCTTGACTGATTTTTCCTCTCGCTTATTGCCTGATCATCCAGCAGGTTTTTTGCGATCTCTCGAACCGGTGAGTTGCAAGTGAGCCCGGCGTGCTGCACCCTTCTAACTTCTAAATAGACCTCCATGGGTAGGATGGAGGTCTCATGTTCCAACACCCTTGTGCTGGTGGACTTGTGAGCTCCTGTAATACTGAGTAAGCATTTTTTCGGTGTAGACTTCAGAGGTTTGAATATCCTCTCGAGGATGTTCCCCGTTCTCCCGTACTTGGCCTGAATAGGGGATCCGTACGTAAGGGATAGTCTAGCTATTATAATGTAAAGTATCTTTGCTTTGTGGAAGGTTGCCCCCACGTCGACTGCGTTAGTCTACTTATCGACTGCATCTGTCAGGAATGCCCCTGTTGTATAATTTATATATGGAGATAGCCGGAACATGGCGTTCTATGATTCTGGTCTGGTCTTTCAGCCAAGTGGTAATGCATTTATCTCGTGTATTTTGTAGGATAGCATCCATAGCCTGGAATCACGGGTCTTATCTTGTCTTGTTCTTTTCCGCTGTCTACATGCCACTCTTGACGGCATCTGAGTTATCGCTTTTTGTTCGACCTTCTTTATACGAGCTCCCCAGTTGAGTTAGGGGTCGAAGTGAATTCCAAGGATTCGGAGAGAGGGTTGAGGCACAGTGAGATGGCCCTGTCTCTTTACAGTGGCCTCGAGATTGTGCCTTTACCTTACTCTGGAGAAGTCCATGAGCTGGTACTTCTCTGGCGCAAATTTTACTCCATATTTGCTTGTTCATTGCTTACAAGTCTGGTGCTACTGCTCTAGAGTCCTACAATTTTCCTCCGTTGAGTCTGACCAGGCCAGTATGCTGTTATCATCGACGAATCCAACTGCTGTAGAGTTTGCTGTCTGAATTTCCGGAAGAAGTGTGCTCAAAAAAAAGAGGAATGGGATCGGGGAGAGAGATGAGCCTTGAAGCATACCAGTTTGGGTGGAGATTTGATCGCTTTTGAATGACCAGATAGCAACTGAGGTAATTTTGTCTCTCATGGACTCTATAAAGTTTATGGTCCATATACTTATATATATGGTTCTTGAGTAAAGGTAGTATTAAAATTTTGAGAAAGGGAAACATCAGAGTGGTTGATCAATGTCTTTATTCTCGGGAGCATTTTGTTGGCAGATTCTCGGGCTCACTGTCATAGGAGTGCATTTCAAGATTCACATTCTTGCTTTTTCGGGGCATTATGCCTGGAAGAATTGCAGTTGTGACATTTTGTTGCCTGATGTTTACAGTTGTTTGGAGACATACAAGTTCACCAGCTATGCTCTAATGTTATGTGTTTGCCTGAGCAGATTGCAATTTTTGGTGTTTATTAGTAGATAAGGTGATAATGCCTATATTTCAGTCTTCGCATGCATAAATTGTTCTGCGTTCTTGATTGAAACTTGACTACTCTCAATAGAAGCCGCCCGACCAGTACTCCCGATCTAATGACCTCCAACTTTTCAGCTTCAGAACCGACAGTGAGGACTAGGGAGCTATGTGCAGTCTTGGGAAGGCATGTAAGCCATCTTAGTTTGCCTTGGACATTGATAATTGGGTTTAATGATGTGATCTCTTCTGCCATGTCAGAAAGAGGAAGAGGTGAAGGTACTCCATGGATGACAACAACCGAATACATCTCAACTTTCTGTGCCTTACTAATAGGCCAGTCAGCGAAAACTTTGTTACAATTGAATTGTGGTTCCAGAAGCTCTTCTGGGGTGGATTCCAAACAAGTTAGGACAGTATTGTTCCTTTGGGAGGAGTGAGTTCTGGAAATTGCAATCTTGCAAACTGCTTTTTTAACCTTGTGTCGAACTTGGTTAGGCTGATATACTGATACCAGAATTCCCTTGTTTAAGACTAATGTGATTACATTCTTACTGTGGTCTACAGAAGAATGGGGTACGGGAGTACCCATATCCTTTGGTGAGCAAAAGTCAATAGTAGCGTATGCAGCATCGGGAGCTTCGCATAAAGCCTGGAGGTAGATGCGGTTTGGTTGCTGACGAGTGAGCACCTTGGGTGTTGGAGATTAAGCTATGGGCAATAAATTCCTCATTGTACGACTTCATAATGTCTGGAATAGGGTGCGATTGTAGATAGGTTATTGGGGCCCTTGGTAGAATAAGATCCGGATGAGCTTCAGGATACTACATCACTTTAACTTCTAGAGTGTTCATGTCACAGGGTCGCACGTGTCTTATTGGTTTGTCTGGTTGAGTGACAATCACAGGCGGCTGGGTTTTTTTGATTGACGAGATTACACCTTACAAAATAGAATAGCGCTGCTCGGTGTATCTTCGAATGATATTTAGAAAGTCTGAGAGATATGTTTTAATCACTTCATTGGATGTTGAGCAGTAGGCTCCAACCATATGGCCTGTAGGAGAGTGCAGTACATCCTTTACAGAAATGCACTTAGCCTTGCGGCCAGATTCTAGAGAGGCATTCTGCGTCGCACCGGCAGTAGTATAAGTGACAGTGGTTGTCCTAGATTTAATTTTGGGTGTGAAGAATTAGCTAGTGTTACGAGAGCAGGTAAGAGAACTTGAAGTGTCTTGTTGTGAAGAAGACGAATGCAATTGCCCTTTTTTGTATGCCCCATTAAGGATTTAGATTGGATGATCTTATGTGGAGGTTTCAACTGGTCGCTGTTGGATTCGGGCTTCTTTTTTTGGATGTCGATAAGGTTTGTAATGACATGGTTTCTCTTTCAGACAACTCAGGAGTGAAGTCTGTTGTTGTGAATGAGTCACTGTATAAGTTGAAGGTATAAGAAATCCTGTTAACATTATAATTTGGGGTTATTAGAGGAGTGAGCTTACAAAAATTCTTTTTACCTCAGGTGGAAGTTTCGAGCCTTATTTTTTTGAATCATTTTTGCGTATGCAGCCTGAGGCTATGACGTGAATGATTACGGGAGACAAGTATATTTCGCAGTGTGACTCAGTGTAACATTTGGAACACTCATATTCAGATTTCATTTGCAGATACCACTATGAGAATAATGCCTTGCGATGTGTACCCTCTTCCGTGTTTAGCCACCACAGGGAACAGCGAGAAAAACCCATGCTTTTCTGGATATGCTTTCGTTATTCCACGAATACAATATCATTGCAAGAGAAGTGGTGTAAGGGTCTTGCTGCATTCGAACCAGCTTTCTGCTGTCTCATGTTGGAAATGTGTCCAAGCTACTCAGACTCTACGTGGGAGAAGGGCCCTGACAGTGTACCACTGCACCATCCGAGCCTATATCCAGATCTGTAATTTGGTAACTTTACGAAGGGGTGAGTTATCGTGGATATCTGTGTAGGTACGATGTAGAGGCGAATTCTAGGTTAGAGAATGTTTTTGGGCTCATTCTCCATTATTAGTTACAAATTTACTACTGAATACTACTTTACAGCCATTAATAGAAAAAGGGGCCAACATCTTGAATTTACGGTCCGCTTTTACCTTTAGTCCCTCGACAGAGTTCAAGTGCCGCGGACATCTACAATCCACAATTCCCCTCCTTGAGTTGAAACGATCCTAATCACGTTGTTTAAGGCATCTGACGAAGCTTAGGCGCGCAGAATCTAATGCTGAACCCAAAAACTCCAAAAATTCAGATGTTGCAGTGTAAACGAAAGAAATGGGCTATATAATATTTCGGTCAATATATGACTTCCAAACTAGGCATCTAATGGAGTTACGGAGGTACAGCCCATAAGTATTATTCCATGTCGACCAGGGGGGGCTTGGCCACCACAACGCTTTCCTTAATTAGGCAACATCGCGAGAATGCACCTCGCACCCATCCCTACTGTATTTTGTATGTATTCCGATGACAACAACATCAACGCAATGGATTGTTTACTAAGTATTAGTTATTATAAGAATATGAATTATTTTGCATTTCGTATTATGAGTTGGGAATCATTGAACCAATGCGTTGATCATTAGAACTCATACAAAACACAGTAGGAATGGGTGCGAGGTGCATTCTCGCGATGTTGCCTAATTAAGGAAAGCGTTGTGGTGGCCAAGCCCCCCCTGGTCGACATGGAATAATACTTATCGGCTGTACCTCCGTATACCTCACATAACTAATTTTTTCAGTCATGCAAGGCCAAAGGAGTGTCGGATTGTGGAGTGTTACACCGTCCGGACCATTCTCCCACGTATAGTCTGGGTCGCTAAGGTACATGCCCCACTTGAGACAAGAGAAAGCTGGTTTGAATCCGGCAAGACCCTTTCCACTATTTCTCGCCTGGTCATGGATGTGACGACGACGAAGGCACGCTGGATAGTCGTGAGTAGCTGAGATGCGTTCCTGCGGCAGACAGTAACGGCGAAGGGTTGAAGGGGCTGTAAGGCGCCTGACTTCGAATAATGTCTTCATATGATATTCGGGTGTGAGTACCCCTCATATCAATTAGAGTCATCGCTCCTTGTGCCGTACCACTGTCATTCGTGTCAGAGCCTCAAGGCTGCATACACAAGAATGATTTAAAAAAATAAAACAGTCCAAAGGAAGCATCGGTTACCATAGACAAGAATGCCTTTCACCTCTAGAATTCTGACCTTATACATGGTGTCAACGGGCAGTTTTGATGGAGGACAAGGTCAGGCATCTGACATCTCTACCCGACCTTCGATCTGTCCTACGGGGAGAACGAGGGCAGAGGTTAAGATGAGGCTAAGGGAGGTGATGGCTCCCGTAGGTTTACACAATTATGCGGCGCCTGGCTAGCAAGCATCTCCGAATGCTTCAGAAGGTCAGCCATGTCGTCGAGTCAATTCCCGATGTCGGTATCAGGGGAAGTCCGCACCCAGTGTTTTTTTTGCGAGTTTTTCCCTGCAAACATTCACCCGCAAATAGTCTTCATTTGGTTCGCTGGAGGAGAGATATTGTAGGGCTAATGGTTCCTCTAAGTGTATGATTGAATGGACTTGTGAGACGTTTTGCTGTTGAATAAGAGATGTCAAGGGGGCAGAAGGTGTCCGCTAGCAGAGGCTATGGGTACTCTTGGCTTGTAGGCAGAAAGGTCCTATAATTCCTAGATATATTCCTAGGCTAAGAAAGGGCAATCATTCGCGAAAAATTGTCTTGTTTCTAATCAATTAGCAACAACAATGTCAACTGAATATACGGGTACTAACGTTGTCTTTACTATGAGGTAGAGCTTTGGAGTTCCGAATGGAAGGAGAATCCAGCAGTCATTCGGCGTACGTGCATTGTTGGATTTTGACAAACACGTGCATATCACGGGCATGACGAAAGGCTTTTTTTGACCATACAGTCGTCCCTCTCTAACTCGATAGTGGGTCCTGGTATAAGTGTTGAAAATATTCATTGTAGCTTGGACTTTTATATTTGCAACACTTACCCTTACAGGTCATTTTGCGTGTAGGGGTAAGTATTGCAAATGTAAATGGTTGAATTTCAATGAATATTTTCAACACTTATACCGGGACCCACTTTCGAGTTAGAGAGGGACGACTGTACATGTTTTCAAAACTACGAGGATATATATATATATATATATTTATTTTTGATTTAGTAAGCCTGATTTGGCGCCCTGTGGATCCGTGCAGGCATTTTTGAAAGATACGTACCCGGGCTCAGGTTTAAGTGAACGCTGGTTAGATGATAAGTTATGTGCACTGTGTATGCATATTTACACAATCAGACTAAACAGAACGTACTATCTAGCCTGCGTTCACTTAATCCTGAGTCCCTGTATTTACAAAGTATCAGGGGAAAATGTCTAACTTACATGTAGTATTGTAGCCCTAAAGATTGTCACAAGTGGGCGTTCATTCGGGTAGATTGAGCTTGTAGTGACATAAGAAAGTAGCGCTTATTACAGTAGAACCCCTCTTAGCTAATAGTGGGTCCCGATATAAATGTTGAAAAGATTCATTGTAACTTGGACATTTATATTTGCAACACTTACCCTTACAGATCTTTTGCGTACATGGGTAAGTATTGCAAATATAAACGGTAAAATTTCAATGAATCTCTTCAGTAATTATACCGGGACCCACTATTAGCTAAGAGGGGTTCTACTGTAGTGACAATCTTCATCGCTGCAGCTTGAACAATTTTCCCCTGATAC
This sequence comes from Podosphaera xanthii, assembly GCA_028751805.1. NCBI lineage: Eukaryota > Fungi > Ascomycota > Leotiomycetes > Helotiales > Erysiphaceae > Podosphaera > Podosphaera xanthii. The sequence continues at coordinate 725,151 of JAPWIX010000019.1, forward strand.
CCTGTACAGTAGCACCTGTTAAAATCCATAGGGGTCCTGGGTTTAATGATTGTTCAGATGAACTGAATTATTGGTACTTACATTTGCAACACGTATTCCTCAATGCCATTTTGCATGCATGGGGTTTGACAGGCTCTGCTGTATCGTGAGAATGACTCATTTTAACAGTTGGAACACCCGTGCTCAGATTGCAAATGTAAATACAACTACCAGGCTACTTTTTACGGCGGATAACTTCTTCCGTGAAGACCCACCACAGGCAACATCGTGAGATCCCTGTGGGTATCTGAGCATGCTTTTGTGGTCCATCGAATACGACATTGCCGTGACAGAATGCGGTGGGAGGGTCTTGCTGGATTCGAATCAGCTATCTCCTGTCTCACGTGGCGCATGTGTCTAAGCTAGCCAGACGCGACTTGGGAGAAGGGCGCGGACGGTGCACTATTGCACGATCCAGCCCTGAGGAGATCTGGGAGAACTATTGTAGTAAAGGTACGGGCAAGTGCTGATTAAGAATAAATAATATTCGCATAAATGCGTTCGACTTGCCAAGAGGGTAGGCTGAAAATGAAAATTCGCTGATTGTCGTATGAAGCGCACTCCCCCGTACACGATGATATGGGAAATCGAAGGTCCCTGTAGTCCCCTTCGGTTAATATCTTAGTTCCTAGTGTCATACGAATTTTCATGGGAGTATGGATGAAAATAATTACATAAGGGGACTACACGGACCTTCCATTTCCCATATCATAGTGTACTTTACTACCTACGGTACATATACATATGCTAGTGACTGTAACCCAGGGCTGAAGTCAAGACAGAACCCCGAAAGACCTGTAAATGTGCTCCAAATCATCTGAGAAAGATACAAAGTAATCTCAGAGGGCATGGTTTGGGTCCCAATATTTTATGCAGTGACATATAGGAAGGGTAACTGAATAAAACTGTTAGATAGGCGACGGCGTACCGCATCCAAATTTATAATATCAAGGTAGAAAGCATATGAAATATATGTAGATCATTCACGTATCATCGTCAAGCAGCAATGCCCATTTGCTTACGATGGACCGATACACTTCGACATGATCTTGACTACTCGACCTGTGCCTAAGATAGATATGCTTGATTAGATGAAATACTTTGATCATGAGATTACTGTGTAGAACTTTACTATTCTCCCAGTGCTGTCTGTAACGTTGGGGGGTCACGATCAAATTTGCCGATAATTTGACTCAAAACCCGGGAAATTTATTTAATAATACATTAACGTGCCTACGTGACAGGAGAAATTATCTCGTCATGTAAACCTCGCTTCATCTTAAACCTGTTTGATGACCAGATCTTGGCTCTTTCTAACTGAATCTTTCCATAATACCAAACTTAAATATGAACGCCATCATACATCATGTATCACCCAAACTTTTTGGCTATATCAGAATTTCAACATCCAGCAGTACCTGCCTGATAGACCCAGATCCACATTTTTTAGAAAGCGAAAATTCATGACCATTTTGAACAAACATCCTTCATAAATTCAAAGTTGGTTTGCCATATGCATGAGTCGTAATCGAAACGCCATTTACCAAGTCATTGTTTTCCAAAGAGTCCACAAATTCGTACTCCAGACCAGTTTTTTATATCCTTGTTCCGGACAGCTGCTTTTGACCATGAAAACCCCTTTAACTCCGAGGAAGCGTGAGTCTGGGCCGGCCCTCCCTCAAACTATGCAATTAACCAATTATCATTTTGTTTTTAAAACTGACCCAATGTATCTTCACAACCTATGTCCATCCCCATTCCCACAATACTGTGTGCATTACTAGGATTCATGATGACCAGTTGTGTGATCATCCAGTAATTTAATGCATTTTTTAGAAAATCCTGATTAGAAAACTCATCTGGCGACAAGCTCGCATGAATGCAAACCCATATTGAATGCCAACGTGTCAGGGCGGATCTTATAATAGAAATATTAGAGTCAGACACGGTATCCGATGACGCTTGCGAGCTAGAGGAATCCGACGAAGGGGGTCGAAATGGAAGATTGAACATAGTTGTTTGCGTGTGCGCATACACAAAGAGTACTACCCCGTTAGTTTTTATTCTGAAAAGCTGACTTGGACCACATACAATGGATCAAGGTTAGCATATCTATTGATTTTAATCCTAGTGGATTGCTGTCTGAATTGTCTGACTCCTTGAGAAATAAACTTTGCAGAGCTTCAAAAGCGGTCGGTCTTCCGCACTGCATAAAGCCGGGTTCAGAGAATGGCTGATGAGAAAAGAAAAATCGTTCATCGCACATAAGGTCAAATTCCATCTCAGAAACGGTCAGTCGACAGGGAAAGTGTGAAAAAAACGAGAGAGCACAATCAAAAAGGCAGATAATGTTAATTAATCGGATCTGGCATTCTTTTTCAATCCAAAGAGGCTCAGATAAAAAGTCTTCTTGCTCATGGCGAGCTTGGTGAAGTCGCAGACGACGGGCAATCTAAAATAAGAAGAATATTCAAATGAAGGCTTTGGGGTCATACCTTAACGACAATACCAAAACGACTATCAATAGCACGTTTTTTTGAAATCGAATTACCTGTCCTGAATTGTAGTACCACCATAATATAGGCGGCTTGAAGATTTTGAAGAACAAATGGGCTTTCTACAATATTTCCTGTACGTATCATTTGTCTGATTTCTTGTTCGTCCGTTAGATCATCCAGAGAAAAGATGTAATATTCGACCAGATCGAGAATCGTCCTTGCTGCATTGACCTCTGCATCATCCTTAGAATAAAGAGCTCCCATAACGCTAACGACAATCAGTAGTGGAATTGGAGCCGTTTCAATGCAAAAAGATGGAGTGTAAATAATTGGACAATTTGGATGCCAAAGCTGAAAGGCATTCTCAACAAATCTCGCAATCTTGGAAGGTGTGAAAAGATACTCTAAGTGTGCACCTATTTCATGAGGGCTGAGGCTTAACATTAGTGCTTTCTCTAAGATGCAGTGAATAATCGCCGAAGATTGAGCACTCGGTGGTTCCCATTCTGACAAAGCCATGTTGCTTATCGGCGAAGCTTCATTAGGAAAGCCTGCGAATGGACTGCTCATTGAACCAAATAGGCGATCATTTTCTGGCATTGTCCAACTTATTAGATCGTTATCAAGCGGCATACTTCCATTGCTGTTAAATTGATTTATTAAAACAGCAGGTTGCTGATTCCTGTAGCCGATGATGTTTCGACGCTCCGCAGTAGCAGGAAATCGGAAGCAGTCTATAAAGCTAGCAGATCCCCCATTTAGAAGAAAATCTATTGATCCTCGTTTGGATGGTGCTTCATGAATATTTGTATCTTTAGAATTAGTATAAGAATGTACACGTGATTTTACACTCACCGTCAGTTCTCACGTTGATGCCTTTAGATTGTAGCCTGACGAACTTGCATTCAATTTTCTTTTGTCGACAAGTGTTGCACGGATTTTTGCCATCACAACCAAGCTTCATAGCAGTACACTGAAAAGTCAGTTAAGCTTTGCATGGTCAAATCTCACTTACAGAGTCACAGGCATGAGATCGTCTTCCACCCCGAGCTGCCTCTGGTATTGGTCGATTTTGTCGCTGAGGGCAGCTGGGATAATGATCCCGCAAATTGTCACTAAATATTTAGTACGTCTTTAAATAAGTTGATGAGTATATACCTTCTTGTGAAGCCATCTGAACAGAAAATACACGAATAGGGCTTGACTCCCGTGTCTTGCTTCTAGTCAGCTCGAAGTTCCTGTAAAATTGTAAACTCTTACGCCTCAACTGATGTCTTTTTAAATGGTCTGTTCTGGAAAATCTCTTGCCGCAGTGTGAACACTGGAGGAGCTTGAGAGAACCGGTACTTTTTAGGGGGTTGGAAGGCATCTCATAATCGGGGGGGACGGAAATTTGGGGGATATGGGGGGAGGTTAATAACAAAGTTAAGTAGAACAGAGCCCGAAGAAAAATTGGAAGGCAAGCTGAAAAATGCGATGAAAGGTAAGGAGGATTTCCTTTGGAGAATAAGAGCAAAACAGTTAGTGGGTGAAAAGGAGCGCCTTCCCCACGTATCAACGATCTTGCTAGTCTATGATCGCTTCTGGGGCAATGCCGCTTGTCCGATTGCCACCTCCTGTAGTTAGGGGTAAATCAAGTGGGGCAGTCACTGGTCAGATGAATTAAAATATCTGTAAATAGTCCTGAAAGTCAAGGGCTGAGTAGTCGTAGTAGTAGTATTGTGAGCAGGCTCAAGGCAAAAACAAACGTGCAGCAGGATTTGACTGGGAGCATATCGACAAGTTTAATACTAGAGACTGTATAACCAAAGTTTGAGGTAGATGTACTGTAGGTTTAATGTTTCAAAAAATAATCTGAAATCAAACAGTTCAGTTCTGATGTTACTTAGGGGAGTTTAGTCATGCTCCACGCACAGTTTGAGATATTTTGATGAGACAGTCCGGCGACATGCTTCGAAAAGAACTAAGGTGTGGGAAAGTGGACTAGGCCAAGATTTGTGAAATGTATTTCTTGGTCTAGATTAGATATCTTTGCATTAGAGCACAGCATCTTATCATTAGCTATTGCCATCAAAAATCCACAATGCCCGTCATGTAAGCTACAGTTTTACTCCCAAAAGTTTTGACAATCATTGAAGGATCACCCTCTATCCACCGGCAGATCTCTCTGGTGGATAAAACTGAAACACCTAGTCCGGTTCTCTCCGCGCCGCAACTGAAGGTGATCGTTTGTTGCTAGTCCAAAGAAGGAATTGGCCTGTTATCCTGCGCCTAGCGGTGTCTAGGTTAATTTATTGAGCACAGTCGAGGGTAATAGGTTATCGAAAGTGGTAAAGCTGATAGAGAAAATTTAGCTCTAATAGTAATGACTTCTTATCCTTAGATGATCTTTGAAAATAATTTTTGGCCGAATTTTGGTCGGATATCTCAAAGCATTCATGGTCTCTTAGAGCTTTGACTACTCTGAATAAAATCATTATTTTGAACAATAATCTTAACCCGCTTAAGAGATAAAAATATCTTCCACTGGCTTGCTGAAGGAAGCTCAAGTCTTGGAGGTGTAGAGACTCTCGGACAAGAAATTCAAATTTTAATGATCAACTTCGTGATTCAGAATCCTACACGTATCTTTCATTATTTTTCGGCCAGGTCTCTTCGATGCTGGTGGATATACATGAGGCGATCTTCTAGACATACCGTCTGCACCCACTGCTTGTTCCAATAGCACAAAAGACAAAGGGACCCCGTTTTCAATTTGTTCCGAATAAAGTAATCTCAGCGGTAATCCTTAATCTACATTTAGATCTTTCACTAGTCGAAGAGGCCCCAACTTGAGAAGTCATCGACTAGATAGCCTACAGTTATTACCCCGCTACACATCAACGTTAGTGAAATTATTGTGAAATGCGCACGTTCGGAAGGATTGACAGACTGCGAATGTCGCTACCCAATGCTCACTAGCCCATATGCTCTAACCATACACTAAAGGCGTATCAAGCATGTGTTTCGAGGATGATCTGCGGGCATACTCCTAGAGGGGAGTCCGAAAAAATTTACGAGGAAAAGTATGATGAGTAACTCGAGGGAAAATAATGAACCACTTCTCTAAATTTGGTAGAATATCGAAGTAAAACTTAAAAACTTCAATGTTATTTAATAATGTTTGTTGAACAGTATAATGAGACGTGACATGGAATGGGGGCGGTCAAGTCAGAAGCTACGATTAGGAATCGCATTGAGCTAGCGGCGATATGAAACTTCCGAGCCATGGAGAGATGGTTTGACAGAAAATTGGCGGGAAAACAGTTTCAATCAATCATCTGAATTACAACTTATCTAAATAATGCCAATTTAGTGCGATTTATCAAGAAGACCGGCTTAACCTTTAGTCGATGATTCAATCAAATCAAATGCACGTGATCTTACCCCACGTGCACACCTACATCAGGTCTACAATCTTATGACTTCAAATGTTTACTTGAGTATAAATATTACGAGTAAAATCAATTATTTACAAACAAATTCCTCTGAAATCCCCATGTCTGAAACGTCTACACATGACATCGAGTTCACATGCGCTATGTGGCAGTTCACCCGTGAAAAGACTATGTGCAGGATGAATATATCTTCCTTGATCGCTGTCCAATTTTTTTATCAGATTTCTGTATATTGCAACTATGTGAGTCTTCCGTCGGGTCGGATGGTGCAGTGGTACACTGTCCGGGCCGTTCTCCCACGTAGAGTCTGAGTAGCTTGGACACATTCCCCACTTGAGGCAGCAGAAAGCTGGTTCGAATGCAGCAAGACCCTTACTCCACTTCTCTTGCGATGATATTGTTTTCGTCGGATGACGAAAGTATGCTCAGATAATCACAGTTTTTTCTCGCTTTTCCCTGAGGTGGGTATTCACGAAAGAGGGTAAATGTCGGAAGGCGTTATTCTCGTAGTGGTATCTGCAAATGAAATCTGTGTATGAGTGTTCCAAACGTCAAACTGAGTCGCTCTGCGAAATATACATGTCTTCCGTAATCATTTTCGTCACAGCCTCAGGCTGCATACTCAGGAATGTTTTTTTAAAAAAAAAAAGAGTTTTCCGTCGCAAACAAATCGTTAGGCTCCTTAAAAATTTAGCGAAAATAGTTCTTCAAGATGAGTGGTTTGCGTTCGTAATAGAAACTCTAATACTAAAACGTTGAGTTGAATCTTTCACAGTGTAACAATCTCCAGTTATGGGTTTCTCACTGTCCTGCTGTGAACATCGTATTCTCAAGATGATTACTGTATCACGATTCTCTGAGGCAAAAATCTCTCTGAGGATGTATATCACAGTATCTCCAAACTTCATGTGTAAAATGAATATAATCAGTTTTTCCTTATTCTAGTATAGAAGTCAAAGTAACCATAAGGTATATACAAAAATACTGTGAGAGCTGTAGGCGCTAGTGAAGTTCATACACCCCCATCAGTTAATGATAATGACAAAACATAAGGTGTCCCAGACAGCATGAACAATCATCCTTTGTACCTAATCTTCCCAACTAGGCTCGAACGTCTAAATGATCTCGATGTTCCATTGTCTGAGACCTGTCTCGCAGAGTTTCCAATACGTATTCAACCAGCGCTACACCTTTACTCAACTTAAAGTCCTAGCTACACATACCTCCAGTACCCTTCGGAGCAATAGTAACCACTCCACAACTTTTGCTCTTGTCAATTTCATAATCTGGTAGTAAAATTTTTACCATATTCGCATTTTTAAAAACGATAACAGCATCATCACGTTTTCAATATCAAGCTCATTCGCTCAAATTGCGCTCTCTGGCATCCTTCAAAAACCTATTAATATGCTTCTCTCATACTTCAAGGGCTCTCTTAGGATCGGTGAAGTTATACGCTATACTATTATCTATACGCCTTCAAGAGACAGTGTCCTGCCAACACCCTCAGTCTTCTATCTGAGAATCAAAAATACTTGTGCAATAGCGCTGCGAGCTGCTTACATGCGTGGTCCTTACAATCTTTACGTCGCTGCATACCCTGCCACGTACCACCCCAATGAGGAATTCATGGATGCTCACATGCTTGGTGTTCCGAAGTTCGAGCCGAATCTGAAACCAGGTGGCAGCTGGGAGTGTGAGCTAAAAATTCCAGATAATATACGTACACAAAGTCCTAATAGTAATGCTAATAAAACGGGGGACGTGAGTTGGATAATCGAAATCTCAAGTCAAATAATTTTCTCGGATTCTGCCACAGTAAATTATGAACTTTTCCTTGGTAGAGATCGAAATTGTACGTCCCTAGCCTCTATAAACGAGCAGGGGCTAAAAAGTTGCCCTATCTCAGGCCAAGTTAACGGTCATCCAAACAACAATGGGTCGAAGAATGGGAAAATTCTCGCGCCTGTGAATAAGATTCATTCGCGGGCGCTTAAAGTCAGTGTAGAAAACACATTCACTCTATGGAACAAGCCAAGCTTCATAGAACTTGATGAAAAGGAAAAAAATTCGGGAGAAACAGAAACATCAGAAATAGACTTCATCGCCAGAAGTACAAAAAATCAGGAAAAGAGTGAAACTTCAAGACAGAAGAAACCAAGAGCTAAGAAAATTCATCTTGTGGTATTAACTCATGGGTTGCATAGTAATCTCGGAGCAGATATGTTGTATTTGAAGGAGAGCATCGATGCCACCGCGAAGCAGACAAAGCTTAATGCTAGAGAACGTAGAGGAAAGTTAAAAGCAAATTATGCGAAAGATAGTTCTAGACCCGACAATGATTCGAGAAATTCTCAGACAAAGCAGTGGATCAACGATCATGGTATGTCGAGGTCATCTGAGGACCAAAAGCGAAGGCTAGATAATTCAGATAGTAGCGAGGACGAAGAAGTGGTTGTCCGAGGATTTTCAGGAAATGCGGCTCGAACTGAAAGGGGTATCAAATACCTCGGCAAACGGCTGGCTAGGTATGTTTTAGGAGTAACATATCCTGATCAACCCTTCCATCCCTCGGCCAAAGAGAAGATCTCGCCAATTCTGTTGTTTGGAGCTAAGACAAACAACCATCAGGCATCTGAAGGCGATGCTTACTCGCAGCATGATAATGACAAAAGAAGAACCTACCAAATTACGAGTATTAGTTTTATTGCTCACTCACTAGGTGGTTTAGTACAGATGTACGCCATTGGCTATGTGCAGAAGCACTCCCCTGTGTTTTTCGAAAAAATCAAACCAATCAATTTTATTGCTCTGGCCTCACCGTTTCTAGGTCTCAGCAACGAGAACCCGCTATACGTTAAGTTCGCACTCGATTTTGGGCTCGTCGGAAGAACAGGTCAGGATCTCGGTCTTACATGGCGGGCGCCTACAATCGCAAGAGGCAGTTGGAGTGCTATCGTTGGAGCTATATCAGATAATACGACCGTTCAAGATAAACAGGAAAATCCACCAGAGACCAAGCCTCTTCTTCAAATACTTCCGACTAGTCCAGCTCATGTCGCCCTAAAGAAATTCAAAAACCGAACTGTTTATTCGAATGTCGTAAACGATGGGATTGTACCTCTTCGAACTAGCTGCCTTTTATTCTTAGATTGGCAGGGCCTTGGTAGAGTAGAAAAAGCTCAAAGGGAAAGTGGCCTGGTGAAACAGGTGGCAGAATGGGGCTGGGCAGAGATTACAGGCGCCAATACTACAATAAAGATAGATCATTCGATCCTTAAATCTACGGCCAAAGCTAATCATGATGTGCCAGAGCCTGATAACTTCACGGCAAAAGACAAGAGTGACTCCACGGTTCCTCTTCCCCGTTCACAGACGGTTATCGTTACTAATGATCACTCATCAATCCCCCCAATAGTAACAAAATTTATGAAACTTTTTTCGCCATCCGACCTGCCCGCTAATTCAAATCATGAAACCAAAAAAAAAAATTACGAGCGTAGCCAAATTAATTCTTCATTCTTCGAAACTTTACAGACCTCAACTTCAATAGGTATAGCAACGCAAAGAGATAATTTTCACTCTTCTCTACCTCCCAAAACTTCGATCTTCGAGTCAGCCGGTGACCTTCTCAAGCCACCTTTACCTTCAACCGAGTTCCTTCTCAACATTTCCTCTCGCCCTCAAACTATCTTTCATGACCGGATCTACAAATCATCCGATATACCGCCTCCTTATTCAAAGGAAAAAGATATCAAGAAAACCAGCTTCAAAGATAATAGCAGGAGTGACTTAACAGATTCATCAACTTCGAGTGAATACTTAGGAAATACTGAAAAATTCTTAGACATAGATGATAGTCATAAGGGACGTTCGATTTCACCCAATAACTCACGCGCTAGTCAACATAAACCGACTATGGACGCCGAAGAAAAGATAGCCCGAGCATATCATCGCGATGTATCTTGGCGAAAAGTATTAGTTCAACTTAAACCAGACGCTCATAATAATATGATTGTCCGTCGTATGTTCTCCAATGCTTATGGTTGGCCAGTTATTAAGCACCTTTGCGACACTCATTTTTCTGATGCCGTAATAACTGAAACTAAGGATGTCTCGTTTACATAATAATGATAATGGCTCTAACAAGCATTTGCCAAAATGCTAATTACACCTCTAATCAGGCTCCTAGCTTCGTTAATTTAGCTTCAATATGATAGATAAGATCATCCAAAGGTATTTTCTAATTTGATGATGTCTTTTGAAGAGATGTAAAATAATGCAGTTGCTTCTAATCCGAGGTACTCAACATGCTCATTATAGATAGCCGCTCGAGCACGGATATCTATAGTCTCGGCCCAGCGGATTTTTATAAGATAAATTATCTAAGATTTTACAGTTCAAGAATTACAAAAGGAAGGTAAGCCGTGGGAAAGCACGCGTCGTGTTGTCGGTGTCAAATGTTGTATCCTTCTCTATCTACGGGGAATATGACTACAGTCGTCCCTCTCTAACTCGATAGTGGGTCCCGGTATAAGTGTTGAAAATATTCATTGTAGCTTGGACTTTTATATTTGCAACACTTACCCTTACAGGTCATTTTGCGTGTAGGGGTAAGTATTGCAAATGTAAATGGTTGAATTTCAATGAATATTTTCAACACTTATACCGGGACCCACTATCGAGTTAGAGATGATGATGATGATGATTCTATTTTTCGTCTAGGCTCTAGATATGTGCCAGAGGCACATGGCTATCCATCCCTTGTGGGACATAGGACGCCAGAGCCTAGGCCCCGGAATTTAGGACTTTACAGTCTAATATTACATAGGTGTATCGCGTTATCTGAAACTGCAGAAAGTGATAGATATGAGCTACATATATAGCAAAAGATTTGATGAGTCTTCCCCTTTCTCATGACTGGTGATCGGCCAGTTCCTATCTCCCGCTCCATCTTTCCGTCCAGGAGCCCCGATCGTAAATGATAGAAAGAAAAGTAAAGAAAAGAAAAGAAAAGAAAAGAAAAGAAAAGAAAAGAAAAGAAAAGAAAAGAAAAGAAAAGAAAAGAAAAGAAAAGAAAAGAAAAGAAAAGAAAAGAAAAGAAAAGAAAAGAAAAGAAAAGAAAAGAAAAGAAAAGAAAAGAAAAGAAAAGAAAAGAAAAGAAAAGAAAAGAAAAGAAAAGAAAAGAAAAGAAAAGAAAAGTAAAGAAAAGTAAAGAAAAGAAAAGAAAAGAAAAGAAAAGAAAAGAAAAGAAAAGAAAAGAAAAGAAAAGAAAAGAAAAGAAAAGAAAAGAAAAGAAAAGAAAAGAAAAGAAATAATCAAACAACAAACACATAGTACCCCTTAACGAGGACACATATCCTCGAAGAAACGAGATTGGTCTAGCCATTGATTTAGTGACGTTGCTCCTTTTGGCGTGCCAAGTAAGTTTGGTATAAGCTGATTAATGGGCCCTTCAGGGCGGCCACTACGTCTGCGAAGAATTCTGCAGAAAAGAAAATGTATGGGCGTTTTGCGCTGTCCGCATGAGCATTCTAGAGTAGCCTCGGTATGTTTGAAACGTGTATGGTAGGTAGCATAGTCGCCGTGACCAGTTCTTGCGGCAATGACTCGGCCTAGATGTCTGCGGCTAAGGAGCTCTTTCGGAAAGGCAGGAGCATCATTTATATCTATTTTCTGATACGAAGGGGGAGAATGATTGCGCCACCAATCATCTCTCTCCTGTCTATTTAATGTTGATTGCCATTTTTCTAGCGTAGCAAATGAGTATTCCTGATTCTCGGGACTAGGCAGTGAAGCGCCTTTCTTAGCCTCTGAATCAGCTAGCTCGTTCCCCTCTATACCGGCGTGGCTTGGGACCCAGTGTATGTTTATATTATCCGCGAGAGTGTGAGGGAGACGTGTCCGAGCCTTCCAAGCCTTAGCCACTTCTATGGCCTCTAAGTGTATGAATAATGGCGTTGATATCATGTGATCTAGTTAGCGAGGCGTTGGGGGATTACTTTATTCTGTCGGACGTTGTACTTAGAAAGAAGAACGATTTACTAGAACAACAAAATATACCTGTTTACCAACCCTTTGTGCTAGCACAAACACTTTTCCGGTGATATTCCGACACTGATCAGTGATCCTTAACATCGGTCACAGATCCGTACGCGGTAACATACGAAGGAACGTCCCTTGGAGTTGTCGACCTCGTCTGAACTGAGCTCCGACGTGTCAAGCCAAAGAAGCACTAAGCATTCGCTCTTCTTGCTTCTGCGTCCATTAACGCACCCCGTCAATTAAGCATTAAGTATTCGCTCTTCTTGCTTCGCGTCAAATCACGCAAACACTATCAAAAAAAAAAAAGAAAAAAAAAAAAGTCTAATTCATCAACGGACTTCCCCAAACTAGACACCAATGAAGAGATCACATCATACGTCAAGGGCAGAATGGATCTCTACAGACAAAAAGGCGTTAGAGACGATCCTCTCTGGGAAAGATGGACAGAAGATTTCGAGGGCTGGAACACAAACCTTTTCAGCAGGATTGATTCAGAACTCAGGAGGGAATTCCGAGACTTCTTAATTTCTCGTGGGATATATATGACACCTATCCCGAAAGGCAGGCATATTGATCAACAATTAGCCACGGAAGTAAAAAGGGAAGAATACCACGAATGGACACCCGAAGAACTTATTTACTACCGAAAGAAAAATCCACTCGGCGTAAGCACCCGCTGCGATCCCCAAGATCCTCATTATGTCGACGAGGAAAGTATACTTAGGGCTGCCGCAGAGTATAAAGTTAGAAACAATTGTTTTCAAAGTAAGCAGGAAGGATTAATTGATGGAGGACAAGAGGAAAAGGGAAAGTCAAAAGAAAAGGCTACAATCACCAGTGAATATAACCCAAATCACCCCGGTGGTTCGCGTGGCGAATACAACAGCTCAAGAGAAAAGTCTACAATCTCACTGCCGTCGAATTCAACAGATCCGCAATCTGATCTCCGAGCAAACCAAACATATTGGGAAGACCGCCCAATTCCTAAAAATAGGCAGCTCGAATCACTTGTGAGGATGTATAAAGAGGAGGACAAGTACAGGGATGGGACAGACAGCTTCGATTATAAGAAGAAGATTTTTCTCAATAACTGCAACAACGCCTGTGTCGAGAAAAGATATCTCAAGGACGCCCTCACCAACATGTTTGCCGGTGACGCTAGCGAAAGATATCTGGACCTTACGATAAGTAATGATGACTTAACTTTTGACGAGCGATGCGACCTCGTAAAGGCACACTATGAAACAGTCCACTGGGTAAATCGGCGTGAAACCATTTGGAATACCCTCAATCTGATTGAAGAGATAAGAAAATGCCCAGATAGGCTACAAGCATTCAACAATCTGGAAAGAGAACTTCGCCGCGTTCAAAGAGGACTTGAATCTCACGCTGGAGATGGTGCCTTAAGAACTAGAATCATCAATGCCTGTTCTGGAGTGGCAGACTTACACTTTGTCCTGTTTTCTCCAGCCAGTACTGCCGAAGGTCTTTGCGCTGACATCCGAGCACGTTTTTTACAACTTTCTCTGTCAGGCACACATTCCTCCCAGTATCACCAACTCGATTACATCGAGCAAAGGGACAGCGACCACTGTTATTTAGCTGAGCGCCAGTACTTACCTGCAAGAGGAAGTAGCTCAGGTCGAGGAAATTGGAATTATCGTGAAAGAGGAGGAAATATAGGAAGAGGAGGAAATATGGGAAGAGGAGGAGGCTTCGGAAGAGGAAACGGTACACAAAAGAAGACTTGGGAAAAGCGTTGTATCGTTTGCAAAAAGATTAATTGTTGGTCCTCAGAGCATACGCCAGAAGAGCAGCGAGCGGCATTTGACAGAATCAAAAAGACGTACCCTTCAAAAGATGAAAGCTCAGTACAACAATTTGTTCTTCAATTCGAAGGGGAATCTCCAGATTCTGAGTTACACCACTTTCTTGCCGTAGATGAGCCCACTGAGGAGCCAGGAAATGATGAGCATTGGTACGAAGAAGAAGCTCAATCTTATCTCATAACGGAAATCGGTAGTGAAGACATCTCTGGGTACCTGCAAGACCAGAAAACTCTCCACAAATTCCTAGCTTCAAAGTCAAAGTACAAAGCACCAAAACAAGAAGAAGGAAAGATCGTTACAATTTCTTCTCTTAATTTTGATCATATCTCTCACGACAAAAATATCGACTCAACCACAGCTTTCACGGCAGACTTTCAATTATTTAACGATGTATTTTCTATTGGAAATAAAGGAGATGATAGATATGATGACAGGGTTTTTCATGGCGTTTTGGTTGATACAGGCGCTGCAGGTCGTTCTACTGTTGGAGTTGGACAGGTTAAAGCACTTCTGCATATTCGGAAGGATTTGAATATAGATAGGGAAAAGGCTGGAGCGGTGAAAATTTCGGGAATTGGCGAAGGAGTTTTTGTTTCTATTGGGTCTATCACTTTGGATACACCTATCGGAGAGGTTGCGTTTCACGTTTTACCCTGCAATTCTCCATTTTTACTTGGCTTACAAGACATGACGCGATTAGGAGTTACCCCAGACGTGCAAAAAGATATCATGATGAAAAATCAGAAGCCAGTGGCAGGACTCATCCGAAAATACGGCCACCTATGGATGACTCTCGGTCATTTTCAAGCTTTCTTCATTTACGAATCTGGTAATGAACCATTTTGTTACCTAACAGAGCAGCAGATCAAAACCTGTCATCGTAGATGGGGACACCCGTCAGCTACAAGAATGTGGAAAATTTTCCGACGAGCTGGTCGCGACATCGACATGAAAGTCATCGATCGACTAACTAAGTTTTGTGAGGATTGTCAGCTGAACGCAAATCGGCCATTGCGTTTCAAGTTCACGCTTGCAAATAAGGATGTACCGTTCAACCATACAGTTTATGTTGACGTATTGCATCTCGAAGACGGTCCCGCAATACATCTAATCGACGCTGGGACAAACTTAGGATCAGCAGATTTCCTCACTGGACCTGAGAAAGAAGGAGCAATATCCACTTGCAATTCGATCGAGCGCTGCTGGAACAATGTTTACATAGGCCCTCCAGAAAACCTTGTTCACGATGCTGGCAAGAACTTTGCATCTGCAGAATTCCGTGCAACCGCATCTGGATGGAAAACTCACGTTATCGAAGTTCCCATAGAAGCTCACCATTCTATTGGAAAGGTTGAAAACGCCCACAAAGACCTTCGACGAGCTTACACCATTTTCAAGCAACAATTTTCTGGGCAGGACGCTGACCGCCATTTAATCCTAAAGATGGCAGTAAAAGCACTCAACGACTCAGCTGGTCCTGACGGACTCATACCGACGCTTTGCGCATTTGGTGCCTATCCTCGAATCACTTGGAATGACGCCCCCGCGCCAACAGCAAGACAAAGGGCCGAAACCATGCAAAAGGCCATGGATGAGCTTCAAAAGTATCGCGCCACGCAGCTTGTTAATCAAGCCAAAAACATGCGAAATGGGCCGCGACACATCCACCTCGAAGATGTGCCCATAGGAGGAAAAGTCAGAGTTTGGCGTGAAGCGACCAAGAGTACAAGAGGCAAGTGGACTGGACCATATCATCTCTACGACAAAGAAGGCGAGACCATAACGGTGCTCATCAATGGAGAAAAGAAGAACTTCCGATCGACATCAGTAAACAAATGGTTTGAAGTAACTGACGACCCCAACTCCCCACACGAAATTCATTCCCAACAGCCACCGCCGAGTCCAGATAAAGGTTCGGAGAATGATTTGACAGTATCGCCAGTCCCACTGAGGCGTAGTCAGAGGGAGGGAAGATATTCAGGCCAGTATCAGTATGGAAGCCAAAACCCAGAAGCGCAAACCTACCTGTCTCAAGATGAAGCAGCTATCCAACTTTCCCTCGATTTGCGATCGAAAGGCCTAATTACAGCTCCTGGACCACCATTCTTTGCATCTACCAAAAAGGAAATCGACGGTCTGCTGGCAAACGACGTATTTCGTTTCATACCTTCAAACAAGTCATTGCTAGGAAGGCGGATCTATAAATGTAGAATTGTCAAGGGAATCAAGGGCAAGGAAACTCCCACACCTTACGAAAAATCCCGTCTAGTTGTACAGGCATATAACGATGAAGGTAAATCCTTAGTTTTGACTCAGTCGCCTACGGTACAGCGAGCCAGTCAACGCCTCATTTTTTGCTTTGCAATTTGCTTAATAAGAAAATTCGGCCATACCTTGTTTCTCCGAGATATTCAGCAAGCGTATACACAATCAAGGACTCATCTTATTCGGGATATATATTGCTGGCCATCTCCTGAAATAATACAAGCTAAGAACCTACCGCCAGGCACCCTTATGCACGTTGTGAAACCTTTGTATGGTATCCCAGAAGCTGGTAACCATTGGTTTGACACCTGGATGAAGTACTTGACGAATGAACTCGGTTTAACGTCATCTTGTTTCGACCCGTGCCTACTCATCACCCTTAGCAAACCATTCAGTATTTCAGGCATGCAAGTTGACGATACGCTCTTCCTCGGAACCGAAGAATTTCTAAAACTAGAAGATAAAAAGCTAGCAAAAGCTGAATTCCCTGCAAAGCCCATCGAACGCTTAAGCGAGAAAAATCCGCTACAATTTAATGGTTTACTAGTCACGCTCCGAGATGACGCTTTATACATTCAACCCAACGGTCAAGGCAAAAGAATCACACTAGTCGACCCGGAGGATCCCAATAGACTCGATACCTACAAAAGACAAAGAGCACTTGGAGCATGGATGTCTTCGACCTATCAACCACTCGTAGCCTTTAAATTATCGAGAGCCGCCCAATATCAGCAACCTGGGGACCAGGAAATCAAAGAACTCAACAGCGCACTTCAAGAGCAGCAAAAAGACTTGAGCCGCGGATTAAGATATATTAATCTAGACCTTGATGATCTTAAAGTCTATTGTTGGGTTGATGGCTCATTTGCTAACAACCAAGATCTCACTTCTCAAATAGGTTTTGTTATCACGCTCGGGAATGAGGAATTTGGCGAGAACCAGTTCACCTTCCACGGCAACACTATTCATTGGAGTTCAACGAAGTGCAAAAGAGTGACCAGAGCTGTACTTGCGTCTGAGCTATACGCTATGACCAACGGTGTTGATATTGCTATCCCCTTATGTACGACTGTCAACCAAATCATGGCCCAACTAGGTCTACAAACAGTCCCATTGATCGTCTGCACTGATAGTCGCAGCCTTTACGAGTGCCTCGTGAAACTTGGTACAACCAAGGAAAAACGTTTGATGATTGATGTCATGGCTATCCGTGAATCGTACGAACGCAGGGAACTCGCTGAGATCAGGTGGATAAATGGGAAGGACAATCCTGCAGACTCTATGACCAAAGCAAACGCATCCTCAGCTCTCCAAAAACTTATTGATACAAACGAGCTCACTGTCAGGTTGGAAGGCTGGGTAGAGCGCAGTTAATACTGTATGGAAGAAAAACAATCATTTAAAGAATTGTCAGTGTATGAATAATGGCGTTGATATCATGTGATCTAGTTAGCGAGGCGTTGGGGGATTACTTTATTCTGTCGGACGTTGTACTTAGAAAGAAGAACGATTTACTAGAACAACAAAATATACCTGTTTACCAACCCTTTGTGCTAGCACAAACACTTTTCCGGTGATATTCCGACACTAAGAAAATTGATTGGGCAGACAACACAGGGGTTCTAGTGAGTAGTTTTCTAGCTACTTATTCGTTGTCTATAAATACCCATAAATCATTTGAAAAACGAGCTGAAGAGAGTGCAGTGGCTGTACGGATTCCTTGAAGTGCGGCAAATGCCTCTGCATAAAAACACTCTCTGTGCTGACCAAGCGGGAAAGACCTTGAGCACACTTTTATTCCAAATTGGTAAATGACGAAACCGCTCCCAGTCCTACCGTCTGAAAGTTTGGAGCCGTCTGAAAATACCAGAATATCGCTTCTAGGAAGCGTTCTCAGGAAAATACGAAATGTGTCAGCTATCATATGCTTTGGTATAGATGGATCACAAAACCGAATGTGAGAATGTTGCCTGGACTCTATATTCTCCCATGGTGGATTGACTAACGAGTCAACTTGTTCTGATGTTGGGATGTTCCTGTATGAACGCGCGAAACGAGATAATGCAGGGGATGCTAGAGATTTTTGTGCGCGAGACCGTAGGGGGTGTAGGGGGTCGAGCCGACGAGTGCGTATAGCAGCTCTTCTCGATATTTTATTGGGAGCTAACTCAGCAGGGTCAAGCCCAGACTCACGGAAGAGAGCAGCGGAGGGAGTCGTTCGGTATACTGGAAGAACAGCTCTTGCAGCAGCTGTATGTACTTTTTCTATCAGTTGAATATGTGTGCCAACCCTGTTACAGACCACTTTTCCCATTTTTATTCGAGATTTTCCTGGCCACCAGGTCTCGGCGCCGAAGTGTGCTATTGGTAGGACGCATGCGAAGGCTGCTTGTCTCGAGAGCCGTGGCGATACCCCCCTGATTGTGTTACCCAAACAGCGGAGAGCATGAGCTACCTTGAGAGCCTTGGAAGTTTGGATTTGCACATGACGTTTGAAAGTGAGTTTTTTATCGAAGTTTATTCCCAGCCATTTAAGATGAGGCTTTTGGGCAGTCTCCGAGATAGTGAAGTTTGTAGTTTCTACCTGTGGTCGCGAGTTCTTATCCTTGTGTTTCCGTGTGAAATGAAGAAGCTCAGATTTCATAGGGTCGAAGGTTACTCCTTCTGAAAAGCCCCAGGCTAGTGCTTGGTTTATGGAATTTCCTAGTTTAGTTGCATTTTCTTGGAGTGACGGTGATATTTCCAGCACTGCGACGTCATCAGCGTATCCAAAGGCTTTCTTAAGACCGTCCAGTTTGAATAAAGGAGCGATGTATAGCATGAAAAGTATGGGGGGGACCGGTGAGCCCTGAGGGAGTCCGCAGTAAATCTCGGTGGGGTTCCCGATTTTTCCATCTAGCCGTATGCATACTTCACGGTTGGTTGCGAATGAAGCAATCCAATTGCATAGTTGAGCTGGCCATCCTTGTTCTCTCATTCTTTTACGAGCCTACCTGGGAGTACAGCGTCAAACGCTCCCTTGATGTCAAGTGTGGCCAATGTCGCGGTCAAACCTTTAGCCAGTGCTGTTTCCACATCGTGGGTGAGGCATGTGGTTAGGTCTACACTGGAACGCTGGGGGAGTGCTCCGAACTGCTGGCGGGCAAGTACTTTGTGCTTGATAGCAATCCATGACATCCGCTTGGCTACAAGTCTTTCAAGCCCCTTTCCTAGGACAGAAAGGAGGGCAATTGGTCTATATGATCTGGGAGAAGACATATCTACTTTGTTCGGCTTAGCAATTATTGCCACAATCGCTGTACGGAAACATTTGGGATGATGGCCAGTATCTAGAGATGCCTGAAATAGATCATGCACCAGAGTCGAAATGAGTGGCCAGGCGAGGCGTAAAACTGCAGTTGGGATTTGATCTTTTCCTGGTGTGGTGTTACCAGCGCCTAATATAGCATTGCTGACTTCAAGGGCAGTAATCTCAGGGAAAGGGAGAGCGGTGTGTGCTGTGGTGGGAGTACTTAATGATATATCTTCTATGTCAGATTGATTACTTAAAAGGTTCCGAATAAGTAACCTCATTTTACCTTGCAGATATTCTTCTGGAGGGGAATCAGGCGCAAGCGGGTCTTTAAGCGGGGGAGAGCGGAATATTCCCTTTGACTTGTGCCACTTGGTGATATCAAATACATCCTTTGCGTTGGTGGCTTCGTCGACTCTTTTCTGATAGAAAGCTGCTTTTGCAACTTTCGTTACTTTACGGAATGCTCTCCTATCTGCTTGCGAGGCGGTTCCCGTTCGGATCTTTTCACGGTATTTAGATCTTGCTTCTCTGCAGCTTTGATCCCACCAGGGTTGTCCCCTATTATGTGGTAGCGAGTATTTTGCAGATCCGGAGAAAGAGACCAAAAGAGATTGTGTTATATCTTCGACTCTCTTGTCTAAGCTCGCAGGTGATTCTCCAGTTAGATTGGTCATTCCCTCTAATTGCATGCGGAGTAGGACTAAGAATTTCTCTTTGTCAATTGTGGCGAAGCAAAGTTTGGTCGTAGGTGTAGCCCCTCGTGCACGGTAGGCGACAGATACAAGGAGTGGCGTGTGGTCCGATGTAACGTCTAACTCATGCTGGACTTCTGCAGTTATTCCTGTTGCTACTAACTGGCTCGATCCAAAACATAGGTCGAGAACATTTCCGCGAGTGTGGGTGGGTTTGTCAATTTCGGAAATCAACGAAAGTTCTTTTAATTCGAGCCAGCTGATGAAACTTTCAGATTGAGCAGAGGGGGGGCCTGAATACGATGGGTGCCACATCGGATGGTGTAGATTTAAATCTCCGGCCAAGATGGTTTTTGAAGGGAAATGGGTGTTAGCTATAGTAGTTAGTCGGGATACTCCAGCACCTGGATTTGTAGCTCCAGGGGGGGCGTTGTAGACATTTATTACTAATATACGAGAGGAACTAGGGAATTCGATTAAAAGGAAAAGAATGTCGGCGGCTCCTAGCTCCATCGTAGAGTTGGGGCGTTCTGTGTGTAGGTTAAGTAGTTTTTTTTTGAGTAAGTTAGTACTCGAGGTCGGGTAGACCAATCATCAACTGGAGTGAAGCATTCAAATGAAGGGTGATTGCATGTGATTCTCCTGTCAGTATTTCTGGATATGTACGGTTCTTGAATCAGCAAGATATCAATGTGATTTGTGAAAGCAGTTTGGAAAGCAATTTGGTGCGCAGAAGAGCAACGACCAACATTTACTGAGAGAACATTAATCGAATTGGGTGTACTACTCATTCATCCTAAGGGAGCTATTTTGAAGGCTATCTTGGGCCAGGACTGCGAAGCTACCAGGCCCTGCTGGGAAAAACAAAGAGCCAGGAGAAGAAATGTGTGTTTGTAGCAGATTAAGCACAAGATCTGCATCAGCAGCAATTGTTGGGGCAGTTGTCTCATTTCCAATCGACTCACAATGTGCAGCCTTAAGACGGAGTCTTGCGGATGCTGCAGCCTATCTAATGGCGAAGATTTGTTGTTTAGATGGAAGTGTGTTGTTCTTGCTGGGTCTGATGAGATATTCCAATGAGTCGGCTGGGTGAGGTCCGTAGCAATTCGCACACTTTGGGGGGCATGCGTGAGGCACTTTCGGATCACAAGTAGTATGACCACTTTCGGTGTGTTGAGTTGAGGCGCAGATTAGGCAGCGGGGAAGACGGATACAGGCCCGTTGATTATGCCAACCAAAACAATTTCCATATTGAGGAGTTTTCATTCTTTGCGGCAGAAGTTTCGCTGGGACACGTTTGCCGAAGAGAGGGAGTACTTTAGAAAGATTTGAGCCCTTGGGGTAGAGCACTATCCAGCTTTTATGGGGATAGAAATCAGGGGAAGGAGTACTCCTTGATTCGATTACATTTAAAGGGGCAACGTTTGTCAGGTCAGTAAGAGCTTCGGTTAGCATAGACGCTGTAATCTCTACCATTTCTAACGAGTTTGTGGACACATTGTACCCGGCATAGGAGCGGGGGACGCCCGAAAGTCTGTACGCAGCATGTTCGCGTGGTTTCTCAACTTTGCATTCTCCGGAGGAAGACAAGAATGTTTGGATGTCATCCATGCGACTTGACAAATTTTCTTGGGCGGCTGTGTGCGCTGGACATATAGCAAAGCCAGTTTTAGTGTGTTGTACCTCTTTTATCCACTTCTCGCCGAGAAGGTATTTATTTGCTGCATGATAGCGAAGGGAGACATGCTCAACGCAGGATGGCCGGCTGCGACCCTGACCAAAATACGGTTATCTTCGACCTGTTTTGTTGGTTGTACTTTGCTTATAGCGTTTGCATTATGTTTAAGGTTGGCAATGGGTCTTTGAGCAGCCAATGGTCGACTTCGTTGTTTAAGAGCCGCAGCATTTGCAGTACTTGCAGGAGGAGCAGCAGACGCAATAGTGGCATATGATTTTTTCTGAGGAACTTTGGTATTCACAACTTGGTGCTCTATCGTCTGATTGGTGTTCTGCACCATAGAGTATGGCTTGGGAGGGCGGGATGAGCCTCTGACGTAGCATTCAAAGTGTCGTCGGGCTACAGAATTGAGGTCAGCCGCGAACTCGCGGAAGGATCTGTTGAGATATTGGGGTAGCGTGTTGCTTTCGCTGATCGCATCATCGAGGACGCTTGCAATATGTTGAAACATGAGTGTGGCCTCATTGTTTCTAGTGTCCGCGGCTTAGGTGGTTGACAGCAGCATCTCTGTCAACGACTCCTCTTAGCCCGTTGGGGCAAAAGCACGTAGGGGTGGTGGAGGGAGGGAAGGCGGGGGAGGGGGAAGATTTATCATGGTGCGCGCGATGGTATGCTGTCAGGTTCCGAGAAGAAGGTGTGTGATGTTATCGAGTTAGAGATGATGATGATGATTCTATTTTTCGTCTGGGGTGATAAACATGTGCCCCAGAGCACGTGATATATATCCCATTCGGGACACAGGACGCTAAAGTCGGAACTCTAGATCTAAGGACATGTCATGTCTGTAAATACATTGCTGTGCTACGTTGTTTGAAACTGCGCACATAAAAGGATGGCATACAAAATTTGCAAAGATATATAATGAGACTTCCACAGACTCCCGACTGGTGATTAATCAGTCCCTCTCACCCGCTCCTCCTTTCCATATTAGAGCCTCCGATCAAATAGAGAAAAAAAATAAAAAAAGGTGTATAGGTAAACTAGAAGTAAAATAAAAACTTATGCCTCAGCGAGGACAGATTTGCTCAAAATACTGAGAGTGGTCTAGCCATTTAGTCAAAATAAGAGCTCCTTCCGAGGTTCCGAGAAGTGTAGGAATGAGCAAATTGATAGGCCCTTCAGGCTGTCCACCACGTCGTCTCACAATCCGGCAGTAAAGAAAATGCGTTGGAGTCTTTGCAGACCCACAGCGGCAGTAGTTGTTAGCGAGCTCATGTTTAAAACGAGTGTGATAGGCAGCAAAATCCCCGTGGCCAGTTCTTGCCGCAATTACTTGCCCCAAAGTTTTCCTTCTTAACAAAAGCTCTTTTGGGAATGGAGGGGCGGTGTTTATTCCGAGGCCGAAATAGGTCCGGGGCATGTGATCGTTCCACCACTTTTCTCTGGCTTGGCTCATCTGGGTTGACATCCATTTGTTAAGTGACGCTATCGAGAATTTTGTTTGGCTGTTTAGAAAGGGTAACGCAGCCCCTTTCTTGGCCTCTACGTCCGCAAGGTTATTTCCTTCGATTCCTGCATGACTAGGGACCCAACAAATATTTATATTCCCCTCGCGTATGTGCGGGAGCCTTGAGCGGGATTTCCATTGTTTGAGAACTTCCAGAGCATCTAGAAAAATGTATTGTGATGAGATGCTGTTCGTCTTGGTGAAGAGTCGTCTCGCTACCTTGACATTATTGATGAACAGCCAAATATCATTGGCAAAGCGGGCCGATGGTAGAGAAATCGCAGCTTGGATTCCCTTTAGGGCTGCATGGGCCTCAGCATCATAAACCTCTTTCCCTTTGCCTAGTGGGAAGGCGAATGATTTAACTTGAATTCTAAATTGGAAAATGATGTAGCCACCTCCATCCCGATCATCGGGTAATTTAGAGCCATCAGAGTAGACTACTATATCAGCAGGTGGAATCTTCCTGACAAATTCCCCCAAGCAATGCACCCTGTGTTCAGGCATAGTTGATGGGCCGTTAATTCGCCTCAGGGAGTCTTGTAGAGGTTCTTGAAGCTCCAAAGGGGCAAAAATGAGAGGGTCATATTGATCTGATGCTGGGATGCTGCTTTGAGAGCGTGCAAATCTTGAAAAAGCGGGTGTACTAAGTGACTTCTGCCCTCGTTGGAATAGGGGGTGTCGAGAGTCTAACTTTCGAACACGGACAGCAGCTTTCCTTGCTATGTTATCAAGCGCAACTACAGTTGGTGGTAGACCAGCCTCGCGAAGGAGTGCAGGAGACGGTGTGGTGCGAAAGACAGGTAAAATCGCTCTTGCTGTAGCTGCATGGACTTTATCTAACATATAAAGGTGCTGCCCAACTTTATTAGAAATGGTCTTATCGCCATGTTTTTTATTTATTCCTGGCCACCATGTCGCCGCACCAAAGTGTGCTATAGGCAGGACGCATGCCATTATCGCATTCCTGGAAAGTTCAGGTGACACACCGCGAAGAGTATTACCGAGACAGCGAAGAGCCATCGCAACCCTGAGAGCCTTTGATGTTTGAATTTTCACATGATGTTGGAATGTGAGCTTCCTGTCGAAGTGTATTCCAAGCCATTTGATGTAAGGTCGCACATTATTCTCGGCGATGGTAAAGTTGTTAGCGAGAACCCGTGGGCTACGATCTTTATCCCTGTGTTTTCTCGAGAAGTGGATTAACTCTGATTTTGACTGGTCAAAATTTATTCCCTCTTGAACACTCCAGGATAGGGCTTGATTGATTGCTGAGCTAATCTTCTGCGAGTTGACTTCAAGTGTAGGAGATATCTCCGGAATCGCTATGTCATCGGCATACCCAAAAGATTTTTGAAGGCCTTCTAGCTTAAAAAGTGGCGAAATGTAAAGCATAAAAGGGATTGGGGACACTGGAGAGCCCTGTGGGAGTCCACAGTCAATTGCTCTCGGTGCTCCTACCTCTCCATCGATGCGAATGCAGACTTTGCGTTCAGTGGCAAAGGATCCGATCCAATTACAGAGATTGCCTGGCCAGCCTTGTTTGCGTAAACGTCTTACTAGTCTACCAGGAAGAATAGTGTCAAAAGCTCCTTTGATGTCCAGAGTAGCAACTGTGGCGGTTAGGCCTTTATTTAATGCAGTTTCGATGTCATGAGTTAGGCAAGTCGTTAGATCTACAGACGAGTGAAGCGGTACTGCACCAAATTGTCGACTGGTAAGCACCTTGTGTTTAATGGCGACCCACGCTATTCGCTTAGCGACCACTCTTTCAAGGCCCTTACCTAAAACGGAGAGGAGAGCAATTGGTCTATACGATCTTGGAGAAGTCATATCTGCTTTATTTGGCTTTCCAATCATTGCTGTAATCGCGGTGCGAAAACATTTAGGGTGGTGGCCGGCATCAATACATGCCTGAAAGAGGTCTAATACTAGGGTTGAAATTTGTGGCCATGCTAGACGAAGAACTGCAGTAGGTATTTCATCTTTTCCTGCAGTTGTGTTCCCAGCTGCAAGAATGGCGTTCGAAACTTCATGCATAGTTAGCTGGGGAAAAGGAAGCATAGCTCTCGCTACTGTCGGAGCTGTTAAGGGTATGTCAGCCACTTCAGACTGATTACGCAGGAGATTGTTTATTAAGACTTCTCTTTTATCTTCGAGGCTTTGAGCAGGCGGTGCGTCTGGGGAGAGAGGATCAATGAGTGGGGGAGAACGAAAGTTTCCCTTGGACTTATGCCATCTGGTTATATCAAATACGTCTTTAGCGTTGCTGGCTTCATCCAGCTTTTTGTGAAAGAACGAGGCCTTGGCTTGTTTTACAGCCTTTCGGAATGCTTTTTTCTCTTCATGTGAAGGAGCCGTGGAGCGAGCGGCCTCTCGATATCGTTTTCTTGCTTCCTTGCAGCTTTGATTCCACCATGGCTGGCCTCTGTTGTGCTGTAAGGATCTTTTTGCTGATCCAGCAAATGAGTTGTGCAATATTTGAATTAGGTCTTCAGCTCTCTTGTCAAGACTCGGTGGAGATCCATCGGAGGGGAAGGGAGTTCCGTTCAGTTGAGATTGAAGGAGTGAATAGAAAGTCGCTGTGTCGACTGTTGAAAAACGAAGTCGAGAATGAGTGAAAGACTTGTGTGCTTTGTAGGAGAGAACGATTAGTAATGGGTAATGATCTGAAGTTACATCAAGGTCCCGTTGGACTGATGCAGCGATTCCTGCTTTAATTAGCGAGGCGGAAGCAAAGGCAAGATCTAAGACATTCCCACGGTTGTGGGTTGGCTTGTCTATCTCAGATATAAAGGAGATATTCTTGGGCTCTAGCCAGGAAATGAGAGCGTCTGATTGAGTAGAAGGAGAGGAACGATGGGAAGGGTGCCAAAGCCGATGATGGAGGTTGAAATCTCTTGCAAGGATT
Organism: Podosphaera xanthii; assembly: GCA_028751805.1. Taxonomy (NCBI): domain Eukaryota; kingdom Fungi; phylum Ascomycota; class Leotiomycetes; order Helotiales; family Erysiphaceae; genus Podosphaera; species Podosphaera xanthii. Next base: position 751,347 of record JAPWIX010000019.1, read on the forward strand.
ATATTTTGTTGGAACTGATTTTCTGGAATCGAAACAAGGAAAGATACCCCAGCGCCTGGATTTATAGCTCCAGGAGGAGCGTTATAGACATTTATAACTTGTGTAGGAGGGAGAGTAGGACCTTTGATGGTTAGGATGAGGACATCCTCGGCCCCTTTCTCTACCTGACGATAGGGACGCTTTTGAACAAAAGACAGTGTGTTACTAATTTGTGAATATGTTAAAACTCTAGCTCTAGTAGACCAATTATCGATAGGAGTGAAACATTCGAAAGATGGGTGTTTGCATGTAATTCTCCTTGAGATTTCTTTGAAGACGTATGGTTCTTGTACTAGCAAGATATCTGCATTCGTTTGAAAAGCAGTTGAAAGAGCGATTTGTTGCGCAGACGAGCTGCGCCCTACATTGACTGAAATAATTCTCAGAGAAGTGGTCTCAGTAGTCATTAGTTTGTTTCCATTGAGCTACTCTGTTGGCTATCTAAAGCAAGAGGTGCGAATTTCCCCCCGGATATTATGGGTGTTTCCTTAAATAGGGTTTGAGATGTAGGTGTGGTCTTTGGAGGAGCTAGCTTCTCAATGTTAATCGCAGATGAGCCAGCCGTTGCTTGACTCCCGATGGCACCACAATGAGCCGCCTTTAGGCGAAATCTAGCGGCTGCAGCAGCCTGTCTAATTTGAGCCATTTGCTGTTTAGATGGTAGTGAATTATCTTTTCGGGGCCGAATAAGACATTCTAATGAGTCAGCCGGATGGGGACCGTGACAATGTGCGCACTTTGGTGGTCAGAAGTGATCTTTTGAGGGGTCACAAGAGATATGGCCGCTCTCCAAGTGTTGAGTTGACCCACATAAACGACAGCGAGGAAAACGAGCACATGATCGTTCATTGTGCCAGCCGAAACACCTTCCACATTGGGGAGTTTTAAATTTTTGTGGTAGTAACTTAGTAGGAACTCGCACTCCAAAGAGAGGCATCAGCTTGGAAAGAACTAGTCCTTTTGGGTAAAGAACAATATAGCTTTGTTGGTGGAAGAATTCAGAGTTACATGAGCCTCGAGACTCTAGAACATTGATAGGGGAAACGTTGGTTAAGTCTGTTAACGCCTCTGCGACAGTCGTTGCAGTGATTTCTGTTACGGGATTGATCCCTTGTTGTGCACTAACTGCGCCAGCGCTACTGTCACGTGTGTGGTTGTGTGGTGGTTGCGTAGCAACACAGTTGTTTTTATTTGTGCTAGTAATTAGCGGAAGGAGCGGGCCTATGTATCTATATACAGAGTATGCCCATCTTTATTCTTACCATAGTTTTCAATAATCAACTGATTTTATACTGGACTTGCTCTGAGGTTTACCTTCACCAATTGATCCCGCGACAATTTCTACCAGTTCCATTGAGGTACCATTGTAACTTGAATAAGTACGGGGAACACCAGATAATCTATAAGCATTATGCTGTACTGGCTTCTCAACTTTGCATTGACCCTGAGATGACAAAGAGGATTCGATTTCGCCCATTCGGGCATACAGAGTCTCTTGGGCCTCTGTGCTAAAGGGACAGATAGCAAAGCCTGTTTTGGTCATCTGTACTTCGCGAACAAGTTTCTCTTTGAGAAACAAGTTCAGCTGTTGTTGCAAAGCGTAGGGTGACATGCTAAGACCAGGGTGACCGGTGCCGAGTCGTACTAGAAGACGATTATCTTCAGGGGCTTTCTTTATACCAGATCGGCCGTTAGTCTTGGAATTTCTTGGTGCCGCGGGTGACTTATTTGTCGGGGACTGTTTTTGCGGTCCATGAGGAGGAGCTGAAGCCGCAGTAACAGCAGCAAATGATTTAGGTTGACGAGAACTAGCGGTGGCGGGTGTGGCGGCGGGTGTAGCCTGTGCCACATTTTTTGGATGAGAATTAGGGACTGAAGAGTAAGGCGCCGGTGGGCGCGGTGAGCCTCTAATATGAGACTCGAAGTGTCGTCGGACTATGCAACTAAGATCCGTGACGAAGTCGCGAAATGGCTTTTGGAGGTGATTGGGAATTGAATTATTATTGTCAATAGCATCATCTAAGACGCTAGCAATGTGTTGGAACATGAGTGTTGCCTCTTGGTTCCGGGTGGTTGCAGCTGAGGTTGTTGACAGTAGCATCTCTGTCAGCGAGACCTCTTTGGCCTTACGGGCAAAGGAATTTAGGGGTGGCGGGGGAGGGATAGTGGAGGAAGGGGAAGATTAGTCATGGCGAGTGCGAATAATGCTGATAAGCTTTGAATACCGGTAAATGAAGTGTAGTTGTGTATTGAGTTAGAGAGGGACGACTGTATATACATTTAGGAACATGTTCTCACGTGACCGAACCTTAGCTCCGTTCTCAGTTCAGGAAGATGTATTCCATGATTAGTAATAGTTGGTGGAGAACACATTTGTTTCGCCAAAGAATCTTTGATGAAACCGAACTTTCTAGTTAGGGAGTTGCTATTTTACAATCTCAATTTTTTCATCTGAAAAGACCTCGTGATTTGTGTTTACTGTACACCGGCAAGGTATACACGTCAGTACCAACAATGGGAACTTTCAGGCTGAAATTTGCGAGCATTTCTCCCCAACTTTTTTATCCTATTTCTCAAAAATCAGCTTAACCGGGCATGAGTTTAAAGTAGGTGTAAAAATGTCAAACTTGTCATACTGATGCAGCTCCACATGTAGTTAGGATAGGCTGAATACAGAATGATTTAAAAAAAAATACCGTTAGGATAAAACCGTTTGAACAATTGCCACAAAATTTTCGTAATGAGTATTGCGACACACGTAAACTAGATCATATATGACTATCGCGCTATGTATCTGTCAGATGAAAATCAAACAATATTACTGTTCGTTGAGTTGGGACGCGATCAGTGAAGGACAGACATTTGAACAGTTTTGTCGCTCTTGTAAGTGTATATCGTAACATGAAGACCAGCTACATATTTTACTTCACAGCCCTGGCTATTAAATCTATATATCTAATGAATTCGATCATGAACTAGATCATTTTCAGTTTTGGTCTTTAATTTCACAATGTTTTCACCTTTCGCAACATGAGATTGCTCGCAAACATCACCATTCAAAATATTATCTTGTTCTTGCAGAACAGCACTTCTGTGCGTCAAACTGTCTTGGAACGAAATCTGGCCGCATCGACCGTCAGTAAATATGAAAATAAAATGAATTTGACCGTCACGCGGTCTACTGGAAGACGTTCTGTGAGACTTTCCTTGACAGTCCAACACAGGGCGCAACGTTTGATTCGCTCTAGCGCCTGCAAACCGGCTGTAAAATTAGCAAAATAATTGTCAGAAGATGGACAAGATACTGCTAAACTTTGGACAGTTCGTCGGGCCCTGAAAAAACAAAATTTCAAGTCAATCCGAGCAAAGAAGAAGCCGTACCTTAACCTGCAACATCGAAGGGCTCGTCTTAGAAGGGCTCGCCACCATCAGGCATGGACGATAGACGACTGGAAACAGGTGATCTGGTCTGATGAGACAAAGATCAATCGTCTGAGTCATGATGGGTCGGGTCGGATGCGGGTTGACACGGAGGAAATGGGCCTCGGAGTCCATCACTACGTGGGGACGATCAAGTACGATGGAGAAAATATCATAATCTGGGGATTCATGACAGCTAATGGCGTAGAATTTGCCAATGATAGTGAAGGGAGGATGAATGGTAAGCAGTATGTCGAAATTTTGGATACTTGCTGGCCTCCAACGTTGGAAAAATTCGGTTTGGAGAGGGAGAGAGCCATCTTCCAGCAAGATAACGATCCAAAACACACATCGAGAATGACTCGATATTTGTTACTAACAGGAAGATATAACACACGAGAATTGCCAGCACAGTCAACAGATTTAAATCCGATCGAGCAGCTATGGGGTCATTTAAAAGGGGGACTGGCAAAAGCTCCAGAAGAGCGTCGCTCTCTGGCTGAGGTGAAAAGGCGGGTGTTTGATTTTTGGAAGAAGGTACCGGCAGAGGTTTGTGAGAAACTGGTTTCGAGTATGCCAGATAGGATACCAGCAGTGATAACAGTAGAGGTGGTCCAACTAAATACTACTTGTGAAAATTCAAACCCCCGACAAATCCGAGTAACAAAACTGCTCCAACGTTAGTCCTTGACTGATCGCGTCCTAACTTAACGAACAGTAATTTTAATTAACTTTTTATCTCACAGAGACACGGGTTTTTTATTTCTCTACAAATTTTAGCGCGATTGTTATATATAATCTAGTAGACGTATATGGCAATACTCATTCTAAAAATTTTGCAGCAAATATTCGAACGGTTTTACCACTAACTGTAGATCCTCTTTTGGAGAAAGATAAAAAAGACTGGCCTGAGCAAATTTGTGGCCTATCACCACTTTTACAATTGACGTATTGCGACCAACGTGATGCGGAAGGCAAGAACCTAAAATTAAAGGCCTCAAATGGTTAGAGGACTGGTCGGTCTGCAATAGTAATGTATACGCGTTGTATGCTCGACAAAGACATGATCGGGATCATGCAATGCGCTCTACTAATACAGGAATGGAAACCCCCAATAGATTTCCCTTGATAAAGAGTGTTCAGGTCGACCCTGGTGAAGGAAGCATGAGTCAGGAAACCCCTCCTCGGTATGTCATATAGGACATGAATCTGGTCTTATCTCTTTCTCCTAAGGCCAAGTCCACGCGCAGGGTCGGATGGTGGAGTGGCACACCATCCAGACCGTTCTCCCACGAAGAGTCTGGATAGCTTCAACACGTGCCCCACTTGAGACAGGAGAAAGCGGATTCGAATCCAGCAAAACCCTCACAACACAGTTCTCGCCTAGTTATGTGCGTGACGGTAACGAAGGCACACTGGATAGCCGCGGGTGGCTGAAATGTGTTCCTGCGGCAGACACAAACGATTGAGGGTTGAAACAGCTGTAAGGCGCCTGGCTTTGAGTTATCAAGTTGAGTCATTGCTCCATGTGCCGTACCAGTGTTATTCGTGTCATAACCTAGCGGCTGCATACACAAGAGCGATTTAAAAAAAAATTCCAGATAAGTGGCTCATCGGTGTTGATGATGTGGCTACTCTAGAGATCCAAACCATGGTTAAGGAGTCAACAAGTACTGCTCAACATAGAGCAACTGACCCCGAAGATTGGACCACACACTGCGCACTACCCGCAGATTTCCAAAAAACGAAGAGAGCTCAGTTTCTTGACGTATTTCTAACTGTGGTGCTCGGTACGTTTTCGCGTTATTGACGTTTTTTTCAAGCTATCCGAGTATGTCCAGTCTTGATATGCTTACTATGGTACTGACATGTATCAACCGAGTCTGTTTGTGACTCAACCGGCAGTATCGTGACAACTGAAATAAATTACCCTTTTTTGAGTTTTATGTGCTTTTTGAGTTGTGGACTATGTAACCATTGGATTCCTCTCTGATCCAGGCCACACTATCGCTAGTGTTCCTAACCTCTCTTGCTATGATTTGAGGTTCAAGCGATACATTGACTCCAAACGAATAGCCATTCAGCTCAGTTTTACTCGTAGAATTCAACCTCCTTTTCTTCTAGGAACTAACTACCCGAGCGGTAGCTATGGAGACTGCGTGCGCGGGGAAAACTTCCAAAAAGACCTGTAGCTCTAGCCAGACGAAGCCTCGACACTAAAGCCACATGAGGCGCGTGTATCCATCTGTATCTTCCCATTTTCTCGTGATCACAACATCCCCCTTATCCTAATATCCCAAGCGTTCGGGTAGGGATGCTCTTTCCTCGGGAGACGGTATAATATCACAATTTCCATAAATAGCTGAGAGTTCATCATCACAAGCGGAGACAAGCAGGTCTGATTAATCACCACCATGAAGGGAGTTGGGTGCCCTCTAGTCAACTCTTATGGGCGATCTCTCCTCCATGTCAATTATACTAAGAATCTCTTTGGTAAAGGTATGTACGTGGACGAGATACGTTAGGGGTAACTTGGTCTTTTGATGGGTGCAGATGATTATTCATAGAGACAGCCGCTGCTTATTTATACCAAATGTACCGAAGTACCTCACTAGCTTAATTGTCATGTGACTATTCCTGAAACTCCATGACCAGCTAGCGAGCGGTGTTTTGTATCTCAATAAGCTTCACCCTCGTCGATGAAAATCTCTCATTATGCCTGCTTAATGAACCTGACATCCTATCCTTCCTTTCCCATACCCCACCTGTAAAATTGTCTTGAGTTGCAGATGCCGAAAGGAAGTGATTCTGGTCGAGTTCTTATATCGTTGGGTGAACGGTTGATGAGGCACGAAGTTGGCGACTGAAATGATGTCACATGGGCAACCAACTTTTCCCGCTTCGCAATTCTTCTGAGCTCTCTTATTGTATTATTTAACGCCTACTACAGTAGAACCCCTCTTAGCTAATAGTGGGTCCCAGTTTACTCTACCCCCAGGGTAAGTTTTCACCAGTGGATCCAATTTTTGGGGCGAAATCGGATGCTTTAAGCCTAGTTAGGTAGCATCTTTTCTGAGATAAGGTTTTCAGACATTCTAACAAGGATTATTTGTATGGTGTTTCTGCCCGACAGAGGTTCTCACCACTGGCACTAGTTCACAGGCTTAACTCAAATTGGTAACATTTTTTGAATTTAATCGATTTCAGATAAAAAAGTACATGCTAATTTACTTTACATAGCAGATTTAATATTTTACAGGCCCGCCTTGAGCAAGTATGACTGCCTCACATCTCCTGGGCATGCTCCTGATAAGCTTCTCAAGCTTATCAGGCTCAGTCGCGTCATTCCATGCTTCTTTCACTATTCCTCGGAGTTCATCGTAGGATCGCTGCCTTCCCCTTTCCAATCTCGGGTAATGGTGCTGTATGTAATGTTTCATGCTATCCCATACGTGCTCAATTGGATTCAGGTCGGGAGATTACGGAGGCCAGTCGATCGGGGTAATGAAACTCTCCCGGAACTCTTCGATTGTTCCCGCTGCGCTGTGTGAAGGAGCAATGTCCTGCATCACAGAAACCCATGGTCTCATGCTCACCATTCCATCAATCAGCGGTACAATTCTCTGAGAGTATGATTCTGAGGTAATAGACCCCCATTCCTTCTCCCAAAAAATGCAAGGACCTTCCTCTATCCCTGCGAAACTTCCCCAAAACATCCAGCCAAGACTCTTTCTCCTCTTTCCCACTAAGCAGGTGGCGTTGACTTCTTCACCTATCTTGAACTGAGAGTTAGATCGGTATTTTTTATTAGTTGAGGTACAAAGATACCAACCTTTCGCGATACTCACTCTCTCTTATGTTGGCCGTCTGTGGCCCAGGTCTCATCAGTCCAAAGAATCGCCATCCAATCTTCAACAGTCCAGTCCTTGTGGGCTTTGGCCCATTCCCGACGCTTCCTTTTAACCTCTTCGGAATGGGGAGGCTTTTTCAGCGCTGGATGACGTCCTTGATTTCTTTTTTTGAGCTCGTTTTGAATAACCCTTTCACTCACTCCAAAATCCCGAAAGGGGCCATGTGCAAGTTCAAACCATGACATTCGACGACTTTCAGAGGATTATGTTATGAAAGCCTCAATCCGGACAACGTCAGAAGAGGACAGTGTTGGAGGCCGACCTGCAGCTCCCTTGGGTTCAATGTACGGAGTACAAAGGGTGTAACTGACCTGGTTTCGAGATATGCCGAGTTGTTTTGCAATATTTGTCTGATTCATTCCCGAATCACGGAGAGTTTTGATCTAGACATGTTACCTCAGATATTTGTTTACCATGAAACTTGGGCTTGCCTGGAGACGCTGATCTCTGTTTAATCGTTTGGCGTTGTTTGTGTGAGCTGCTGGTTGTACCTGGCTCATCTTTTAAAGAATAATTGGTCTATGAAATATGCTAAATGTTAAGAGTAACGATTTATTGATTCTCTTAGATGAAAATCCTGATGATGATGATTCTGTAGACAGTAACAGCAACGATGTCTATAGAAGTGTATAGGTGAGGGAGGGGGAGAAAGAGATCAAAGCAGCAGTCCAGTAAAAAGCCTGATTACTCAGGCCATCATTTTCAATTTCTTTTGGTTTGAATACTAGCAGTGATTAAATAAGACTAGTGGGGATAATATTCATAAGCGAGGTTTTAGTGCATACAGAAAACTCACCCTGGGGGTAGAGTACAAGGATCAATTTATGCACTATCACGCTAATGGAATTCTACCCCAGCTAGTCTGAAACTTACAGTTATGTCTGCCTATATTATCAGGACTTTCACATTCTAGTGAAAGCTATCCATAGCCACCCATTTGTAATCAACCGAACAATTGTGTATAATGTAGTGTAGCACACAATTAAGTTAACTCTCAGCAAGGAAAAATGAATCCACCGAAGACACCTCCACAATCACCAATATCTCCTAAATATGCGTTTCGTTTGACTCGAGATAAACGTTTACAAGTGAGTTCAACATCAAAATAATGCTTTAGCACCAATTCTAAGATTTGTCAGGTAAGAACATTAGCCCGAGAGGGTCTTTCGTACAAAATGATTGCAGGACGACTCGAAATCACCCATAGACAAGTTCGAAATGCTATGAACTCTACTAAGCTCACCCCTAAAACGTATAATGGGCGGAACCCTTTACTCAGTAGTGCACAAATTGACGAAGTGGAAACTTACATAACTTCCTCTCAAGAAGGCCGTCAAATGTTGTCTTCCCGCACTTTGGTGTAAGTGAAAAAGTAATTGAGCGGGAAATGAAAAAGAGGGGTTATACTCGAAGGATCGCCGCTTCGAAACCTCCACTTTCCCCAGAAAATCCGAGAAAGCGGTATGATTTCGTTAGAAATCATCTCCACTGGGGGAAAGATGATTGGATGCGAGTACTCTGGACTGACGAAAGCTGGGTGACTGATGGTAGGCATACTAAATGCTGGATCACAAGAAAGGTTGGTATTGCCTTCAAATATCCTCTTATTTTAAGTTCTTACTCTAATCCCTTGACTTAGCGAGATGAAGTTTACGACAATACATGCGTTGTTAGCAATTTTCTAAGGCGAATTGGATGGATGTTTTGGGGATCTTTTTTTGGGAGTGAGAAAGGGCCTTGCTTATTTTGGGAGAAAGAATGGGGTTTGATAACCGCCGAACGCTACAGTGAGAGGATAGTACCTCTCATCCATGGTATGGTCTCAAAGAGACCAGATTTAGTGGTGATGCAGAATAACGCACCCTCCCATTCAGCGGCCCGAACAAAGCGAGAACTAAGCGAAAGGAATATAATTGTTCCTCTAGAATGGCCACCGTTCTCTCCAGATCTCAATCCAATAGAACATGTCTGGAATATGATGAAAAATTAAATTCAAGACAAATATCCTGACGTGATCGAACGAGGGCGGCGGACAGAAGAGGAAACACAAATTATTTTAGAGAAGCCTTGAACAGGGCGGTTAATGAGGATGACTTGAGGAATCTTGTTGATTCAATGCCGGAGAGAATCAAGGCTGTATACGATGCTGGTGGCGGACAAGTAAAATATTAAGGGCTTTTTGATCAGAAAGTACATGTAACTTCTCAGTCACTTGGCTGTAATTAATCAATATTATACATTTCATAATGTTCATAAGCAGAAATTTCAACTTTTTACTAGGATTGTAGACAGGAAGACGATTTCATCATCCTGAACTTTTCACTATACAGTCGTTTCTCTCTTAATCGATAGTAAGTCCCGGTATAAGTGTTGAAAATATTCATTGTAACTTGCACTTTTATATTTGCAACACTTACCCTTACAGGTCATTTTGCGTAAAGGGGTAAGTATTGCAAATGTAAATGGTTGAATTTCAATGAATATTTTCAATACTTATACCGGGACCCACTATCGAGTTAGAGAGGGACGACTGTAGTAACTAATGAACATACACGCTAGTCGCATATAGGGAGATGGCGCAACTTAGCTCCCCTAGATTTGCAGGCATACTGAGTGTTGACAGCCGGCACCGCGTGAATGTGAAGAATTCGACTCGGCCAGCCAATATTTAACCTTTGCAAGCAAGCTGAAAGTGATTTAAATGACTGGATCACAACTTGACGGCATAAGTTCTAACTCACGAAAACAGATGGTACTACAGTACAGAGTATCACGGTCAATAAGTTTTACTTGCATGTAGTATTGCAGCCCAAAATATTGTTACTATTTATACAATATTAGCGTTTTAGTAACAATGTTTAGGTCCACAATACTTCATGCAAGCGAAATTAATTGTCCCTGATAGCCTGTACTCTTGCAACACTCATCCATACAAGCCTCGGGACTAGATATGAAGCTAATGTTCTTTTTTTAATCATTTTTGCGTATGCAGCCTGAGGCTATGACGCGATTGATTACAGAAGACAAGTATATTTCGCAGAATGACTCAATTTGACGTTTGGAACACTCATACTCAAATTTCATTTGCAGATACCACTACGAGAACAATGCCTGACGACATGTACCCTCTTCCGTGTTTAGCCACCACAGGGAACAGCGAGATAAACCCATGGTTTTCTGGATATGCTTTCGATATTCCACGAATACAATATCACCGCGAGAAAAATGGCATGTGGATATTGCCGGATTCGAACCAGCTTTCTGCCGTCTCCAGTGGGGCACATCGCAAAGCTACCCAAACTCTACTTGGGAGAATAGCCCGGCCAGTGTACCACTGCACCATCCGACCCACACGGCTGATGTGTAAGGTTATGATTTTTTTATAGTTGCCCTTTCAGAACGATCCAAACGAAATATCTAAGATGATTCATGCTTTACAAGGGCTTTGAGGGTTGGATGGTGCAGTGGTACACGGGCCGGGCTATTCTCCCAAGTAGAGTTTGGACAGCTTGGACACATTCCCCACTTGAGACAGGAGAAAGCTGGTTCGAATCCAGCAAGACCCTCACACCATTTCTCTCGCGGTGATATTGTATTCGTGGAATAACGAAAGCATATCCAGAAAACCATGGGTTTATCTCGCTGTTCCCTGTGGTGGCTAAACACGGAAGAGGGTACACATCGCAAGGCGTTATTCTCATAGTGGTATCTGCAAATGAAATCTGAGTATGAGTGTTCCAAACGTTAAATTAAGTCGATCTATAACAAAGAGTACGTATCTTCCGAAAATACCTACGTGGGCCTTCAGGCGCCGAAATAGGATAATAGAATGATTTATTTTTTATTAGGGCTTTGGGCTGAAATAATCCAAGAAATTCTGTCGATGAACCGAACCAACGTCACGAGATTGCCCTTGCAGAATAATTGAAGACATATGAACTTTATGTTCAGTGTTTTCGATCTTTAAGACGATAACTTAAAGCTTAGTCATGTACATACATATAGGCGCTCAGGATTAAGTGAACACTGGCTAGATGTTAAGTTATGTGCACTATACTTGCATATTGATACAATCAGAATCAACAGAACTTACTATCTAACTTGCATTTACTTATTCCTAAGCCCCATGTACGTTTATTGAGTTGAGCCCGATCCCGTAGGATAGCACATACATAGCGTTGCAGCCCGGAGAATTATTAACAGTAGGCATTCATTCTGTAGATTAACCCGGTAGTTAAGGAGCAACGACATACAAAATTAACGCTAATTAGTAACAATCTTTGGGGTCGAGACACTGTACAAGACTTGAATACCTGCGGGTTGCCCCCCATGTCACATTTACGCTGTTTGGTGATTTGTTCAGCCAAAGTAAATAGCCAAGATACGCTCAACTGACATGGTGTAGGGGGCAGTTTGGACATGTTCGGGCCTGGTACGAATGGATAACTACTGAAAATATTAGACTGAGTGATGCTCGTGCCGATATGCCACATGTATAGTGTCTCAACCCTAAAGATTGTTACTAATTAGCGTTAATTTTGTATGTCATTGCCCTTCTAACTACATGCCCAGCCTATAGAATGAACGCCTACTCCTAACAATCTTTAGGGCTGCAACACTGTGCATGTATATAAACAACCAGAGTGACGTGCGCGCACCATGGACGTCGTTTTGATAATGCGCCATATCTACGAATCCATTCCATATCCCTCGCTATCCCTTCATGTTAGCCGTAACGTTCGTCTGAAGTATCATGGATCAAGCCAAGAAAAGTTAAAGATTAAGGAAAACAAGATATCCGACGGTATGTCTCTGTGTGCCAACGACGAGCGAAGGGTTCCTGGTGTTGCCAGCGCAACAGCCGCCCGTGACCCGAGAAACGTTTGTTCATCAAACATTCCCGTCTATGCATCACCAACTAAGGACATCATAGGTTCCGCCCGTTAACGCCGCTGGGCGCGGTGCCATGGTCTCTACAGGCAAGGCAGGCTCGAGACGTGCAATGCCTGATGAAGGCGCCATCACAGTTCGTCCGACCAGTCTCCCAGCCATCGTGTACTAAGCAAGCGACAGTGCCCAGATTCCACCGTGGAACCTCTCCAGGCCACCGAGAGCCGGAGCATCACCCTCAGCGATCGTCGGCATCGGAGTCTCGAAACGAAGCTCATGGACCGCGTGACGATCCGAGGCGCGATCGTCGCTGGTCTCAGCGTGAAGGAGATCTCGGAGACCTACAAGTTTACTCGGCGGCAAATTGAATACGCGAGACGCCAACCGTTATTCCCGGGAAAGACGAGATGCGGCAGTAAACCGGCTATCTCTCCACCCAAGGCAGCGGAACTCGTGAATTGGTTTCTCAATCACCCATCGCAACGAGATATCCAGTATCAACTGCTCCCATCCATAGCTCCGGAACTCAACCTGCAATCTCATGGGATGAAGTCCATTCGACGGGCGCTTGAGTCCCAAGGGTATATTCGAAGGCCTCTCCATCCAAATCGTCCGAATGATTCTCTTCAGCACCAGAAGATGCGATTAGACTTTATCCTCGACTCACACTTGGCGTGATGAGAAACGGCAACACAACACGTTGGGCTCGATGTATGAGGGTCAAGAGGAGTTGGGGATCACCGATACGGTACTCCATGAACTTGTGAGGGAATTTAATGACCTCACCTCTTTAATGCTGGTAATGCGATCATAGATCTTATGATTACACGAAAATGTACGAAGTCTTTCCCAAACTATGTCCAACAAAGCTTCAATATCCGTATCCTTCAGACATGAGGGCTTCTCAAAAACGTCTCTGAGAATTATGACCACAATATCTCACCATCAGACTAGTCGTTACATGTCGGGATGTTCATCATAATGCGGACAGCCAGGACGTTGAAATTGGTTCATGTACGTGCCTAAATACGCAACGTCAGACGTTGAATGAATTCACCGCTAAGAATTTTCATACTGAATGCTAACATGATATAGGTTTGGGTTTCGGAAAAGCCATCACTCGTTCATTCAGTCTCATCGCTGGACGAAGAATGACTCTCTAATACCTGTTCCGCCCAGGATGACTCACTCACCATCTCCAAGCTTCGCCGACGACTAGTATATGTATATGACATAGATTACAGCATGTAATCTTCTATGATGGATCATCTGTGGCCCAATTATCATCACTCAACTCGCTGGCGCCTTAAGTTCCATGATGTATGACATGGTTATGCAAGACATGATTTGTCCGATATTGCGTATTTACCGGCACCACGTGTACTCGTACATAGCGTTTTTGGATACAAGCTAAAGATTTGCTGAGATTCAGCACCTAGATTACCTTCCGACCGTCCGAAGTAGGCCTTAAGAAAATATCAAGACCTCTGTGATCGAACAACCTATTTTTTTTGGCAAAGGTCTTCTAGTGAGAGTGTCTAATACACGTATACGACTGCGCGTTTTAGATATTATCTACTCGAGTCTATGACTATTGGTAGACATGTAGATCCTCTATGACTACAGGACAAGAGCACCTGTTTCTTGAGTAGTATACCCCCTCCTTTGCCCCCATCATAGTCTTTATCTCACAGTGATGAACCCACAAATCCTGATTAGAACACACACGTATATGATGCACCAGCCCTTTCATTACCTCTCCTCAATAGTTAACGAAATGAAGGCAATTTGCTAGAGTGTGGCTGCCGGGAAAAATCCTCCCAAAGTCATTGGGCGCAGGGCTCCCCTACTAGTGACTTAAGGGTGAATTTAAAAAATATAGCTACCCCTGCAAGACGTTCAGAGGGGCTGAACAGCTGGGCATAGAGAGGAAGTGTACAGTGTCTCAGCCCTAAAGATTGTTAGTGACTGATATTAGTTTTGTATGTTGAGATAAGTGATTGCAAGGTATAGACACACAGAACTAATATCAGCCACTAACAATCTTTAGGGCTGAGACACTGTATATGAAAGAGTGCCTATCTTCGCCTTCCGATGCCTCCTGGCTCCTCATCGTGGACCTCTGTAGAAAGAAAAGTCGTGATGAGGGCTGAGCACCACGAAACAGCCTAGCCTAGCTGTGTGAGAGGCCCGTCCTCGAATAACTCAAAGTAGAGGTTCAATATAATAAATTGAGAAGTACGTGAGGCGTAGCATATAATCAAGTAGCCGTATATACCTTTCTTCCCATTCCATATTCTTCTAGAATCTAACCAACCCAAGATCATCACAACCGATTGTACAAAATCCAGAATTAGATCGAAGCTATAAGAAGTATCCTCAACGCCTAAACGCCATTATAACATCTTCACTCACGCCTATCATCATCTCGCTTGGTATATGTATTTTGATAATCATCAGCAACGCTTTAGCGAAGGTTCATTAGTTTATTGACTGCATCCCTGTTTCCTGAGCGTTCGATTTAACTAGTACATGTACATGTACACAAGCTAACACTGCCAATTGTCATAGCTATGAAGCTCAATACAATACAGTCGTCCCTCTCTAACTCGATAGTGGGTCCCGGTATAAATAAATTTTTCTATTATCCTATTTCGGCGCCTGAAGGCCCACGTAGGTATTTTTCGGAAGATACGTATTCTTTGTTATAGAACGACTCATTTTGACGTTTGGAACACTCATACTCAGATTTCATTTGCAGATACCACTACGAGAATAACGCCTTACGACATGTACCCTCTTCCGTGAATACCCACCACAGGGAAAAGCGAGAAAAACCTGTGGCTATCTGAGCATGCTTTCGTCATTCTACGAATACAGTATCACCGCGAGAGAAGTGGTGTGAGGGTCTTGCTGGATTCGAACCAGCTTTCTCCTGTCTCAAGTGGGGCATGTGTCCAAGCTACCCAGACTCTACTTGGGAGAACGGCCTGGACGGTGTACCACTGCACCATCCGACCGGGTCCCGGTATAAGTGTTGAAAATATTCATTGTACTCTGATACTACGGTATTAATCGTGTATAGGCGCTAAAATTCGACTTTTACAGGGTATATAGGCTTTTACTAACTTGAATTAGCATGACGATAAGTAGATCTCCCCACCTAAACTTTAAATTTGTATGGCAAAAATTTCACAACGAAATATTCGTTGGTTTTGCTTTTTTGGTCCATTATAGCCCTCTATTCACTTTTTAATTCATTAATACATTTCATAAATAAATTATACTTCTATCTAGCTAATAATTTACATATCCGCCTTCAGCTTCGTAAACGGCTCTGATTCTTCGGGGCACCGAATCTATCAGTTTCTCCAAGTCATCCCCATTAAACCCCAGATCCCACGCCTCGTTCACTATTTGACGAAGATGCCCTTGACTCCGCTGCCCCCCTTGATCCAACGCTGGATAAAGACGCTCCATGTACGCTTTCATATAACTCCACAAAGTTTCTATCGGATTTAAATCAGGAGAATATGGCGGCCACTCCATTAGAGAAATATTCCTCCTTTCAAACTCACGCATAGTTTGCCTCGACTTGTGAGGAGGGGCGTTGTCCTGCATCACATCTAGTCCTGGTTCCCGAAAGACCGCACTCTCTATGAGAGGCACTATCCTCTCGCAGTAACTGGCCGCAGTGATATGGCCCCACTCCTTCTCCCAAATCAGGCAAGGCCCCTTCTGTCGTCCAAAGAAAGATCCCCAGAACATCCACCCAACTCTCCTCCGCGTCTTGGCTAGGACACAGGTATCTTCGTACTCTTCCCCAATCTTTGACTTAAACTTAGCTCAAGGGAACTCTAAATCTTAGGAGCCTTTAAGGGACTACTGACCTTTCTTGTGACCCAACGATCACTTTGCCGACCATTCATAGCCCAAGTCTCGTCGGACCAGAGGACTCTCATCCAATGTTCCTTCCGCCAGTGGAGATGTATTCTGGCAAACTCATATCTCTTCAGTTTGTTGACTGAAGAGATAGGAGGTTTTAATCGTGCAATCCTGCGTGCATATCCCCTCTTTGCCAGTTCACGTCGGATCACATTCTCGCTCACACCAAAGTGCCGAAATATAAAATGTGCAAGTTGGAAAAATGACATCCGACGATTTTCCGATGATAAACAGACGAAAAATTCTATTTCATCGACCTGGGAACTACTTAGAATAGGTGGCCTACCACTGGAGTACTGAGGCTCGGTATTTTCAACGCTCATGGTGTATTGTACCTGTCGCCATGTAATCCCAAGGCGTTGAGAGATTTTGACGTAACTGTGTCCCTCACTGGCCAAGGTTCTAACCTGCACATGTTACTCTCTTAACCTTATCAATTTGTAGATTTCAGACTTACTTGGATACGTTGAGTTTGTGTTAGGCGTTTTGCATAAGTAGGAGATGCTGATGATGGAGAAGGTTGTTGAGGTGAATCCATCTTTGCGGCAATCTAGTACAGTAAATTAAAATCTTCTAAAGTAGTTGACTTAAGGTTCAGATGCACTCACATGAAGTAAAAATTAGATAGATGAATGAAATAAAAGTATGCCGTTGAGCAAAATAATAGTAAATAGCTGACAATGATTTAAACGAAACGACCTCAGGTGTGCGCGAGTGAAAAAAGGTGCAGGCATGAAGGTGGGCGTTGGACTTCATATACAGATGCATATCTCTTATGCCTTAGGCCATAAGATTTTAAAATTTGAAGCTAACAGGGATACTGTGGATCTATCGTGAGGTAACCTGGAATATCACCACTTTATCTCCACTTTATCCCCGCTTTAACCCCTGTACCCTATAAGAAGCGGATCAACGAACAATACCCTATCATGAGAGTAACTTGGACTTTTATATTTGCAACATTTACCCTTACAGGTCATTTCGCGCGCAGGGGTAAGTATTGCAAATGTAAACGGTTGAATTTCAATGAATATTTTCAACACTTATACCGGGACCCACTATCGAGTTAGAAAGGGACGACTGTACTTGTATTTATCAGTATCCGGCAAAGATTCAGAGATGCAGGAGAGACGTTTGAATTTGTTTTAGTCGACGCTTGGACCACAACAATCCTGTACACTCCTTTGATTTATCCCGATCTGCAAAGTTAGCTAAGACTATGAACTCTGTGCCTGGTGAGAAGGAACTGGTCATTTTCATCTCACGGTCACAGATTCTTTCTCCCTCGACGTCCTTTGTGTTTCAGGTGATAGCAAACTTTATAACTTGGAGGAACATTATTTGTAATTTCTTGTCAGTCCCCAGATCGACTTGTGATTCCTTATCAAGACACATTTGCGTACGACTACATAAGTATAGCGTTTCAAACTCGAATTAAAACAATGTTTGTCAGGGTATTGACTACCGCTCCTCGCACATGTTGCCATTCAATTAACCAAAGTATTTACTCTAAGCAGTGATATGCGGGTGCACTTCCTTCAGGTATATGAGATAAGCCATAGAAATCAATAAAACTGGCCAGGAGTTCATGTCGAAAGCTATTCTGAGCAGAAATGATAATCTTTATGAACGTGCGACCATCATAGTCGTTACATTGAACCAGCCGAATTTATATTCAAGTTTATGTGTTATTCAGCGGTCACAAAGAGCACAAATGTCAACAAAAATTATTTTAGACACGCTGCAAATATGAACCACCTTTAAGTCCGACAACGGCCAGATTTGAACTGACGCTCCCGAAGGAACTAGCTTTCTAGGCTAGCGCGATAACCACTCCGCCACGTTGCCTTGTTTCTTACAAGATTTATGTAATATAATATACAAACTCAATTATTCACTCAGAAATGCTTGCTGAAACTTCAACTGATAAGCACACGGCGACGGAGATTAACCTGATTATGAACCATATATCATCGGCCACTTCCAAAGGTAACGTTAATAACTGCGAAGAAGACTATACAATGTTACTCTACTGTAGTCAGCATTGATTCTTCGTTTCGCAAATATCTACATTTTTAACAACTACGATGGTCGAAGTTAGGACAGATGCATCGTTTGGACCGGTCTTTCACAAAGGATCGAGTTAGCCTAGATTCATTGTCGTGTCAAAAGAGTGCGCTGTTGCTTAAATCTTGCTCACCCCAACAACCTACATTTAAAAGATAATTTGATACATTTGCATTCCTGGGATGTGCTACCATTTTGGAACCAATATTCGAAACAGCATAACCTAAATCCAGCGAAGACAGTATATGTTAAGATGCCCTTTTTTTAATTTCATTCAGCTTATTTGGCGCCTCATTGGCCCACGCAGGTATTTTCGGAAGATACGTTTTGTCTTTAGAATAAATGATTATTGACTTTTGGAATACTCATACTCAGAAATCATTTGTAGTTGCCGCTACGAAGTTAGCCCTTACAACATGTAACTCTTTACATGTATACTCACCACAGGAAATATGGTAACGGGAAAGAACAAGGTAGATACCGAAGCATCGGCCCTGGTGTCACCTTTCATAAAAACTGCAGCTCCTATTTTAATAGCGTTGGCAATTGGAACGGCTCAAAATTACGAATCGCCCTGTTAAACTTCTAGCCCTCTAAAAAGTGCGGCAATAACAGCTACTCCTAGAATTATAGACAGCCGAGAATCAGAAAAACGTCTTACCACAGTCTCGAGCGACCCAGTCCCCGTAGATGACAGCTGCTCCAACAATAACCATGACTTTAGATCCGCTCACGGCTTCGACTTTACGAAAGCCAGCGTTGCTAGCAAGGTTGCTCTGCTAGCAAGGTTGCTCTGCTAGCAAGGTTGCTCTGCTCATCGCCCCTGAAGGAGATAAATGAATACACCCTGTTTCCTAAAGTTATTGTCATATTTATAAACAAATGTGTGGGTTAAGAAATTTTTTGGAAATTGATGTGATTATTTGGTGTCAAAGAGTAGGATCGAGGACGATGAGTAAACTCGAAATTTTCAGCTCTAGAGCCCTTTGCAATGCAAAGATACGGCAAGGTCCCGACTGCATGTTTTGGTGTTAAATTTGAACTGCACCGCTCAACATATTTTCAACAATAAGCCATCTCCAACTTCTGTTAACCGTGGAAAGTCGTTTTCTATGTTTAATAATCCAATGGAGGACTCAATCCAAGACAATATTGAGCCTTCTTCCCCACCCGGTTCTGCGCGTTCTAATCTGACCCCTGCGGAACGACAGGCGATATATCAGTCTCTTCTCACGCGTCTTAGAGATGGGAAACTGCAGCATGGGGTTTTGAAAGACACTGCAAAGGCATTCAACGTTCATAGGCGAACGGTATCTTGAATATGATAACGTGGACAAGAATCAATTGCTGCTGGGAAAGTATGTGACTCAGGAAAGGTGATCACGGTAGATGATGCTGTGTATGATACAGCTATAATAAAAAATTGCCTGTTGCAGGTGATTACAGGGGAAAAAGAGGCTGTGTATGATACAGCAAGAAGAGACTCTGAAATAAGAATCACGCATGAAAAGATATGCTAGTTATGATCTACCGGAAGATTGAGCTCTGTTATTGAAGAGTCTTCAATAATAAGTATGTTCTAGTTGTCTAAAGTCCCTACTCTCCCTTAGGTTTCTTATATCAGTCCTATGTTCCTCCAGAGAAAAATCTAAGATCGATAGTCACCCGTATTATAAAAAAATAATGAATCAAAACTTCCACGATAACGATTTCAAGAAATCCAAGCATAAAGTTGTCATTGAAACCTCTGAAATAATACAACAAAAATCATCGACAATTTAGACCAAACATGTAAACAAGTGAAACCACCACGTGAAACACCTAAGCTAGAGTGTCCTGAAGAGATATTCCTAAGATCGCCGTGTGTGAAGCGCATATTGTTATACAGAAAGAATGCGCAGATGTATCAGCTCGCATGCTGAACAAAAAGGGTCGAAAGAAAGTCACAATTTAGAACGAAAAGATTAAGGCAGCCCCTCTGCGACAAAGAAAGAATATTCGCTCAATGGCAGCCGCACTGCAAATTTCAAAATCGACACTACACTGCCAAATCAAAGAAAAGGTATCAAACCATATTCGAGTGCAATGAAACCGTTCTTAACTAAAGAAAATAAGTTGGCTCGATTAGAATTTGTAATATCTATGGTCAATCTCTTGACTCTAAACGGTAGTAGTCCTCATTTTCAGGACATGTTCGACCGCGCGTATGTTGACGAAAAGTGGTTTTACATCAGTGAATCAAATGGCAGGTTTTACCTTGCTAATGATGAAGAGCTATCACATCGTATAGGTAAAAGCAAGCGGTTCGTAGCTAAGGTTACGTTTCTTACTGCAGCAGCACAATCCAGATTCAATCGCGTTCGCAACCAATGGTGGTCGGGTAAGATTGAGTTATATCCTCTAGTGTACCCAGAGCCAGCCAAGCGTATTTCAAGGAACAGACCTCGCGGGATGCTGGTAACAAAACTGATTGAATCTGTGAACAAAGAGGTTACCAAAAAGTACCTCACTGATCACGTTTTTCCAGCGATTCGAGAGTCTTGGCCTGAAAAAGAGGCAGAGATTATTGTGCAACAAGATAACGCTAGACCACACCCTGCAGTTGATGATCCTGAAATAGTTGCGGAGGGTGATAAAGACGGTTTCAAGATTCGAATGGAATGCCAGCCTCCCGATAGCCCAGATTTAAACGTTTAAGATTTGGGATTTTTTCGTACCATTCAATCATTGTAGCATCAAAAGGCACCAGGAGATATCGATGAACTTATTGCAGCTGTGAAAGAACCTTTTGAAGAGTTGAACAAGATCAAACTGAAAAATATTTTTTTAACGCTTCAGCAGTGCTGTGTTGAAGTGCTAAAAGTTCATAGAGGCAACAAATATAACTTACCTCACATGGGAAAGGAAGCGCTGGCACGTAAGGGGCAGTTTCCTGTCTCCTTTCCGGTTCCAATAGAACTGCATTGCAAGGCAAGATTGCTAATTGATGAATAAAACAATGAAATGTGATAATAAAAGCGGGACAGAGGGAGTACTAGTCATGTATAATCTGAATACAGTCATACATTCAGTTCTTACTGTAGCTCTCGATGCTACTGTCGTGTGCTTGAGAGGAGCGTACTGAGATTTAATCACCGCCTTGAATACCCTTCATTTCAAATAGGCGGCCTTGAAGATCCCTCTCTAGTTGCTTCTGGTGCTGGATCGAGTGCTGCCATATTTGTTAACTTGATAATCAATATCGCCTGGTACCCCCCTCAACACATTTGCTGCAGGCTACTGGATGTCTTTAGGTCCGCTTGATTTGATATATGATACCCCAATGTCGCCCAACATCCATCCTCGAGATGACTTTTGATCTGATGGAAGCTCTGGACCCTACTACTGTGATCTGTCAAATTTTGATTGGGGGCTGCGTCGGTACAATAATCCGCACCTTGTAGAGTGCGGGAGTTGGGACGTTTATCTTTCATAGCCTCTGCAATCTATTAATCCCATGTGGGAGCGCCGGGCTCACAATCTGTTATGATTGTGAGCTCACGGAAGGGAATTGACTTGGGCGGTATTATCACAGTTGACTGAACTCAATCCTCTACACCTTACTAGCACGTCAATTTGCTTGCTGTAGAAGCAATATATTGTTCAGGTTGAAGTAGGGGAAAGCCAAATACACAAAACTGTTCGTGCACAAACCCTAGTACCGCTTTACGTGCCGTATTTATTTGAATTTGATTTCGTTTAATCCAATCAAGCACACAATAGGTCTATATAGGTGACCATCAACTATCAGATATATATGAGGGGAAACCTTTTGGTGAAAATCCCTCTTATCCAGCCTGTTTTATGACTATCGAGTTGTCTGATTTACCCTCAGGAAGTGCTATTTCACTGTTCAACTCGTGCAGATTCCATCACATCTCATTCCAAATCGCTCGATAATTTCTGACATTGCTGCCTCGACTTCCCCTGTCGGTCGAAACTGTTCTATCCAGCCTTGATTCCATATCCACTTTGTGATTCTAGCCACGTCCTCTGGGCTGTTAATCATAGCTTCAAATGAGCTGTCTTTTGCTAATCTCGGAACTTCTCTTCCCCTTGCCGATCGAGGACATCCCATGACCATGTGCTTGGTGTTTCGGGATGGATATTTACATTGGCGTCTGGGATTTTCTACTCCGGAGACTTTTCTTCGATACAGATAGGAGTTGAGCCCAATATGCTCGCTCCTTAGCTGAATGACGACACTGCTTTAGGCCTTACTAAAGTTTTAGTGGATGTAGGAAGGTGTGCCCTCAAAGTAATTTTTTTTCATCCCGTTTGTTTGTCTGTGAAAATATTTGCTGCTTTTCACGATTCTAGATTGCCGTATTTTTTTATTATTATTATTACCTTTTAAGGTCCTAGGCTAAAGCCCTATTTCTCTTTTAGTTCAGGGCTGACAGAGCCGGTTGAGATTACTCATAATGCGGACAGCTCAGCTCGTTTACAACTTTATTATTACAAATTATAACTTGATGTGTAAAGCAAAGCAGAAAACGTAAAATACAAAGAGAGTTGAGCCAGAATTTCTCACACCAATCTCAACCCTATCGTCCTCAATTTGCGACATACTTTTAAATACTTTCCCCGCATTCAGCAGATAGTATGTGCACAGAAAAAGTACCGAAGTAGCCCGTTTTACTGGCAAATTATTTAAAGTTTCAAAATAGCGTGGTCCGAGAAGTTGAGTAGCGAAGTCCCTCATTGTTGCACCCTTCCCGAGCTTGCGTGCTTGGTTGACGTATCTCCTACAGCGAAAAAAGTGAGTTGGCGAGGTCTCCTGCCCGCAAGTACAATTCAAATTTGCGTTTATCTGGTTGAGCCTGCGTTGGTATGCCACAAATATCGATCAAGCTCTGCCGCCGTTGATACATGGGCCAATGCAAGCATGCTCGAGTTATGTAGCCTGGCCAAGCTTTTGTAGAGCAGCACGCGCTTCCGGATCTGCTTTTTTGTCTCCGCTGATCTTTGAGTGTCCCGATACCCATCTAATTTCCGCTTTTGATTTTCGAGCAATATCTTGAAAAATTCGTATAAGGCGAAAGTATGAAGATGTTCTCCCTGTCTGTTAAGCACTAAACGCAGCTTGGTTATCTAGTAGGACATAAATCTTTTGCCCCTCTCGCCTCGCGATTAGCGTGGCCCGAAAAGTCACTATTGCTCCCACAATTTCCGCATCGTACACTTCACCTCCATGCAATATGCCGTGGCCCTTTTTGAAAGTATGACCGCCTCGTTTGAGAACGAAGTCCCGTGACGAACGGCCATGTCCCTCGGATGACCCATCTGAATAGGTATGTCACAGTCTAGACAAGAGCGCTTGTGCAGCTAAATGAATAGAGGTAGTTTATATTCCATCTGAAGAGAAAGCAATCTATCTTGTAGTCCTAAAAATATATACAATGCTCTACTCCTCGTAGATGATACCATAGCCCTAACATCTTCAAGGATTCCTGAAATAGAAGCTTGCCACGGAGCAGAAGGTTGCCGCATGCCAGGAAGCTCTTATGTCTCAGATACATGATCCATCTATTTTGGGAATCCTGATATAGAATATTCCATGACGTTCAGGAACCCCTACCTATATCTGCCAGTGCACAATGGACTACCCCTGTTAAGCCTGTGCACGCCTATGTATAACATAGGATACAGGAATAATCCAGCTTACCAGCTGTTATAAGGCACATATGTCAGAAGAAGCGATGGGTTTACTCCACTTTAAATACGACTCTACTCCTTCTGACTTTGTTCCAATGGTTTTCAGGTACGCCAGGGCTACTAATGGCTCCGTGGCCTTAGTTGAGGGTGTTAAGAATGTAACTTAGTCCAATTCACAATAAGTTATAATGTGATATGAATAGTTGGGAAAACGTTAATATGAGCTGGGCAGCAATTAGCAATAAGAATGAAAGAACTTAATTCAATAAACTAGACTTATGAGTTCACTATATACAAAGGGTCTCTTTCCACATCATTGGTGTGAGAACAAATGTTATACGATGTTAATCATGGAATGTTGAACACGATGTTGTCAATGCCCCTACACTCGTAATCGCTGATAATGATTCCGTAGATGACTTCCATTCGTATTGATGATTACGAGCCTTTGTTTTGTCTTGGTAAATGATGAGTTAATACGCGCTTATTAATGCCTGTGCGTTAATGCCTGTGCGGTTCGCTTCAGAATCCCGTATACCTTATCAGAGGGGAGCTGTAGGTAAGCTCTTTGGATGCGTGTGATTTTGATTTCCGGACATTTTGAGAGCTTCCTTGATGATTTAAATCTAAGAGTGCCTAGATTTGGGCATACACTAGCTCGAGTTTGGATAGGGTGCCGTTTATCCAACGTGTCGACTCGAGCAGCCAGTCGAAGAAGATATTCTTCCAATAGCGTGCGGGCAGGTGGGATTCTTGATTCCCTGTGGAGGATTACGTTGAGTACACTCTTCCAGACCAGTAACGCAACCCTTAAAGCTAGGTACACTGACTTGTCAATGAGGCGGCAGAGGTGAGTAGTCGGCGGAGTGAAAATTCCACATGCTGTTTGTCGGGTCAGTCCAGGCCACCAGATATCGGCTCCAAAGGTCGCCGCTGGGACAACAAAAGAGCCTGCTGCAGCTACTATGGTCAACGGAGCAGCTCCTTGTAGAACAGGGTCTAGTCGTCTTATATGGTGCGCAACTTTTAGTGCTTTCCCGCACCACGTTGCCACATGATATTTAAACAATAACCGAGAATCAAGGTACACTTCCAGCCACCGTATATTCTCCGCAAGTCCAATCCTGGTGTTTCTAATCTGGATTCCCACTGGCTCCTCAAGACGCTCAGAACATTGGACAACTTCAGATTTTTCGATGTCAAATGCGACAGCGTTATGATTTGCCTATTTAAGTACACTGTTCCACTCACATTGGGCCACTGCTGCCGATTCAATAATTATCCGTCCAACTCCTAAGATACTAATACCGTCAACGTAACCGAATCATTCCTTTGTGCTCCAGCTACCCACTGGCTCTGCCAAATATAGGAGAAAGAACAACGGAGAGATCGGCGAGCCATAAGGTACTCCACAAACCAAGTTCTTTGGACTTGTTACGCCCCCTGAAAAACAGACCTATACTAACCGATTACTCAAGAATGAGGCTGTCCACCAAATGATTTGCCCTAGCTATCCTTGCGGTTTGATTTGGCTTAATAGTCGATTGTGTAGCACAGCATCGAATGTACCCTGAACGTCAAGTGTTACTAACGTCGAGGCCTAGCCCTAAGAGTGTGCTTCTTCATTGTCATGAACTACGTAGGAGACAAAATCTTTGCCGAGCGCTTTGATAAGGCCCCGAATTTTTGATCGACTACTATGTCTGACGTCACGGCGAGGTAAGACATTCTTTTCGCAATTACTCTTTCAAGGCCTTTACCTAGACATGAGAGTAAGGCAATCGGTCTCTATCCCTCAACAGATGTTAAGTCCAGTCCAGGCTTCGGAAGAATTACTATCCAAGCCAGCTTGAAACAGGAGGGATGGTACCTAAGTCTGATACAAGCGTGGAATTGCTGAGTAATATGAGTTCCAATGCTGTTCCAACAGGCCGAGAGCGACTCAACAGATATATCATCAGCACCGGGGCTAGTGTTGCCGCTTCTTATAGTGCATTTGTGTTCTTCAATTTCCGAAAGTTCTTCTGTCCATGGAATCTTAGTCTGGCCAACAAGTATAGTAAGAGGAAGATTATCTGAAGCTTTATACCGCGCCAGAAGAATGCCTCGCAAGATTGATGCTCGTTCCTCTTGGCCTGAAACAAGTTGCCCCTCGGACAGCAGAGGTGGAGGTATCTTATCATAACACGGGGCAGCCCAACGCATGATTTTGAACGTATCTGATAAGGAGATTATTGTCTCAACCTATCTCTTCCAATATCCCTTCTTTGGAAACGCAACTGTGGCTCTATGGCGTTTGGCACGTGAGATCTGTTCTATTTCTGTGGTTGCGGCTCGGTATTCTGATTTAGCAAGCTTTCATCCTGAAGTTCACCAAGGGGGCAGACCTTCCCGCTGCTTTCTTAGGACGCCGGCCTACTGCCATGAGAGAATCCGTCAGTGCTAAATAGGTTCGCTAAGCGAATCTCTAAACGTCTACTTCAGTACCTAGAACTGACAGTGGGGGATTCCATTGCGATACTACATTAGTGTACTGAGGCATTTTGCCCTTTGATACTTTAAGTGGGCCACTAGTAACAGCCTCTGATAGTTTGAAGATAGGAACATAGCCAAACACTGGAAGGTGGTGACTCGTCACGTATTTCTCTCTATCAACCCCAAGCACAGGTTCCATTTCTGTTTGACCATGCCAAGTCTAGAGTGTTTTCCGCTCGATGAGTTAGTTCTTGAACGATTATGCAAGACAGATTGTGACGCTCTGTCCAATTTTCAATCTCTTCTCCCTGTCCGTAACACCTTGCCATTCCAGGTTGCCACGCCCAACAAATTGGATAGAAATCACCGGTGATCACAGACATAGGGCGCGGAGTTTAATTCAAGAGCGGTTGAATCGCTGCAAGATCATGTGTCGCTTTGTAGATATTGAGGAATTTTATGTTGTTAACCATGACTCTCGCGGATACAAGGAGCGATTGTTCCACGGGGTATGAAGCAGGACTAGGTGTTGGAAAGGATTACGAATACGTCGTGTATATTAATTATTCTCATTATAATCTAATAGAAGGAAAATAGCGATTTATTTAACATACTTCCAATCAAGAAGTAGACAAAGGAAAAAAATAATAACCCCCATGATGCCTTCAGTTATTCAAACTGGGACATGACAAATCCGACAAAACTGCGCAAACAAGAAATACAGTAATGAACCCTGTTTGAGAAAAAACCATGATCTTGTACAAACAAGTTCTATGAAGTTGGTCTTGACGGGAACTTACAGGAAAATGCAGGGAAATAATTATGCATTCCCAACACTCCTCCTGACCGACGAGATCAACAAATTCGGATCATTCCGACTGAAAAATTTTCCGGCACAGAATACTCGTCCTGGATGGGGTGAGCGGCTTGGTGAGTATGTCAGCTAGCATACTATCAGTAGGAATGTATTCCACCCTAATTGTTCTATTTAGAACACAATCTCTCGTAAAGTGGTATGCCACATCGATATGCTTGGCCTTTGATGAGTTCGTGCCTTTTGCAAGAGCCAAAGCACTTTGATTATCGGAGTATACCAGCATTCCTTTACTACCCACAAGCTCATCCATGACATGAAGTTCCCTCAATAACCTCGTGACCCAAATTGCTTGCTTGCTTGCCTCAAACAAAGCGATATATTCGGCCTCTGTGGTCGAAGTAGCGACAGACTTCTGTTTCTTTGATTGCCAACATACTGGCCCATCACCCAGCATCAAAATATATCCACTCACTGAGCGTCGAGTCGCGACATTAGAAGCAAAATCGGAATCAGAAAATATTGTGGCCATTTTAGTACTAGTAACCGTGCCAGAGGGAGAACCAAAATTGTAAGTAATTCTGTACTTTTCTGAACTCTTTAGATACCTGTAGATGCGACATACGGCGTTCCAATGACGAACAACAGGCGATGCATTGTGACTGGCGAGCTGATATGTTCCAAAAGATATGTCAGGTCTGGTACTGTTAGCTGCATAACCAAGACCGCCTATGGCGCTCGAGTATGCTGAATCGTCAGCCAGAGATTCTTCATCCAAACCTGGTAGTATCCCACTGTAACCTTCAAGAGGAGATGCACAAGTCTTTGCATTTGTTAGTCCGAATGAATTTATCTTATCGCTAATGTAATGGACTTGAGTTATGCTGAGGGTTCTTGTGGATCTTTGTCGAGTAATTTTCCAGCCAATGATCATGTCAATCGGGCCAAGGTCCTTGATCGGGAAAAAGGATGAAAGTTTTTCCTTCAGCCGTTTGAGATCTTCAATAATTTTTCCACAAATCACCAAGTCATCGACATATACACCTATAACCATTTGTTTGTAGAGGTGAATATATATACAGTCGTCGCTTTTAGACTTATTAAAACCGAGTAAAATAAGTTTGGCGCCAAGCTTTTCGTACCACGCTTTGCCCGACTGCTTCAAACCATATAGAGACTTATTCAGCTTAACATATTTCGTGGTCCGCATTCCTTCAGGCGACTTCATGAATATAGTCTCGTTAAGATCGCCTTCAAGGTAGGCAGTCTTAACGTCAATTTGCTCAACCTCCCAGTCATTAAAGGCAGAAACGGCTAACAAGATTCTCAATGAATCCATACGCATAGTAGGGGAATACGTATCGAAGTAGTCAATTCCGTGAATCTGACTGAACCCCTGTGCGACTAATCTCGCCTTTAATCTACCATCAGATTTCACAGCGAATACCCAACGTGAGCCGATTGGTTTTCTATCGTGGGGAACATGGGTAACTGGGGTAAATACCCCTTTCTCTTTCAGTGATCCAAGCTCGTCAAGAATTGCAGCCTCCCATTTCAATTTTTCCGGTCCATTAATAGCCTCTTTATACGTCTGCGGAATGGGGATGTTTCCTCCTACATAATTGGCACGTTGATTCGGCTGCCACGCCGATCTAGGCTCGATCAGCTTCCGTTGTCGATTACTCCTCCGAAGAACAGGCTCTTCTAAACTTGAATTAGGTCCATTCAAGGATTGAGAAACACTTGGATCGTCTGGTCCAGGCGTAGCAGGAAACGAAATATCATCGTCAGTATCATTATTGGTACCTGGTTCGGCTGGAAGTAATTCTGGAAATGATGCCGGTGGTGAAAGGGCTGGTGTAAAGCCCACCGATGAAGTCGATGTAGCTGGTAAGGAATTTGAATCCGCCTGGATAATTGAATACTCATCACTATCGGAACTTTCATCGGTATTAGAACCATTAGCCTCATCATCAAGTATGGAGGTATTCGTTTCAAGAAATTGCTCGTGTGATGTTTTCGTCCAGTCCCAGAACTTATCTTCAAAAATCGAACATTAGCCGAAAAAATCGTCTTGTCGCGACCACCTTTGGTTGGAATATAAACCCTATACTGTGTTGGTGATTCACAGTACCCAACAAAAATGCCCTTCAGCGACGTTGGAGAAAGCTTGTATCTCTGTGGATCTTCTGTCTGGATCAATACATAACACAAACAACCCCAAATCTTCAAATGAGATGTCTCTGGCTTAGTGCCACTCATGGCTTCAAAAGGAGTTCCTCCGTCGACAAGAATAGGCATCCTGTTTCGTATGTAAGCCGCCGTAAGCACAGCTGCATCCCAGAAGCGAAGGGGAAGGTTAGCATGCATAAGCATACATCTTGCCATGGTAATTAAAGTTCTATTCAACCTTTCTGATACTCCGTTTTGATGTTGAGTATAAGGAGCGCTAATTTGTTGCTCAATACCCTTGAATTTGATAGTTTTATATTCTGAGCCCCCATCAAAACGCATCGCTTTTACTCGTAGACCGGACTGAAGCTCCTTCTTCTCCTTGTAATGCTCAAATTTCCCCGGAACCTCTTTTGTGCTCTTAAGGAGGTACACTTCACTCTCGCGAGATGCGTCATCAGTGAACGTTACAAAGTATAAAGCTCCAAAAATACCGGCCACACGACATTTCCCCAAGTATCTGAATGTATCACCTCGAGTAGGCCTAAGACTTTATTAGAAGAATGTTTATTGATCTTCTCCACTTGTTTGCATGAATTACAAACATCACACGTTCTTAATGCCACAGGATCAATTTTAAATTTTAGAGCCTCTTTTGTTCTCTTGATAGGTATTTTTAGACGAGAAACATCAAGCTTTTTGAGCAAATGAGGTCCAGCATGTGCGAAACGAAAATGAATTAGTTTCGTAGCATTCTCCAAACTTTCCGGAAACAAGAAATTTGAGGAGTAGGCTGAATCGACAGATGAACTACTATGAGGAGAGGTATTGAGACAGAGTAATCCGTCCTTGATGCGTGCAGTTGCGAGTAGCTTTTGATCACTTGTGTAGAGTCCGAGACCTCTGATATTCGAATGAATTTCAAAACCTTTTGCGAGGAATTGTGGCCCAGAAATAAGATTTTTAGTACACTCAGGGAGGTACCAGACATCGTCAATCTTGATTATTTTGTATCGCTTATGATCCTCAAAATCATAGACGCGAAATTCCACGGAACCAACTCCGGAAACAGACAACCGCTGTCCTGCTGCCGTTTGGACAGACGTAGAGATATGAGACATCGAGGTGAAAAAAGATTTGTCATAAAAAATATGATGAGTTGCACCAGTATCGAGCACCACATCAGTATGTTGGCGAGCAGCTGTGGAAGAGAGGGCGTATTGTTCAACCATCCACAAACCATCAGTGGAAGAATCTTTAGAGCCATCATCTGATGAAATATCTTTTGGGTTAGTATTTTTGCCTTTCCTGCTCCCCTTATCTTTCTTCCTAAGCATCTCTTTCAACTTTCTAGACTTAGCGGCCTTTTCTGGGTTTTTAGCGGCCCATCTCGACCCATCCGCTGTGTCTAGCCATTTAAAACAAGCCTCACGAATATGACCGCTCCGGTGACAATAAGCACATGTCTTGTTCTTAGGAGTTTGAGGAGACTCCTTGAATTTACTGCCAGTAGCGAGGGAAATCATCTGATTTGGATGTTGGCGAGTATAGTTAGCCTGGGTATTTCGCAAGGAGTTAACAGTATAGGAGAAAGATGCCGATAGATCGTTCCTGAGTACAGTGACCGCGCCACTATAGTATCCGTCTCTATAATTGTCAAAATGGTTCAATAGTCAGCTTTTCATAATCAAATCATTAGGACGGTGGGATCTATCGACTGCTGCAATTTTAGACTGTCGCTTAATAAGTTCCTGGGTAAATTTATCAATATCAGTCCCTTCTTCCATGGAAAAACTCCAAAATTCTTCAAGAAGAGTATCAACGGAAGCTTGACAATGAGGCCTGAAGTATTCCTGAAGCGAATCCCACATTTCTTTAGAGGTATTTTTGTCTTCAATGAGATAATATGCTTCTTCAGGAACCAGCTGAAAAAATGCGGCCTTAATGTTGCCATCTTCATCAAGGGCTGAGGTATTCTGGTCGTCAGAGGACTTTACCTTTGTTGATTCAGATTTATTCTGGTTGTAGGATGAGAGTTCCGGTAATTTCTCAAGAATATATTTCTCCCTATGTAGATTCTTCAAGACTTGCAAGAATATTGCACTCCATCTAACAAATGAGGACCTGTCCAATTTTGGGGAAAATTTAAGGGATCTCAGAATCTCGTATGTCGACATGATTGATTGTAAATTGAATGAGAATAATAAAATCCGAGCAGTAAGATGGCTAGCTCGGCAGTAAATCTAAAGCAGAAGGATCAAGAAGAGATGATAATGACTTTAGCAAAAAAAAAACGGGAGAAACCGCTAAGGTAAAACAAGCAGTATGGTAGCTAACTTGAGTAAAATTCCGAGATATAAAGATTAAGAGCCAAAGATTTCAACTTGAGAAAAAATTTCGAAAAAATTGATCAAGCTCCGCTGGTTAGAGTCTCAGTCTCATAATCTGTTGGAAAGGATTACGAATACGTCGTGTATATTAATTATTCTCATTATAATCTAATAGAAGGAAAATAGCGATTTATTTAACATACTTCCAATCAAGAAGTAGACAAAGGAAAAAAATAATAACCCCCATGATGCCTTCAGTTATTCAAACTGGGACATGACAAATCCGACAAAACTGCGCAAACAAGAAATACAGTAATGAACCCTGTTTGAGAAAAAACCATGATCTTGTACAAACAAGTTCTATGAAGTTGGTCTTGACGGGAACTTACAGGAAAATGCAGGGAAATAATTATGCATTCCCAACACTAGGAAGCTTGTGTGATTAGGCGTGAGATAAGCGTGTATTGGGTAAGAGGTGAGATGACGGTAGGTGTGTGGGTGAAGGGGGAGATGCGGGAGATGCGGGAACTGCTCTTCACAACAGGAGAGAAATGGGCGGTGTGTGACAGAAACCAAGCTGGTTGTAATGAGATCA
Source organism: Podosphaera xanthii (assembly GCA_028751805.1). Lineage (NCBI taxonomy): Eukaryota > Fungi > Ascomycota > Leotiomycetes > Helotiales > Erysiphaceae > Podosphaera > Podosphaera xanthii. The sequence goes on from JAPWIX010000019.1 coordinate 783,702, forward strand.
ATTGATTAATTTACTGTAAGGAAAATTATGAATAGTCTAGTTTACAGATATTATATACCACTATCAAGTTAGTGGTGCGAATGAAGGGATAAATGGTGTCAGAGAGGGGGTAAAGTATGTGGATAAAGTGCAGGTATGTAAGATTGTGTATTGTAGAGTATAGATGTATGTCTATGTTACAGAATAGTATTAGATACAAAGTCTATGTGCGTGTGCCGAAGCTCGCTAGATGACTCAGCATTCTTGACACTCCCTCTTGCTGAGATTTCCATCTTCGGCGTGTTGACCTCTCACGTATGAGTAATATTGTTGACACAACACCTAGACCTCATTAATTCTCAAGACGGCGATGGCAAGCCGCAGAGCCTACATCTGCAGATGTTTTATGTTTCCTTGCAGTTCAGCTCAGCATACATGTATGCCGTGATACAAGAGTGTCCCTGGTGTGTGTGGCAGAGCATTCATTTCCAAGCTCTACGTAAATATTTTAGACTGCATTGACAGCTCCAATACCCAGAGTCTTCGTATGCCTCGTGAGTGGATCGGGGGCTAGTTACTTTGTTAGGATGTCGGCAGGGTTTTCGGTACCAGTGATTTTATCAATGTTTAGTCGGTTCTTTGAAACCATATCGTTTCTCACATAAAAATACCGGGTTTCAATGTGCTTGGCTTTGTTATGGAATTTTCCAGAGTCCTTACAAAATTCCTTCGCGGCTTGATTGTCGCACCAGAGAGTCGGAACGTAGCGTTCTTGCTTAATATTGTAAGAGAACGGTACGCCAGCTTCTCGCAATCGTACGTTAAAAATGAATTTATTTTCTATCTAGAGAAGAAAGTCGTGTTTACGAAGGGTTTTGGGCTACTGTAAACTTAACGCGTCGCGTCACTTGCGAGACTTTACTATGCAGGGTCGAGGCTTTCCCAAAATAGGTATAACGCCTATTCGGAGCCGGATAAACTCCGGTTCCAGATATACGAGGCCACGGCCTGTAACATTACTCCCCCCCGCGCATATCAGAGCGTTATTGCCGAATATTTATTGTTTTTGACTTCGCCAACAGAGATCTTTTGGTCAGTTTGCGGCGACCTATGATTGCGCCAGCGTCTTCTCCAGTATTATCTCCTTTACAGTATTTTGCTTCAAATATATCCAGCGCTTCAGCTTCCTCTAAATTTTCACGGGGCTCCCATGTCGGCTCTGCAAAGCCTTTTCATTTCACCAGGAGTAAACGCCAGTGACCTCGTCCACCCTTTGTTTTTTCTGAACGCAAAATTTTTTCAACGACGTGTATATTGGCGTTTTCAAATGCATATTCTTTCCCATCCTCTTGCATATCATGTTGAATAGGTGGGGGCTGTACATCGTCTATTATTTGCGATGGTAGGGGGTCTGTCGCTGCTCTTTTAAGCAAGTCTACGTGAAAACGTGGCCAAATTCCCGAAGGTGTGTTTAGTTCCACTGAATGGGAGTCGATTACTTTAGTGACTTGATACTTTGCGTTGATCCATGAGAGCTTTTTAGATAGCTGAGGAGTTTGTATGTTCTTCAAGTTTAACCAAACTCTATCTCCCACCTTGAATATTTCAGCCTCAGAACGTTTCCTATTTGCATATTCTTCCATTCTTTGTTGTGCCGAAGCCATCGAAGCTTGTGCAAGCTCTTCTGCTTCGTGGATTTGTTTAACAAAGTTTTGTGCTCGGTTTTCAGGTGCTGATGGCTTTTCTTTTGGATTTACCAGTTGAATCGGTTCAATGTTGTATCCATGTTCCGCGAAGAAAGGACTCATGCCGAGGGAAGACACGGTTCTATTATTAATAGCAAGCATTGCACAGGGTAAGAGTTCTTTCCAATCGAACTGGGCGTAAGTTATAAAAGCTCTTAAATATCCAAGAACTTCTTGGTTCATCCTCTCCGTAGCCCCATCTGTTTGTGGGTGAAAAGCCGTAGATGAACGCTATTTGACACCTGTTAATCTGCATAGTTCTGTCCAGAAATCTCCAACCCAGTTAGAACCTCTGTCTGACGTAATGTAGTTAAGAAATCCATGGTGTCTGACATGTAATCTAAGGAATACACTTGCACAGAGTTCGGCTTTCATACTTGTCATATCTTCAAGCGCAACACTTCCTTTTAAACGATCCACCACGACCATTAGATACCGTGGCTCATTTGCCGTTTTTGCCGGTAGATCGGTCATGAAATCTATGCTGAGCTCGCTATTAAACCTGTCAGGCACTTGTAGTGGTCGCAGTAACCCCTTTTTACTCTCTCTCCAAACATGACTACGGCCGCAAACATCGAAGTTACGACAGAACCTTCTCATACATTTCGAGATACCTGGCCAAAAAAAATTACGGCCTAAAATTGCTAAGGTGCTGTCTCGTCCCGGGTGCCCTGTAATTTGTGAATCATGTGTTTGCTGAATTAAAGCTGTTTGTAGCGGCTCGTATTTAGGGATCCAAACTCTACCTCGAAATCTGAGCGCTCCTCTAGCATCAAAGCTACATTCTGCCAAAGAGATTTCAAGATGTTTGAGAGTTGGTGGAAGGCTTCTTTCTCCCTTTTCCCAACTTTTGTAAAGAGTGGAAATATCCTTATCTTCGCGTAATGTTTTATTCCATAGGGTTTGAAAAATTTCCTCTTCAAACATACTTGAGCCTCTAGGAATATTATTTGTGTTATTTTTCTCGACTTGCTTGAGTCTATTTCTGGTAAAAACGCCTGATAGCCAAGAATCTTTTATCAACTGTACGTCTCTATTTTTAATTCTATAATCGTCCGAGCCTTGTGGCATATTTTGCTCGCGTCTTGATAGTGCGTCTGGCCTTGCTGCTTGCTTTCCCGGTCTAAATTTTATAATGAAATTGAAATTTGACAGAAACTGCGGCCAACGCATTTGGCGCTCGTTAAGTGTACGTATAGTCATAAAATGTCTGAGATTCTTGTGGTCTGATAGGACTGTGAAAGGTTTACTTAATCCAATTAGCATACCCCGCCATTCCTCCATACAGCGAATGATGGATAGCATTTCTTAGTCATGGATGTCATAATTAACCTCTGCCGGGGTCAATTTCTTCGATAAGTATGCAATTGGCTTAAGTTGCCCCTTTGCGTGCTTTTGTGATAAACAACCACCCAGTACGTAACCTGAACTATCTACTTCGAGTACGGTCTCCTTTTCATCATCCCACATGGCTAAGATCGGTGATTTTATGGAGCGCTGTTTTGAATCTTCAAATGCCTTCTGTTGAGAGGCTTCCCACTGAAATTTGGCATGCTTTTTGGTTAAGCTTAATAGAGGTGCTGCGATTCGTCCAAAATTAGGTATGAAATCCCTATAGAAATTTGCAAAGCCTGTAAAACTACGAATCCCTTTCGTGCTTACTGGTGCTTGCCAACTAGTTATAGCCTTCACTTTCTCAGGATCGGCCTTGATTCCTTCTCCTAAGCATAATATAAAGCCAAGGTATTTAGTCTGTTTAACTACAAATTCAATTTTTTAAGGGCCCATTTTAAGACCTGCGAGTCCGAGCCTTTTAAGGATCATGTTCACTTTGCTCCAATGATCTACAATATCTCCCGTCGTACAAATGAGGACATCATCAAGATATGCCGAGCAAAAGTCACCTAAAAATTCTCCTAAGACACTATTAATATATTTTTGAAAGGCGCTTGAAGCTCCGGTCAGCCCAAATGGTGTAAATAGCCATTCGAATGAGCCAAAGCGCGTGCGAAATACTGTTTTTTTTCATCTCCCTCACGCACTCTTAGCTTTTGGAATGCGGCGCGAACATCTACCTTTGAAACCCATGTCGCTTTTGTTAACTGCCGTAGAGTTTCTTTTATCAGTGGGATCGGGTACCTATCTTTTACTGTGATTGAATTTAGTGCTCGGTAGTTCACACAAAATCGTAGTCTCCCGCCGGGGTTCTTTGCAAACAAGACTGGGGCTCCACCGGCTGAGGAGCTAGCCCGGATCCAATTCCGGTCAAGATGATCTGTCAACGTTTTCCTGAGTACAAGTAACTCTGCTCTTGACATATCGTACAAAGGGTCAAACGGAATTCCCTTTTTCCTGCCCTGTTCATCCTTAATTAATTCGATCTTAGTGTCGACGCCAGGTCGATGAGGGGGTAGCTCGTGGTTCTCGTCCTCGGTAAAGTACTGTGCGTTGTCACGAACTTCTGGTGGTAAACTAGCCTTAATTTCATCAGGTGTCTGTTTTCGTTTAGTCTCAAGAGCCTCATTTATGTCGGACATTGATGCTGCAAATAATTTCGTGTCTTGATCCTTTTCACCACGTGCTCTCGTAGCTATTGCCGCGAATTGTGATCCAAGGACCTGGCGAGCACTTCCTAATTTTACTTTGAGATACTTTACCTTCGCTTTACTGTTTTGACTCATCCGATCTTCCTATCCTTTAGCTCTCACAATGAGACCACCTTTCGAACCAAAACGAATGGCGCGTCGGCGAGCATCGTAGACCAGGGCATTGGCTCTCATCCATGGGTCACCTAAAATCATATCATAAGATAAATCCTCGATGACGTAACCATAGATTTTTTCGCGCCTGCCATCTATGTCTGTGTCTACGTAAGTAAGTTTATTTATGACCCTCCGCTGGGAATCTTTTTTCGCGAGTCGTAATTCCCTGGTTTTAATAGATATTTGCGGTAACTTGTGGCGTTTGACAAACGAGTGATTGAAAGCAGCATAGCATAAACATCCCGTGTCCATTAGAGCATCAACATAAAAGCATTTATTGAGCATTATCTCTAATAGATACGGAGAACTATCCAACTTCTTTACGATTACACTTAAATCATCAACCAAAGATTTAGTCACCCCCTGAGCCCGACTTTGCCCAAGGTTTACTCGTTTTCCGAGACATTATTTCAAAATTCTCCTTCATCCTCATCTGATTCTATCAATCTGGGCTTGGAATTCTTTGGTCTTTTAGTGAAGACCGCATTCATATCGGCAGGTCTCTTGGCCAATGTAAAATTAGGACATTTCTTGAAGTAATGGCTCTTCTCTTCACAGCGAATGCATTTACCCGCGGCACGGAGGGCAGCAAACTCTTCGGGTGTCTTCCACGGAGCAGGTGGCTTGTTCCTGAGAGCTTTATTCTTTTCACTGTTTTTTGAGTTGACAGCATTTATTATTGCCGCAAGTTGAGAAGTGCTTAGTCCGCTTACCCCTAACATTGGAGTGTCGCCATCCGCGTCCACAGCAATTTCTCTGTCCTGTGATGGTGAAGGTGCTGGTGCTTGATAATTTAAGCTAGGATTATGAGGGGCGACACCCAGTCTGCTAATGTACCATATCTTCGTTTGTTTGGGGCCATACTTAGGTAAATAATCCTCCTGTGATTCTAGCTTACTAGCCATATTTCGCACCTGTCGAACAAAAAGAGCATAGATAGTCTCCGAGAGAGTACAGGGCATCAAAAGCTTCGTTAGGCTCTCGTTTAAACCAAGACTAAGAGCATTGATCTTCATGTAGCCTTCCCAGTTGATACCTCTCGATTGCGTTAGCATGTGCTCAAAATCGTTTAAATACGAGGCGAAGATCTGATGTTTCCCTTGCCTCATCCTTGATAACTTCTCATTCGCAGTCCGGACCGACGTTTTGTCTTCGAAGTTGTCATTAAAATGGTCTATATAGAGTTCATAGTCCCAATCATTGTCTGGTCCTCCTGTTGTGTACCAGTGAGAGACACGACTTTGGAGATTCTTAGGGAAGGTATTCATCATGTCCATGCACACCGCTTTGTGGCCTCCCAGCAGGTCCCAGTCAGCTTCAATTTTCGCTGTAAGCTGAATTATATATGTCGGGTACATCTCTCTGGAACCGTCTCATTCTGGCCAACTTGACGCTTTTTTCTTGTCTGTGTGTGGATTAGGTCGTAAAGTCTTTCCTTGATTGACGTCACTCGTGTCAATTATTGCTAATAACCGTTGTAGCTGATCACTATTCAAGGATAGCGTGACATTCGTTGTTTGCTGTGAAGCGAATTGATTAGCTCTGCCCTTACCCTTACCATTATCTGGGGCATCTGTATCCATATGATCCGTCATATTTTCTTCAATTGATTTAGCGATTGGTAAGAATGCGTCAGATGAGGAAAGCGAATAAAAATCTTGGGTCGTAACTGATCCATCGTCCGATAAAGATGAATCTGGAGAGGGAACTCGATAAGAGCATGTATTCATGCTATTTAAAAACCAGACAGCTAGGAGAGGTATAAGCCAATACTTGCACTAGTTGTGTAAAGACGAGATAGAAAATATGTAAGAGAACGGTACGCCAGCTTCTCGCAATCGTACGTTAAAAATGAATTTATTTTCTTTCTAGATAAGAAAGTCGTGTTTACGAAGGGTCTTGGGTCAATATAAACATAACGCGTCGCGTCACTTGCGAGACTTTACTAAGCAGGGTCGAGGCTTTCCCAAAATAGGTATACCGCCTATTCGGAGCCGGATAAACTCCGGTTCCAGATATACGAGGCCACGGCCTGTAACAAATATCTTGCTAAAGCTTTTCCATCCATGCCACCTCTTTAGCTCCTTCGTTAGCAGCAATGATTTCCGCTTCCAAGCTGCTCAGGGCCGTACTTTTCTACCGCTGCGAAGTCCAGGAAATGGCTCCGCCATTGTAAACTACTGCGTAGCCTTGGATAGACTTCCTGTCGTGTTCAGTTGCCCATGTAGCATCGGCGTAGATGTCGAATTCGTTGAACTTAGGATTTAACGTATTAGTATTGTTGTAATTTGGTGAATATTTGATTCCATAGTTTGCCGTGCGTTGGAGGTATCTTAGAAGGTGTTTGGCGTGGGTTAAGAACAATATGCGAGGTTTTGCCATGAACCTCGCTAATTGACCAACCGCATATGAAATATCGGGTCTTGTACCATTCGAGAGGTATATTGTTGATCCCACAATTTGTCGATACAGTGCAGAGTTATCTTCATCCAGAAGTTCTTCATGATCATATTCTTTCAGAACCGTTCCGGGCGTTAGTGGTGTTGATACTCCGTTACAATTCTTCATCCGGAGTCGTTTAAGTAACTTCTTGCTGTAGATTTCCTGATGGATGAATACAGAACGAGTGGCTTTATTTCTTTTTACTCGAAAGCCCACAAATGTCTCTACAGGACCAAGATTTTTAAATCTTCATCTTTTCATAATTTTTGATTTGATATCGTCAACATGTGGTCGACGACCGGAGATTAACATATCATCAACGAATAAAAGTATTAGAACTATTTCTCTTTTCTCTCCCATTGGTGATGATGCAAAGAGATTCGGATCGGCTTCACCTTGCTTAAACTTTAGTTCACCAAAAAATTTTCGAACTTCGAGGAGCCATTATCGAGGTGACTGTTTTAGCTCATAGAGTGCCTTTTTGGGCTTAATATGATATTGACTCTCGACGCCATGAATCCATGGTTTTAACGAGTGAAAATATTCGGGAATTCTCAAATGATTCGGGTCCTTGAGAGTGGGACTTAGAAAGGCGGTACCCACGTCAAGGTAATCTAATTCTAGATCATGGACTGCCGAATACGAAAAAATAGTCCTTAGGGTTGCGTACCTAACGACAGTTGCGAATGTTTCGAAATAATTTATTGCATGCCGTTGTTCACATCCTTTTCCAACGATCCGAGCCTTTCTTTTTGCAATGGAACCATAGGCGTTAAATTTGTTTCGCAAGACCCAACGAGAAGATATGAGTTTGCGTTGGTTGATTACCGAATTGTCTAACTTCATTATTTCGAAAGTTTCGTTCTTTTCTAGAGACTTTAACTCATCTATTAAGGATTTCTCCAAGGATTTTTTATCTTCAGAGAACGCCTTTTCTAAAGTTAGTGATTCAAAAGGAACGGCTGGGGCACCTAGTGATGTGGATTCTTCTCGATGCTCAATTTGAAGAGCGTTTAAAGCCTTAACTATTAAAGCGGCTCCACTGCCGAAACCCTTCCTTGGTGAATTACTGGTATTAATTCCAGCTACTCTACCTGAACGTGTGACAATTTGCATATAATTATCTTTTGGGAAAGTGATTTCTGTATCAGCTTTAGCCTTTGATGGCTGAATTTTATTTTGTATAATTTTATGAGGATTTTCATTGACTTCATGATCATATCGATTTAGCAGATTTGGGCCCGAGTCTCCATTGACTCTATTATTTAGAAGTTGATTACTTAGGGGGGTCGGAGCTCTTGCTAACTCTTTGATTGGTGTTCTGTACGTGATCGGTTACCAGATTTTTGCTTAAGATTTCTATGACCTGTGTTGTCTTCATGTTAGCGTTAGTATCTTGGATTATCAAACCTGGGAAAACATGTTCTTTGAAATCACAGTCTACGCTTCGTAGTTCTTTGGCGGTTTTTCTATTTAGTAGAACCCAAATAGCTTTACATTGAATACCTATAAATATCCAATTGGTATTGATATTTGTATAGAACTTTGAGTTTGCAGGCCTAGCATCTTTGTGGATTAATGAGAAAGCTGCACAACCGAAAACGCGTATCTTCTTCAGGTTAATTACTTTATCGGAGAATGCCGTAACTGGTGTTAAATTTGAGCCGGGGCGAGTGTTTTCTGGACCAAAAGGTAATGCCGTAGTTGGAAGTCTGTTCCGAATGTGCATTGCATGCTCGATGGCATAGCACCAGCAGACTTTCCAATTAAGTTGAGCATGGAATATCATTGACTTAGCAAGTTGTGCCAAAAATCCAATGGCTTGTTCGGCGATTCCGTTCAGAGAATGTTTGTATGGTGGAGAGGGTTGCACTTCGATTCCTAATTCTCGACACCAGTCTTTCCATTGTTGTCCAAATTCTCCTGTTCCATTATCTGCCGTAAAGAATGTAACTTTTTCTCCATTTTTCCGCTGTAAGTGTGCTACTATCTCCTTGATTAATGGTAGACATTTTGCAGTGCTCTTGGTTTTGAGTAGTTTTATGAAGCCACATCTAGATGCATTATCGATAATAATCAGAAAGTAATTGTAGCCTCTGATTGATTTTGGCAGTTTTCCAGAGATATCAGAGTGTAATCTGCGTGCAACCTTGAAGGTTCTGTTGTCTGTTTTCTTTGAGAATGTTTCTTTAAATTTACCTGCTAGGCACGCTTCACACGCATCTGCTGCGTTGCTGCATGGTTTAGGTTTTCGTGGAATGTCAGGCAATCGGGGTATGGTCTTGTAACTTGCATGAGCCAACCTGAAATGCCAGAGTTCGGCATCATTGGATGGAAAACGAGAAATTTCGTCAATTGGTATTGAGATATTCATTGCGCTTCTTAACTGATGAGCTGCGAGGGAGTTGTGTAAATTGGATTCAACTTGTAGGTCTTGATCTAAGAGTTGATAAAGGTTATCATTGATGGAGGCATTGAATAAGGTTTTATGATTTTTCTTAGCGATCGCAGTCCCTTTGATAAATAATACATCAATGCCATCTTTATTCAGAGCACCAACAGATATTAGTCTAATATTTTTAAATGCTGGAACGTACCAGACATCTTTGAGAACCAAGTCTCCAATTTGGCAGATTCCGTACTCTACGGAGGGACATGTATTTCCATCAGCAATGGATACAAGCTTTGAGGTTGACCATCTTTTCAGTCCAGAGAAATCTCCTATCCTTCCACTAATGTGCCGTGTCGCACCGGAATCTATTTTCCAGCCTGAATTCTTTTGTGAAATGGACGATAAGGCTGTCTTAATTACTATATTTGCGCATGCATCAGGATACGGGTATTCTTCATCGTTTGTTTGTCTATCGGTATCTGCTACTAAATCTGCATATTCCTCTTTGTTTCCCCTTTTCTGAGACTGGTGAAACTGCCTCTTTGCTTTGAGGTAATTGGTGCATTCTTTCACCCAGTGACCAGGTTTATGGCAAAAACTGCAGTAGTTACGACCAATGTTACAATCTGAGCGTCCCGTACTACGTCCTCTTCCCCGATAAGAGTTTCTGTCCTTATTTACTCCTCCTCGACCTTCGCCTCGCTGTCTACCACGACTTCCGCCTCGGCCTCGCTGTCCACCAGGGTTTCCACCACGCTTTCCACCTCGGCCTCTCGTGTTTCTGCCTCGGCCGTTATTGCCAGTATCAGCAAGATTTGCTGCATCTGTCGAAGTATTCATGGTTGAGGAGCTAGTGTTGTGTCGGTCTGCTTCTGGATTCAATTTCTCTGCAGCTCTAAGGACTGGTAGAGCTGCTTTGAGGTCGAGTTTTTCTGCTTCTATTCTCCATTCAGCCCCATGCTAATTTACCTTAGCTTCGGGGATTCTGTGAATAGATAATATTATTCGTTCGAGAATATCTTCCTCAGAAATTGGTCGTTTTGTCCAAAGTAGCATCTTCTGCATGCCGATCATTTTCGCATAGAAGTCGTTGATCAACATTTTGTCAGGATCGAAGTAGGAGCTATAGAACTCTGTTCGGACAGAAGTATTCATAGAGCTGTCTGGACTACCGTTGAGTTTTGTCACTTCCTCCCAGAGAGAAGCTGGATTTCTATTGCTCAAGGCAGTATCTAGGTCGTCAGAGCGGGGGGAGGGGTCAATTGATCCAACTATGATTGCCATCGCTTTCTCGTTTCTACTGATCCAGTTTGCAATGTCAGCATTGGTAATGCCGTTGTCGGTATTTTTGGCGGGTTTTGACGCGATTCCAGTGACAATGAACCAGACACACGCGACTTGAAAAACATCCTTAACAGTTGATTCAAATTGGGGATAATTAGTTCCATTACATATTTGAACTTGTCCCCGCGAGGTGTTATTCACGCCATTCTTTGCATTGATGATTGAGGACTTTTTTTTTTTGCTGAAAGAAAAAAAAATAAAAAGATAATTCCGGGCTATAACCTATCAATTAGTAGTGCGAATGAAGGGATAAATGGTGTGAGAGAGAGGGTAAAGTATGTGGATAAAGTACAGGTATGTACTATTGTGTATTGTAGAGTATAGAAGTATGTACAGTTGTCCCTATCTAACTTGATAGTGGGTTCCGGTGTAAGTGTTGAAAATATTCATTGTAACTTGGACTTTTATATTTGCAACACTTACCCTTACAGGTCATTTTGCGTAAAGGGGTAAGTATTGCAAATGTAAATGGTTAAATTTCAATGAATATTTTCAACACTTATACCGGGACCCACTATCGAGTTAGAGAGGGACGACTGTAACGATACCAAAACCTTCATCTGTTGACAACTGAAAGTCGACTACAGTACAATCTCGCTATAACAATGTGGGGCAAAACTTAACCAAGGCTCCCGATTTGCCAATTCAATTGAATCCTCCAATCGGGAGCCTTGGTTAAGTTTTGCCCCACATTGTTATAGCGAGATTGTACTGTATTTTATTTGTTTCTTTCTTTTAGCGAGGTTCGGCTCGAGTATAAACATCTCTCGCCTCCTGTAGCCACGTTCGTTCTGTTGTACTACAACTTTGTAGATAGTTGACCAATACAACGTTTTGCTAGTCCTTAAAGCAGCTATGGAGCATTTCCCCAAGCGGCAAGACGACAAATTGCTTGTTTTAGATTTATCCTTACAATTTCAGCTTCTTCCTTTTCAATTTCATCCCTGTCCACTGTGAATGTGCTTTCGATATTGCCGAGGACACTCGCGCAAATTGAAATGCGTACGTGCCAGGCTTTTTCACGGCATTATTGCAGATTTATAATCTGACAAATATTCTGAGGAAGGTAGGCATTGATTTGTCGAGAGCAATCTTCTGGAGTTTGGTTGTAAGATTCAATAGTAATCTATATAACCCTTTTAGAGTGAGGGTCCGGGTTGAGTATTGTTCGGTCAGCTTATGCAGAGCTTTCAATTTCGTTAACGGTGGTGGGGAGCGTCGTGGAAAGGGGGCTTGGGGGAGATGCTAAAGTTGACGGAGGAGGCAGAGGTGTTAGGCGCGTATCCGTTCGCAGCGCAGGAAAACCAATCTCAGAGTCCATGATGTGTGTTTTATATGACTTTTGTAAATGAAGACTGATTGTTTTACGTGGCGTACAAAGCTCTAGTATCCATTCTGGGGCCCTCCGAACACAATACTTCTGATACACCGATTCATCGTGATTCCCGCTCGTCACTATTCACAACAGAGATCCATGAGTTCTGACGTAATGTCGCCTCGATGTAAATTTGAGGATATGATTGATTTGAAGTCATCCAAAGAGGACAAATGTGATTGGACTGATACTGAAGATGAGGGCACTCGAAATAAGCTCATTTCAAAAAAATTGATTCCGGTCAACTCGGAGATGTACAACAGGGACTTGCACTAGATGAATTAGAGAAAAGGTGTTACAGAATATATATGAAAGGGACTGGTCACGATACTTGTTCACAAATATGTGTTGCTTAATGTTCTATAAAAAGAAAAAGGACTATAGGGAGTCTGCATGGTTATATATTATACACCAGTATCAAATATCGCATGTTAAGTTCTACAGAAGCTGTCCTAAACGCAGGTTTTCAAGTTGACTCATCTATTCTGTGACGACCTCCTTGTTAATCGAGCCAGATGAATTCTGGATGTAAGCAAGTAAGGCAACAGCTTGTGACATGCGATACTCCAAAGAGGACATATCAGTATTGTAATTAAGAGGAGAGGAGGTTAATGTACATCGTTGGTATGATGTATGACTTTTTTTATATTTTTATTATTATTTTGGTTGTTTAACGTCAGCGGAGCACGTGTTAAGCACGGCCCCTACAGTTCCCTACTGGGATACAGGACGCCGGGGAGTAAGCCTCGGGCTACAAGAAAATGAAATATATTTACAGATTCAGAGCGCATTAACGTAGCTGCCGCTGGTGTGAGAAGGACAGGATAGTTACAACATGTGAGGAGGTTTGAGATGCCTGAGTCTGAAATCAGACTCAGGGGCTAACTTATGTGTCTTACACTGAAGGACATATTTCTGAGAAGAATCTGGACTCTTGGAGCCATCTGTGAAATACGAGGCCCCCGCTATAGGTGCCTAGGAGAAAAGGAATTACTTCTGACGGTGGTCCGGGATGGCGACGAGCGCGGCGCTTTGCTACACGGCAGAAAAAGAAGTGAAGAGGGGTTTTCCGGTGACCACATCGGCAGTTTAAGGTTGGTTTAGTGTGTTGAAAACGTTCATGATAATCTGCGAAGTCGCCATGACCGGCCCGGGAGGTTAGAATGCGGCCCAGGGTAGCTCGAGGGAGTCCTAGTTCTTTAGGCCTGGTTGGAGCAGTAGTTATGGATAACTGCTGATAGAGTCCCAACTGAGGGGATAAAAGGTTCCATAGATTCTCAGCCGCCCGTGCGGTAGATTTCTTGATGCGGCGAGTAAGTCCTGCGGAAGCGTAGAAAGTGCTAGCAGCGGTGGTTGAGAGGGCACCTAGCTTTGCTGCTTCATCTGCGACTTCATTTCCTGCGATTGAGGCATGACCTGGGAACCAATGGATCTTAATTTCGCCTGTCCCAGCGTGAGCGAGTCTGTGCCGTGCCTGCCATGTGGGATTTAGGCCAAGGAATTCGTCAAAACCTGCCTGGGAGGATCCCGGAAATGGTGAGAGGAGATGGATGGCTACCTCGAGGTTATCCAGACATATCCAAAGATTTGTTGCAAATTTGGTGGTGGAGAGTCTGAGAGCTACTTTTGCGCCTTCTAAAGCCCCTCTGACTTCAGCATCGAATACTTCAGCACCTTTGCCCAGCGTTATGGAATGCCGTAAGACTTGTCGCCCGCCCTGGTAAGCAACAAAGCCAGCACCTTCCGTACCATTATTTTGTTTCGAGCCATCAGAGTAAACTACAATGTCCTGAGTAGGAATTGTTTGAAGGAACGAGAGAAAGTTCAGCTTTGTGGCTTCTTTAGAGGCGCCATTTGGTCCCCCGATTCGGTTGATCGCTGCCTCACGGGTTTCATGTGGGGTCCAAGGTGGATGAGCAATTGGGTTAATTTGCTTGCATTCAGGAAGGCTCAGGACTCTTCGGGCGAAACGAGATGTTGGGTGCTGCTGGGCGATTACTCGATTTGCACGGCGAAGTAATGGGTGTGGGGGGTCGAGCCGGCGCAGACGTGCAGTAGAGGCAGTAGCTCTTGCATCAAGAGCAATTTCGGATGGCAGTAGACCAGACTCACGAAGTAAGGCTGCGGTTAGTGAAGTCCGAGAAACTGTGAGAATTGCTCTTACGCAGTGTCACAGTTGTGTCCGGCACAATTTTTAGGCGGGTCGGGGTGATCTCGGTTACGCGGTTCGCTTGGGGCGGAGGGGGGTAGACGCGGTTTCGGGAGGACGCGGGGACGACAAGTGGGATGAGGATAGTGCGGGTGCTAGTGGAGGCTAGCGGGCACGACGGGTAGTTCAAGGGTTTAGATTTTGACAGAAGACAAAGCGTGAGAAGCCTAATACCCAGCGCTCCTACTAACTATATACATCGCTCATTGTCATGACTCAGAATATACAAATAAGACTAGCCGTATCAGGTGTGAGAGAACGCGAAACCTGGGGGTGTGCTGATCAGTGAAGACATGAACGAAACGTAGAGATTATTCCCACTCGATCAAGACAAGATTAAACCAAACTTAGATCAAACAGTAACAGTAACAATTATCCTCTTTCATGACATCTGAGAAACAGTCTTCTTACACGCAGGCAAAAACGACCTTGTCTAACCCCTGCAGAGTGGTTTCTACACGGTTTGAGATTCGGGCCCGAGTACCCTGACGGAATTGGCAAGGCCACTAGGTCTCTGATGCAAAGTAGACGATTGGGAAGACGCAAGCGAGAGCTGCCCGTCTTAAAAGATGCGCCGGGATTCCCCGAACCGTATCTCCTAAAGAGGAGAGAGCACGACTGGTCTTGAGGGCTTTGTCGGTTAGGACCCGTGTATGCCACTTGAAGGACAGTCTCTTGTCAAAAAACACTCCTAGCCAACGGATATACGGAAGTCTTTAGTTTTCCACCACCATAATAGTACCGGAGGCTGCGCTAGGGGTAGTCGTGGGATTTTGATCGACCCTGCGACGAGAGAAGTGCATTAATTCCGTTTTTCCATGGTCAAAAGTAACGCCCACTTGTCTACCCCATTCGAGAACCACCTGAAGATCCTGTGATGGAAGTTCGGCATTGGCCTGTAAGGAGGGGGAGGTTCGCAGGATCGCAACATCGTCAGCATATCCGAACTTGATCCTTGGAATGCCCATGGTGAAGAGTGGAGCTAAGTATGCGTGAACAGAATAGGCGAAGCTGGGAGCCCTGTGGAAGGCCACAGAGGACATCCATATCAGGGCCGGTTGGCCCATCAAGTCGAATCTTAGCAGTGCGGACGGTCGAAAAAGAGATTACCCAGCGAACTAGATTATCAGACCAGCCTTGTTCCCTCAGTCGATGTGCGAGACGACCAGGGAGGACTCCATCAAAAGCACCTCTTACATCTAGCGTTAGTAGAGAGGTAGTCTGCTGTTAAGCGAGGTCTCGATGTCATGTAGCAAGCAAGTAGTCAGGTCAGTTGCTGAGCGTAGAGGAAGAGCTCCAAACTGTTGTGATGCGATAACTTTGGCATCTATGGAGGTCCAAGCAAGTCGCCGAGCGATGAGTCGTTCGAGGCTCTTACCTAGGACCGAAAGCAAGGCAATGGGACGGTAAGAGCGTGGGCTCGTTTCATCTGGCTTGTTTGGCTTATTGATGATGACTAACATGGCGGATTTAAAGCATGTTGGGTGGTGTCTAACTGCGAGGCAGCTACGGAATAGCTGAGAGACTTTACTTTCGATGAAATGCCATCCTATTCGAGTAACGCTGTCAGGATCTCATCTTCGACTGCCGCTGTATTTCTGGCGCTGAATACCGCGTCTTTAACCTCCCAGTTGGTAATGTCCGGGAATGGCATCATTTCAAGACCTACAGCTGGGGAGTCCAAGGGAATATCACCTGCTTCGGGATTTGTCTGTAAAATGTTCCTGGCTAGTACCTCACGTTTTCCTTCGATAGTAATCACCGGTGCAGCTGCGGGATTCAGGGGGTCTTTGAGGGGGAGGGTGCGAAAGGACCCGGTAGATCGGTGCCATTTAGTCATGCTAAAAATCTCCTTGCTAGTTGAATCATGTTCTAGCTTCGCTTGATAGGAATGGCGTTTGACTCGGCGCGTTGCAGTACGGAGCGCTTTCTTTGACGCAGTTAAGGCAGCATCGTTCTCAGCGGTTCTTCGAGTGTGGCAATATACCTGCGCCGCCGCTCTGCACTCGTCGTTCCACCAAAAATGGCCCGTCCCCTTCCCGAGAGCACGTCTTGCCGATCCACGATATGCACCACTAATTGCATCGCAAGGAGCCCTTGCGGCGGAGTCTAGTGATTCCGCTGAGGGATGATGGGAGAGGTCAGGGATGCCTGGAATTGCTGTTTGGAGGAGTGTTAGGAAAAGCCTCTGGTCCAGTGTGTCAAACTTAAGACGGGCAAAAGGTTCCTGGAAGCGGGTATCCCATGGATTTATAGATGCGATAGGAAGATGATCTGAGGTTGCGTCAACCTCCGTAAATATGGATGATACCGCGCCATCTATGATTAAGTTATTCGAGATAAATGTAAGATCTAGCACGTGGCCACGCAAGTGAGTTAGGTTGTCCGGTTCCATGGCTAACGCGAGGTTATGGCTTACCGTCCTTTCCAAAAGGGCTTCAGACATCGGGCTAGTGATTGGTGTTGATGGTTGCCAGCTTGGATGTGCCAGATTGAAATCACCTGCGACAAAATGTCTTTCGCGCGAGCCACGCAAAGACAATCCAAGAAGAGCTCTGATAGCTACACCTCCATCGACTGATCCAATTGGTGCGTTGTAAACATTTAGAATTGAGATTTTCTTTCCTGATGGGGCTGTCACTTCGAGTAAGAGAAGGTCCCTAGTGGCAGGGCACGTTGGTTCTAACGGTTGCAGCTGGTGACCCTGCAAGCCAGCTCCCTTCCGAAGGTATGTAAGAACCCGGGGGCGAGTGGTCCAGTTGTCTGTTGGAGAGAAGCATTTATAGGTAGATATTCTATTTGAGATGCGCCTCTATCGGTCGCGGAATGTGTACGGCTCTTGTATAAGTATGACATCAAATTTTTCGTTATTATATAATGTGTGACTGGCTGGGTACTCATTATGATTAGATGTTTATTTCAATTCATCTTCACGTAAGGACATTTGTCTAATGAACGTCCCTTATCAACACTCAATTCTTACTGCAACACTCATTTTTTACTCACCTGCAAGATCCATCTTTTATTATATCTCTCGATCTACTCATACTCCACTTCATTCTGGCTCCACTAAAGACCTCAAATCACATCACCAAGGCACCCGCGGCACTTAGTCATCGCATGTCACATCAAAAACCTTTGATATTAACCAAACTAATACCACCCCCAATCCGTGCCTCGCACATAACACGGCCTCTAATGTTGACCGACCAGGCCCAGCTGCCTGAGTCGGTCGGACCCTATTCTAGTTTTAATTTGGACTGGGACAGCCTTAGCCTCAGCCCACTACACGAGCCGGTCGTTTCTCTACAGTACGACGACAAACCTCGAGGCGATCCTTTCGTGGTCCCCTCTCCTACCCCTCCTATCCGTAACGCCCTTCATAAATGTATCAATGCAGTAGAAACCCGGACAAGGGAAGCGCAGAGTCTATTTGGTGACATTGCAAATATCCTAGATAATGACTGTATTCGCTCCTCTCTGCCTCCAAACCAAGCTTTGGCACTGAAGAACTTCTATCAAGACCTTGCTAAGGTTGCAACACGCCATTTCGAGGCTTATCTGAGCGGTGGTTCTGCGCCCGAGATGGATATAGTCTCTGCTATAGAATCTAGCCGCGTCAAGCCGGCTCCGACAACTGCATCATATGCAAATGTAGCACAACGCGCTTCTGTTGTGATATGAATGTCAGACCCGCTATGCGCATACCCTTGTCTATCTACAGGGATATGGCATATTCATGTACTAGTCCTAGAACAGCGTACAGGGATTACATAGCCCTGCACAGCCGCTATTACGATCATCACTAAGAGCCTAGTGCTACTAGTACAACATGGTAGCATTATGGGAGATGGTAGCATAACGGGAGACGGTAGCATAATGGGACAGGATAGGATGTTAGGCTATCGGACATTCTGGTTATATGATGGACTATCCTGAAAATGTAATATGTATATGTATTAGTCCTGTCTACCTTAGGAGTATCATTGATCACACTAATTAAGTTATTCATATCCTCAGTCTCTGAGTATCATCTTCTGCACTTCTCTGTTATCCCTAGCTTATTCACAATTCTATATCTGCTCATAACCGAGTTACAACAGCTTCCAACAGCCGAACTGACCACACCACTCACCCCCAAAAGACCTCATCTCCGCTCAGATTGGTCCATAAAACCCAACAAGAACGAGCAGATGACCGCCTCTTCGTATGGTTACCAGAAAGTGATAATTTTAGGGAACTATCAGCGTACGCGCTACACTCTCATCTAAAAGCAAAACTAGGAAACGACGGCCAGCTACTCTCTAACGTCTAGGCAACAAAAACAGGCTTTGCTCTATGCCCAAAAGATGGTGATACCTCGAAGCTCAGGGAAAAGGTCTCTTCTACCGGAATCTTTGGTAATGCGGCTATCGAACACGCCTCGCCTTGGATATCCTATAGAATTAAGCACGTTCCCCGCACATATGGCACAATCAACGATGATATGAAGTATTGTCATAACCCGGTAACAATAGACGCAATGCACCGAGCGCTGAGCGAGGCGGCAGGAGCAGCTCCAGTGGCCATTCAACAATCACGCGACAATGAGTTAGGCCCGAACTCCCCTTCAACATCATGGATCGTGCGATTTCCAGAGGAGCACATGCGCCTTCCGCCTGTTCTATTTCTCTTTGGTTGCAGGACGCTTACGAGGATCCTCCCCAGGCGGTTTACAACTGTTCGGTGTTCTCGGTGTTGGCTTTGGCATAATACCCGGACCTGCGCGTCTGCCCTCAGATGCCGACTCTGCGGCTCCTTCTTGCATTCCGAAAAAGATGATGGCAATCAGTGTGCGGCGTCATCAGAACATACCTGTCCCCCTTGATGTATACATTGCCATGGCCCTCACCCTGCTGACGATCTCAACTGCGAACTCCGCCCCATACCCTCAGGTCCAGCAAAAGCCAAGACACAGGTTGTGGCGACTCGCAAGATTTTTGCAGAGGCTCGCATAAAATGCCAAATTGCAGCTGGTTGCAACACATCTGGTAATAAAAAGGATTCAACCCCAAACAGCAACACAGGCGGGGCCCAGTGCGAGTCAACAGATAAGGCTAAGCCCAACTGCAGATCACCCCAAGAAAAAACTCCAGAGGTTACCTTTGCTACCAGCTCAACTCAGCCCAAAAATCGCTACACCGTTCTCAATTACGAGGTGGTTCCGAGCAACGACAACATGCAACTATAATGCCCAACCCAATTCGGAGCAATAAATCACTAAATCAACTCACGATCCTCTCGCTAAATGTAGGCCGTGGTGCTCAGGCACACGAAATCGCTTTGAACGAAGCCTATTTGACTTCCGCGGATATTCTCCTCATACAAGAGCCATACATCTTCCGTGATCACGCTCGCCGTATCACCAAAAGACATCCTTCATATGAAGCGTTCTCCCCAAGCGACGACTGGGCCATTTCCCGACCACGTGTTATGTCATACGTCCGCAAAGGGATAGGCTTACACTCGCAACAAGTCTACCCGGTGTCATCTCACGACCTTATATTCTTACGCTTGTCCAAACCCGACGGTCAGTCAATTGATATTTGGAACATCTATAACGTCCCACCCGGGCCACTGAGTACAAACGTTTTACAGACCTTAATTTCCCTTGCCCCTTCGGTATTTCGCAATAACTTTCTGCTACAAGGGGACTTTAATCTACACCATACATGGTGGCAGCCGCCATGGCCTCGCAGCCCATCCCCAGGTGTCCAGCCCTTCGTAGACTGGATATATGCGAACAATTTTTCTCTTCTCTCTCCCCCAGATAAACCGACACACAACCGTGGCAACGTCCTCGATCTCGCCTTTGGTAAAGGTCATCTCCTGGTGGACGCAACCCGTAGGATTCCTCCCCACATTCACTCAACTTCAGATCATTTGCCCCTCATGACTATCGTTCCTTGGAAGCGGTGCCAGGAGCCAACCAGAAGGCTGTGTCCGAACACTATTGATGCCAAATTATTCATTCGTTTACTTACAGTAGCTATCAGCAGTATTTCTCCGCTCTCTCTTTCGCCATCCGCTGGAGAACTTGATAGCTATGCTGAACGGATAACAGAGACAATACATAATGCATACTCAGCCTCAGCCAGACGCTCACTTGGACATGGAAAAGGAAACCCCTGGTGGGATGAGTCATGTAGAGTAGCTCGTCGCCAGTTTAAACAAAGTTTGAGAGCAAATCTTCCTGCTGACGTTTTATAAGAAGAACGAAAGGTAGGTCAAAAGACCACCAAAAGAGCCAAAGAGCGCTTCTTCCGCACAAATATCGAGAAGGCCAACTCCCCCAAAGAGATTTTCTCTGCGATAAAATAGTATAAATCCACAGGAACATTCCGCTCGAGTCCTCTCAAAGACCCCAGTTTTCCGGAATCCTCTCCTGCAGTCACATTCACAGAAAAGATTAAAGTCTTAAAAGACAACTTACTCACCAATTCGGCGGAAGTGGGGGATATAGAAATGGACTCTACAGTTTCTCAGACTACTTTCTCCCCTCACCCTCGAGGAAACTAGAAGGTCGGTACTTAACGCTGGTAACACATCCCCAGGGGTAGACGAAGTCTCAACTGCGATATTAAGGCTGGCCTGGCCTCTGATCGAATCACAGGTTCACGCTCTCTTCACTGGCTGCTTATCCACCGGCCATCACCCAATCTGCTTCCGGAGAGCGGTTCTCATGGTCCTACAAAAACCTAACAAAGTCGACCTATCCTCTCCAAGGTCTTATTGTTTAATAGCTCCTCTATCCGTTCTCGGAAAAGGACCGGAACGGACTTTAGCAAAGCGTATTTCTTGGATTGCGATTCGTGAGAAGGTTCTTGCTAGTCAACAATTCGATACTGTGCCCTGCAGGTCAGCGGTCGATTTAGTTGCTTGCCTTACCCATGACGTTAAGCGGGCCTTGAATGAAGGACGCACAGCGAGTATGCTCACTTTAGATACCAAAGGTGCTTTCGATGCAGTTCTGCCGGGTAGACTCATTCGTCGGCTACGTGAGCAGGGATGGCCTCTGAACTTAGTTAATTGGATTAAGTCATTCACTACCGGCCGATCAGTCCAAATTAGGCTCGACGGTGAGATAAGCCCACTACAGGACATCTTATGCGGCCTACCTCAGGGCTCCCCCATATCCCCAATTCTGTTCATGCTACACGAAGCGCCTCTTTTTAAAATGGGCAGGGCCACCAGAAGAATCGGGTACGTGGACGACGTTACTTTCCTGGAGACGCGGGATTCACTCAGTGCGAACAACGATCAATTTTCAATATCACTTAAAGAAGCTCTTGATTGGGGCCAAGCCGAAGGCATCACATTTGATCCTGCAAAATCTGAGTTGCAGCATTTCTCTAGACGCCGGGCTGATAAAGACCCAGGATAGACCCCCTCCGTATCTCACGGGAATATGATAGTCTCAGAAAAAACAACGCGACCCTACACCAAATGGCAAGGGATACATTTTGACAAAACTCTCACCTTTAAATGGCACGTCCAGCTCCTAGCCGGCAAAGCATTAAAGGTTGCCAATGCTTTAAAATTTCTCGGAAATAAGTCGAGAGGTGCGCCTCCTCGCTTACTCCGCTAGGCCACGATAGCCTGCGTTCTTCCCATCGCGTACTTTGGGCCCGAAGTCTGGTGGCCTGGGCATGACAGAACCTAACCCAATAGGCCGGACTGTATCAAACCGCGTTGAGACCCACCTCTCTCTGATTCGTAAAGTAGTCTTGTCTACTACAAGAGCTATACTCTCTGTCTACCAAACAACTCCCTCAGCCGCGCTTTTCCGCGAGGCATGCCTTCTTCCTCCACTTATTGAGCTTGACGCTAGGGCTTGCGCGGCTGCTCTTCGAACACACAAGCTTGATTCTCGGCATCCACTTAGACGCCGAGCTCATTGGGTCAATACATACAACCGGCGGGTCTCCCGCTTTTCGGGGTGGTTGCTCAGTCTCCCCTCAATAGAGTACATTGATCCCTTAATCCTACCCCCGTGGGCTTCAATTGAAGGTTGGAACGCTAGTATAAAACGTGTCACACAATATCCAAACCAACTCCCGACATCGATACCGTACAATGATTTGGTAGCGTACACAGATGGCAGTCAGGCAGGTCTAAATCTAAGTGCTGGTCGCGGGGTAGTAATACACCAAGCCTCCCTCCTCCGCTTTTTCATGAAGGAAGGCTTATCACTGACCCAACCGAGCGGGCCATAATTCTACGAGATGCACTCCTTGCACGACACGAAGCTTCGGATGATCTCCCTCCATGCACTATCCCTAGCAATAACCGCATCCCTTGGATCAATGATATAACTCCAGAGGAAGTTCGCGCATGCACAATCGGCTCTGGGAACACGACACCTAGTGCAGACGGAGTCTCTGTAGAGCTCCTGACAACATGCTGGAATACTATTGGTCCGTATGTGACTAAACTGTTTCGATCCTGTATTAGACTTGGCACACACCCGACCTTTTTTAAGTTGGCCTAGGTCGTCCTTGTTCAGAAGCCGAACCGAGATCCGACGACGGTAAAGGGTTGGCGACCTATTGCACTTCTCTCATGCCTTGGTAAAGGACTAGAAAGACTACTTGCGAAAAGGATGGCACATCTTGCGGTGGTCTATGACGTGATCGGCAATCAGCAATTCGGTGCGATACCGAAGCGATCAGCAACTGATCTAGTCTCCTATGTAGTGCACGATATCGAAGAAGCTCGCTCTCAGGGATGGGCTGCGACATTTGTGACTCTGGACGTATAAGGCACCTTTGATGCCGCTCTTCACAACCGTCTAGTGGGGAGAATGCAGGCTCAGGGATGGCCTAACTATATACTTCGGTGGACGACACTATTTCTCTCACAACGAAAGGTTCAAGTCCGCTACACCGGAGGAATAACGCCAGAAAGAGAATTGGTTTGCGGTGTACCACAGGGGTCACCAATCTCACCACTCCTGTTTCTTCTCTACATGGCCGAGCCAATGCGAAGCGGCAACCCATGCTTGAGATTTAGCTATGCCGACGACGTTGATTACCTTAGATTCGGCTCCACCATTGCGGAATCAGCCACCGCTGCCCAGTGTGAGGTAGATCATCTTCTTGAATAGTCCCGTCAACATGCTGTCGCATTTAACACAAACAAGTCCGAGGTCATACAATTTCCTGGACGTCGCCGAGAATCTGGTGTTGATATCAATATCAATCATACACTGATCCAACCGTCCGGACAGA
Organism: Podosphaera xanthii; assembly: GCA_028751805.1. Classification (NCBI taxonomy): domain Eukaryota; kingdom Fungi; phylum Ascomycota; class Leotiomycetes; order Helotiales; family Erysiphaceae; genus Podosphaera; species Podosphaera xanthii. Next base: position 807,219 of record JAPWIX010000019.1, read on the forward strand.
TCCGCTGACTTGGGGTTTACTTGGATCCACGCCTCAACTTTAAACACCACGTTACTATATGGTGTGCGAAAGCATTAAACGTCGCTCATCACATGCGACGCCTCAACTTGAATTTCCGAGGAGCAGCCCCAGCGGCATTAGTTAGAACCGTAGACGCGCGCTTTACACCCATCGCAACTTTCGGAGCGGATGTCTGGTGGCCGGGTATCAAACATCCAACCCAGAGAGGTATTGTTACTTCATCAACTACTAACCTCTGTCACATGATCGACAAAGCCATCCTCACGGGTCTTAGAGTTGCTCTCCCGACAGTAAGGACGGTCTCAAATGTGATCATCCATCGAGAAGGAGGAATTCCCCCTGCAAATATTCTACTTGAAGGGAACCGTCTGCGATTGGCAGGTAGACTTCAATCGCTTGACGATCGGCATCCTCTGATGATTCGAGCTGCTGTGTGCCCCAACGTGGGTACTCAAAAATACAAGAAAAGACGTATACTATCAAAGCGTGCAGAAATACAGATGTCACGTCTCCAGCGTGCCTACCGAGAGCTCCCAGAAGCCGAGGCCGCCACAATCTTACCACCACCAAGCTACTATCAGAGCCTAGTCTCGAAAGAGGTAGGACAAGATGCGTACAAACGACGGATTAACAACATCCCTGTGATGGAACCAAGCTGATTATAATGAATTCAATTGATTAATTAACTATACAGAGGAAAGCTACGTTAGACTTAGATCAAATGTAATATATACATGTCTGTACGCGTTAACGTGTCCACACGTGATAGTACAGTCGCTTAGGTAACCACCTAAGCCCAGTCCAACAGTCGAACTGTAACATCACCCCCCCGCTTTACTTCGCCGTTTATCCCGTAATGGGGGCCCGTTGCATGATTCAGCGGAGCCCCATTTACTTTCCAATCTATCCAAGGCTTCTGCTTCTTGAACATTAATCAATGATGTCCACTCTGGCTTCGGATATCCGCTCCACTTAACAAGTGCTTGCCGCTCACCTCTCCAGGTTCTGCATCGTAATATTTCATCCACCAGGTACTCTTCTTCGCCTAGTTCGTTACTGCTTGCCACTGGTCCGGGCTCCTCATCTTCAATTTTCTGTGAAGGTAACGGATTGTTATCAGCTGGTAAAAGCAGATCCACGTGAAATTTATTATGAATTTTCCGGAGGACATTTAGTTCTACAACATCAGGAGAAATTATTCTGGTAACAGTGTATTTTGCGTGTTGCCACCCTAGTTTGTTTGGTGGCTGACCATCCGATTTGATATTGCGGAGTAGAAACAAAACTCTATCTCCTACGACCTAACGGGGTGCTGGTTGTCGTCTTTTGTCAGCTTGCTCTTTAGTGCGTAGCTGTACCGCTGCCATCGCCGCTTGCATGAATGTGGTAGTTTGATTTAACTTTTCAACAAAGTTTTCTGCTCTTTCTTTTCCCGTTGAAACCGGCACTAGCGAGTCCGGGGTAACTGTCTGTATAGGACTTACACCCCCTAAAGACATAACGTCTCGATTATTAATTGCTAGCTGAGCTGCGTAAAGACATTCGGACCAGTCATGTTGAGTATATGCTACATATGCCCTCAGGTACGTCTGAACTTCTTGGTTTGCCCTATCCGTTGCCCCGTCAGTTTGTGGGTGATATGCAGAGCTTAATCTTTGCTTCATTCCTGCTAGTTCAGATAAGCGTCTCCAAAACTTACTTGTCCAATTAGAGCCACGATCGCTCGTTATTGCTCTTGGGAATCCATGAAATCGCCAGTGGCAATTTAAGAATCTTTCTGCACAGGTCTCAGCGTCCATTTTGTCCATAGCTTCGAGGGTGATAGATTTCAAAAGTCTATCAGTTATGACCATAATATTTTTGGCGCATTAGATTCTGGTAGATCTACCATAAAGTCGATTGAGAGCTTCTGGTGAAATCTATCTGGAATTGGTAATGGTTGCAGAAGCCCCTGTTTTTGGTGTCTCCATATTGAGGAACGGCCACATATATGACAGTTTCTACGGAAACATTTTACCGCATTACTAATGCCTGGCCAAAAGTATTCCCGTGCTACTTGTGCCAATGTCGCATCTCTGCCTGGGTGGCCTGAGCTAGGCGCATCGTGAATATTCTGAATTATTGCGGTCGTCAATGGTTCATACATTGGCACCCAGATTCGCCCTTGATAACGAAGTATTCCACTTTCTCGGTCGAATGTTGATGACGCAATTGTTGCCTTGAGCGGTTTCGGTTCGTCTGAGCCCTCTATCTGTACCTTAAGATCCCTAGGTCATGCACGCTGCTCATTCTGCACTGCTTCGATAATTCGCCTAAAGTTTTGGTCCTGCCTGATTGCTTGATTCCATAGAGATTGGAGGTCTTCGTTTATAAAAATATCTTGGCCCTCTGCTACCTTCATATTCTCAAACCATAGCTTAGTAATACTTAATGGATTGAAGAGTTTTCGTTCTCGGCTCGAAAGACGAGGGTCTCCTTCCTTGGGCTTGTCTTGATCCCTCCGCGATAGTGCACCTGCACGTTCGTTCTCTGATCCTTGACGATATATAAGGTTGTATCTAAACCTTGACATAAACTCTGCTCAGCGCACTTGTCTCTCTGTTAATCTTCGAGAGGTTAAAAAATATTTCAAATTCATATGGTTGGTCATGATTGTGAAGGTCCTTGCAAGACCTCTCAATTCGGCGTCCCACTCTTTCATGCACGAGACAACTGCCAGTAATTCTTCATCGTGTATCTCGTAGTTCATTTCGGCTCCTGAAAGCTTCCGTGAGTGGTATGCTACTGGTAACCATGGACCTTTTCCGTGTCTTTGAAGTAAACAGCCCCCTAGAGCATATCCAGAACAGTCCGCTTCTAGTAAGGTTTCTCTATCGGGATCCCATTGTGCTAGAGCCGGCTCTGAGATAAATTTCTCCTTTAATATTTCGAACGCTTCTTTTTGCGCTGATTCCCACCTCCAAGGGGTACCCTTGCCAGTTAAGCTTGTTAATGGTGCTCAAATCCTGGAAAATCCATCAATGTATCCCCGGTAAAAGTTCGCAAACCCTAGGAAGCTTCGGAGTGCTTTGACTGTAGTTGGAGGCTCCCACTCTGAAATTGCCCTTACCTTGGGCGGATCCATCCTAACTGAAGAGGTTGAACTTTTTGCTGATATGATAAAGCCTAGGTACTTGGTCTTCTTGACACTGAATTCACATTTATCGATGTCTAAGCCTAAGCCAGCTTTCTGCAGCTTTTCAAGAACTAAATTCACATGTTTATTATGCTCTGCTAGATCACCATCTGTGTAAATAAGTACGTCATCAACGTATGCTGAACAGAAATCGTCCAGATGGTCTCGCAAGGTTTCATTTATATACCTTTGGAACGACGCAGGGGCACCATTTAAACCAAATGGCATTACTAACCATTCTTTTTTTTTTTTAAATCATTTTTGCGTATGCAGCCTAAGGCTATGACGCGAATGATTACGGAAGATATGTATGTGACGTAGAATAACTCTGTTTGACGTTTGGAACACTCATACTCAGATTTCATTTGCAGATACCACTACGAGAATAACGCCTTACGACATGTACCCTCTTCCGTGAATACCCACTACAGGGAAAAGCGAGAAAAACCTGTGGCTATCTGAGCATGCTTTCGTCATTCTACGAATACAGTATCACCGCGAGAGAAGTGGTGTGAGGGTCTTGCTGGATTCGAACCAGCTTTCTCCTGTCTCAAGTGGGGCATGTGTCCAAGCTACCCAGACTCTACTTAGAAGAACGGCCCGGATAGTGTACCACTGCACCATCCGACCCTACTAACCATTCGAATAGCCCAAAACGTGTGCGAAACGCAGTTTTCCATTCATCACCTTCTTTTATGCGTAACTTATGGAAAGCAGCGCGGACATCTAGTTTCTTGAACCATTTGGCTTTGCTTAGTCTTGCGAGTGTTTCTTTGATCAGAGGTAAGGGGTAACGATCAGCTTTTGATATTGAATTTAAAGCTCTGTAGTCGACACAGAACCTTAGCCCACCCCCAGGCCTTTTCACGAACAGAACAGGCGCACCAGCGGGGGAACTACTAGCACGGATATAATTTTTATCCAGTAAATCTGTCAATGTCTTCCTCAGAACTAACAATTCATCTCTTGACATGCTGTAGAGGGGCCCCCAAGGTATTTTTTTGTCCGGTTCTAGCCTAATCTCATGATCACTCCCAGCTCGATGTGGTGGGAGCTTGTCTATTAACTCTTTTTTAAAAAGATCTGCAAATCTCGCATGTTGGGCCGGTAGCTTCTCAAGTCTTGCGGATGATCTTTTCTCTAGAGCGAGAGCCTTCTGAATATCTGCTAACATTACGGAGAATATTTGTAAAATCTCTTTGTTAGCCTTTTTTGCTCTCTTCACTGTTGCTAAAAATACCCCAGCCGACAAGCTCGCGATATTTGAGACCCTTAATTCATTAATTCCGGTTTTTCCTAGCCTTTTCTACCAGACTCGCAAAGGTTCTCCTCCTATCAGTGCTTCTCTTATTTCCATGAAATGATCCCTTGCATGGTAAAGCACGTCTTCTCTTTCCATCCAAGGCTTGCCCAACATCAATTCCTGGGATAACCGAGGTATGATGTAGGCAGATAAAGTTTTCTGATATCCATCAATGTCTACTTCCATTTTGGTCATCTCTGTTATCAATTCTCCTTTTTGAATGTTGTCTGTGGCTTCAGCAAGTTTTCGAGGGGTTACTTCGATCCTTGGCAGATTGGCTTTGCGCACTAGGGAATTGCTAACAGCAGCCAGACAGTCACATCCACTATCGATCAAGGTAGGCACAGTGTAGATATTATTTATTAAAACGTCTATTAAGAATGAGTTACCATTCATTTCTTTTTCTACCTTTTGGTCTTCGAAAGACTGGGACTCTGCTACCGCTTTACAAACCCCGCTCTTCAGCCCCTGAACACGACTTTGTTCAGGAGCTAATCTTTTAGCGACTCTGTCTCTGTTTGGCTATCTATAGATACATCGTGATTATCTTCGCCAAGGTTAGCTTGCTTAACCGCAGTTTCAGGACGAAGTGGGAGTTGGGAACAATGTGGTTTTCTATGTCCAGGTTTCCCACAACAATTACACAAGCCGGCGGCTATGCGCCGTTCTATCTCTTTTTTTGTTACCCATCTCGCCCGTGTCTTATTTACACCTGTCATCTTGACATCACCGTCAGCATCCTTGGTGTCAGCTGATACGTCTGAATTTGAATAGTTTGCGGGAAAGGGCGCAAAAGCTGGTGTCGAAAGGTTACCCCTGCCAGTACCCCCTAATAAGTTCCCTGCAGCCACTCCACACGTGCCATCGTCAAAGGTACCTGTTTGTCCTAAAGCATAGAGTTTAGTCTTAACTAAGCCTACACCTTCAATCTGTGAGCCAATGACGGACAACTTTTCCATGAACTCCATAAAAGAACTTGGCAAAGTATGACCAATCAAGTGGTTCCTTGTTGTTTGATTCAGCGCATTGTGCAAGTCAGTCACTTTGTGGATATCTTCACTGGTTGCTTTAACGCTAATAGATAGGAGTTGCTGGTATCTAGGTAGAAAAGATGACAGAGCTTCATCTCTAAACTGCCTGCACGCATGTAGAAGGGCTGAGGTTTTTTGATCCGCATTCAGATCCCGAAAAGTGTCGTCCATTACTTTTAGAAGCCCCAGTGGATCAGATATTTTTCCTAAGTTCAACATTGATTGGAACGCCCCTGTTATCATAGATTTGGCCGCACCAGTTACCGCTTTGGTATATAGGTCTATAAAGAAGTCAGATGGATGGTATAACTGTCTATCGACAACATCACGTTGGTATTTGTAGCGTAAAATACCATAAGTAGTAGTCCATTCATTTTGATTTTTGTGGTCATATGGGGCTGGCCACTTAATTGCTTCTTGCTTTGTTGAGGGTCGTTCTCCAGAAAAATATTCTTTTTGAGGGTGATTTGTAGGGCCTATCTGTGGTGGATTCACCATCACTGATTCATCTTTTGATTTCCCTTTTATGTAGGAAATCATGGACCTCATCTCCTCTCTTAGGCTATTAATTTCCTCCTTTTGTTTAGTATCTCTTTCCCTCATTTCTGCAAGTACTTGTTTAATCGAAAAATTCTCCTGTTCTTCATGTGATGACTTCCCCGTTTGCTCCGTTAAACCGTGGCTAGGCATATCACTCTCGGTGGGTACGTCAGTCAGGCGCAAATCCATTAGATTGTCCCGTTCCTCTGCGGTTATGTATGAATCTGAACTTTCTATACTTATGGACTTCGTTGAACTGCTAGCGTCGCTTTCAGATTCCGATGACAAAGAAAATCGCATAAAACTTCTTTGCTGAGCTTATATTTTGGGCCCTGAGCTGTGAAATGAACACAATACGCTCAATGACGGGTATAATGTAAGGAGATATTTAATTAAAGTGTGATGGAGCCAAGCTGGTTATAATGAATTCAATTGATTAATTAACTATACAAAGAAAAGCTACGTTAGACTTGGATTAAATATAATATATCCATGCCTGTACGCGTTAACGTGTCCACACGTGATAGTACAGATGCTTAGGTAAACACCTAAGCCCAGTCCAACAGTCGAACTGTAACAATCCCGAGCTCAGCCATCTGTGCCTACTCGGACGGATCTTCAGAAGGATATGGATGTTCTGCTTGGGGGTTCGTACTGAAGAGAGGAGAGGGGAAGTGCTAGATGCAGAAATTACAGGGGCAAGGGAAACTCTAGATGCCGCGCTCCGGCTTGCTGGAACTGCGGCTCAACAATGCACTCTGCCATGGAGTGCCAGGCCCCCACCAGATGTTGAAACTGTGGAGGACCTCACCGATCGGAAATTCGGAACCGTCTGGCTCGACTCACGAGGGCCGGTCCGGTTACCAAAGAGCAACTCGTCGTGATCCGACAACATGGACAGAAGGAGTATGCAGCAGTCGCCCGAGTAAAGGCCGCTGTAAAAAGAGCAGAAGTGGCAGCCGACGCCGCTTCGAAGGATGTTCGGATGGAAGAAGGAACGGACTTTGGGGTCTTGGACTTTGAAGAGGAAATATGAGAGGTAGCATCTCTGGACGAAGTCTATCATGAATTGAAGAAAAAAAAAATGTAGGGGACCGGCTGATGGGAAGGGTTTATCTACAAGCCTATCTGTTGCTCCCAGCGGATATGAAGTGGAATTTGTCACTTGGTAGATGTGACGGGAAAGGAAACGGGCGAGGAGTTCGAATTCTGGACCAAATTCATGAGATCTTCTATGTTTAAAGTTGGCGTTTGGGATTCTTTTCTTTTCACATATGTATTTTTAACTTCTACATTTCCGTAGTGGTTCACGCGGTGCGAACGAGTTGGGCAGGTCTTAGACTTGATCCTAATCGGCTCCACTGGTCCCAGATCTATAGGATACATAGGGCTTGGCCCGGGACCTAATAATAAAAAAACTCAATTCTTACTGGTCACGTGAATTATCATGGAAGTCAAGTTCAAAAAAAAAAACTTATGTAATAAAAATTCGACTGAGTTTATTAATTGCCCATTAGGATTTCCAAAATTCGCATATTCAATACCAGAATGATTCAAAAAAAAATATTTATTCCTAGAGATTGGAGCTAGGTATTTTCTTGAAATTTGAAATTAATTGGGGTTTTATTTTAAAACCTTTATCTATAGTACATCATTGCGGGATGCTTATATTAATCCCATGTAATGGGCATGGTCCTTTGTCTTTTTCGCCGTCTTACTTCAGCTGAAAACTGCAGGTTTTTGGTGTCATTAGCCTTAAATACCTTGAGAAGCTTCTTATTACCGATTTCTGTCTGTTCCTTAAGAATATCAAGATAGGCAGACGTCGACGATACAGCATCATGTGAATCATTAGAAGATGTACTATCACCGGTATCGACAAGCTCATCTTCTTCATCCTGGGGCTCAGTATCACTCTCGATCTCATTGTCGGGTCACGATCGCGTTTGCCTGTTTTCTTTGATTTCTGAACGTTTGAACTATCTTGCGAACAGCATTAGTTGTAATTTTTGCTTTCACTGGTTCTTGAAGTCCATATCTGCCGGAATCTGTGGCCACCAGCTTCTCGAATAAGTCCAACAAGTGAGACAATGGCCTGATCCAGTGGGTAGAAGCCGCAATTATTATCATTGCTCTCAATAGAATCCCTAAAGTTAATGGGTAAGTGGCTGAGATCAAACTCGTAGTTTATTTCCAGCAATTTGATTTGTCGCTATGGAGACTCTTGTTAGAATATTTCCGAGAGCGATATGTAGGAGGGCAAAAACTTACAGGCAAACTCCAAGTCCTGATTTCAAATAAAAATATTTCCCATTGATCCGATGAAGATTGGGCATGTTTTATAGAATTCTCAGAGCATGTCTTGAGTGTATTGCCATGTTTGTTCACCGAGAAATCCCTCGCTGGACGGTAGCACATGCAGGCAGGGCAAAATGTTTTTGAAGATTCCACGACAAATTGACATGCCAAGTAGAGCTAGTCAATTGGATAGATAGGATGTTTGTTATGAAGGGTGCGAATCACGCGTAGGTTTCTTTTTTTCTTATTTAAATCATTTTTGCGTATGCAGCCTGAGGCTATGACGCGATTGATTACGAAAGATATGTATGTGACGCAGTATGACTCTGTTTGACGTTTGGAACACTCAAACTCAAATTTCATTTGCAGATACCACTACGAGAACAACGCCTGACGACATGTACCCTCTTCCGTGAATACCCACCACAGGGAAAAGCGAGAATTACCTGTATTTGTCTGAGCATACTTTTGTCATTCCACGAATACAATATCACCGCGAGAGAAGTGGTGTGCGGGTCCTGCTGGATTCGAACTAGCTTTCTCCTGTCTCAAGTGGGGCATGTGTCCAAGCTACCCAGACTCTACTTGGGAGGGCGGCCCGGACAGTGTATCACTACACCATCCGATCCACGTGGGTTCCATGTAGGGTGCAGACGAGTCAGTAGCTCAGGTTTCATAATACATGACAATAATTATGACCACAATAAAAACACATGATAATTATTGATTATAAATCCAGTCAGGTGACCAGTAAAAAATGAGTGTTAATTACGGTTCTATCATCTAATGACTATCTGGAATATTCTAGAAGGCCCCGCATAAAGTTCCTAATTACCGTGCATGAACTTTCGGTTTTGTCCATTGGAGTTTGTGTGGCGATGTGTTAAAATGCATTTATGTTTGTTATGACCTCAAAAATCTAATATCATAACAATGATAATGCTGCCTTGAATTAAATCCCACTACTGTGTGTCTGAACTTTCTACCAGCAGAGGCTTCTTATGAAAACCTATTACTGTTTGAAGATGTTACGGTTGGATCGTACTTTTGGCGTAGCCGATTTGCCTAAGCAGGACAGTGACGTTTTTATGATGTCATCGTAGTCCGCTAGGCGAGTGGCATACATAATTCTACAATGACATAGGGTAAGCGTAACTATAACATCCGGGAGAGTATTAACGAAAGACATGAGAAATAGATAACTGAAAACTCAAAGGGGGAAAGAACCAAGATGGCGCAGACGACAAGAAGTATAAGTGTAATTAGTATCTATAATCTTGTTCCTCTTCATACAGTCTAATAAATCGAATTTCATGATAACCAACTTGGCTCCCTTGTAGAAGACATGTAATAGTAGATATTTTTCGCGAAATTGGTTCAGAGTAGAATATGCGTGTATCAGCAATGTATTCGGATGGAAGGCACTTCTAGTACTCGTGATCGAGCCGTAAACAGTCTACTAAGGAATAGTCAGTCTATATTTTTACAAATTCCCACTAAACGTCAATCGAGTTGTCCTATGAGAAATTTTACTTTACGAAAAAAATCATCATTTCTTCAACATTAGGACACATCAATCTGCCAAGGCCTTCAGTGAGCTCATCTATGTAACACTTAACTCTATCAAATTTTGAAGAGTTTGGCCAAGTTTTGTACGTACCTTCTCTATTAATCTCGGCTGAAGTGCAAAAAGTTTTTACTTACTCTCCACATGTGTATGGGGTAAAAGCAGCATATCTTCCGCCTGTAGTAACGTTAACAAGTAAAAAGGTTAAATCTTCGGGTGTGACACGGATAACCCGCTCACACTGGTCGTCACAATCAGCTTCATATTGCAGCATCCGGCAAAGCCAAAGCTCAGATCTTTCGGCCTTCTGATAGCTGCCTCCCGAAACCTGGAACTGGAAATCTGTACAGAAGTTTTGCGCTTAACCACGGTGGGCACGAAGCAGTGTGGACGAAAGAATTCGAGAATCATCAATTTCATCATGCCCAAGACGTGAATATATGTCATGGATTTCCAAAATAATTCATGTTCGTATTGCGGTGGATTTCTCATCAACCATTGTAGCCCAGTCCCTGATATTGAAAAGTTACTATCAAGAGACGCAAAGCTCGTCAGCCATGACCGTGACTGTATTTGGCACCAAAAAGTTGGTGCCCTCACAAAAGCGGCAGTTATTCTACGGGACATATTCTATATGTATCGTGAGCTGATGTTTGAACGGCATATCATTGGGGTGGAGTACCATGGTGGAAATCTCTACGTTCATTATAACACGCACTGGAGGCATATAGAAAAACCTATTGATAGCCTAAGCCGCTTTCCGCTTGAACTTTTCGATACCCGGGAAGATCGAGAGGCAGTTCTAGTCCATATGGCGTGCACAGATTCTTTAGCTTGGATGCATGGCCTGATAAACCACTATCTTAAAGGTAATATGGACTATTCTAGTTCACACTTTCTACATAAGATGAGAGGAAAAAAGTCGACCTGACTGACCTGGAGAGTTGAAAGCAGACCTCGTAAATGATATTCATGAGATCGTTTGCCATCCTCAAAATCCTAGAAGACGGCTCTATTCTCTTAATTTTGATAAGAAACTTTTGAATCCTACCAGCACCCATGAATTTCTCCTAGTGCAACTCTCAATTCCGCAAAATTCTGTTACTAATTCTCTGGACCTCTACGTCTTGGACTTAACCGGCGCTCAATTCGGTTACTCCTATCCATTGGAAACATGGATTAATTATCAGTCGCACCGAATCTCCAGACCTGATACAATTGAGACTTTTGCCTTTGGTAATGCTCTCAGTAATGCATTGAGCCGCTGTAATAAACCAGGCTTCGACGGTGCCATTTCAACAATTCAGAGTAATCTATTCCACCGATTAGTAAGAGGAGTTGAGAAGTGGGAGATGGAGGTCGGCCTCACGACGATAAAATTTCTCACACTAGAGGGAGAATACTTCGAGGAAATGAAATGCAGCTTGCTTTCATGCTTACGTGGGGGAATCGAAGAATTTCTATCACAAGAAGGCAAAAATTTAAATTGTCCATCTTTTTCCTAAAGAATACTTTCTTACTTATTTTGGAGGAATATGAGTATTTCTTACACAACATATCTGGGAGTTTTTAAAGTTTGCAAAACAAGTAGAAGTTTTTTATATCGTCTTGCTATAATGAGCATAAAAAGCATGCGGGCCTCTCATCAGCTTTACGCATTTATATGGATCAATGACAGAGAATCCAGTATTTCTGAGATGTACCAGCCGAGGACAGTTATCACAGCTCTCATAGAGAGAATTTTGAATGGAGAGATGTATTCAAGAAAATCAATATTTAATCAGATGGAGCGAAGTTTAGGAATAGAGAATGAAACCCAAAAAAAATTAACGGGTTCGAAGGCAAAAATTCACCAGTCTATTTATCCGTATCTACCCCTTTAAAATACGAATTTCTGACTTTTATCATGCCATTACCAGGCTGTTATTGTACAACCGCCTAGGACAATAGAAGACCGTAAGTGTAAAGCTTAACAAGCAATTCTGCTTGGGCTCCACATCTACTTCTTTTGGGGGGTGTACAAAAACTATGTTCTATCCCGCCGAAGCATCAATAACCGTTGTTTGGTAAACGGAGACTTCTGGTGCCTCAGACTACCGTTACTTATTCGGTTTAATGTTTCCAACGAAGACCGTTTCGTTTTTTCTCCTTCATGGTGTCCCCGAAACTTAGTTTCCAAGGGTGTTATTGATTTCCTGATATGGAACAATGTTATGGCATACACGTTTGCGGGTTGATCACAATTATTCTTAGTTGAAGTCTACATAAGTACTCCAAGACTACTCCTCAGATAGTTGAGAGTGCGAAACAAAAAATTATCTGAATCTGTTTTTTAATCCTGTAACTCTTAACAAATCTTGAGCAGATTCTCCTTCAACACTTAATATGCTTTATCTGTGCTTATCGAGGTCCTTTAACTATGCAAATCAATAGTATCTACTTCGATTGCTATTAAAGACCTTAATAACTCAGTGCCTAGGGCTTTTCTTTTCTTTTCTTTTCTTTTCTTTTCTTTTCTTTTCTTTTCTTTTCTTTTCTTTTCTTTTCTTTTCTTTTCTTTTCTTTTCTTTTCTTTTCTTTTCTTTTCTTTTCTTTTCTTTTCTTTTCTTTTCTTTTCTTTTCTTTTCTTTTCTTTTCTTTTCTTTTCTTTTCTTTTCTTTTCTTTTCTTTTCTTTCTTTTCTTTTTTTTTGTTTTCTTTTCTTTTGTTTTCTTTTCTTTTCTTTTCTTTTCTTTTCTTTTCTTTTCTTTTCTTTTCTTTTCTTTTCTTTTCTTTTCTTTTCTTTTCTTTTCTTTTCTTTTCTTTTCTTTTCTTTTCTTTTCTTTTCTTTTCTTTTCTTTTCTTTTCTTTTCTTTTCTTTTCTTTTCTTTTCTTTTCTTTTCTTTTCTTTTCTTTTCTTTTCTTTTCTTTTCTTTTCTTTTCTTTTCTTTTCTTTTCTTTTCTTTTCTTTTCTTTTCTTTTCTTTTCTTTTCTTTTCTTTTCTTTTCCCATCTAAAGTACACATTTAGACATAAGCGGTCATCTATGGCCGGTCGTTTGTTTACAAGGCTTTGATTTGTCTTCATCAGCAAGGTTATTAACCTAAAGACTCAAGTCGGATAATGCAGTGGTACATCCTCCCAAGTAGACTCTGGGTCGCTTGGATACATTCCCAACATGAGAAAGAAGAAAGCTGGCTCGACTCCAACAAGGCCCTCTAGCCACAATCTCTCGCGTTGACGTCGTCTTCGAAGATTAAAGAAGGCATACTCAGATAACCACGGGAACTCATGCTTTTCCCTGTGGTGGGTCTTCACGAAAGAAGCTACATGTCGTCATGGTGAACCTCGCTGTGGTAAATGCGAATGAAATCTGAGTAGGAATGTTCGAAACGTCATACTGAGTCATTCCATGAAAAATACATACAACCGAATCTATCACACCCCACAATGAGTCTCAGTTAAATTATTGAAGAGATTCATTGAAATTTTTTAGTTTATATTTGTAACACTTACCCATGCACATATAATGGCATGTACGGAAAAGTGTTGCAAAAATAAGTACTAATGATACTGTAAATCTTAACAACTGTTAAACCCTGAACTCACTATATGGGTCTTGACAGATTCTATTGTACAATGTCTTGGTCCTTAAAATCGATAGTAGCCGATATTAAAGTTACCTTTACTATTGGTTGCCAGCAGTTAAACGGCCAAACGTGACGGGCACGTTTGTGTCAGAGATCAGCTGGTTTGGTGTCACATAGGACTAGACGATATGAGACTCGGTCAGGTACCGGAGGAAGATGTGTGTTTTGGCATTCATCTGCTGGAACAGTCTAGCGACATGTCATGAGATGGGTTAATGTGGAAAGGGGTCCAGAGTCGGAGGAGTAGCTCTGGGAAACGTATATGTAAAGATCGCGTATCTCGAAGTTGGGAATATGGTGTGTTGACCTGAGGGTCCAATCTTGTTATTCTTGTATCGCCAGTTCAGTGCGATCATATTGTTATCTGTAGGGCCTAGAGTGCCTAAGTGTTTCGAAGCATTATATCTTCATATATTTCTCTCCAGCCATCAACATAGGTACGATCGCGAGATATGCAACAAAGGAACAGGGGGTATGCATTGATCGGATTGGTAATATTAAATAGGATTGTTATGCCATAGGCTAGATTTGCCTAAGGCATGTATGAATAATATTTTGTACATTACCCGATGATGAGAGGATGAGGTTTTGCTCAGGTATATAGGTAGTTTGTTGAAGTTGGAGGTTGAAAGCTGTTTCAAAAGCCCATCTCATTCATATACATATATTCTCCATTTATTTTCGTGGATTCATTTGTTATCCCGAGCTATCAGTTTGTCTATTGATAATATCTCGTTCCATAGCTAAGATACCGAATATTGTTCATCAGCTGACGCTAATTTTGTACGTGGCAACCAGAATGTGTATGTTGATGACATACCAAATTAACACTAGTAAGCAACAATTATTAAGACTGAGATACTGTATATACACGATACAAAATGATATCCTCAAAAATAGCCAATTTTGCACTCACGAACTCTCAGCGTCCGCAAAAACCTTCGGAACAACTCAAAATTTTACAGAACAGTAACTTAATATCTGACAAGCCATTCCTCGACTTTACAGGTCACGAATCCATCTGGAAGAAGAGTTGTGGTTGGGAGAAACTGACTGAGCGATGTGGACATCGTTCTACAGGCTAGTTTAGTATCTATTATTTCCACCTTTTGCAGCCACAATGGCCTGAATTCTTCGTGGCATCAATTCTGTCAGAGTCTGGCAGGTGCTTACTGGTAGTTTGTCACATGCTTTATTGATCCGTTCCCATCATTCCCCTACTCTCGTCTCCTCTTCAATTCACTCTACAGGTGCTCTATTGAGTTTAAATCAGGAGATTGGGCGGGCCAATCCAAGCAGGTTATATTTTTTAGCCTTAAAAATGCTTTGCTTGCCTGCGTGATGTGTTTTGGATCATTTTCTTGTTGAAAGATGAGCTGGTCTACGGGGCGCATATCTCCCAAAAGGCATATGCCTCCACACCACGAGTCAAATTTTGATCTAGGATACTTATGTATACTGGGTTGTATCTATCCTTCCCATCACCTAAGCCACGGTACCGGGCCTAGACCAGGCCATACAGGCCCAAGTCATCATATTTCCTCCAACCTTAACAGTCTGAACGGTATCTCGTTCTCGTTGGCTGTGATGATCTCTTTGCCAGGTGTAATTGAGGCCATCACTAGAAATCCGATTAATCTTTGTTTCGTCGATCCAAATAACTTTCTTACGATCTTCGATTGTCCACTTGTTGTACCTTTGGGTGGAGTGTAATTGAGCTATTCTGTGACGCGTCATCAAGGCCGGTTTCTTGATTTTCGTCAGCGCCTTGAATCCTAACTCTCGTAGCACGTTTCTCACAGTTTACAGAGTGACACTAACTCCTGTAAACTCCTTCGGAGATGTAGCCAGTTGTTCAAGTGTCTAAGTGGGCCCGTGTATTCTTTTGTGCATAATTCATCGTTCATCCCGAGGAGTTAATTTTGGGACGCCCCAGCCCCCTTTTCCTGGCTCTTCTTTCTTCGTGGAGGGTCTTGAGAATCTTAGCAACCACATTTTTAGAGCATTGAATCCCACTTCCGACAGATCTGCAGGATTTTCTTCTCAGAGGAGTTGAACGATTCGATCTCGGGTTGTTTGACTTAATCTGAGCATTTTGCTGAAAAAACTTACTCCAACACAATCAAACTTAGGCTAAAGCTCTCAAATCTGATGCGGTAGGCACTAACAAGAACTTATTCGAGATTAGATCGAAAAATCTGATGGATACACAGGTTTTTATGGCAGTAAAACGATGTCCACGTCGCTTAGTCAGTTTCTCTCAACCCTAACTTTTCTTCTGGATGGATTTGTGACTTATAACGTCGAAGAATGGATTTTCAGATACTAATTTACGGGTCTGCAAATTTTTGAGCTGTCCCGATAGGTTTTGCGGACGCTGAAAGTTCGTGAGTACAAAATTGGCCGTTTTTGAGGACATCATTTTGTGTAGTATACATCTATTGTTCGAAAATGCCTGTGTGGATGCTCAAAGTGCCTAGTCTGGCTCATTGAAATCAAACCAAAAAATCAGGAAAGACCCACGTTTGCCGCTTACTGAAGCTAGACTGGTCCTGGGGACGAAGAGTGGTGGCCGTCGATCTGAATATCTAAGGATGTTTAAAGTAACAGTCTAACCTGCTCTCTCTCTCTTTACATAGATTAGATAACGAGAGTGTGATGGAAAGCATTCGTCACGTTTGAGAGCAGAGGCCATGTCCATGCTGCGAAAACTTGTTTAGGCGTGAATGAAGTTTCGTACGAGTCAACAACCATGTCATACCTCGTAAGGCCTTGGTCCTTTCATATGGAATGAATCCTTGCGGGACCTTGAAGATCTGTCTTAGCAGTCTATTTTACCACGGACGAATCAGCAGTTATTTTCATAGCATGCAATGTTTGGATGCTCATCTTTCTCTTCGTTCTTTTTAACCTGTTTGCGTTGAGTTTTTTGGCAAAGATCTTACGGATGTGGACTCTAAAAATTTGCTTTACACTATACATGAATGATTTAGGCCTTATGGATCGAATGGCGGAGTGGTACCAAAGGGGGATTTACGACTTTCGCGCCAGCTCCACTTGGGCGGTGAGGCCGATTGATAATAAGAGAATTATACCAACTTATTGTAATTAATACGATAAATTTATTGACGTCACGAGACTCATTTGAAACTCCCTTCTGTACACCGCCCGAGCCATTCTCCCACGCAGAATCGAGGTAAGCGAGGCACATGCCCCACGAGTGACAGGAGGAATGCTGGTTTGAATCCAACAATTTCCTTTCCACATTCCTCGCCTTGTCATGGATGTGAAAATGACGAAGGGACACTGGATAGTCGTAGGTGGTTGAAATGCGATTCTGCGGCAGACACATACGGTTGAGGGTTGAAAGAGCTGTAAGGCACCTGACCTGAAGTGATGTCTTCAAATGATATTCGATCGTGAGTGCCCCTCATATCAAATTGAGTCATCACTCCATGTACCGTACCACTGTCATTCGTGTCACAGCCTGAAGTCTACAGTCACAATAATGACTTCAAAAAAAGAGGTCTATCCTTCCCTTCTTCACTCCTTTCGCGTTGTCTGTGTGTCATCATTTAACCTCATTAGATACCAATAACTTCAGTCCATCATTTCTTTCTCGTCACCCCATTTCAACCTCTGTTCAACCTATGCCCCCTATTCTGCAATATCCATAAAGGCTCGAGTATCAAAAAGTCACGAAATCCACTCACCAACGGGACAACCCCATGAGCGAACGTTTGAGTCGTATCACCCGGGGCAACAAGTCATGCACTTTGAGCCTACGTTTGGGGTCAGCCGGTTCCTTGGAGTGGCCCATTCATGACTCCTAGCAAGACCAGTTTCACGACCTACACGAGTGATTATACAATATATACAGGTACCGTGCATGTGGGGGTACGCAAGAAGGCGTCGCTTCTGTCGTTGACCATCAACATACTAATGCTAGAAATTACTCGGAGACTTGATTTTGTTACGAAAATGCCCTGAAACCAATTCTTGCAAGTAATAGATATGTCTCCCCCCTGCCCCTTCTTATTTCTGTCGTGACGTATTTGAATATGTGTGAGAACAATAAATTTAGTCGAGAGTGGAGCGGCATTCTATTTGCGTCGCATGGACGAGACACTGAATAGTGAGGAAATAATTATACATCTAACAACCCATAATCCTGCACAAGCTGATCAAAGTCTTGTTTTGAGTACTTGGTGCGGGTCATAGTTAACGGTGTTTTTTTTTAAATCATTTTTTGCGTATGCAACCTGAGGCTATGACGCGAGTGATTACGGAAGAGATGTGACGCAGTATGACTCTGTTTGACGTTTGGAACACTCATACTCAGATTCCATTTGCAGATACCACTACGAGAACAACGCCTGACGACATGTACCCTCTTCCGTGAATACCCACCATAGGGAAAAGCGAGAATAACCTGTATTTGTCTGAGCATACTTTTGTCATTCCACGAATACAATATCACCGCGAGAGAAGTGGTGTGCGGGTCCTGCTGGATTCGAACTAGCTTTCTCCTGTCTCAAGTGGGGCATGTGTCCAAGCTACCCAGACTCTACGTGAGAGAATGGCCCGGAGAGTATACCACTGCGCCATCCGACTCGAGGCAGCAGGAAAAAGAGTATAATTTGTACACTGGAAATTTGGTTATGTCTTCAGCTGGACAATCTTACATAGCAAACCGTTATTTCCCTTCTCCTTCAGTCCTGGGTAGTAGCACGTGTAGAGCTTGTTGGTGGCTGAAATTGATTTTGTATGTCACTGTACGTAAATTCAGGGCCATATCATACAGGGGATCAGAAGATCAAATTCTAACTTGCATGTAGTATTGCAATCCTAAATATTGTCACTATTAGCGCTAATGCTGTATCCATTGCCCTTCTAACCACAGGCTCAATCCACAAAATCACCGCTAAGTAGTAACAATATTTAGGGCTGCAACACGACATATAAGTTGAAATTTGATCCTCTGATCCCTTGAACAAACTTCATCTCAGCTACTTACAAGTTATATCGCTGCTATAGAGTACATTTATTAGTCTTGTACATGAATGTATGTAATGCGAGTGACACGTAGATCTAGAGCAAGATGATATGCCTACTGAAAACCACAAATTGCTGGACAGTTGCACCCAATCAAGGAGGTCTACACTTGATGGGTAGACCTACTGAGCCAGATAATGGTACTTGGCCCCGCACCGTTGAGACATTTATTAGGTCTACGGATAACGGGCAATCATGCACCGAAAAGTTGCCTATTGGAACAATAGACCTCGGAAAGCGTACACTAACCTCAATCGCCGGAATTAAGATGATACCATCTTGACGCTGAACATTCAAAAAATAGACACATTCGCCGGTACCACTACAGGGGTACGCTTGATAAGACTTACGTCCCGTTACTTCTCCCCTTGAGCATCATCTCACAGTATCCGAATCTATTATCAAAGTAGCCGTGCAGGCTGCAGAGACTCCCTGTGGAATATACCCCAGATGGCGGATCATAACATCATCTTTCGTTCGAGATTTAGCGGACAACCCTCAAAGACATACACCTCAGTGACAGTCTGGCGTAACTTCCGTCTTCCGATACAACTCTTCTCCCTTGTGACCATCTTTCTGTCAGTGTTCCTTTCCTTCGTAGACCCTTCCTGTAGATTGAGTTCAAGAGCAATAAAGAAACCCCCGACTACCTTGTGCCGCAGGCCTTCAATCCTCCGTTGGGTGTCCACAGCAACCAGGGCGTATAGTTGGAGCCAGATAATGTTTGAAGGAGAGGGCCGATTTCCCCAGCTTACAACATTGACCATGAGGATAGCAGTCATGAGGTTAAGTCGAAGAATTGTGTCTTCAACGACAGAAATCGACAAGGTAGCAAATTGGTCCTGACAGCCAGTGAAGCTTGTCTTGCCGCGACCTGGTTGCGCTTCTCTTCTTCGCTACTCAACTGTATAGCTAACAAACACTACACCCAGGGTGAGTTTTCTGCATGCACTAAAGCCTCGCTTATGAATATTATCCCCACTAGTCTTATATAATCACTGATAGTCTTCACAAAAAGAAATTGAAAATGTTGGCCTGAGTGATCAGGCTTTTTACTGGACTGCTGTTTTGACTTCTTTCTCCCCCTCCCTCATCTACACACTTCAATAGACATCGTTGCTGTTACTGTCTACAGAATCATCATCATCAGTAGCATTTTCATCTAAGAGAATCAATAAATCGTTACTCTTAACATTTAGCATATTTCATAGACCAATTATTCTTTAAAAGATAAGCCAGGTACAACCAGCAGCTCACACAAACAACGCCAAACGATTAAACAGAGATTAGCGTCTCCAGGTAAGCCCAATTTTCATGGTAAATAAATATGTGAGGTAACACGTCTAGATCAAAACTCTCCACGATTCGGGAATGAATCAGACAAATATTGCAAAACAACTCGGCATCTCTCGAAACTAGGCCAGATACACCCTTTGTACTCCGTACATTGAACCCAAGAAAGCTGCAGGTCGGCCCCCAACACTGTCCTCTTCTGACGTTGTCCGGATTGAGGCTTTCATAACATAATCCTCTGAAAGTCGTCGAATGTCATGGTTTGAACTTGCCCATGGCCCCTTTCGGGATTTTGGAGTGAGTGAAAGGGTTCCTCAAAACGAGCTAAAAAAAAAGGGGTGAAGGACGTCATCCAGCGTTGAAAAAGCCTCCCATTTTTCGAAGAGGTTAAAAGGAAGCGTCGGGAATGGGCCGAAGCCCATAAGGACTTGACTGTTGAAGATTGGATGGCGATTTTTTAGACTGATGAGACCTGGGCCACAGACGGCCAACAGAAGAGAGAACGGGTAACGCGAAAGGTTGGTATCTTTGTACCTCAACTAATAAAAAATACCGATCTAACTCTCAGTTCAAGATAGGTGAAGAAGTCAACGCCACCTGCGTAGTGGAAAAGGTGAGAAAGAGTCTTGGCTGGATGTTTTTGGGAAGTTTCGCAGGGATAGAGGAAGGTCCTTGCCTTTTTTGGGAGAAGGAATGGGGGTCTATTACCTCAGAATCATACTCTCAGAGAATTGTACCGCTGATTGATGGAATGGTGAGCATGAGACCATGGGTTTCTGTGATGCAGGACAATGCTCCTTCACACAGCGCAGCGGGAACAATCGAAGAGTTCCGGGAGAGATTCATTACTCCGATCGACTGGCCTCCGTATTCTCCCGACCTGAATCCAATTGAGCACGTATGGGATAGTATGAAAGATTACATACAGTACCATTACTCGAGATTGGAAAGGGAAGACAGCGATCCTACGATGAACTTCGAGGAAAAGTGAAAGAAGCATGGAATGACGCGACTGAGCCTGATAAGCTTGAGAAGCTTATCAGGAGCATGCCCAGGAGATGTGAGGCAGTAATACATGCTCTAGGCGGGCCCGTAAAATATTAAATCTGCTATGTAAAGTAAATTAGCATGTACTTGTTTATCTGAAATCGATTAAATTCAAAAATGTTACCAATTGGAGTTAAGCTTGTGAACTAAAATCGTCCCTCTCTAACTCGATAGTGGGTCCCGGTATAAGTGTTGAAGAAATTCATTGTAACTTGGACTTTAATATTTGCAACATTTACCCTTACAGGTCCTTTTTGGTGCAGGGGTAAGTATTGCAAATGTAAATGGTTGAATTTCAATGAATATTTTCAACACTTATACCGAGACTCACTATCGAGTTAGAGAGGGGCGACTGTAGTGCCAGTGGTGAAAACCTCTGTCGGGCAAAAACACCTTACAAATAATCCCTGTCAGAATGTCTGAAAACCATATCTCAGGAAAGATGCTACCTAATTAGGCCTAAAGGATCCGATTTCGCCCCACAAATTGGATCCACTGGTGAAAACTTACCCTGGAGGTAGAGTATTGAGCGTTTACAGCAGGTATCACGTGAAGATGAAGAGTTCTTTACCCGCCGACTGCCCACCGTAACTATCGCACGAAATCAAGTGAAGCCATATTTCGTGTCTAGTTAAACGTGATTTATGGGGATGTCGTGAAGAACGAGATTAAAATTCTGAATGGATTTATCTAATTGTAAGTCGCTCGACATACAACTTCATGTGGTACGAGTAATGGGCGTATGTATACTTGGAAAATCATTTATTCACCGATAGCTGGGAATCACCGGAGGTTGGTATGGTGTGGCAATCGTGAGAAATATCCCAATCCATTCAAGATCAGATGACGAAGAGGAGTGGTAAGAAATCTTACTCATCCCTGATAATTTTTTGTGAAATCGCTCGTGTAACCTAGATTCTCTCACCAACAACGCTTCTCGCCCCGTTCATTCTCGCGGCATCTCCCATCTCGACTGTTGTGGTATCATCGTCAATCGCAAAACAATAGTGCAGGATATACACAGAATTTCGCGCAAGTATCTCAGGGGTAAGAAACGATTAGCGATGAACGACGTAAATCCGGAGATTGAAGACATCCCGCCTGCACAGCGTGCGAATGGCGATTTCGATGATTTCAATGACATATTTGGCTCCATGCCCGCTTCGCCGCTTATGATGGGAGCGAAAAAGGCCGAGTGCTCCGATATTCCCCGCATCAAGGAAAGACACGAGACAGCAGGATATCGTGACGGGATCTCTCAGGGCAAAGAAATAAATATTCAGAAGGGGTTTGATGAAGGGTTCGGGCTAGGGGCTCTCCTTGGTCTTCGGGCCGGACAGATTCTAGGTTTGCTGGAAGCACTACGAGAGGGAATCACGGGGGCAATACGGCAGGAAAAGGATAAGGAGATTCACAGAGTGGGAGATCTGTGCCAAAAAGCACAACATGAGTTGTCCCTCCAACAGATATTCGCTAGAGAGTGGTGGACTGAAGAGGGTTTATGGAGGTATAATGTGACTGTGACTACGGGCAATCACACTGCCGACGATACCGTGACATTCGCAGATGTGGCCCGTGAGCATCCTGTGTTAAAGAGATGGGAAGTCATAGCTGAAAATGAAATACGAAAATGGAACTTGAATCGACAGATTTTTGGGACGAACACCTCCGAAGTTGGGGCTGAATAAGTTGATGTGGCTGAAGCTTCAAGAAGTTCGGAGCGCTAAATCAACATGAGAAATGCAAAGGGATGAACATGTTAAAGCGAAAAGGAGAAGATCGACACATAATCATCAATGACTTGTTCGAACAGAATTAATTAGATTTAATGCCTAAAATTAAAGGGGATGAGAGAGAGAGAGAGTGAACAAGCGAGGGTTTGTTGATGGCTTTTTTGCTATGACCTTACGACACAATTGCGACTCCTATCTGCTCTCTGCTTTTCTCTGACCTTAAGAAAATTTAGAGGGCGAGAGTCTCGAACATTCCGCCAATAAAAATCTAGCAATTATGTCAATTTTGCAGGGTCTGTAGTTGACGACATTTTGCAGAGTGAGATTAAGGAGAACTTCGACCTGATCATGGCTGCAAATGTTGAAAGAAATTACAGTGGCATCCGTAAATGGTAACTAGAAGGTACCATCTTGTCTTTGAACCATGAGCTCATGGGATAACGAGTAAGAAGTAGGTCTGGAATTCTCATCTCATTTTATTTTCGTTTCCTTTTTGTACATCTGTGCACACCAAAATACGCAGATCTAATTTGGATCTAGAGCAAAGCGAAGCGAGTCGTTTTGCTTTTTTCCTGCGACAAATCTCAAACCGCCAATTAACCAACCAATCGTTACCGATCGCCTCTCGATACAGAAAAGTGCAAAACTCTTATATTTGTACTAAATTCGGCCCGATGCTTCGCGGCATAGAGCTGGGGACGGAAAAAAGTAGATGATGATTGAATTGTGTGATGACGGCGTTGAGGATAAAGTAGGGGATGAGATGGCGATTAGATGGTGGGAAGAGGAGAAAGAAGTGGAAGGGGAATGTGCCGGGGCATATCGGTCTTCGGCAGTACGCTGACGGCTCATTCTTATCGATGAATTAAGTAGAAGATGCGCAAGTTGGACAGCCGGACAACACCGTCATCGCGAAGCAGCGCCGACCACAAACCACTCCAAAAATCCCAGTCCGAATTATCAAATTGATGTTTGATTGACGAAGCTTTTCGGTGATGACGTATTGTCAGTTCTACAGCAACGGCATGCGGTGCCCATGATGAAGAGGATGCTGGTGGGGGCAACGATGAATTAGTAACTTACAAAATTTTTGCCGCGACAATAAATCACGTGTAATGGATAAGCACGCTCATGTCGGGTATGCGCCGATGCCAAGACGCTAAAAGATGCAATATTAGTTCTTTATAAAGTTCGATATAATAACAACCATTGTTATATATATAACCTAGGTGCTCTTGCCTCTATCTAATCACTCTTTCCCCACGTTCTTTTGAATCCCCGTATTCATGGAAGATTGGATTTAAAAGCATATATTGTAAATCAATCACCATTACGCTCATTAACCAGTATCTTCTGGATATATTTTCATTGCGAAACTCTTCACAAAGGTTCTGCCGCCTATTTGGCGCAGAGGTTTACTATTAGCCTGGACCAATAACAAAATACCCTCAGACTTCCGATCAAGGTACGCTATCTGACTGCACGTCAGGTGCTTCCAATGAAAACTTTCCGACGCACCTAGTTTAACATAAATAAATCAATGCCTTTGCCACCCTTTCTTTCCTCGTATGAGGCTAATCTTCTTCATCTAGGCCTTCTCACATCACCATGAAGACTGCTTCAACATTCCTCCTAGGCCTTGCAGCTTCTGTATCATCAAACATAATATTCACTCATGCCACTCTGAAATGCGATCTGTCAGATAACTCAAGAATGTACCATGGCTGTCTCCGAGGCCAAACATGTACAGACGACGGGGAGTATGTCACCTATTCCATCGCGTCATATGACTAAACTAACACATCAAAGGTGCGTAACAGCGCAGGACCTTCAAGAATCACTGGCATTCCGAAATAAGAACCCCACAGTTCCAAAATTATTAGTACGACGGGATGGAAGGTGCGGAAAGAATTTTGGAAATGCGAAATGCGATGCTTCAGGTGGTCTTGGTGGCTGCTGTTCAGATGACGGGTAAGTACCAACTTTTCACTATAAGATTATGAGCGTACAATGCAGCCCTCATGGAACACCACGTTCAGTCAACTCTTTTTCAAACAATCGGATAAAAATGGGATTCTATTTAAATCTTTCAAAAATACGTTAACATTGCTAACAACATCAGATTTTGTGGATCTACTTCCGAACATTGTTCGACCAGTAAAGGGTGTCAACATGGATGTGAAAATTTAGTCCTTTCTAGATTCATAAAACCTCGTGAACCCATGAGCATTTCATCGGAGCCAAAATTAGGCGGCCCATCAATGTCTATTACTGCTGCCGGAGGTGTTGAGACAAAAGATGGAACTTGTGGTGTAAAGAATAATAATACTGTGTGCGGTAATTGGGTAAACGGCAATTGCTGCTCTATGTACGGATTCTGGTATGAAGTAATCCCAGTAGCTAAATTATTACGCTAAATATGATACAGCGGAAGCACCACTGGTCATTGTGGTGAAGGTTGTCAATCGGGAAATTGTGTAGCAGCACCAGCCATTCAGTCCCCTGCAGCTAAGCCTGCTCCAGCAGCCTTTAATCCTGGATCTTTCAAAACAATTGGACAAGCTGGTGTCGGTGCTATGCACGCCGGTCTGTTGCCTAACGGAAAAGTCTTTTTCTTAGACAAACTTGAGAATTATTCTCAGATTAAGACTAGTGATGGATACTACGCCATGTCATCAGAGTATGATCTTAATAATAACCAGCCAGTACCTTTGTCGTATTCAACAAACTCTTTCTGTTCTGGTGGAACTTATCTCGCCGACGGAAGAGTTATATCAGTAGGAGGCAATGCTCCGTTGGACTTCATCAACCCAAAGATTGGAGATGGATTCAAGGGCATTCGCACCCTCGCCCGATCATCTTCTGATAACAGACTCGACGGACAATCTTGGGAGGAATTCCCCAATCGCAAACTATCAACTGCCAGATGGTACGCCACCGCTCAAACCATGCCAGACGGAAGCGTCTTCGTTGCCTCTGGAAGTTTAAACGGCCTTGACCCTTCGAAACCAGAGAACAACAATCCAACTTATGAAATGTTAAACAGAGACGGGAGCCCTCGAGGTCAAAGCATTCGTCTAGATATACTAGTTAAAAATCAGCCATATTACATGTATCCCTTCGTTAACCTCTTGCCCGACGGAAACTTGTTCATATTTGTTGCCAAACAAGCGCAAGTATTCAATGTAGCCCAAAACACGGTTGTTAAGCAGTTAGCCGATCTACAAGGTGACTTCCGTACCTACCCAAATACTGGTGGAAGTGTAATGCTTGCTCTCTCAAGTGCGAATAACTGGAAGGCAGAGATTGTCATCTGCGGTGGCGGTGCGTTTCAGGACATTGACAGTCCAACCGATGCCAGCTGTGGAAAGATAGCTCCCCTTGACCCAAATCCTACTTGGGAGATGGATGCAATGCCCGAAGGTCGTGGAATGGTTGAAGGAACCCTACTGCCCGATGGTACGTCCATCTGGCTCAACGGTGGAAACAGGGGTGCACAAGGATTTGGATTGATGGCCAACCCAACACTTGAGGCTCTTCTTTACGATCCTAGTAGACCTGCAGGACAACGCTTCAGTACTCTTGCGTCCTCTGGTATCCCTCGACTCTATCATTCTTGCGCTCTTCTATTACTCGATGGCACAGTTATGGTTGTAGGCTCAAACCCGGTCGAAATGCCCAAGTTACAGCCCGATACGAAAGATCCATACGTAACTGAGTACCGAGTAGAACAATTTATTCCACCATATTTATCTGGAGAAAATGCCAACAAGCGCCCTACAAACATGGCACTATCAACGAAGAATTTGGCTGCAGATGGTAATGAGTTCCACATCACGTTTGACGTGCCAGCCGGAGCTCAAAATGTCAAAGTAGCGCTCTATCACGGGGGCTTTGTCACTCACTCTCTTCACATGGGACACCGAATGTTGTTTCTGGACAACACCGGCTTCCAGCCAGGTGCCACTAAACAAAACATTGCTGTAAAAGCACCTCCTAACTCCAACCTGGCACCTCCCGGACCGTACGTAGTTTACGTTGTCGTCGACGGCATCCCTACTGTAGGACAGTTTGTACAAGTCGGATAGTGCCCCTGTAGTACCCTAATATTATATTTTATATATGTTTTTCAAAATAGGAGTTTCTTTCTTGTATATATAAATTACTACCCATGAGCGGGTATCATATATAGTTAATATTAAATCAATACCTATATGAACACAAGTATCTTGCCGACGTTGCATCACTTTCAAACAAGAATCTTTAAAGAACATCGTCTAACGATAAGTAGTCGTCACTCCTAACAGAAAACCATCCGAATCAGACACTAGCTAACAAGATGAACGGTAATTACGTCTTTAATGTCTGACATTCTGGTGTTTGCTATCATCTAACGGAGACTTACAAGTTAAAGGTATCAATGGCATTGCTGACAGATGGTGTCAGATTTTTCCCTTTGTGATTCTTCAGGTTATACACATATCTTACTCCTGTAAGATTTAATAGTAGCCATCATAGCTTCAAGGATTATTTACGCGTCCTCTTGACGTATCATGTAATGGAATCACATATTGATTGAAAAAAATGCATATAATCAGGGATCTTGTCTCCTGAAAACCGGATGAACCTTTTGGAACTCTTTGGCTACTAATATAAATCCCTTGAGTACGAGACTCAAATTTTCAAGAACCGAATGAGATACACATTTTTCATGTGGATCTTATTATTGATTGAAGAGTTGTGACAGCTTCGGGAATACGGCGTTTAGGGCTGTCACAGAACAGTACAATTACCTTAGTGAACACGGCACGTGGCACATCGTGGCATGAATTCACGAAGTCACTGTAACCAGTCATGGCCACTCAATAACGTTCCTGTATTGTTAAATTGCTTTAATCGGGGTACACAATTCACGATACGTTTTCTAGTCAAGATATGTTGTTTGTTGGCTATTAAGGACTGATAACCCACTAAGCACCCCTCTAGCTCACATTCAGGTCTAGTTACACACATAGGCAAGATCATTAAGATGGGGATAGGTCCACCTCGGAAACCCGAGACTGATTTTCTCCTTACTACATAAGTTGTCTGACGAGTATATCACCGTAAGGCCGCGTGGCAAATAAGTGCCAAAGCCACATCAGAGTCCGGGGTGTAACTATCCGAGCTAAAATTACATGATCTGTGTGCTTTGTATGTCGTGCGGGCAGTACACGTCCGATACATCCTTCATCAGTTTAGCTCTTTAATCTTCGACGATCAACAAATCATCCCCTCATCATGTCTCGTGAATCTCTATACTCTGGGCTTGGAAACGTAACTTAGACTCGTGCGTCAAGTAACGGCGGAAATGATTCGCATTGTGCACGGTAATGCCGCATGGTGTCTATACTAAATTCGACAGATCGTCTGTGATTTGGAGTCAAGAAACAATAGCTATCATTGGCCATGTTACCCTCGGCGACTGTATCCGTGTACCTTTTGCTGTTCACCACTACTTTCCTGGTTTTCAAGTTGATTTCCACCCGTTACATTCTACAGATTGTTGGAAACAGACGAGAACACACACTCGGGTTGCAGACGCAACACCAAATGCGTCCTGCTTTCGCCATCAGGGCCGTTAAGCGTTCTTCCCAGAGCGCGGAGACTCGGGTTGAAGGGACATGATTTGGATCCCTGTCTAGCTATCCGCTACACGTGAGCTACTCGTCGATCTCGTCGCATCATTGAAGGATATCTTCAGATGCTTACTTGCTTACGACTCCGTGAGATCTCGATCGCACACAGCATAGTGCAGCCTAGCTCAACAAATACCGCGTCGTTGGGCCGACCAGCATGATAATTGTGCATATATACAGGTCTATGATTAGAACCTGACCCGATTTACCGGGGTGATCAGCAGAACCATCCGATGTGCACGCTTGAACGTTCCCAGTTGTTTTTGTGTTACGGTAGTACTCTATTACAGGGGTAAGAAGTGTAGCCCCATGTTCTGAGTAATTTACATGGGCTATCCCTGACATTCCGACTTCAGCGCTACAAAAATGGCTAGACTAAGGCAATAAGGCAACCGAGGCATTCCTTCTTCCTTGAACCTTCTCTCTTATGTTCGATAGTTACACAGCATCCTCGTACCACACTAAATCGGTTGACACGACATATCGAATAACCTATATCCTCACGATAAACTGCGAAGAAAAATGAGCACCCAAGCATCTCCCACTACTCCAAGATCACGGAGCTAGCTTTCTAGGGATCAGCGAGCCCAGATATACACGTTACGTGGCCTTGGTTTTACTCATCTCGCCATCGGTAATCAACTCGGTATCACCGAAAGAAGGGTACAATATGCCCTTGCAAGGCAATGTCTGACGCCCAAAAAGCGAAATGGCCGACCCCACGCCTTGAACGCTCAGCAGGAAGTTGAGCTTGAAGAGTTTGTCACGTCTTCAAGTGAGGCCCGCCAGATGAGCCACCTGGAGCTTGCTGCTAAGTTTTCCCACTGGAATTGTGGCCAAATCGCAATCAAAAGTGCTCTTGAGAAAAGAGGGTTCGAACGTTGCATTGCTCAAGCGAAGCCTACTCTAACGCCTGCACATATGAGGAAAAGATTAGAGTGGGCGGAAGAACGCTCTTCTTGGACACCTGAACAGTGGTCCCAAATTCTTTGGTCTGATGAGACTTGGGTCACTGGTGAACGTCACACAAGAGTATGGGTTTCGAGGAAGGTGAGTCCAGATCTCAGCCATGTATCAACTGCATTAATCTAATTTTTTAGCCCGAGGAGACATATTATCACACTTGCCTGGTTCGAAAAGGTCCTCGAAAGCGTGCTTGGAAGTTCTGGGGCTCCTTTTATGGGAACCAGAAGGGCCCTGCCCTCTTCTGGAGTAGGGATTGGGGGACTATAAAAGCGGAGAGTTACTGCCAGAGGATTGTTCCTTTAATCCACGCGGCAACACAACCAATAGACTCTCACGGCCCTCTTCTCTTTATGCAGGATGGTGCTCCTGCCCATTCTGCTCAACGTACGAAAAGAGAACTGTCATCAAGGGGGGTAGATTTCATAGTCTGGCCGTCATATTCCCCAGACCTGAATCCAATTGAGTCAGTGTGGGATATGATGAAATCCCATATTGAAGAGCACCACCCAGAATTTGATTCTGGTAATCCATCTGAGGAAGTGCTCCGTAATGCAGTCCTAGAGGCATGGGAGTCAATTTCTTAGGAGCAACTGGCTACGCTTGTAGAGAGCATGCCAGAAAGGTGCCAGGCAGTCATCAGAGCAAGAGGAGGATCGATTCCTTATTAATGATGCTTAATTATTAGTAAAAATGTATTTAATACTTGATAAAAGCTAGCACTTTTGAATAGAATATCATCATTTCAACGAGTTACAGGGATCTCCTTCACTTCTTTTATCACGCAAAATTTCCCATACAAATAAGGTTCAGCTATTGTCGGATTTGGTATGGTCAAAATATTGCAGCCAATGGCATATTGTATAATCCCTGTCAGATCTTGGCATTCAGGGTTTTCCTTCACTATTTACCCCTGCACTAGAGTATGTGTGTCAAGGTCATTTGGTACTCTGGGATTGATCATGCTACAAATGGATCTGTGCGGATAATATGATATAAAATTATCTAAATGGATATCTTGCAGTCTGAGATAAAATCTAGGTTGGGATTTAATCCATGGAGTAACAATTTTCTCAGACCTACTGACAATTGTGGCTCACTAAGGAATCGCCTACCGGCATGACATCAGTCGTAGGGAGCGCAGTGTTCTGATCCGTTATCCAGCCAACCTCTAGATGCAGCGATCGTGAAGTACCGGGATTCGTGTACGGTGCGGCGCGGTGCTCTTGGTCCACCAGCGTCGGAAGTCCCAGACCCGTCAAATCAAGTGACGAACAGGACTTCAACGGTCTCCGTTCGAAGATCGATATCGTCTAAAAATTAATTTGATAACGTCTACTACCAGACATCATGTCGTCATCGATCATGATAGATTCAGGGGTACTATCAAGCTACAGTCCGACGAAGTCTGGCAAATTGTGCTACCCGAGCCTTTACGTACGGCACTAGTTGGACTGACAATCTGCACCGTAGAGAGTATTTTCTTGATGTTCAAGTACTGTGTCCACGTTTTTGGCGGACTTTATTCCATTGCTGCACTCATGCATAACTACATGTATTTATACGACATAGAGTTACAGTCGTCCCTCTCTAACTCGATAGTGGGTCCCGGTATAAGTGTTGAAAATATTCATTAAAATTCAACCATTTACATTTGTAATACTTACCCCTGCACTCAAAATGACTTGTAAGGGTAAGTGTTGCAAATATAAAAGTCCAAGTTGCAATGAATATTTTCAACACTTATACCGGGACCCACTATCGAGTTAGAGAGGGATGACGGTATACAGTAGAACCTCTTATAGCTAATAGTGGGTCCCGGTATAAGTGTTGAAACTACTCATTGTAACTTGGACTTTTATATTTGCAACACTTACCCTTACAGGTCATTTTGCTTGCAGGGGTAAGTATTACAAATATAAACGATAAATTTCTATGAATCTCTTCAGTAATTATACCAGGACCCACTATTAGCTAAGAGGGGCTCTACTGTACTCTCATGATAGGGTATTGTTCGTTGATCCGCTTCTTATAGGGTACAGGGGTTAAAGCGGGGATAAAGTGGAGATAAAGTGGTGATATTCCAGGTTACCTCACGATAGATCCACAGTATCCCTGTTAGCTTCAAATTTTAAAATCTTATGGCCTAAGGCACAAGAGATATGCATCTGTATATGAAGTCCAACGCCCACCTTCATGCCTGCACCTTTCTTCACTCGCGCACACCTGAGGTCGTTTCGTTTAAATCATTGTCAGCTATTTACTATTATTTTGCTCAACGGCATACTTTTATTTCATTCATCTATCTAATTTTTACTTCATGTGAGTGCATCTGAACCTTAAGTCAACTACTTTAGAAGATTTTAATTTACTGTACTAGATTGCCGCAAAGATGGATTCACCTCAACAACCTTCTCCATCATCAGCATCTCCTACTTATGCAAAACGCCCAACACAAACTCAACGTATTAAAGTAAGTCTGAAATCTACAAATTGATAAGGTTAAGAGAGTAACATGTGCAGGTTAGAACCTTGGCCAGTGAGGGACACAGTTACGTCAAAATCTCTCAACGCCTTGGGATTACATGGCGACAGGTACAATACACCATGAGCGTTGAAAATACCGAGCCTCAGTACTCCAGTGGTAGGCCACCTATTCTAAGTAGTTCCCAGGTCGATGAAATAGAATTTTTCGTCTGTTTATCATCGGAAAATCGTCGGATGTCATTTTTCCAACTTGCACATTTTATATTTCGGCACTTTGGTGTGAGCGAGAATGTGATCCGACGTGAACTGGCAAAGAGGGGATATGCACGCAGGATTGCACGATTAAAACCTCCTATCTCTTCAGTCAACAAACTGAAGAGATATGAGTTTGCCAGAATACATCTCCACTGGCGGAAGGAACATTGGATGAGAGTCCTCTGGTCCGACGAGACTTGGGCTATGAATGGTCGGCAAAGTGATCGTTGGGTCACAAGAAAGGTCAGTAGTCCCTTAAAGGCTCCTAAGATTTAGAGTTCCCTTGAGCTAAGTTTAAGTCAAAGATTGGGGAAGAGTACGAAGATACCTGTGTCCTAGCCAAGACGCGGAGGATAGTTGGGTGGATGTTCTGGGGATCTTTCTTTGGACGACAGAAGGGGCCTTGCCTGATTTGGGAGAAGGAGTGGGGCAATATCACTGCGGCCAGTTACTGCGAGAGGATAGTGCCTCTCATAGAGAGTGCGGTCTTTCGGGAACCAGGACTAGATGTGATGCAGGACAACGCCCCTCCTCACAAGTCGAGGCAAACTATGCGTGAGTTTGAAAGGAGGAATATTTCTCTAATGGAGTGGCCGCCATATTCTCCTGATTTAAATCCGATAGAAACTTTGTGGAGTTATATGAAAGCGTACATGGAGCGTCTTTATCCAGCGTTGGATCAAGGGGGGCAGCGGAGTCAAGGGCATCTTCGTCAAATAGTGAACGAGGCGTGGGATCTGGGGTTTAATGGGGATGACTTGGAGAAACTGATAGATTCGATGCCCCGAAGAATCAGAGCCGTTTACGAAGCTGAAGGCGGATATGTAAATTATTAGCTAGATAGAAGTATAATTTATTTATGAAATGTATTAATGAATTAAAAAGTGAATAGAGGGCTATAATGGACCAAAAAAGCAAAACCAACGAATATTTCGTTGTGAAATTTTTGCCATACAAATTTAAAGTTTAGGTGGGGAGATCTACTTATCGTCATGCTAATTCAAGTTAGTAAAAGCCTATATACCCTGTAAAAGTCGAATTTTAGCGCCTATACACGATTAATACCGTAGTATCAGAGTATTTCAAGGAAGATCGAGATCTACGGGATCGACACGGCAAACCCCTAATCAACGTCAATAATTTACAATTTTGGCGGAACGTGCAAAGCTCGGGTACGGTACAACCTCACTATAACAATGTGGGGCGAAAATTAACTTAGGTTCCCGATTGGAGGATTCAATTAAATTGGCCAATAAGAACCCTTGGTCACGTTTTGCCCCACACTGTTATAGCGAGATTGTATTATAGTGTAACGTGTGCAGGCTATCAGGGGCAGTTAGTTTTACTTGTATGTATTAATGCAGGCATGAAATATTGTTACTGAACAATGATAATTTAGTCTAATTATTAACAATATTTAAGGCTGCAATACGACATCCGAGTAAACCTGATTGCTCTTGATACCCTGTATACTCCTACGTTTTTCATACAGTACTGTAGGGGTACAATTTGCTGTAAGTTGTTCTTGACTTTGTACATCGCAAAGAGATACTGCAATCGGACGAGATACAAAATTAATTTCAACTTGCAACAAGTTCAACCTCTGTAGTGCTGTAGATGATGTGTGACCATTACATTTGGTCAGATGGTGTAGTGGTACACTGCTCGGTCCGCTCTCCCAAACACACTCGAGGTTGCTTAGGCACGAGTCCCACTTGAGACAGGAGAGAGCTGTTACAGCGGCTCAGGGGTAAGTGAAGGCAGCTAGAAATTTTTTATACAGGGGCTATAATCTGAATATATTCTAGCCATGCTATACAATTTTTTAAGCTAGACGGGATCATATAATGTAATCCTTTAACACCGATTTCATTTCAATGATAAAGCCACGTTTGATATTTGTTCGTAAACATCTACGGCTGCATCGTTGTTATTTAAACCATCTTACAGATATTAGAAAAAAAAAAACGCCATTTGCAACTTAGCACAAGCCTCCCGAGATTTTACTTTATTAGAATTATTATCCTCTAATCATGAACACTCAAGCTACTTTACAAGTTCAAACTCGTGCTTCATATCTCAGTCGAGATCAAAGACTTGAGGTATGTGTAGAATTCTGGTACTGAACTAGGCACTTATACGAACTGATTTTCCCCAGCTACTTGCACTGTATCGGACGGGATTCACGTACAAACAAATTGCGACTCAGTTAAGAGTAACAAGTTCGCAAGTCAAGAACGCTGTTCAATCTGGTCATGCATCTCCTAAATTAAGGACTAGACGCCCTCCTGAACTTTCTCTTAACCAAATCGATCAGTTGGAAGAATTCATCTGCAGTTCTCGCGAGGCACGACAGTTTTCTAATCTAGAACTGTCAGTTCATTTCTCCTCATGGGCTGCCGGAGAAAGTGCAATCCCTAGTGCACTCAAGGGAAGAGGGTACTCTCGATGCCTTTCGAGAAGGTCTCCGTCATTATCAGGGAATCACATGATGGCACGGAAAGTATGGGCAGAACAACGCCTTCAATGGCATAAACAAGAATGGTCGCAAGTACTTTGGAGCGACGAAACTTGGATTGATGACGGACCTATTATGCCGAGCTATGTGACTAGAAAGGTAAGCAATTCCTATATAAATCCAAAAGTTTTTTGATTACTCACAGTTTAAGAAGAAAGGAGAGGCTTATGATTATACGTGTGTCGTTGATCGACACCGTAAAAATAATTCTTGGATGTTTTGGGGTAGTTTCGCCGGAATCGAGAGAGGCCCTTGTGTTTTCTGAGAAGCCGACTGGGGCAAGATAACCTCAGAAGGCTATCGCCAACACATCCTTCCCCTTGTTGTGAACTGGCACAGAAACATACGGCAAGAGCCAGGCCGTGCAAATTTATTTATGCACGACAATGCGCCAGTACACAAAGCACCTCCCGCAAGAGGTTATTTCATGGCACATGGAATTCAACCTATGTCATGGCCAGAATACTCCCCCGATCTAAATCCAATTGAGAATGTGTGGGGTACGATGAAACTTTACAATCAAATTGTATATCCAGAGTTTGAGCTGGGGAGGCAGCGGAGTAAGGTAGAGAATCGCCGAATCATACTAGAGGCCTGGTACAACTGTACAACAGAGGATAAGCTTCGATCACTCATTCTAAGCATGTCAAAGAGGTGGTTAGAGTTCAAGAGGGTCCAAATTTATATTAGGAACACTTTATGTATTAGAATCTTGAGATAGATCTACCGAAATCCTTGATATTATCCTTGATGTGGATTTCTTAAGACACCATTCAATATTTAGCCAAGAGTGACATACTGCCTTCATTTCTCGTTGACGAGAAATCTCTCGCCTTAAATTGATATTTAGGTTTTGAGCATATCCTAATATGGCCTCGCTTAGAAAAGATCAACAAATGAAACCGCCATATTGGTATAATAATCAGCAACTAAAAACCCTGCGAAGACATTCTGCCTTCACTTACCCCTGAGCCCCTGTACGAATCAAGTAAGACCCTCGCACAGCTCGAGGAGCTGTGATGCGACACTTTGCAAAAGACAAAAGCATACTCTGGTTGCCATGGAGGTTTCGGCGCTGTTCTCCGCGGTGGGTATTCACGGAAAAGGTCACGTACATTTAGGTGTTTTAGTATTTGTATCCGCATATGAAATCTAAATTAGAGCGTTCTAAACGTCAAATTTAGTCATTCGAAAGACCAATACATATCCTCCGAGGATGCCTGTATGGGCCCTCTGGTGCCAGATCAGGTCCATTGAAAATAATTAATTAAATACCCCTACGCTAGATCAACGGGTCTCCAACTTTTTATCATGACACGAGAAAAGCTTTTCTCGTCATCCACTCGACGTATACTTGTCAATGTGGGTTCTAGTTGATCAATATCCTTGGAGCCAACAAAATATTATGAATAAATTAGAGGAAATTTTTAACACCCAAAAGGCTAATCTACGGCCAATATGTTTGGCCTATCACGATCGTCCAAGGCTCATCAAACAGCACTCACAGTGACGAAAAACTCATCGGAACGACGCTTTCATCAAGGTTTCGTGAAGAACGCCTCTCAATGGTAAATTCCAGTGACGGGTAACAAACTTGTTCTGATTCGTATTTTTACTTAATCAGTCAAATTAAAGGACAAAGTTTTTTTGGAAGTTTAACGGACCTTATCTCAATAGGAAGTGGGAAAACCAGGAGTGTTCGAACAGTTTCAGATGGGAATCTAAATTAAGTGAGAAAATGAACTGACCACAGTATTGTGATTAACTACCCAGTCGGGTCTGGACCAGTAATCATGGACCAAGTAATTACGAAGATCTTTAATTAACCACCGATGTGTTTCAAAGTGACACGGCAGGATTTAGGAGAATTACATGGAATCCATATGTGGCACTATTTCATCGCATGAGACATATGCAGACAAAACTATCCAACTCGGCAATATTAGCAAAAGGAATTAACCCTTGAGTATACATATTGGCACTCTGATGTGGTTTTGTGACCGGGAATATTTTCCGTCTTGGGCTACGAGAAATAATTATTGATTATTTCGATTCAGATTTTGCTCGTTTGACATCACCGATACCCAGATTGAAACGGTAAAACGTCAAGACTATCCAACTCAGCACGGCGCATGGTAAAATGACACACTTGAATGTAGCCTACTGCTTGGCACCGTGTGGTTTCATCTATCATGTCATTCATAAGTAATGTCTGGAAATACGCGGTAACTGAGAAATGGAAGATTTCACGGTCTCAAGGCTCTACCATTCAGCTATATTGATGATCAAGGAAATATTGCTCCACTATGCTCACATGTGCAGGTATCTACTATTTTGCTCGGGTAGTTAAAGAGGACGTGGATTCTCAATATAACTTACAAATCCGTGTGGGGCAGAGTTGCCGTTACAGTTCGTGCACCGTCGCTATCACTTTATTGCCTGCTTGCCAAACGGATTAAAGATTACAACCTCAACGTGGAGGACATTAACATAGAAAGATGGACATGGGACGAACGTTTTACACACCATCAATAGGCAAATTAAGCGACAAGGAAAACCGTTCTGAATCGAAGCTTTCCGACAATGTGTCAGCTTTAATTAGAATTTTTACTCTAATATACATTTAACGAGTCGCGTGCATACACGTAGTACGAAATCGTTGGGTAGACGCACAGCTCGTCCAAAGTAATCAAGAACGTCCTGCCTCAATGAAAGCTATCGCTATCACGCTCAAAATACTTCAGACTCCGGTGGCTAAGTACAACCAAAAACGCTCTTCCGCTACCTAGCGTATAGCACACGCCGAATATCAAGTAGAAAATACGCTATCTAGTAATATTTATTAATGAATGAACTGGCCTACCAGTCTTTGGCCTGATCCGAAATTCGTTGACATCATTACAGATATGAAGTTTTCTATAACTTGAAATTATTATTATTATTTTTATTTTACGTCTGAATGCTAGCCTTATATCTTACGAAAAAGCGACTAACCATCCCAAGCAGGACATAGGACGCTAAGGCCAAAGCCCCAGAGGATCTGACTTTTTTCCCAAGTCTGAATAACATGGCTGTGCTGCGTTGTATGAAACTGCGCACAGGAGAAAAATTTTTACACAAGGTTACATAATTTCGGAGACCTCCCCGAGCTCCTAACTGATGATCAATCAGTTCGCTTCACCCGCTCTTCCTAGAGCCCCCGATCTTGTAAAGCAACAAAGAGAGAATAAAAAGGTGTGCCTCATCGGAGGCATATTTCCTCAAAAAATCGAGACTGATCCAGCCATTTTGTTAGAGATATTGCTCCTTCTGGCGTGCCCAGTAGACGTGGAATTAACAAGTTGATAGGCCCTGCAGGGCGGCCACGACGACGACGGAGAATTCGGCAGAACAAGAAGTGCGTAGGTGTCTTTGCCGATCCGCAGAGACAGTTTAGCGTGGCATCTTGGTGATTGAAGAGGTTGTGGTAGGCAGCAAAGTCCCCATGGCCTGTTCTGGCTGCAACAACCCGACCTAAGTCCTTACGACTTAGGAAAAGCTCTTTAGGAAAACTAGGGGCCTTTCCAATCTCGAGTTGGGTGTATTTGGATGGAGATGAAGTGTGCCACCAGTTGTCTCTGGCTAGTTTAGTCTGTTCCTTGTGCCATTTTTCCAGTGCAGCAAAGGAGTACACAGGTGGCCCCGAAAAAGGCATTGCCTCCCCCTTCCTCGCTTCGCAATCCGCAGCTTCATTTCCCACAATACCAGCATGGCTTGGGACCCAACGGATGTGTACCTGTCCTTCCGAGGTATGGGGCAGCCTTAATCGAGATTTCCAAATTTTTGCCGCGTCAAGGGTTTCTAAGAAGATCGGTTGAGAGGAAGTGGTAGTGGTCCTCCTTAGTACTTTTCCTGCAACTTCTTCATTATCAAGAAACACCCATAGGTTGTTGGAGAAGCGGGCTGTCGGTACGGCGGAGGCAGCACGAATCCCCTGAAGAACCGCGTGAGCTTCTGCATCGAATGCTTCTTTAAACTTTCCAAGGGGGAAGGCTCCTGTACACACTTGGATATCGAATTGATAAACTACGAAGCCACCATCAGCGCTCCCATCCAGGAGTTTGGAGCCGTCTGAGTATATTTGTATGTCGCTCCTCGGGATTGTACTAAGAAACTCCTGAAACGAGTTCGCTCTCAGCTCTCTTGGGCCTGCGGAACCCCGGATACGGGCCTTGGTGGTTTGACGAGATTCAACTCTCTCCTAGGGAGGGTAGAGAAGAGGATTGTGGCTTTCTGAGGCCGGAATACTATGGCATGAGCGAGCAAACCTTGACAGGGCAGGGCATGTGAGTGACTTTATCGCACGCTTGTACAATGGATGTTGGGGATCTAGTCTGCGGGTGCGTATAACGGCTCTCCTGGATATGCTGTCCAGAGCTATCTCCGCGGGATTGATTCCAGCTTCCCTGAAAAGAGAGGCGGTAGGAGTAGTACGGTAGACAGGGAGGATAGCCCGTGCGGTGGCAGTGTGAACCTTTTCTATCAGCGAGAGATGAGAACCGACCCTATTAGAGATGGCTTTTCCTCTATTAATTCTCGATTTGCCTGGCCACCAAGTCTCGGCGCCAAAGTAAGCAATAGGGAGGGCACATGCAAAAGCGGCTTGTCTAGATAGAGAAGGAGAAGCTCCTCTTATCGTGTTTCCTAGACAGCGTAGAGCGTGGGCAACCTTAAGAGCCTTAGTAGATTGTATTTTCGCGTGGTGCTTGAAGGTAAGCTTCTTGTCGAAGTGAACTCCTAGCCATGTTAAATATGGCTTCAGAGGGTCTTCAGAGACGGTGAAACTGTTCGTTTCCACTGGTGGTCGCGAATCTTTATCCCTATGCTTGCGTGAGAAGTGGAGAAATCCCGATTTAGAGGGATCGAACGTGATGCCTTCATCGGATCCCCATGCCAGTGCCTGGTTAATGGCAGTCCCCACCATGCTCGAATTCTCTTCAAGTGTTGGCGAGATCCCTATGACTGCAACATCATCTGCGTAACCGAAAGCGTTCTTGAGGGCAGTAAGTGTGAAGAGGGGGGCAATGAAGAGCATGAACAGAATGGGTGATATCGGGGACCCCTGGGGGAGACCACAATTGAGTGCGATGGGGTCCCCGATCTCCCCATCTAGTCTTATGCAGACCTCACGTTCAGTGATGAATGAGGCGATCCAATTACAAAGATGTGCTGGCCAGCCTTGTTCTCTCAGACGTTTGACAAGTCTACCCGGGAGCACTGCGTCAAATGCACCCTTGATGTCGAGTGTGGCTAGTGTAGCAGTCAAGCCTTTGGAGAGCGCAGTTTCTACGTCGTGCGTGAGGCAAGTTGTTAGATCTACGCTCGAGCGTTTGGGTAGTGCGCCGAACTGCTGAGGAGCGAGTACTTGGAAATTAATTGCTATCCATGACATTCGCTTTGCTATGAGTCTTTCCAACCCTTTTCCAAGTACGGAGAGTAGTGCGATTGGTCTGTACGATCTAGGGGATGTCATATCAGCTTTGTTTGGTTTCCCAATCATTGCTACGATCGCAGTACGGAAACATCTAGGGTGGTGACCAACATCTATGCATGATTGGTAGAGGTCATGCACTAATGCTGATATGTGAGGCCATGCGAGGCGGAGAACTCCGGTAGGGATCTCATCTTTCCCAGGAGTAGTGTCACCAGCTCTCAGGATACAGTTGGAGACCTCCTCTCTATAACTTGTAATGGTTCGAGAAAAAATTATGCGTCCAGCAAATTTCATGAAACGTGCAGGTGATTAAGCTCATAATGAAAGGTTGAGATTTAGAGTTAAACGAGCCTTGGAGCTACTCGTGAGGAATACTCGAACATTGTGCCATTATAAATACGAGGCTACATAGCACGTTTAGAAAGCTACATGAATATGATTGACATGAGAACCAACAATGATTACATGATGAGGAAGATTAATCCCCTTTTAGTTGAATTCTTGACGAAGCATCATGAACGTAGC
Organism: Podosphaera xanthii; assembly: GCA_028751805.1. Classification (NCBI taxonomy): domain Eukaryota; kingdom Fungi; phylum Ascomycota; class Leotiomycetes; order Helotiales; family Erysiphaceae; genus Podosphaera; species Podosphaera xanthii. Next base: position 847,808 of record JAPWIX010000019.1, read on the forward strand.
CTTTTGGCGACCATTTCCAATCACGTTCTATGGCCTTCCTAACCCTCCTATATGGCCGGGACGATGTGAATGGGATGACGTGCTTCTTTGCAAAGAACGAGTCTAAAACTCCTTCAAACAGTCAGGGCGATGTTCATTTTATTTCTGGAAGACTGACAGAAGCTTAATGTCATTGACGGCCAGGTAAGGAATACACTCGGAAGTCGGAGGTTTTCGGGGATACAAGCGTCTCGGCTACTTTACGACGGCTCTGCATAGCAGTGGCTCACAGAGATTAAATATGCAAGATTGTGGCTCTTCTCACTTCTCTCTCGCTACTATCACCGGTTGTGTTTACCCATTCAATATTCATAAAAGCCGCGGACCCCCTCACAAGTTCTGTCTGTCTTTGCTCCAGTATTTCAACCAATAATTAGCCCGAGCTTAGCATCATTACCGTTATCGGGGTTCAGTCATTGTACCAAATGACCATGATGTATGAAATTGAAATGGTTCTGTGTGGACGTTCTCACAACTTCGGACAGCAATTGCCTACGTGTCAGCATGTGCACAGGCCTAGGTCTTATTTTTAGCTATCAAAATTTGCATTGCCCCGGCCATCAAGCCAACACACCACCGGAAGAGATATGTCTTATCAGCTGCTGCCAGTCAGTTCCTGTCAAAAGGAGATACTCATATGTCTATCTTCATTTGTACCGACGCCAGGATGGAAGTCTGATCGTCGAGTGCTGCAGGGCTTGGTCGACGTGATTCTAAACGAGTACCTACATCGACATGAGTTCAAATTTGTTTAGTGATATCGTCACTGCGTCGCATGCTTGATCATTTACCATGTCGAGTTCTCGAGTCTTTCAAGAAGACTTAACAAATAATCACTGGAATACGACTCTCAGAAATCACTCAAACTTCAGAATAAGCCATACCGTTGTGTAATAGTTTGTAAATGACGGTCGCTCTACGCTCGGCTAGCAATAAATGAGAAGCAACATTTTTCAATGACTATGCACTATGGAAGAAGTCCTCTCCTTGTAACCATCTCGCAGCTCTCAAATTCCCTACCATTTGATGATTAAATCACCCCGACTTGTTACGGGATACACCATTTAACGTTTGTTAACACAAAAAAGTATTGCTCTAAATGTGTGACATTCCCTACTTCTGAATTAAAACGCCTAGACCTTACTCTACCCCCAGGGTAAGTTTTCACTAGTGGATCCAATTTGTGGGGCGAAATCGGATCCTTTAAGCCTAATTAGGTAGTATCTTTTCTAAGATAAGGTTTTCAGACATTCTGACAGGGATTATTTGTACGGTGTTTCTGCCCGACAGAAGTTTTCACCACTGGCACTAGTTCAAAGGCTTAACTCAAATTGGTAACATTTTTTGAATTTAATCGATTTCAGATAGACAAGTACATGCTAATTTACTTTACATAGCAGATTTAATATTTTACAGGCCCGCCTTGAGCAAGTATGACTGCCTCACATCTCATGGGCATGCTCCTGATAAGCTTCTCAAGCTTATCAGGCTCAGTCGCGTCATTCCATGCTTCTTTCACTTTTCCTCGAAGTTCATCGTAGGATCGCTGTCTTCCCTTTCCAATCTCGAGTAATGGTACTGTATGTAATCTTTCATACTATCCCATACGTGCTCAATTGGATTCAGGTCGGGAGAATACGGAGGCCAGTAGATCGGAGTAATGAACCTCTACCGGAACTCTTCGATTGTTCCCGTTGCGCTGTGTGAAGGAGCATTGTCCTGCATCAAAGAAACCCATGGTCTCATGCTCACCATTCCATCAATCAGCAGTACAATTCTCTGAGAGTATGATTCTGAGGTAGTAGACCCCCATTCCTTCTCCCAAACAAGGCAAGGACCTTCCTATATCCCTGCGAAACTTCCCCAAAACATCCAGCCAAGACTCTTTCTCACCTTTTCCACTACGCAGGTGGCGTTGACTTCTTCACCTATCTTGAACTGAGAGTTAGATCGGTATTTTTTATTAGTTGAGGTACAAAGATACCAACCTTTCGCGATACTCACTCTCTCTTATGTTGGCCGTCTGTGGCCCAGGTCTCATCAGTCCAAAGAATCGCCATCCAATCTTCAACAGTCAAGTCCTTATGGGCTTCAGCCCATTCCCGACGCTTCCTTTTAACCTCTTCGAAAAATGGGAGGCTTTTTCAGCGCTGGATGACGTCCTTGATCTCTTTTTTGAGCTCGTTTTGAATAACCCTTTCACTCACTCCAAAATCCCGAAAGGGGCCATGTGCAAGTTCAAACCATGACATTCGACGACTTTCAGAGGATTATGTTATGAAAGCCTCAATCCGGACAACGTCAGAAGAGGACAGTGTTGGAGGCCGACCTGCAGCTCCCTTGGGTTCAATGTACGGAGTACAAAGGGTGTATCTGGCCTGGTTTCGAGATATGCCGAGTTGTTTTGCAATATTTGTCTGATTCATTCCCGAATCGTGGAGAGTTTTGATCTAGACGTATTATCTCAGATATTTATTTACCATGAAAATTGGGCTTACCTGGAGACGCTGATCTCTGTTTAATCGTTTGGCGTTGTTTGTGTGAGCTGCTGGTTGTACCTGGCTCATCTTTCAAAGAATAATTGGTCTATGAAATATGCTAAATGTTAAGAGTAACGATTTATTGATTCTCTTAGATGAAAATGCTGATGATGATGATGATGATTCTGTAGACAGTAACAGCAACGATGTCTATTGAAGTGTGTAGGTGAGGGAGGGGGAGAAAGAGATCAAAACAGCAGTCCAGTGAAAAGCCTGATCAACCAGGCCAACATTTTCTATTACTTTTGGTGTGAATACTAGCAGTGATTATATAAGACTAGTGGGGATAATATTCATAAGCGAGGTTTTAGTGCATGCTGAAAACTTACACTGGGAGTAGAGTACAAGGATCAATTTATGCACTATCACGCTAATGGAATTCTACCCCAGCTAGTCTGAAACTTGCGGTTACCGATTGATCTTTCAGATTATCACGTGCAGACGGGTCTTAGGTCTTGACTATAGGTTTGGTTAACGTTATAGAGAGACTGTATTAAGACTAAAATGTGTGTGTCTGCCAGCTCTGGGATTTCCTCCTATACTTATTCCAACTGTTGACGTACTATCCTAGTCTACGTCATCTAGCGTTTAAATACAGCCTCGGTTCCATCCCTTAATCACATACGAGCTAACAAATGAAATTACAGTCGAACTTGTGAATCCTCATGGATGATTTGTTGACCTGACGAGAAGGAATAGTAAGAAGAGGTAATGATTTACAAGGTGTGGCAGAAAACCCTTTTTCAGGGAACATCTAATTCAATCACACATTTTGCTATTCTGATCACAAAATCAGGAGTTACCAGGGCCATCCCAGTAATAATACATGGATCATACAATAAGCGCACCTATAGCGTGGATTTAAGCCAGGACGGTGTGCGTCTAGTGATAAGTTCACAAAATAGCGCATTGCTATGATTTGATTACTGAACCTCGGAGGACACTGATCAATGTCTCGTAACGTGCTTTACCACTTGGCTGTTCACACCACTAGGCTGGTCACTTCGTAGAGGAAATGGATAATAGAAGAGCTCGCTTGCGTAAAAGTGACTGGACGAGCGATAAAGTACGTTACGAAACATTGATCAGTCTTCCGAGGTTCAGTAAACAAATCATAGCAATGCGCTATTTTGTGAACTTATCACTAGACGCACACCGTCCTGGCTTAAATCCACGCTATAGGTGCGCTTATTGTATGATCCATGTATTATTACTGGGATGGTCCTGGTAACTCCTGATTTTGTGATCAGAATAGCAAAATATGTGATTGAATTAGACGTTCCCTTTTTTAATTTATACCCTAGTCAAACATAGCCCATGACGTGGCTTTCCTCATTAACACGTGACCTTATATACATGACAGTTATACATTTGAGTCGTGATAAAACCCCCCCCCCCCTTGAAAACCCTATACTGCCCGGAAATATGGATTTATCGATTAGCTCCACAACATTTACGAAAGAAATGTCTAATTATAAACTTTAATTAAATACTAAACGCCCGTACAATTACAGCCGAGCATAAATATTTGAAAGTATTTATGGTAAAAAAACCTCGAAACTATACAGCCATTTTATTATATCTAAGGTTTCAAGACATTGTGAGCTAATTTTTGTTTGGATGGAATTAAATCATATTCTCTATTAACTTGGTAAATCTACTGCACATTTGAGCTGTTTGAGTGTTTGGTATCAATTAAAATTATTTCCTAGGCAAAGTTTGACTTAAGTACAGAAAATAATTTCGCTTCTAACGTTTCAATTTGATGAAAGCTATATTCTTAGGTATTAGGACAATTACTACGAGTATAGCCAGTTGCCCTACATCCTTGACATCTTGTTCTATCATGTCCGAGCTCAACACAAGCTGTGCAATGTCGCAAAACTGTTTGCGTAGTCTCGTGTTGAGACAGGACACGGCCAGTTTGCGCGACCCGCTGCCTATGATGCGCCCTATTATGAGCTCTGCGTTCAGCCTCGACATTACGGCGCCATCGCCTAATGACAGGATCGAGAATAGGAGGATCGGGGATCTGCTGTTCAAATCCAGCCTGCGGACGAACAAAGTGCCAGTGCGGATGAAGATCATTAATTCGTAGGCCTAAGTGTGTATATTTAGTTAGAATTGTTAAAGTTGAAAGACTGCAGTTAAAATAACTCGATTTTGAGATATCATTTCCTGAATGATGTGCCAGCAGGGCATACCCGTTGACTTGTTGAAGGTCCCCGTACATATAGTACTAAGACCATCGCGAGCTCTCTGTTCTTCGTTCCGAGCATACTTGAGCTGCTTACAAACCTCGTACAGGGCAAGGTGAGAAATTCTGCCCAGAACTCCATATAAGAATTCACCTGAGATACCTGCGGGTAGCCCATTGAGTGCTCTTGCACGTCTGATCTTTATTTCATTGATCTGATCCGACAGTGCTAATGAAATCGAGATCCATAAAGATGATAGAATCTTGGAGGGCGATCCAATCCATCTCTTCAGCACGGCATGTGCACCCTCAAGTCTTGAAGTTGTCGTTGTGTTCCTGTTGAAGAATTAATTTGTCCAAGCATGCACGATGTTGCGGTGATGGGGCTGCAACCAGTGTTGAAGCACATACTTGACGGCGTCTTGCTCGAGACTAAAACAGGTACTTATTTCAATATCTTCAGGTAGAGAATTTGGCTGTAATTCGTGCGGCAAGCCTTCGTTATTGTGGAATTCAGCTTGGAACTCCTCGACCCGATCCAAGTATTCTTCAGGAGTCGTTGAGTGTAAGATGTCTGAAAAGAACCTTTCGAACTCTTCCCGCCGATCTTCAGATTGGAACCTTGCCTTGCGAATGACCATCAGGTTCTTGCAAATGTGCCAAAAGCAGATTATTCGAGTAGTTTGCGTAGCTGGAAAAGGACGGTCAATTGCGTTCATCAGGGCTAATTCACAATCTGTACCTGTCACCGAGGGTCGTCGGTCATGCTGGTACAAAGAAAGTAGGTGAGTCATCGCTGTGTCGTAATTTGTCTCATTCTCGCGATCCAAGAAGCAATACCCAACAGTGAAAGACTGGTTCAAATTGTCAACACCGAGGATATCCAGCAAGGGCATGCCAAATTTAATTGTCTTATAAGTACAGTCCATGAGTAAGACATCCGGACTTTGGTTGAGTAGCTCAACAGACCGAACATCTGCTATGAAGAGGTAGTTTATATGACCGTTGGTATCCTGATCATACTCGAAAAAGATAGTTCCTTTAGTCTTTTCATGTGTGAGGTAATTGATAAAACCCTCGGGGGGGGTCTTCCGAGCCGACATGCGCGTGATATCTGCGCATTTAAATTGTAAATATCTCGATGGTTTAGCTCAGAGCAAGGGTTGCGGTTCTTCAGAATGGCGACAGTCCTACAAGCTGATATGCCCATGCTGAAATTACTGCGGTCTATTGTGATTTCATCATTGTTAAGGCGGCGATGTCCTGGAAATGCTGATTGATCGGAGGCCCCATGGTTATGAGTGAGACTTTCTGAGTTGATGTCCCCATTTGCGGCCTGCAGCAAACAGACTTCCCATGTGCCGTCGGTCCTCTCTCTAGCCTTAAATTTGAAGGGACAGTTAGTTTTCTGCGCTAGTCTACGTCGTTTCCTGCAAGGCTCATCGACGTCGCTGTAAAAAGTAGCACTTTTCTTACATGCTAGAAGTTTCATTCTTCGCCTTTTTCTCTTTTCGGAATTGCTGGTGGTGATGGCGTATCCTGCAGACCTAGCGTGACTTCGAACCGCGTCGTACAATTCTTGAAAAGAAACATAAAATCCGGGTGGAGGAGCGGAAAGAGCTGTGATCGGGGTGGATTCCATTTCGACGACGTAATTCTGCGATTGTTAGTTTTACAACTAGACGTCAATTACGCTCAAACCGATAACAACACACTTCGTAACAGTTAGAAGAAGAATTGGTATTGCAGGATTACTTGGTGAAGCCTTTAAATTTGAGGGACTGTGGAATATGGAACGGCCTGAAATGCTTGTGTATTAAGTGTTGAGTGAGGGTTAAGAGTATCACGAGGACGCGATTGATTTTCATAATTTGCACATGATGTTACTAGACGTGATTAAGTCTATTGCTATGGTGACGCGAATATCAAACTCTATTTAATTAGTAATTTAATTTTCGTTCACCGCTTGACGGATTCAGTATCAAAAAGAAGTTGCAAACAAATTTCAAGGGGGGGGGTTTTTTTTTTTTTTAAATCATATTTGCGTATGCAGCCTGAGGCTATGACGCGAATGATTACGGAAGATATGTATGTGACGCAGAATAACTCTGTTTGACGTTTGGAACACTCATACTCAGATTTCATTTGCAGATACCACTACGAGAATAACGCCTTACGACATGTACCCTCTTCCGTCAATACCCACCACAGGGAAAAGCGGGAAAAACCTGTGGCTATCTGAGCATGCTTTCGTCATTCTACGAATACAGCATCACCGCGAGAGAAGTGGTGTGAGGGTCTTGCTGGATTCGAACCAGCTCTCTCCTGTCTCAAGTGGGGCATGTGTCCAAGCTACCCAGACTCTACTTAGAAGAACGGCCCGGATAGTGTACCACTGCACCATCCGACCCAAGGGGGGGGGGGTTGTATCACGACTCATACCTTTAGCTGATGACAATTCTATCGCACAATTTTGCCTCAGATTTTGTGGCAATTTAAGGTGTGCGCGATTCAGACTTGTAATTCTCACACAGTCTCAGCTCAGACTGTGTTCTGAGATAAACATTACATGTACAGGCTATCAGGGGCATTGTGTTTTACTCGCATGTAGTATTGCAACTCTAAATATTGTTACTAATTAGACTAAACTATGGCTAATTAGTGACAATATTTAGGGTTGCAACACTACATAGAAGTAAAACTAATCACCTTTGATAGCTTGTACAGTCTTTTCAACCGTCAACCGTTTACGTCAGCTGCAGGACCGCATTTCAGTCACCCACTGTTATTTAGTGTGCCTTTGTCATCGTCACATACATGACCACGCGTGGAATGTGGAAAGGGTCCTGCCGGATTCGAATCAGCCTTCTCCTATCAAGTGGGACATGTACCTCGGTTACCCAGACTCTTACCTGGAAGAACGGCCCGGACGGTGTACCACACCACCATCCGATCTATGTGATAAAAATACGCATTAAACGCTAGATTTTAAGACAACTCTGAGTATCATTGGAGCATAATGGTACTGAAGACTTAACAAGGTATTCACAGATATATACAGTACAATCTCGCTATAACAATGTGGGGCAAAACTTAATCAAGGCTCCCGAATGGCCAATTCAATTTAATCCTCCAATCGGGAGCCGTAGTTAAGTTTTGCCCCACATTGTTATAGCGAGATTGTACTGTATTGAGCTGTAGGGGCAGCACTTGTTGCAAGCTGATACCAAATTTGTACATCATTGATATTTCTTTTGTACGTCGCTCTTTTGTATGATCTCTCGACTTCTAAAAAGTTGTACTCCTGCAGTACAGTAAAGCTCAAAAGCTTTCCTGTAATCATCATGATCATATCGACAAGAGCTTACCCCTGCTAAATTATGCTTTAGCATGAGTACATGTACCGGTAAATCGTTTAAAAGTTACCGGTATAGTAGAGCCCCTCTTAGCTAATAGTGGGTCCCGGTATAATTACTGAAGAGATTCATAGAAATTTTACCGTTTATATTTGCAATACTTACCCCTGCACACAAAATGAACTGTAAGGGTAAGTGTTGCAAATATAAATGTCCAAGTTACAATGAATCTTTTCAACATTTATACCGGGACCAACTATTGGCTAAGACGGGTTCTACTGTACTTGCCCTACTGTCAGTAGTTCATTTATGTGCGGTTATAATTGTTGAGTTTTGCAGATCATCACCACTAAAAAGGCTGATCGCAGTTCATTGCCTAGGTTTACCAGGCTGCAGGGGTGGAAGAGTTCGACGTGAGAGTAGATGTTGTGCATTACCCCTCTAAAATCATCAAGTCAGCGAATAGCAGGCGCTTCAATTTCAGGCATTCTGATCCGTATGACATAACGGATACGCCGAAAGTGGAGCACTTGTAAATCTCTGCCAACGATTACGTTCAGCCTCCACTTCGCCGCATGCAAGAGTTCTGGATCTGCTTATGTAATAAATCGGATTCACGGCCGAGTGTCTTCCCGTTTCCCAATCCAGCCCGTCTGCACCCAACTTTCTCCATCCTCTATCTCTTCTTCCAAGTTGGCCTTGGGAGATAAATGCAGCTCAAGCTTAGTTGTTATAAATATACCCTGAGTTCTGTGATACTGATAGAGCAGCTGCAGAGATTAGTCCGACGATGTACCTCGAGCCACGTGATTATCGGAGTGGGAGGAGTAGCCTTGGCACCAAGGAAAAGCGCAGGTCTCCAAGCCGCGTGAGCGGGTCGAGAGATACATCCATACAAGACTCATCTAGCTCTAAGGATACGGCTACTCGAAATCTTTCGTACGAGCAAGAAGGAGTGCGAGAGAGAATAGGATCCCAGACAGTGTCTACGCACTACAGTCAACCAGTCGCATACTCAGACTTGTCATCAGAAAGGTCTACATACTCTGATGTACCGATACTCAACGAAACAGACAGTTCGCGCTATGTCGCAGGCAGTGATGCTGATTATTACGATGCACGCGGAAGTCGAGATCAATACGGGCGTCTTATGGATCTCGATATGAGGGAGCAGTCGACCATCCGGTCATATGACTATGATTCGCATGCATCCACTTCTACGCGACATGATGAAGTTCAAGCAAAACCGACTGGGGCTAGCTTCACTATTGGCCTTGGAAAGCACAGCCTCTCAGGAGGAATTCATTTTGCCAAAAACAATAAACAGAAACGCAGCTCCTTCGTCGATTCTTCAGGCCTCTCAAAATCCAAGAAAACGGTCGATGATCATTTAGCCTATGGCAGCTTTGATGAAAACCATTTGGCCTACCCTGATTCGCCTCGCGGTAGGACTAACAGAGAATCTTCGCGACGGCGGCATGCGCAGTCAAGTGAGCAGATCCCGAATACTAGCCAGAGATATCATAGTCCCCATTACCAGTCATTTACATCCTCAAGTAGCCAGATTAACTATGATCCAGTTCACCGCCGTAGGTCCTCTCCCAGCTCCGAAGTCTTATCTCATCGCATGAGCGGCCTAGGTATAAACTTAGGGCATCGGCGCGTTGTTTCTGCGCACCTTGATGCATCAAATGCATCTGGAAGCCCACTCTTGGAACCCTACCAAGGCACCTATCAAACTATCTCTCCGATGCCGTCGCCTCCTCTCAGTAGCGCGCAGCTTATTTCTCCTCCCTTTCTTGAACCTCTCTCTCCAAACTCCCTAAACGATGACCGAGGGAGCAGATCAGGTCGGAGCAGTAGTATAAAACCGCATCGAAAAGCGCGCTTCCATGATCCAGAAGAAGAGGCCTCGCTGCTAGCGGAAGCTCTCAAAGGCTCCCATCAGGAGCCAGATACCACACCGCTAATATCAATCTTGCCTGGTCTTACCCATGCTCAAGTTTTTGAGTTGCGTTCACAGTACAAAAAGCTTGTTAAAACAGGGCGTGAGAAAAAGGATGTAAATATCGCAAAACACATCAAAGTGCGACTGAAGAGTCGACCTGTCTTTATGAAAGCCTGCTATACATGCGCTCTAGGTCAATGGGAGAGTGAGGCATATTGGATCAATGTTTGGTCTCGGAGCGACAAGAGTCGCAAGGAGCTACTCATTGAAAGTCTGATGGGGCGTACAAATGAAGAAATTAGAGCTATTAAAAAAGGCTTTCGGAACAAGGCGTACGATGATGATCTTGTGAAATTTATGCGTATGGAGCTACCCGAAAATAAATTTAAAAAATCTGTTATGTTAGTATTGGAAGAAAAGCGTATGGAGGAGCGGCAGGATGGTTTCATCGATTTTGATCTGGTTAATGCTGACGTAAAGGACTTGCGAAAAGCGATCAAAAGCGAAAAAGGTGGTGAGAGTGCTATAATTGAAATAGTTATTCTACGGAGTAATGCTCATTTGAAAGAGGTTTTGAGGGTTTACCGCCAAACTCATGGAAGTAACCTTGCTAAGGCGATACTGAAAAAATCAGGAAATCTAGCGGTTTGTCTTTCCTTGTCCCAAATGTTCCATTCTGCCTCAACACTAATTATTTCATTGTGTTCAGGGTGAACTTCTGGCTCATATCCTCAATGGTATTATAAATATGCCTGTCCGCGACGCTTTACTCCTCCATCATGCACTTTTTCTCTCACATTCCGACCAGCTACGCCCAGACTTATTAATTAGTCGTCTTGTTCGCTATCATTGGGACCGTCCACATTTTGAGCTTGTTCGGGTAGAATTTCGTCATCGATACACGATGGAGCTCCAAACGGCTGTCTCCATGTCAGTATCAGGAGATCTTAGCGCATTTCTTGAAGCATTATGCGTACGCCGCGTGGAAGATGATGTGCGAGTGTTGTAGCAAGAGCTTTGGCCTCGGTGAAATTTCACCGAGGGAGAATGTTTGCGAGTACATGTGTTGACATATTAACAAGACGTAGCTTTAATGTACACGGTGAGATAGATAGTATTCGGCTAGTCGCCAAAATTCTTCCCATCCTAATTATCAGAACTTTGGGTAGATAAATGTATCGTATTTCTCCACCCTGTATCTCGAAGCATTACTTGACCCGACACTTGTGTCCTTGAGTATTTTCCCTAATTGTTGTTCGAAGGATACTTGTCCCTTAAGCTTTTTCTACTTTCGGCGAACGTGCGCTGTTTATCCATCATGGTTCCTCCAGTCACTGATGATGGCTTGCAAACATAACAGAAAGATCAAGAACCATCGCATGAGCAACTAGTTGCCTGAAATTTTATTTTATGTGACACACTCTGATACTCCATGAACATAGATCTCTTTCTCATCCAATTTGGATGTGTGACGAATATATGGTTCACCAATCTATTGAAACTCAGGGTTTTCTGTCATGGGATTTTTGGATTATCGACCTCTCCGTTGATTTATCCTCAGGAGAAGACGTTCTCTGAGGGCCTCATTAGATCAATGAGAGATCAATATTAGCTTTTCAGCGCCAAGAATAATGTAGGGTATTAGCTATTAGCCAATAAGCCTAGGCTCGAACTTACTACATATACCCACACTTCTCGCCTTTCTTGAAATTAGGAACTTCAATCTCGACTGCAGCGCCATCATTTCGATTCTACTGCTTGGTTTTGAGTCACAGGATCTTAATTGATTGAAGATTAATCCAACTCATTGTTTTAATTCTCAGCTCGAATCAAAGACGAAACATGAGCATACGCGTATAATCAATATTGACCCGTACCATTTTGCCTCAACTGACGCTGCTGACATCGGGATACTTGAAATATAACTTTGACGGATAGAATTCACGAGAAATCTCTCAAGGTCGAACTCGATAAGAAATTGATTGAGTTGGGTTGTTAGGTGGCGGTACTCGCGGTTAAGTTACATGTTTAAACAAAGACCAAAGAGAGTATTATGGGCCAAAACTGACGACAGGAAAGGCAAATAGTTAACCCACGATCCTCCTACATGTAAATGTACTAGTCAACGATTCTTTGCCTACTAGAGGGTCTCATTTTTATCAGCTTTTCATGGAGGTGAACGGACGAGGATCATAACAAGCCCCTTCCGGACCCGTTTTCAGTACATGTAGTAAATACTTCAACATTTTATTAAATCAATTGTGTCAATCAAATTTTGAAGTTAACAGCAACTTATTTTTTCTCACTCGAGTATAGCCAGGGGGTAGTATAGTACCTGACAAGACCCTAAAAGTCTTAAATCCATGATATCTGCAAAGTAACAAACCCAGCAAGGGAGCCAGTATTCTTGGGTCGGATGATGCAATGGTACACTGTCCGGGCTGTTCTCCCAAGTAGAGTCTGGGTAGCTTGGACACATACCCCACCTGAGACAGGAGAAAGCTAGTTCGAATCCAGCAGGACCCGCACATCACATCTCTCGCGGTGATATTGTCTTCGTGAGATGACGAAAGCATTCTCAGATAACCATGAGGGTTTTCTCACTTTTCCCTGTGGTTGATATTCACGGAGAGGGTTATATGTCGTAAGGTGCTATCCTCGTAGTGATATCTGCGAATGATGTCTGCGAATGAAATCTGAATATAAGTGTTCCAGCCGTCAAGCTGAGTCACTCTGCGAAAAATACGTATTTCGTAGTCATTATTCACATAGCCCCAGATTGCGTACGCAAGATTGATATTAAAAGAGCTTGTCTTCTTTCTTTCAGAGACCTGAGTCATAGAAAACTCGCCATCTTTATGGTTATTCACGTAAAAAACGGCCATTGAAAGACCTGTAAATATTTCAGAAATATAAGCTTCAGACTCTCATGTCTTTTTTACTATTCAAAAATATGATTTAGCGTTAGGGAAAATGTTGTGTTTTTATGTAGTGAGAAATAATTGTACTCGTACCGTGTTATAACCACCTACCCGAACAAAGATGTATCAGGTGATTAAGCTCGCGCCCTGGAGGGCCACTCGGCAAAGAATTATCGGCATTAGAAGTTAAGGACTAATTGGTTGGCCACGCGACACGGGTATCGCGATGCTGAGCATAGCTCTTACCGGTCTATTTTAGCATGGGACAGAAGTTGAGTCCATACATCAACCTCAGCCTGCTTGTAAGAAATAGCAAGATCACGAGTACCCTTTAGGGCCTCAACTTGTAAGTTACTATGTCTTTTTTGTTCGTTCTCCATATCCAGACCAAAATAAAATCTAATATTAACTCATCGATTCGCAAGCGCCCTTTACTATACACTTCCTTTTGAACCACTCACCATGGAGACCTCAAAATCTAGGATAGAAGATGAAAAACAAGAAGCGGCCAAGGCTGAGTATGAAAAGCTACTCACCATGCGCTCTGGGGGAACCTATATCCCGCCTGCGCGACTACGTGCCCTTCAGTCTCAAATTACCGACAAGTCGAGTAAGGCTTATCAGCGCATGGCTTGGGAAGCATTAAAAAAGTCAATTAATGGGTTAATAAACAAGGTTAATGTCTCAAATATCAAGCACATAGTTCCTGAACTTTTTGGTGAGAATCTGATCAGAGGACGCGGCTTGTTTTGTAGAAGTATTATGAAGGCACAGGCATCAAGTTTACCATTTACTCCCATATATGCCGCAATGGCTGCGATTGTCAACACCAAACTTCCGATGGTGGGAGAACTCCTACTCAAGCGTTTGATTGTGCAATTCAAAAAAGGATTCAAACGTAATGATAAAGCCGTCTGCCTTTCTGCGACGACGTTTATCGCTCATTTATGCAACCAGCAAGTTGCCAATGAGGTTGTCGCTGCCCAGATTTTGCTATTGCTGTTACACAGGCCAACAGATGATAGCGTTGAAATTGCTGTTGGACTAACACGAGAGGTGGGACAACATTTGGAAGATATGAATCAGGTGATTGCTCTTGCTGTATTTGATCAGTTCCGAAATATTTTACATGAAGCCGATATCGATAAACGGGTCCAGTATATGATAGAGGTTTTGTTTCAAGTTCGGAAAGACAAATATAAGGACAATCCTGCCATCAAAGAAGAGCTTGATCTCGTAGAAGAGGAAGACCAGATTACACATGTTATCTCTTTAGACGATGCAATTGACGTCTCTGAACACTTGAATATATTTAAGTTCGACCCTGACTGGGAAGCAAACGAAGAGCAGTACAACCGAACCAAGGCGGAAATATTTGGTGAGGTCAGCGATAATGATGAAGAAGACGATGGCGAAGGTGAAGAAGACGAGAGCGAAGACAGTGGAGATGAGGAAGAAAAAGACAAAGTTTTGGAAATCAGAGATCAAAGCAATGCAGATCTCGTCGCATTACGAAAGACCATTTATTTGACAATAATGTCAAGCATCGATCCCGAAGAATGTTGTCACAAATTAATGAAAGTTCAGCTTCCAGGTGGAATGGAAGCTGAACTTCCTTCCATGATTGTTGAATGTTGTTCTCAAGAAAAAACTTACTCAAAATTCTACGGCCTTGTTGGTGAAAAGTTCGCCAAGATTAATCGGCTCTGGGCACAGCTCTTTGAAGAAGCATTCTCAAAATACTTCGATACAATACATCGGTATGAGACGAACCGCCTCCGGAATATAGCCCGGTTTTTTGGGCACCTTTTAAGCTCAGATGGAATAGGATGGCACGTAATCTCTATTATTCATCTAAACGAAGAAGAAACAACGGCTAGTAGTCGTATTTTTATCAAAATTCTTTTTGAGGATCTAGTTGAAGCCATGGGCATGCCAAAATTGCAGGCCCGTCTAAAGGATGATGCATGTCGACCACACTGCGAGGGAATTTTCCCTAGAGATAATCAACGCAATATTCGATTTTCAATCAATTATTTCACTTCGATAAAGATGGGGCCCCTGACCGAAGAGATGCGCGAGTATCTAGCTAATCTACCTAAACAATCCTTACCTGCACCAACTGCGGCAGCTGATGACTCGAGGTCGGATTCAAGTTCCGTATCAAGTTATTCATCCTACACTGGGTCTTCGTATTCCAAATCTCCATCACCAGTACGTGATCTATCTGTGGAGCGACGACGGTCTCCATCTCGTGATAGTCGCACCAGACATAGTAGAGGACGAAGTCTGACGAGCTCAATGTCGAGGTCTATCACTCCTGCTCGTCATCATGATCGATACTCACGATCAATCAGCCCTCCACGCCGAGGCCGTCCGGGCTCTAGTCAGTCACGTTCTTCAAGGGCGAGGGATCGACTAAAGTACAATTCTACATCTCCGCCAAGGCATCGCCATGTACGAGAAAGTAGAAGTCGGACACGGTCGATTTCGAGGTCCTTAACCCCAGAGCGTCGCTACAGGAGATATTCAAGCTCGGTAAGTCCTCCACGGCTTAGTCATCGAAAATCAAGCTTTTCTAGATCGCCTCAAACTAGAGGTCGGGCTCCAAGACGAACAAACGACTATGCGGTGTCTACATCTCGCCGAAGATCAAATTCTCGCCGTAGTCACAGGTCGCCTTCACGGAATTTAAAGTCGCTCCCTAGACGGCGTCAGAGCCGCTCGCCACGTCCACGCGCTGTCAAAAAATATGATCGTTCAGTCACCCCACCGCGAAGAGGCCGAACTAGAACCCCACCACGAAGAGGTCGTCGGTACTCAAGCTATTCAGATTCAAGGTCACCTCCATCGAAAAAACGACGTAGGAGATCCAGTGACTCCAGATCACCACCGCGTCGCAATCTTAGAAGAGACAGTAGATCGGTTTCTCCACCTCGTCGCAGTCTCAGAAGAGATAGTACATCATCCTCTCCGCCGGCGAAAAAGCGAAGAAATCTCAGTAACTCTAGATCTCCACCACCAAGAAGAGCCGCGGACTCTCGCTGATTAAAATTTGAGTCCTGAGTTTATCGATTAACCTCATAGCGGGCGTTATGATTTGTCAAAATAAAAATTTAGATGGCAAGTACTTTCTGTAGTTTTGGAGCGTCTTGGCTGGGAATGATGAAAGGTTTTAGTGTTGTTGGGCTTATGATTGATATAAATGCACAAAATTGAGCTGTCTAAATGGAGTATCATATAGGTCTTGGGTTGATTCTTTATTCTAACTAGATAGCCGGGGGTATTTGTTGGTTTTACTCTAGAGTTTGGGACCTTAACACAAGTGTCCCTCCGTTAATTAACTGTTATTAAGGTCTAATTTTTCAAATCATGATCCCGAGTAGATACACGGTTATGTGACTGTCTTGGTTTACGTTCTTACTGTGTGCTCGTTTCAAAGTGGAAACACCAAGAATTAAATTTTCTCTACACTTGAGGCCTTTCAATATGAGTCCATATACTCCAAAAAGATCTCTCTAATTGGCGTATAAGGTTTGAGTTGGCTAGATGAAATAGAATCTGGTCATCGAGAGGTCAATTTGTGATTTGCCATAAGAGAGATAACATTAACGCTCAGCGGAACCCTGAACGACTGAGCTGTGCCAGATTGTAAGGCGGCGACAGAAGATAACGACCAGTCAATGGGCTGCGGGCGTTGGAGGTTTATTACATCATTTGGTATCCCGTAGCGTTATGCTAAGAGAGATATGTCAAGTGTCAGGTGAACGATGACTTCATGGATTCCACGTGCCGTTGAGACGTGCAGCGACCCGAGAAGACACTGTCTACCCGCTGTGGGGTAGGAAAGAGTCTACACGTTTCTTGGTTCCATGTCATTGAATTCCTTGTCTCGCAGTGTAACGCACTGAGTACCCTCGAGTACAATAGAGTGTCAAGGGTTGCACGCGTAGAAAAAGATTCAGCATCGTAGCTATTCAACGAGATCTTCTGGACAGACCAATTGATAGCTCGGGATCACGAATGAAGAGACAAATAGATACGGAGATTTATTGATCGATACTTGAGATGGGCTTTAGAACCAATTTCCAGTCTCCAACTTCCGACTTCAAACTACCCACATAGCTGAGGAAAAGCTTGTCCTCTGATCAGCTACTGTACAAAATATTACTCATCTATGTCCCGGGCAAATCTAGCCTACGACATGACGTTTCGGTTATATGCTACCAATCCGACCAATACATATCCCTTGTTCCAGTCCTGCATGTCTCGCCATCGTACCTTGATTGGTGGCGGGAACCAATAGTAAAGGTAACTTTAACAGCATGGTCTGCTGTTCCATCTCACAGAAGTGACAGATATCACTTGCCTCGTTGCTTATCTCGCAGAGATAGCTCAGATGATGGCCAATTTCTGTGCGTGCCGGGAAAGAAAGTAACTCGGTCCCTCTGCTGTCTTCATCATGATGTATGGCCTTGGTCTTAAAAACGGGGTTCGATTTCCTTGCCGCGGTGTCATGGAGCCTTCTACGTCTACCTTGCTGTCTTCTCTGGGTTCTTGCTCAAGACTATCAGGTGGCCAGGCTTCAAGTCTCGATTGCTTAATTCTCTCATGGAAGTCGCAATCTGAGATACATTTATCTTTAACAAGGAGTGGTTGATTTCGGCCCTTGTTAGGCTCTCGGAACAACTCTAATCTCAACATATTTAGAACATCGTTACCGAATATAGTTGTTCCCAATTTCATCATCAATGTACATTTATTTCGTAGATTAGGCGTTTGAGGAATTATTTGACAACAGCGGAGTTATGCGTTTGGACACGTTACGGAGTTATGAGTTTGAATATGTCGGGGGGTATTTTTGAATTTGAATTTGAATTCATTTAACCCGTTCAGGTACCCTAGAGCCCATGCAGGTGCTATAACTTAAGTATATTTACATAGGAGGAAACCTCACGGTAAAAACCCCCCAGAACTGCAATTTGTTATCTCTTTGTTTACAATTTGTTCCTTCGAAAAGTGCGTGTCATTGTTTGTCCAGTGTGGATATCGTCTTATCCCTTGCCTGCTCTAGTCTTCATTTCCTTCATTACGGCTTCAACTTGACCAACAAGTCGAAACTGTTCGAACCAACCTTCATTAAGTATCCACTGTGTGATCCTAGCCACGTCTGCCGGGCTGTTGATCATGGCTTCGTAGGACCTATCTTTTGACTTTCGCAGGATTTCCCCTCATCCTTTCGCCCATTGCGGACACGTCATGATCATATGTCTGACGTTTTGGGACGGATATCCACATTGACATTTTGGGCTGTCAATTCCGGGTATTTTTCTTCTGTACAGATAAGAGTTGAGCCCAATGTGCTCGTTTCTTATGTTCATCGCTATGCTGCTCTATGCCCTGCTAAGGTTTTGGGGAATTTCGGATGGCGTCCCCTTTAAGTTCATCCTGTTTCGTCTTGTATATTGGTCGACTTTTATGTTTGATGACTTCCAGGTCTCAAGGTTTGCAGGCGCTGGATGTCTAGATTTTTTCTGACATGTCCATGAATTTTCCCATTCTCGGAATGCTGCTATCTTCACAGCCACCTTTTACCGGCTATCGGGGGGTATTGTTTCATAGAGTAAGAGGTTCGGCCAAAAGAACACAGGGCTAAGCGAGTTACATTATACGAAACAGACAGGACGTATTGTTAAGACTATCTTGGATGTTAGAGGAGATAGATTATTTTGAATGAATTATTTTTGTCTTGTTATTTTGATCTTTTCTATTCGTAGTATTACTACAAATCCGTTTGGATTTCAACACAGACTGTCAACAAGGTCATTGCTTTCAATTCCAAGAGGCCCACGACTCCAATGTAATTTTAAGCTGATCTTGAGACTTTCCGATCTATTCTTGTGCGAGAATTCATTAAACGATTTCGAAATTCTTAATCGAGCAGCTTGACTATCGGTGAACAGCAAGCCATGTGCATGGGGTTTGATTGTAAAAGAATGCCACTAAGTTTTAAAGATTGCTTCGATTTCTGCGTCAGTCCTGCGAATGCTAGCTGTCAGATTCAAGGATAAACATTTGACTCCCCGGGTCTAGGGAAAATATGGTGCATTCTCGATATCAGTCCCCTTGTTCTTGACCAATGGACCATCTTTCTAAGTAATATGAGCAGAAAGCGAGATTATCCGTACCATGTCATACTATGGCCCCCAGCTGAAGACTTATCAAGCTTGCCACTGGCAATATGTAAGGAGCTTCTCGCTCACGAAGGAGGCCATATGAAATGCAGAGGCTCCAGCATAGATGATTGACACACATTTTGAGCAGAGACACAATTGTTTGACGCCAGGTACCTGGCTTGTTATTCAAGGATGCAGACATGACTCAATCGGCATTACGAGAAGGAAGAGTAGGCACATGTTGCATTTAACTAGAACGTGAAATGTAGTGAAGGTGGTGAGCTTGAAATTTAAGATGGCATGCAAAAGAGCAGCTTGCTTGAAGTGTCATTCCTGAGTTGGGAGGACAATTGCTTCTATAAGCACTTGTTGTAATCATGGCTTGCTTTTGTATCTTGTCACACGTCGCAGTTAACTTTACAGTACTATTTTTAATTTACCACAGTGCTGAGCCATAGTCTAACACAGGGATGACATAAGAGAGTTAGAGTTGGTCCAGTGTCTTGAAGCTAAGGCCCTGATATTTAGAGGAAATTCGGATGAATCTCTGCATAGTGTTTTGTGCTAGATACAGTCCTTTTTCCCCATGATATTTATATGACAGATTGTGTTGTAACCAGATGCCTCGCCACCTGACCGAAGCTTTACGTTCCAACGTGAAATCTTTGGCTTCTAGTTTTTCTGTTTGCTTTCATTTTTTCTTGGATAATTGAATTAACTCTGCTTCGGATTGTTTCAGCAAAATCAATACGGAATCCACCGCAGCATAGAGTGACTGCGG
This sequence comes from Podosphaera xanthii, assembly GCA_028751805.1. Classification (NCBI taxonomy): domain Eukaryota; kingdom Fungi; phylum Ascomycota; class Leotiomycetes; order Helotiales; family Erysiphaceae; genus Podosphaera; species Podosphaera xanthii. The sequence goes on from JAPWIX010000019.1 coordinate 867,766, forward strand.
TTGTTGTTTCAGATTGTTTATAACTTTCTTCACCGAAGAAAAGGTATACCCATTACGAACATCATCCATCTAAGAATTCCTCGGAAATGATTAGAGATTTTGGATAGACATAGCTCGCGGATGGAGAAACAACAAAGCTGGGGTGAGTCAGGACCTCATTGTGGTGCCCTAGTTGCGTGTATGGAAAAACTTCCGTGACCATTGAAAAGGCGACGTATTTTCCTGCTGCGTAGAAATGATGAGACCCAGATGATGAAGTTCATGGGCAGATTGTTCCTTTCAAGAGCCTAAATCAGCTAATCTAGCTGTAGTTGTCACAGGATGTTGCTTTATTTGGTTAAATCCGGAGTTGATCAGGCTCGGTTAACAAAGAGGTCGTCATGGAACAGTCAGTTCAAGTTAGGAAATGTGAGAATATGCCTTTATCCTTGTCAATATGACGCATATTGATCGTCTAATTTTAACCTAGGTCCCGCTAATCGCCTACAATTAATATTGGAGACATCAGTTGTCAGCCGGCACGGGCAACAACCATAATAACAACAATAACAGCAAACACCTCTGATATCATCATTCAAACATCACGGCACAGAATAGCAAGGTTTAATACGGTACAAGTGTAAGAGCTAAATTGGGTTGATACTCGTGATTAGAGGTCCTTTATTTTGTATATATAGGACCGCTCGTCTGAGAAGAAAAACTTGATATTCCTTCATAGACCATCATCTCCTGAGTTTACTATATCATTATTACAATACATTGATCTGCCCTTCTCATATCTTTGAAATCTTCTACTTGTGAGTATAATCCAAGTTCTTACAGGAAGCTGCAGACAGGACAACTTCTGTATAAGTTTACACGGGATGTTTGATATGTATTATATAACTATGTAAACTCCCCATCGCTCTTCTTTCTCGATACAGAATATAAAGCTAATTTTGAGACACACATTTGTGAACAATCATCGTGACCAGTCCCTTTCACAGTAGTCTACCATAGGCTAACAGAAAAGCTCGGAAAATATAAGAAGCAATTCTAATTTTGGAAAAGTGCTCTTCAATGTAGCCCTGAAGAAGGATCACAGCATCAACAGTAGATCCATGATTTCTTCCTCCCATCTGACCAAGATGAAGCAGAGTGGCGAAAGACTATGGTAAGCAAGAAATTCTTCGTGAAAATATCCTCCACGGACGTTTTGATAGGCAAGGAAGCAGTGAAATGGGTCTGTAACTTGTAGGAACAGGCTAGTGAGGCTCATCTCTTTTCTGAATAATGATGCTTATGAATTCTTTCCACATCGGAGTTGAAATGTGTAGACAAAGAGAAACACTCGGGGAATACATACGAATGCATTAAAAATCATGAAGCAGCCAATACTTCCTTAGATGGGGCAGTTATTTTGTCAGGTAGGGGCTGAAGAAGTTGGTTCAGAGTAAGTGCTGGCCATTTCTACCGGCAATTGGTAGAGGAAGATGTGAAAGGTTTCGATGGAGGAGCTGCTAAGGCATAGATGTGGAAATTAACATCAGAAATAAAAAACCCAGACAAGGGCGAAAGGAAAGAAGGAAGGGTGGATGGATGGAATAGAATATGAAGATGTTCCTTGATGACTTCCTGATTCTGATGAGGGGAAGGATGAATTGATCAACGCGGTACACTTATTTGCCAATGGAGAAGCTATCAAGTTCTAGCCCTGAAAGCCTTTCCAGATTTAGGAAGAGATAGAGGTCGGTTGGAAGAATTTAGAGAAGAACAACCCACAGCTGTGAACAGCACTTTCTTCATAGCTCTAACTCCAAACTCTTCTCAGAGTTTCTTGTGGGTAAAATTAATGATGCTAAAACATAGATTTCTTGAATTTCACACATCTTCAATTTTATCTGCGCGCCATGACCTCTTGGCCCTCCTCTTTGTGGAGTGAAAATCCTTTCTCAGAAGAGTACTCTCATCGGTCCATCGAGCTAAGAAGTGACTAGATGGTTTAATTTTTGATATGATATTGCGAGTTGTCTTGGTGATGAAACCTTGAAGTCTACAAGCTACTTGATTCAGCGTCTGAGCTTCAGTAATGGTGGGAGGCAGGAATTAGAAATTTTGAGGAAGTCATGGAAGGTTTTTTCATTTAGCATCCCAATTGTCCTTCAGATTGTATCTGGGGGCATGACAAGCCTCGTGATGATATGGTAATGAAAGGGAAACTTCAGACACGACAACTTCATGATCTGACTGAGTGTTTTCCTTGTAATGTAAGTTATGTCATGACATCTTCCGAAACCCAGCAATCAAGGCCAGATCAATGAGTGATATGTTCATGGTGTTCGATCGGTAAAAAATTTCTCCAAATTCATCATCTGAGGATCTATAATGAGACTTAGCCTGTGAACCGCCCAAAATTGATAGGGATCAGAGACAAGAGTATTATTTGTTGCTTTGTGTTTTAGATAATCATGCATTTGGCCTTTGATCTATGGCAAAAGATTTTTTTATTGCTCCTTTCGCCTTGAGTCTTAGTCCCAATATTCCCCAACGTCTCCTTGCTGCTAGTCTTGACCAGTAAACTCTGAATAGTAGCGCCTGCCGCGCCCAGCCTTAGCTTTTATTGGATGTAGTAAATCAGCTATTATGTTCTGCAGTATGGTTTGACATTAGGGTTCCGAACCTACTACAGTGTAGGGTATGAAGGACAATTATTTTTTCTTCCATGTAGTATTGCAGCCCTAAATATTGTTACTGATAAGACAAAATTAGCGCTGTTTAGTAACGATCTTTAGGTCTGTAATACTACATGGAAGTAAAACTGATTGCCCCTGACACCCTGTAAATTGGTTTATCTTGGGATTGTCTAATTCAATTACAGTCGTCCCTCTCTAACTCGATAGTGGGTCCCGGTATAAGTATTGAAAATATTCATTGCAACTTGGACTTTTATATTTGCAACACTTACCCTTACAGGTCATTTTGGGTCCAGGGGTAAGTATTGCAAATGTAAATGGTTGAATTTCAATGAATATTTTCAACACTTATACCGGGAACCACTATCGAGTTAGAGAGGGACGACTGTATATGAAATTCCTCACGCAAAATGTATCGCAGCTTCTAATTTTGGTTCAAATGAAGTTATGAATTCACAATTCTAATTATCCAGTTCATATTAAGTTATAGAGGCTAGTACTTCGTCGGGCCACCTTGAGCTTCATAAACGGCCCTGATCCTGCCTGGCATTGACTCAACTACAATGCTACCTGAGATAAGTTATACTGCTTGTACCAAGAAAATTTATAACTTATCCCGAAATGTAACTTATTTCGGGTGATTTACATCATAAATAGATTTTATAAAAAGTAATAAAACATGAGGATACAATTCATGTGTTTCAGAAAAGAGCACTAAATCTCTACTTTCTATTGTATAACCATGCATCTAAAGTAGTCTGAGTGGTTTGAAGGTTTCTCAGCTGAGCCTGAAGCTCACGGAGACTCCTGTGTAGTGCAGCTTACTGTGGAATATCTAACTCCATTATAGATATTGCTTGCTGTATAATGGCCAGTTCTTCCTTGATACTTTTTTGCTCTGGGACTTCCTCTTCCTCCACTTCTTCTTGTAATTGCTGTGGTATATTTAACTAAAGCAACTCCTCATCGGTAAATTCCTGATGAACAAAAGCTTCTTCCTCAGCCTTTGGCACAAGAAAGTCCCAAATATCCATTGCTGCTATCCTTGGCCTTTGGTGTAGAGTATAAGTATTCTCAGCAAGAATTGCTTGTTCTAGAGGAGCTTCTTCTGGGGGTATTGAGGCTTCATCAAAAAGTCCGGTATGATTAAAACAGTTCACAATTGTCAGCTGTGGGATGTCATTCCATGCAGCCTTGTACCATTTCACTGCTGTTAGCTGATCCACATGGTACACATTATGTTCTCCTCTTTCCTCTTTGTCCAAGGCATTACGGACAAGAAATCGTTGGTACCGCTTTTTGAATGCTGCAATTATCCCTGCATCCATGGGTTGTATTTTGGGGGTTATATTGGGAGGCAGCATATACACCTTAATATCCCGCAGTTCTAATCCGCTGATAGAATGGGAAGGTGCAATTTTAAGAAGTAGAATCTTGCGATCGGCATTAGTCATTTTGACCTCCAGTAGCAGCAGCTATTCCCTGAAGAGATACCCTGTCATCCAAGCTTTGTTATTACTCTTGTAGTAAAACTCAAGCTCTTCTCCAGATTTTTTCTTCAAAGCACGTGGCTTTTGTACATGCCCAATAAAGAATGGTTCCAGCTTGTCAGACTCATCAGAATTTGCAGTAAAGGCAATTGTGATACGAGTCTTATCTTTTTTGCGGCCCTCAATTGCAGATCTTGCAATTGTACGATGGAGTGCACCTCGGTAAAATAGACCAGTTTCATCCATGTTAAAGATGTCTCTGCGATCATACTGAGAAAGAACATCTTGAATGCCAGGCAAGGCTTCGTTAAGCAAATCAAGATTTACAGACCCACTTTCACCATGCGATGTGTATGATTTGAAATTGTTTCGAGAGCAAAACCCATATAGCCATCCGGTTGAGAACTTGAGTGCATCCTCAGGCAAACCCATTTATTTGGCAAGATTGCGAGCTTTTTCCTGGATGATAGACTGAGAGAGGCAAAGCTTCCTGTGTTCCATTTGAAGGACCCAATTTGCTAAAGCGGTCTCCAATTCAGGATGGTGGACAGTTCTTGGGCGCTTAGCTTGAAGGTGAACTTCTGTCATCTTTTCCAAGCTTTTGAAACTTGCAAGAATCTTGGAAATGACACATTGGAAATGGATTTCGGAAGAGAAAAGTGATCTTTAGCCCATTGTGACAAAGCAACTTGAGTAATAGTTGGATGAGCCTTCTTGTGTTGATAGATTTCTAACTTTTGGGCATTGGTAAGTCTTTGGTTGGATGATGTTGGTGGCATGTTGAAATTTTTTTTAGGTGTCATTCAGCAGATACAGTAGGTTTTGGAAACAGTTAAAGGAAAGCTGTTGGGGGCCGCGATGATGTTTTCTATGTAAACAAATTGCAGGTATAGGGTTACAAGGAATTAATATGACAAATCTGGCGCTTTGATTGGGTCAGGAGGTTGTAAATAAAAGGGCCGGCTTATTGAGATAGGTTATATTCCTGGAATATTGTATAACTTATAACATATGCCAATTTATAACTTAAACAATAGGAACAACATAGGTGGATTGAAACTTGATAACTTATAGCAAATTATAACTTATCTAGGTATAACTTATCTCAGGTAGCACTGTAGTTTTTCAAACTCATTTTCATCCACGGCCCTGGCCCAAGCTTCTGCTACAATCCTTCGAAACCCATCCTGCGACCTATTATTTTCCGGAGCTAAACCAGGATAATGATATGCGATGTAGTCCTACATCAACTTCCAGACATACTCTATGGGGTTCAGGTCAGGGGAGTATGGTGGCCATGTAATCGGAGAGATGTTTCTCTCCTTAAGCTAATCCGTAGTTTGCCTTGCCTTACGAGGTAGTACGTTGTCCTGCATTGGTTACATATGTGGATGACTCGAAATCATGCCGTAGATAAGAGGTACTATCATTAGTTATACTACTCCACTCCCTCTCCCAATTCAAGGAAGGACCTTTTTCGCTCCCAAAAAAGAGCCCCAAAACATCCATCCAATTTCCTTCCGGATGTTACTTATGACACATGTAGCGTCAAAATTTTCATCTATCTAGATGACAAATTAAGGTTAGGAATCTCAAGTTTCAGACAAAGTAGGCGGTACTCACTTTCCTCGTGATCTAAATACTACTATGTCGTCCATCAGTCACCCAGGTCTCATCTGTCCAGAGAACTCTCATCCAATCTTCTTTATTCCAGTGAAGATGTTCTGTGGCGAACTCAAGTCTCTTTCTCTTGTTTTCTGCTGAAAGTGGTGGTTTCGAAGCGGGAATACGACGGGCGTATCCCCTTCGAGACATTTCCCGTTTGATTACCTTCTCACTCACTCCAACGTGACTAAATTGTACGTAGGAGAGCTCGAAATAGGTCAATTGACGGTGTTCTGGAGATGACATAACAAAGTCTTCAATCTCGTCGACCTGTTCACTGCTCAAGAAAAGGAGGCGACCGCTACACTTTTTAGGAGAGAGATGAACAGCTTTTGCTGTGTAGAGAGCCTGGTGATAGGTCACTTGAAGTCATCGCGCGATCTTTTGGTAGCTGTAGCCTTCTCGAGCCAGATTCTTACCTATCAATTTTTAGAGACGGTGCATGATTTAGCTCTCTTTTGACATGATACTCACTTCAACACGTTGTTCTTTTGTCAATTTTTTTGCCCTGGAACGAGCATGAGATTGAGGTGAGGTTGATGATGGTGGAGGCGTCTGTGGACGATTCATAGTTGCAATGATTTAAGTGATCCATTCTTTAGCATCCTGAATGAATTATTTAACTTCAGAATTTTTTCAACTTACAATCGGTATATTTGAGACATTTTACCCAAGCGATGGCGTCCTATCGAGGTCTGTGATGGTATTGCTGAACAATAGTGGGGGGGCAGACGTGCGGGACAAGACTCTGTAAAACCGAGGCTAACCAGCATGAAAATGACTATCCTGACAGATAAGGCTCACATATTTTAGACTTTGAGTTAGTTGTCATAGACCCCACAGACTCCCACTTTTAACCCCTGAAGCGAGATATACCCTGTACAGACCCACCCGTAATAACTCACCGTACCGGCACAGTATGTAAATCGGGGTCAAGGTCCTACTACAGTAAAACTTCTGTAACACGATAGTGGGTCCCGGCATAAGTGTTGAAAATATTCATTGAAATTCATCCATTTATATTTGCAATACTTACCCCTAGACGCAAAATGACCTGTAAGGATAAGTGTTGCAAATATAAAAGTCCAAGTTGCAATGAATCTTTTCAACATTTATACCGGGACCAACTATTAGCTAAGAGGGGTTCTACTGTAGTGGTTTAGTCTCAGTTTGTGACTAATCAGCACATCAGTTCTAATGGTGTTAACCGAAAAAGTTAAAGGTGGTTAGAGGCATAAATTTAATGACAATTCGGTGTGGATCTAACAAAATACTTTACGGGGCTGAATACACAGTACAGCCTCGCTATAACAATGTGGGGCAAAACTTAACCAAGGCTCCCGATTGGCCAATTCACTTGAAGCCTCCAATCGGGAGCCTTGGTTAAGTTTTGCCCCACATTGTTATAGCGAGATTGTACAGTAGACTCGATACATAATTAAATGCTTTCTACGATTCGGTAAAATATCTACCAAGGCCATTCAACCAGTCCAAATGAATTTTATCAGATACCAAGCGGTCCCTGAACCACCCTGCTATCTGACAAGTACGCACCGAGCGTTCCGGTGACACTTGAGCACAAAATTCATTCGAGTAACTCACTTGCTGAGAATTATCACTCTAGCATTCCGGTTGCTGTAATTCTTCAGTTACAGTAAAACTTCTGTAACACGATAGTGGGTCCCGGCATAAGTGTTGAAAATATTCATTGAATATTATCCATTTATATTTGCAATACTTACCCCTGCACGCAAAATGACCTGTAAGGGTAAGTGTTGCAAATATAAAAGTGCAAGTTACAATGAATATTTTCAACACTTATGCCGGGACCCACTATCGTGTTACAGAAGTTTTACTGTAGTCCGAAAAGAGAGAGATCCTAACCGACTGTGCCACCTTTGGGAGATAATTTAGAGCGATCTTCAACCTAGACGACAATGAGCAATGTATTATTAACAATGTTAAAAAGCTCTAGCTTCTTAGGCTCGCACTTTCGTGTGCGTCTAGGCGGACTTGTAAAATAGAACCATCTCTGTACACCCTGACACAATCATCAGCCAACTTTTGTGACGAGTCTAACAGCATGGACGAGGGACTATATTCCATTTAAGACAAGGCCAGTATTGCCTATCCTCTTCCATTTAAAGGATCAAAGGAGTAAAGCCGTATATTGAGGTAGGATACTTTCTCGGTACAAATAGTAAGGTGAAAAATGATCACTGTACAATTTTTGAAAGGGGCTAAGAATGGCTGAGTGAACTTCGTGACCTTATTCGAAACAGACCGCGAGAAGATGTCTGAGCAAACAGAATATACTGGGAGAAACGAAGGTCCAATACTCGGATTTATCTTCTTTGAGTTTATGATATTTTCTGCTCTCACAAAGCCTGTACATAGCACATCAATAAAGACGAGTATTTCATGTGCTTGTAAATGATTGCTTGTATCCCAGAAAGGTAGTCACACTGGCCGAAGGTGACATTTTCGAGTCACTCATATCTTTAACAGCTTGATCTTCAGAGACAAATGACTTTAAATCCGAAATCTATTCGTATGTTTGAATTATGGGGTTAGAATCAAATGCTTTAGATGCGCCGCGGTAAACGCAACTCAGGGAGGCATTCCAAATTCTGTGAAGGATTTTTTTGCTAGAGCGTAGGCAATTGGTGCCAGTCTCATTACATCTGTAAAAAATTTCGAATAATGACTTGACATAGCGAATAGAAGAATAAACTAGGTTAGATGGACCTTGAAGCGCTGTGGACTTAACGTTTTGAAGAAGTTGATTTCGCATTTTGGGGGACGCCTGCTACCAAGTGTTAGGTAAGTACGAGAAGACGGCATTTCCAAAGGGAAATAGAGTAACAAAGAAAAATTTGAACATCGTTACTTGGAGACGAATTCACCGGAGCTCAATCGCTTACACTTACAAAAGGCGATAACGGGATAAGCGAATGTGGAAACGTCACTGTTGCTATAGTTACTCGGCATAACCCGCATTACCAGTATCCGCAAGGGATGAAATTATGCAGTTTGACATAATGCAAGCAATGAGATAGAAATTTAACTGTGCAGCTCTGGTAATTCGAATTCATTTTCATAATTTTTTCCAACGTCTGCCTACGGTCTAGTTCCGTTTTGAGGTAACTATTATACTAAAATTTTGCATAGAGGGTACAGTAAAACTTCTGTAAGGCGATAGTGGATCCCGATTTAATTATTGAAAAGATTCATTTCAATTTTGCCGTGTATATTTGCGATACTTATCCATGCAGGTAGATTTGCGAACAGGGATAAGTATTGCAAATATACACGGCAAAATTGAAATGAATCTTTTCAATAATTAAATCGGGATCCACTATCGCCTTACAGAAGTTTTACTGTAGTATCTATTAATGACAAGGATTATTTCTGTAGAGGCTCCATGTATTAGTATATGAGTTGCATTATGTACAATTTTTGTAATTACTGTGAGCAACGCTAACTGTAACAAGGTTTTGCGACCTGTTATGTAGGCGAAGAAATATTTTTTACGTACTACTGAAACTAATTTGAACCACTCAAAGCTGCAAATCATTAAAATTGGGGAACTGCCGCAGTACAGCTCAAAATAGCAATTGACGCAGGCATAGAATTTCAAACCCCGCCTCGCCCTGCTAGGACATTTACTTGCCCACCATCTGGTCAACTTATTCTAAGCTTTCGAACACAATAAAAGGCACCCCAAAAGTCGGAACTCCCCCATTCATGTATGCTAGATCAACGATCAACGTGGAATTAAAGTGATCTATTGGGGCTGATATACTCACTTGAATCAATTGTTGAAGCTTAAAACCCGGCTTTTCGACTCTTTGTCTGATCGGATGAACAATTGAAGTCTTATGCTTTCCATCACTGATTTCGTGCCAGTGAATTATTTTCCTTTTCTTTCTAAATGATAAATGATTTCGTTTATATTGCGGTTCGAGTTTTTCCCAGCTTGTATTATGATGAAAGATATGATTTCCCTAATTTATTGAACTTCTTCGAGGCCTCGATAATAGTAGCTAGTATTTAGGTGGCCTTCCTGGGTCCCCTTTCTTGATTCCAGACATAAATCAGTACCAATGGCCATGCTTGCGACAAAAATATTGCTTGTAGAACTTGACGAGGCCTGGTAGGAACATCTCCTCGTGGGCCGCGCCAATAATCGATCAACCGTAATGTTCCTAGGATCATTCCCATGGCATAGACGCTGCCCCCTACAAACATGAGAAGAAGAATCTCTGAAATTTGATCCGCCGGACTGATGACATCGGCTGATGTGTCGACAATTTCTAGGGAGGAGAGATTATTGCCCATCCTTAAGGGGGTGAGTGATGATGGTTGAGGTGCAATGATTTTGAATAGAAGACTGTTTGACAACCGAAATTCTCCCCTCCTGCACTCTTTTCAGCCGTTGTATCAGGTACCGATTAGTTATTATAGAACGTAAAGATCGGCTGAGACTCTTGTCGTAGTCGTTAGAGTAAGATAACTCGCCAAGGCATGAAGATGTAATCACAAGTCCCCTCTTTGATACTGCGAGGAAAATCAAAATGGCAGTCTAAATTTTAGCGACAGAGGTGGCTTGAATGAAGCTGTGAAGTTGAGAGAAAGATAGGAAAAAGTTGTGAGCAGACCAAAAATGAAATGGAAAAATAAATGGTATATTAATCAGTGGCGTAAGCTTGTCTCAAGAGGGGAACCAGGAACATAATCATGATGCACCGGCTCCTGAGACCTCAAGTATGGCCAAGAATGAATTCTGGAATCTGATTATTTGAAGTTGACTCAGGTACAGGGATAGGTAAGTGCAACCATGTTTGGGGTAACGGATCGAGGTTTTATATCCATCACCCTGACAATTTGCTGAGTTAGTTGATGAGCTTTAGTCTAGATAACCAAATAAATGTAAGACAAGAGTTGAAAGTAGTTCTAAGTTTTGAAATATATCGCCCTGGAGATTTTCCGTATTTTTTCATTCGTATACAGTCGTCCCTCTCTAACTCAATAGTGGGTCCCGGTATAAGTGTTGAAAATATTCATTGAAATTCAACCATTTACATTTGCAATACTTACCCCTGCACCCAAAATGACCTGTAAGGGTAAGTGTTGCAAATATAAAAGTCCAAGTTGCAATGAATATTTTCAACACTTATACCGGGACCCACTATCGAGTTAGAGAGGGACGACTGTAGTAATTTTTCGAAAGATTGTGGCGATAAACATATGATCGGCTGTGGGTAAAACTTGGAAATGGACCAGGTTAGGCGGTCTCTCATTTTACGCTACCTTGATTATAGTGAGGCAAACAGAAGCTCAGGGTTTGTCTTAGCTATAAGGCTGAATACGATATGATTTAAAAAATAAAAAAAATAAAGAATAGAAGTTCTACTCTCGCTTGCCTCGGTTAAATATTCCAGTTAAGCCTCTGCTAACATATCTTGAGCTGCTAGAGCTAGGAAAAGTCTTAACGACACCTGCATCTTTACTCACTCATTCATTCACTAAACTTGTTATAAGGCTAGATGAAATCAATCCTCAAGTAATATGCTCAACCTTCTTCCATCGCTAATCAAGAATGGATCAATAATCGAGTGTGGTAACTTGGACTTATTCCTCCCAATTGAAACATGATGCGACTTTGTCATGACTTATAGTCGATAGAAATAAAACTCAACTCATCAACGAGCAAAACATGAGTCATATTGTCTAACTTTTATGAACACCTGTTTAATCGAATAACCAGCTCCGAAATGATTTTGGGTCCAACTCTCACTACGATTATCATATGCAGCTTGGTCAACCACTGTCAAGCCTCCTAGAAAATCAGTTTTGATGTACGGATAAATCTCTAGACAATCACTTCGGCTAAGGGAGAAAACACTATTATTTCCAATGCTTGCGGATGGCCAATACTAGTCAGTTTTGTAGAGAGTGGAAGCTAGGTAAAAATGGGTTTCATCAATCACATATGCAGCAAATTGCGTTTTCTCAGACAACTCTTCGGAATGGCTCGGCTAACCTTCCTCCAGTCGTCTTATTCTACTTCGGGGTACCATATCTGATAATAGTATTTTTTTTGTGAATTAGACTGGTATCTAAAGCGAAAACTGTCAAAAAAATTATGGCACTCAGAACTATGCTCTTCCACACGTAGAAAGTTAAAGGGATCTTTTGACTCTTGCATAGTCAAGTGGAAACTAGCATAATCTTGACTGACATGGCATCGTCCAGCCTCAAGCTATTGTTTGCGCTTTGAAACATCGCCCAGAGCTAACATCGATGGGTCAGATGGTGCAGTGGTACGCCACCCAGACCGATCTCGCAGGATTACAAAAGAATCTTCGGATTACCGTGAAGTTTCTAGCCTTTTCTGTGTTGGGTATTCATGGAAGAGGCTACATGTCGTAAGGCGTCATCCTCGTCGTGGTATCTGCAAATGAAATTTGAGTATGAGCGTTTCAAACGTCAAACTGAATCATTCTGCGAAAAATATAAACCTTTCGTAATCATTGGTGTCACATCCCCAGGCTACGTACACGAGAACGATCAAAAATAAAAAATAAAAAGCTAACACAGGTTAAATGGGTACTGGCACACTCGAACATTAATGGAAACTAAAAGGCTGCATCATTCGGTTAATGTGAACTTCCTCTTTGTTAGATTCAATTCGAAAGTATTGTTTTCCTCGTATATTTTTAGGCCGCAGCTAAATTTAAATTCACACTGTAAGCAGAGTAAACCCTGTTATTACCTGGATATAGTTCGTAGGCGAGATGTAGATCATTAACAGGGATACAGAGCTTAGCGCGGGCACATACGTGCGGATAGTAACGAAGGTACTAGAAGATTCTCAAGTACTCGTTGGGGTAACAAGAGACCATAGAGGCATGTATTTAAGCAGTGTCCCTAAGACAGTAGAATATATAACTAGTTTTTAACCATTATCTCTTGACCATTGATCGCTTTCTTGTTCGGCTCAGTTTCTACGGTCACGTGACTCAAACATATTTGAGTTGTGAATCTTTACACACACCATCTAAATTCCAGTGCACTAAACCCATTCCAGAATTCTGCCGTAAAAACCCTCTGCGATTAGTCACATCGGTGGCCTAGCAACTGAACAAAGTATTGTTGAATGAGCTAAGACCTTAATAACGATTGCATCCTATTAAACCTATTTCATGTGTTTGACTTTTCAACTACACATCAATCATATTTTATTTAAATAGCCATAATAATTTCTAACCCAAAATGAGATAGAAATACCTGAAGTATTTCATAACTTCACTCCGCATCGATCATTACCTTACTCACCTATATACCTAGACTAATCATGGATACCTCTCTATCACTTGGATTTCCTAATGGCGAATAAAATCCATTCCCTTCAGAGATACATACATTTAATTTTGAAGCAGAGGCATTTTCGGGAGTCCTAGTACAAGCTAATATTGGAGATTACGCATTCTCAAACTTTTACAAAAATAAGAGTAGAGTTGCAAATGATCTCATACTTGTTATAACTGCGACAAAGCACCTAAAATTCATTAAGAAAAGCCAAAGATCATATCAAAGTCAAAGCAGAGAGATAGAACTGGAAGCAAGAAGTGTAGATGCCAAATTAGGATCACAATAAAACTCAACGACGATAAGCAATGGGAAATAACCTCCAAAAACACACAATATCATGGTATGAATACTTCGATTAGAGCTCATCCAGCCGATCGAGCTGCGGCTCCACAGGAAACAATTCGAGAGGAAATACTCCTATCTTCAAAAAATGGCCTCTCAATCGTCCAAACTATGAGTGCTTTCAGAGCCAGGGAAGGATTTAATCTCGTAATTGAGGATATTTCAAATTTTATCCAAAAAGAAAGGCAAAATCAGCTTGGTGGAATGACTCCATTGCAATGGCTGCTTCAAGCACTCCAAGCCTGTGGATTCAAATCAAAATACAGCTCATTTCATCTATAATGTATGCTTATCTCCCAGTAGTCTTAGCAGGACGGCTAAAGAGAAAAAGAGGAGACAATGCAGATAATAATGAGGATTGTCATTCTAAAACAACGATACCTCTTCATAAAAGAGTTTCTTGCTCAACAACAGCCCTAGGTATATCTAGGCTAGAAGTTTATGGAGACTTACATAAGCCAGAAACAACTAGCGAACGATCATCTCACAACGTGCTATCGAAAATAAGGATAGGTCGGTAGATAGACCAGCCAGAGGCTATGGCAGTCACTATATGTACGTTTGGGATATAGGTAGTTGAAAATCTGCAACTTATGCCGATAAATTCAATGATTAAGCACTAAGTAATTAATAACAAGCTGTTCGAGATGGAATCCGTTTTGTCGATGTACCAAGCTCGTTGGTGGCGTTCCAGGTTTCTGTCATGATACAGTATCTATTGTTAAGATGTTTCAGATCTAACTTTAGACTGTTATTTTGAGATATAGCAAGGAAATAATATAGCTACTAGCGGGTCTTACATGTATTTAAATAGCCTCTTGATCCATTTAGATGAGAGGTGTGCGGTTTGGGTTCATTCTTGAGAAATATACTATAATCATCATCATAATCTATTCCTTTAGTGATTTATATTGTCTCGAGTACCACCGTCACCGAACTTATAACCTTCGGCTTTATATATCACGAATCGTTAAAACATACATCGCGATAATATACTTTAAAGTCGAATACAAGTTAGATAAGCTGTAGTCATAATATGTGACATGAATTTGATTGTAATTTGAGGTATACCAAATTATGTTTTCTGAAGCCTTAGGTTATATATGATGCATGAAGTGAGCATTGCAATATCAAGACTGCCTATTTTTAATTTTCAGGTTTGAATCATCTCGCAAAAATATGATGAGGGTCTATGAACTCAAACCCAATTAAAAGGCTTGTCATTCATGCGATAAGCCAATTTTTGGGCGGTGTATCAAAATAAGCTTAGCGCACTGGAATTTAGCTATCTAGAGAACAAGTCGAATAGATAACAAGCTTGAGAGGTTCTACGACATACTGGAGACACCTTATTAAGTGATATGGATAGGCGTAGCTCTACAACACCAACACTTGCTTCACACGCTTACAGCACCAAGAGCTAGCACTTGAGATTCAAACATTTAATGTCGCCACTCCCACCATGAAACAAGCGAATCCAGGATATTTTTTAACTGGCACGAGACCATCTCACTCCGCTCAAATTGAGAATGGAGATGTACGTCTTACCTGTAGGTATACGAGTTGAAAGAAATCCAATAGTTCAAAAATATTTTGGCCGACGCGCAGGACCAAATTCTCTGATGAATATCTGAAAATATGTGAGAATCGAGCCAGATGCTAAACTCATTCGTCAACTTGACGCACTCTCAATCTAAATGAGAATACTGAAGGTGTGCAAATTAAGAATGGCGATCTACAACAGACATGTCTCATGAAAAATACGTTTTCTGAATCTCAAATATCTTCATTGTCACAGTATGCGATGGAGGGAGAAGAGGTAACGGGAACACGGAGTAGATTGATAATGAATCCATGGATTAATAAGTATAATAGACTAAGACGTCGCACACCGTTAAAAGGGTGCGATGGACCCGCTAATTATACACAGAAAAGACACTAACGCCTTCCGGGCGGACAAGGGGAACCCTTCAACCCTGAGATCCAACAGAACGCCAATGCATAACGCTTTGTTCCCAACCACCAGGGACCCTAGTCTTATCCGGTCGGACTTACGTGGACAAGGGGAACTAGCCGAACCCCGGAAGAACCATACCTGAACTGAATTAATCCAGTCCGTGACATTCATCACTATTTCACTCATCACCCCGATATCACGGGACTTTTGAGTCGCAAATCAAGTGTCAAGTATATGGGCACAAGATGTGAAGGAACGGGATAGATGACGAGCGATGAGTGTACAAATGTATGTATATCTAATATGTGTGTATCAGTGATGATAGTAATTTACATGTACAAGTAAAGATAGTATTTATGTATGTACCAAGACTCGCTAGATGACTCAGCAATCTTGACATCAAGCCTCTCCAGCGCGTCATATATGTTCTCCAACATTACTCTCTGTTGACTGCCTGGAGCCATGCCAGCTCCTGACCCCAACCCAAACCCAACCGGGGGCGGGACGAGGTCTCTAGCAGAGACTTTGCTACACGCAACAACCACCGCGAATACCAGAACTAACGAGGCTTCTCTAATGTTTGGCGGTATTGCTTCCGCAATCGATGATGCAACTCGTGGACCAAATGCCCCCTTGATTCCCCAACACTTGACGACAACATATCAGGCCTTTCTCGCAAGCCTCCAACATGTGGCGCAAGAATTTTTCGAAAGACACGTAAGAGGCACATCTGTGCCTCCTCAATCCACAAGCACAATGAGATCCTCTGCTATGAGATACTCTGCACCCCCTGTCATAAAATCAACTCAACCTCTTTCATACGCAAACGTTGTAACAAAGGCTAAAGAAAAAGGCCCAAAAAGTAATCCCGTAAAATCGGGTGGCTCGCAATACCGTGCTCAATCACCTACAAATGACGAGAGGCTATTCCTTCGTCTAAACACAGAGGCCATAGAACGCTCTCTCTCGCCTTACCCGCTACTTCTTCATTTACGCAGAATTCTAGGCGATAACGCCCCATTATTGAAAGAAGTCCAGCATGTCCCTTCAGGCCTCGCTCTCCGGCCAGCCTCAAGCGCTGTAGCTGACAGATTAGAATCCTTATTTTCTGAGGCTGTACAACAAGGAAAGATCAACGGCGCTACCGGTATCGAGAAAGCTCAAAATCTGGTTACCTATCTTCTAAAGAACGTTCCACGCACGATCACCGCTCTAGATGACAACAACCAAATTACTAATTACTCCGTCACAGCAGAGCTCGTTCTCTCACAGATTAAAGAGGAAACTGGATTGACATCTACAGCTGTCTTCGAAACAAAGGGGAGCATCGATTCTCCACATGATCCATCTGCGAGGTACATAGCCCGCTTCCCTCTGGACTCAACTTTACCTAACAGGCTTCGAATACTTGGTGTCGAGGTACTATCACGCCGTCTATCACAAAAAAGTTCAATAATCCAGTGCAGCCGTTGTTTTCAGTGGCACAATGTGAGAATCTGCTCCCGCACTCCCCGCTTCCGACTTTGCGGCTCGACAGAACATATGGAGTCATCACACCCTTCCTGTAGCCCCCACTCATATACATGTCCGCCCCGGTGCATACACTGCCATGGGCCACATCCAGCGGATGCTCCAGAGTATCTCCTCCGACCGCGTCGCAACGGGCAAAAACCCACAAAAGAGCAAGTTTCACAGATCCGGAAAACCTCAGCTGCTGCAAGGCTAAGTCTCTGCACTACAGTAGGGTGACATCGTAACCCGCTTTCAGGCACACCTGAAGACCAAGTTATGTCCGAAAATTACGCTGAACCTAGCTCCAATGTGCCTTCAACACAACCCAATTCAACTCAGCTTGTTCTAGTACCGGCTTCCTCCCCACCAAGTTCCCTGCTCACTTCAGCAAACCCGTACACTCCCTTAATTACTCCCGATGAGTTATAGACGCCGCACGAACAAGAAACCGCTACGTCTTTTTCAAGTAAACGTTTGTAGGGGAGCAGCCTCCCATGAACTGGCCCTTGCTTTTGCTAATGAAGAGAAATATGATATTATCTTCATTCAGGAACCCTACATCTTTAGCGACTGGCTACGCCGGATAACTAAACGAATTTCTTCTTATGAGTGCTTTGCTCCAGTTGACAACTGGGAAATCCGCCCAAGGGTTCTCACCTACGTCCGAAAGGGTACAGGCCTCCAAACACACCAACTCCGACCTCTGCCCCACAACAGCCCTGCTGCGCAAGACCTCGTCTTCCTTGAAATTAGAGCCCCATCCGGCACAAATATCTTAGCAGTCAATGTGTACAATGCACCAGTTGGCTCATGGGCAGAAGGGGAGGCTGTAAAAGCCATCCTGGACCTCCCACGCTCTATACTACGTCGGCGTATACTTCTAGCCGGAGATTTCAACCTTAAACATACCAGATGGCAGGCTTCAACAGCTTCTAATCAGCATGCAGCAGAATCTCTGTTAGAGTGGATAGATATGAACTCTATCTCCCTTATCTCAGAAGCCGATGTCCCAACTCATAACAGGGGAAACGTACTCGACCTCACCTTTGCCTTTAATTCACTCTTCATCGCAGGCGCAGAGTCTGCTATCGTACCAGAGCTCGACGTTACATCTGATCACTCCCCGATTGCCACCATCATATCCTGGGACAGTCGGTTTCATGAGCCCGTGGCTCGACTCAAACTCAAAACTCTGGATGAAAAACTTTTTCTGTCTCTCCTCGAAGGAGGAATAACAAGCATACCTAGCCTATCGGACAACTTACAACCTAACTCTCTAGACACATACGCAGAAAGTCTTTGCACCGCCCTCCAGAACGCATTCAGAGGATCAGCTCGGCGAACTCTTGGGAGGGGAACTGGCCAGCCTTGGTGGAATGACGAGTGCAAAGAGGCGGCTCGCGCTCACAGAGCTGCACGAAGAAATTGGGAAGATCCACTAACTTGCGCCGCTTCAAGGAAACAGCTCCGAACCGCTGTTCGCAGGGCTAAACGACAATTCTTCCGGAATTTACTGGATCAATCTTCTTCAGCAAAAGATGTCTTTAAGATGGTCAACTGGCATCGCTCGGTTGGGTCATTCCGCTCGCCACCTCTGAAAGACCCCTTGAACCCTACCGCTACTCCCGTGGTCTCATTAGAAGATAAGCGGGACGTGTTGTCTAGAAACCTCCTCCAAAACACATCGGAGGCTAATGATATACTGCTTGACTCACCCGCAGTGGGACGCTCCGCTCTTCCGTTCCCGGATCTCACCCTTCCGGAGGTAAGGACCTCAATACTAGGTGCAGATAATACGGCGCCTGGCGAAGACGATATTCCCACGGCAATCCTCAAAAAAAGTTGGCCCCTAATTGAATCTTCAGTCTTCAGCCTCTTCAAGAGCTGCTTACTGGTGGGACATCATCCTGCCTGTTTCAAAAGAGCCATTTTAGTCATATTAAGCAAGCCTAACAAACTGGATAAGTCTAATCCACGTTCATTCCGCCCAATAACCCTCCTCTCTGTTTTAGACAAAGGCTTAGAACGCCTCGTCGCTCGGCGACTCTCTTGGGTCGCGATAAATGCGAAGGTACTTGCGTCACAACAGTTCGGAGCCGTTCCTCTTCGCTCTGCGACTGATCTCGCATCTTGCCTAGTCCATGATGTTGAAACCGCTTTAAACAGCAAGCTCACCACCTCAGTACTAACTCTCGATGTAAAAGGCGCATTCGACGGCGTTCTCCCTGGACGACTAGTGCGCCGTCTCAGAGAGCAAGGCTGGCCTGACAACGTTGTCCGATGGGTTACCTCCTTTGTCACTAACCGTACTCTAAGGATTCCACTTGACGGCTCAACCGGGCCTATAATCAAGGTCCTCTACGGCCTACCCCAAGGTTCGCCGGCATCGCCAATTCTTTTCATGCTTTACCTCTCTCCCCTCTTCTTCTTAGGTCCGACCAGAAATAGATTTGGGTATGCTGATGACGTTGCTCTTCTCCGAACATCGTCTTCCCTTCAAGAAAATGCATTATTATTGTCCCGAGACTTGCAAGAGGCTCTCAATTGGGGGCAGGAGGAAGGAATAACCTTCGACCCTGGAAAATACGAACTCCTTCACTTCTCTCGTCGCAGAGCTGATCAAGACCCGAGGCTTACTCCTAAGGTTATGACAGGGCCACTTACAATCTCGGAAAATATTTCTCATCCTTACACACGTTGGCTTGGAATTTTATTCGATAAAAAGCTTTCTTTCAAGTGGCACGTGCGCTCCTTAGCCTCTAAGGCCCTCAAAGTCAGCAACGCTCTCTCCTCTTTGGGTAACACAGTCCGAGGTGTTCCTGCTCACTTGCTACGTCAGGCGGCCGTTGCATGTGTCCTTCCGATTGCTTACTATGGATCTGAAGCCTGGTGACCGGGAAGATCCCGTCAAGGCCCTCGAGACCGGATCTCAAATCGTGTAGACTCTCTACTCCAAATTTTAGATAGAGTTTTACTCAAATCTGCGCGTGCAATTCTCCCTGTTTATCGTACTACTCCATCAGCTGCACTTCACCGTGAAGCTGGACTGCCTCCTTCAGAAATCGCACTCAATGGACGGACTACAGCAGCTACCGCCCGCTTACGTCATCTCGATCCCCGCCATCCTCTACTTCGCCGAGCAAATAGAGTTATTTCTCTAAATCGCCCCACTTCACGATTCGCTCGCAATGTACTAGCCCTTCCCCAGGCCGAGCAAATCAACTTAATCGCCCTCCCTCCTTGGACCCCGGGGGAAGACCGTGAGGTGACCTATGCTAGAGTGGGTGGCCGGCGTGGAGAATCCAAGGAAATGGCCAAACAAGCCTTCAACTCTTTTCTCGCCACAATTCCCTCTGATGATATTGCTCTATATACAGACGGCTCAAAACAATCCGACGGCCTCACAGGCGCCGGTTACGTGGCCTACCAAGGAGGGGTACAAATCTTTCAGAAAAGCATTCCTCTCGGCAAAGGTGTGGAAGTTTTCGACGCCGAAGCCATAGGGGCTTTAGAAGGAGCAAAGTCTGCGCTGGCCTCTTCAACCACAAAATTCGCGACAAATCTCTGGGTATTTTTGGATAACCTAGAAGTCGCCTCCCGCTTACTTACTCCTTTCTCTGGCTCATCACAGGCTGTTTTCGATGAGTTCCTTAAACTAGAAACTGAATGGCAACGACGATTCCGTCTACCTCACATCACACAAGGTGAATTTAACGTCCGTTGGGTCCCAGGTCACTCGTCTATCCCTGGAAATGTGGCTGCAGACAAGTTAGCGAATGAAGCAGGCCACCTTCCCCTTGCATCAGAACCTCCATACTCTAATGCTAGATTAAAACGCTGGGCTAAGTCGCTTGTACCACAGGCAACAGGCAGGCTCTGGAGATGCCTCCTTCCACATTTAGAGACCTACCATCATTTGGAGATCAACACGGCACCCAGCAACCCAAAAGAACTCCGCCTTCCCCGTGACATTCTAGGACAAATCCTGGCTATAAGGTCTGGTCATGGGGATTTCGCGGACTATCATGAACGTTTCTCACATCGGGATGCCAATCTTTTCTGCCGCTGCGGGCACCGCAAAGCTCCGTTACACTTCTTTTTTTGTCATATAGCCAAGAGGCGAGCCAGGCGCCCACAAGGACCCCCCTCTAAACTACTTCCTTACCTACTTGGCACTCATGATGGAGGCCTCGTGTTGGATAAGTGGTTAAAACAAACCTGTTTTTACTCGGACATATGCACCCGTGACTCCTTGCCTGACTAATAGGACTACACCAACGTAGTCCCATCTACAAAACATTTCGTTTTCTTTCGTTCAACAGTTTCTTATAATATAAAATATAAAATATAAAATATTAAAAATATTAAAAATATTAAAAATATTAAAAATATTAAAAATATTAAAAATATTAAAAATATTAAAAATATTAAAAATATTAAAAATATTAAAAATATTAAAAATATTAAAAATATTAAAAATATTAAAAATATTAAAAATATTAAAAATATTAAAAATATTAAAAATATTAAAAATATTAAAAATATTAAAAATATTAAAAATATTAAAAATATTAAAAATATTAAAAATATTAAAAATATTAAAAATATTAAAAATATTAAAAATATTAAAAATATTAAAAATATTAAAAATATTAAAAATATTAAAAATATTAAAAATATTAAAAATATTAAAAATATTAAAAATATTAAAAATATTAAAAATATTAAAAATATTAAAAATATTAAAAATATTAAAAATATTAAAAATATTAAAAATATTAAAAATATTAAAAATATTAAAAATATTAAAAATATTAAAAATATTAAAAATATTAAAAATATTAAAAATATTAAAAATATTAAAAAAAAGGCCACTCAGAGGAGGTTACGGTGATGGGAGTCAGGTCCGGCGCACGGAGGATGTGTGTGGTTGGCGCGATTAATCTATTTTCATCCTTATTCGGGATCTGTAATTTATTTGCGAGGAGCAGCTATGGGAACGCGCTCTTTCACACCTGTAAATTTGTAGACTTTATTGAAGCCCAGGAGTAACTCCCTGGCGTCTTTTGTCCCGTTAGGGAATAAACAGAGCCCATGCTTCGCATGGGCCTCGGTAGACGTAAAATAAAGTCAATCAATCAATCAATCAATATATGTTCTCCAAGACACCAGTCAAAGCCTTTTCCCGCGAGCCGGTCTGCACTAAGTATCGATCATATCAGAAGTTTCTAGTAGAAAGGAAAAGAACTCGTACGTGAGTGGCTTCAACTTCATTTCTAGATCTCTCGAATGAATTTAATCTCCCGAATATTATGTTACTGTAAAAGGGTCGGCTAGATCGAAAACACAAGGAAGTCGGCTAGAAAGATCTATATTTCGTTCAGGTCTAAATCTATGTACAGTTACATCCCTTATATATATACGCGTATCATGCCTCTCCGAGATCGTGGAATTCGAGAAGGTTCTACCCAACCCCTTCGGTGGTAGTAGGGAATTTGGGAAAATTCCGTGATCCTCCCTACGCATCATAGAAGCTTCCATGGGCTTCTGGACGATACCAAGAGTTCCCTGGCACCACACGCGGGTCCCTGCTTCTTAAGCGAAGTTATGCGAGATTACGCGATGGTAGATCGGATCCGGCTGAGCGCCGGATTAAGTCCCGGGGCTCTAGCCCCATGACAGTTACGTTCATATACCAAGTCGAACCAATCAGTGAATTATGATCGTGCTCATATTTACCATCTTAATCTTGTCTCTAAACGATCACGAAGAACTCGAATTTGACAAACGAGCTCAACACGCTCAAAGGATGTAATCTTAACCGGCTCTCCTATGTTCAGACTTACAAAATTAACATTGAAATTCAGGACCCGAAATATGAGTGGAGAGACGCTGGTGATTTGTTTGCAAGAGGAAACATCCCAACACGCAACTCGACATGCAGTTATTTTCAAGGCGTCACAGCATCAGCAGTTACAATCAAAATGACATTCAACTTTTCAAGCTAAATATAGAGATGAACACGCCGAGTCTAAGTAAGTTTTAATCACAACTGTAAATGGATCAAACAAAACGTCATGGTTTGTCTCAACTTCCAGGGCGCGGGCGCGGGCGAATGAAAAGGATATCTGTATGGCACCAAATAACGTTAACTTGATATGATTTTTTGATGACAGATTCTAACTACTTTACTTCCGGGGTGACGCCAGTCGCAGATGGATGTCAATATTGCTAGTCATTCTGAAAATGAAACTGCACCGCCGTCCCAAACTTTTCATAGTTTTGAGCGGTGTATTGCTACTGCAATTCATTTCATCCGCGTGTGTAATCATACAAGACTATAAATCTCGACAAAAAGTACTGGTTGGGGACTTACCGCGACTCGAACGCGGGACCTCTCGCACTTTTAACTTAGAGTCATCCCTAAGCGAGAATCATACCACTAGACCATAAGACCATGTTGAGCTAAATGTAAATAATAGTATGTAGACTTAATTTGTGTGCATTTTGATGAGAAAATTCTCACTTAACCAAACCCCTTCTGATCACTCATAACCAGAGGAACAAACATGAATTAATGCTAGTTCTCCCGGGTCCACATAATGCTGAATCTATGGTATGGCAAGCGTCCACAGGACCATCAGACTCGGCGCCAATCGTCTAGTTCTTGAATAAGATTAAATGGTTCATGAGTGGATACAACGTTCTCCCAAGTAGAGTGTAAGTAGCTGAGACACATGTGTTGTGAATGTGAGATGGTTGAGGGGACATCTACTAACGTGTAATTGCTTGGAGAGTAGAATGCGAGATAACATGCTAGTTCCTCCAATCTCTCTACACGACAAAACCTCTACAAGCTGGCAAAGTCGAACTCTTCGGCTTCACGTAGTGCCGACTGTAAAGGCTTAATGTGTTCGTTGCATATTGGAGATAGCCCAGACGAGTTGCATTTGATCCGGGTCAGGGGCCCACCAGCATTCTCAACAGGTCAAGAAAACTGTCTGCGAGTACTCGCATCCAACTTAATTCACACCTCTGCTGCCTGTACAACCGATCAACGACTTTTCGACGAGAACTTTGCCTGACTAAAGCGGCACGATCATCAAACTTCAAAGGAAACCAAATTTACGCTCCCGATGCTATGGATACCTGAATGAGGATAAAAGTCGTGGGGCACATAGTTGAGAAGGGAGAGTGCTCGAGTCAATCACGGAAGGTTACGGTTCTTCTAGGAATTGTACGAGAGGCGGATGAATGGGTACATAGGTTGTGGGAGGGGGAATAGAGTTTCTGAAAGGGCATTTTTGCGAGGTTATTTCGATATGGGAGAGCTTTGTGCGTGTGTCTAGATCCGAGGCCATTTTACTAACCAGGAGGCTTTACCATGATCCGTGACTAACTTGAGTACCCTAGGTCTGTAATGATTCTCAAGGGCCAGGCCAGGCTACTCCACGGTGATCGATCTTCGTCAAGACTTTTCTGATATCCTATCACGACTCGAGTTTGTACGAAAGTTCAAATTAGGGAGAAGCGATGATGGGGAAGAAAGACACTCTTGGGTAAACACATTTTTGCTGCGCCCAGCTGGTCGACCCCTCTGAACGCTTTAAAAAAGTAGCTTTGTCTTCGGATTTAGTCCTGATGCAATTAGTAGGGGAGCGCCGCACCCAGTGGTTTTTTGGAAGATTTTTTCCCGGCAGCCACACACCCGCAAGTGGCCTTCGTTTCGCTGGTTGGAGAGAGAAGACAATCAAGTGCTAAGGGGCTCCGCTAATTGTGTGTTCTAATAAGTTTTTGTGGGGGTATTACTGTCGAACAGAGACCGTGAAGGAGGCACAAGAGGGGGTATACTACCTAGGGTTAGTTGCCCTTGGCTTGTAGGCAGAGAGGATTTTTATGTCTATTAATAGTCATAGACTTCAAAATACGATAATTCAAAAAACCCCTCTACTTATATACATTCTTTCGGCTCTCCTTACTGAGTTGGCTACGTACCGATGTCGTCCTATGGTATTATATGGATGCCAGTCTATCACGTTTCATGATATTCCGTACAATGCGCTACATAATTATTGTAACACACTGACCAGTTTGTGCTGATCCTAGGCACCCTGATACAATATCTGGAACAGGACAACATGGCCTACTTAAGACAGGCGATCGCTGGTACAAATCCAGCAAAACCCTTACACCACATGTATTGTGTTGAAATCGTATTTGTGGGATGACGAAAGCATGCTCAGATAACCATGGGGGTTTCTCGCTTTTCCCTACAGTGGGTATCCTCGTAGTGGTATCTGCAAATAAAATCTGAAGAAGAGTGTTCCAAACGTCAAAGTGAGTCATTCTGCGAAAGGTACATATCTTCTGTAATCATTCGCGTCCTAGCCCCAGGCTGCACACGCAAGATTGATTCGTTTTTTCAAGATAAAAAAGAGGTTCCTTCATTCGACTTGTTATGCTTGAGTAAAACACCGGTCCAACTCCATGCGAGAAGAATCTAGCTGCCGCGTATAGTCTACCGCGCAGTACATTTCAACAGCTGCGCGCGGGTCATCCGTCGCACCAAAGATCTCACGGGGTGTAAAGATTGACGCCAGACCAAGAGAGGATCCTTTCTGAATGGATTCTAGAGAGGAGCGCGCGAGAGCCCGAGGACGGACTTCTCAAATTCCTCGCGCGAATCACGACACGGCCTGTCGTGGGACAGAGTGGATACCAAAGGTGACGGAGAAATCCGGAAATCGCATCTCTTCGTGGTCCGCCGATTGAGAGCCTCCGAATCAATGGGACGATTTAACTGGCCTTGGTCGGCTGTTATAAGCCGTTTCACGACGGTGTATCTCAAAGTAACATTCACACCACTGATATCTGGAATATGGACGGGCAAGGGCCCGAACTTGGTGTGGGTTCACATACGAAGGCACTTGCCTCCTCAAAGTAGACTCAAGTATCTATAGAATCGCGAGACGCTGAATTTTATCGAAGCTAGCCTTGCGACTGGCCGGCTTCTGACGCCGCTCATCATTTTCAACGGAAATGGCCTACAAGTACCATAGCTCGAAGAAAATTCCCTAAGTTGGACTTGCCAGCCCCTGAAAACATCTAGACTGGCAAAATGATTGCTTGTGGATGGTTCATAAATATTTTCAACCCTAGATAAATCCTGAGACGGATCAATCCCGCATGCTGCGATTGGATGGTCAGTAGCCATGTTGATCTAGAATTACCGTAGCAATGAAAAAAACATAATTTCCAACTCGTGTCCATTCCTCCAGACTCTTCTCAAGTCCTCTCACTGCTAGACCTCGCCCCTGTAATCTCGCTACGGAGAAAACTATCGCCGATCACACCCACTTGGATAATGCAGCCCCTATTAAGAAGCAACATTTTCTCACCACATACAATCGGGCTAAAGCCGAGGCACAACGGAATGGGTATTTGGCAATGGCTGGAAAGCGCCTGGTTTCGCTCCAAAGAATTCTGGAAACGACCTCAACCCATAGCAAGTACTTGAATCCTTGGAGAGACTATCCGCACCCCAAGAGCCAGCTTTAAGATCTGGTACAGCTCTGGTATCTATATCCACATCTAAAAGCGCATGGGAGCAGCACTATACAAGCCGAATCATTCAAAGCAGAAATAGAAATGAAAGGGCGTAGGAAAAATTGGCTCCTAAAGCTGTTGAGGCGAAGCTGACGAGTATTGCTCGGCGAGCTCGGGACCTCGAGAAGTTCCGAGCTCAAGAATTTCAAAATTAGTCGACTATCGATCAACTCCACTTGTAAAAGGGAGACACTTGGTCCGAATATTCGCTTTTTCGCCATGAAACAGATCAAACAAGCACAAGCTGAACAGAAACCGGATGAAAAATTACTGGCGTCAGGACAACAAGGATTAGATGCTAAAAGTGTGTTTGAGGTATTGTTAAATAGATGTCTAAATATCTATCAAATTAAATGGTAATTATTTTTTTGTAGTAGTTTTGAATAAAAGTTTAACAATGCTGTGTTAGTAGATTTATCAAGATTAGGGGTAACGAAAGGGGGCCTAGGCGGGATCCTCTCTCCTTCCCATTATTCAGGGCGCTTTTACTTCGCTACCCATTTTGTCTCATGAGAATGTGCATCGGCTCTGCTGACTCTCTGTGGGAATCGGCTCGGATATCGCATCAGCATGAGCATGTAAACACACACGAATCCTCTCACCCTGTTTTCTTCAATGTACAACTAGAAACAAACACGAATCAAGGTTAGTTGAAGCTTTTTTATAGAAGCCTTGTAGTGATAGTAATGAGAGCAACTTCATCTTTACAGTACTTAACCATGAGAATGACCTTGGCATGTCAAATGAATAATCTTTTTAGGGGTCGAAGGTCCGGATGATTTATGACAGCATGAGAGACTTACATTCGAAAATACGGCGGACTGCCTTGGTATGATTTGCATGTATGACATCTTTTGATACGCTAGGCCACGTACGTGCCGTTTTCGCTCACTGCATCTAAAGATCAGCGTACGTGAAGCATTGAACATATAATCACTCCACATCTAATGTTAAATTTATCACGAATTACTCAAATAACTCTAGTTCAGATCCATTACATTTTTGCCTGCCCTGTGTGAAGTTATCGCTCTCTTATTTGTGACAATATCGGTCACATAAGCCACTGCTTGCTCGGTTGCAAGCTTGATCACTCCGATATTCTTTCGTATTATCTCTTTGCACGGTTTATGGGGCCGTCACAGACGCACGTACAAAGGCTTGTATAGCAGGTATGACCCTACACACCTCTCTGTTAAGCGCCATGTTACCCAGAGGATGGGAGTCCGATATTCTTCAAGGGCACGTGTAGGTTATTAGATTCATTCGAATTTATCAGTTGGGCCAACTAATTTATGCCAGTCCAGTTGTGCTTATCGTCAAGCATCACTTGCTTTGACCTCAGCTACTCCTGCGTTGGTCTTTGAAATCGCTTGACCATTTCCACGGGTAGCTTCGGTGATGGGTCTCTACAGGATACGAAATGGAGCAGACGAGAAGGATGGAGAAGATTGGGTCCGTGAATGAGTGTGTTTAATGAATTAAGAAGATGTTGCTTGAGGAACTCATATATCAATACATGAGTCCCACTACTCCTGGTACAGTGCTTCCTCGAGAATATGCACATCCCATCAGACGCATGTTCTTTCTTTAGGCAGCTGTCGAGTGGTGGTTCCTGCTTCTTGAGTTCTACCCATTAATCTATGAAACCAATCTAGGTAGACAGGAAGCGCGTTATGTGACGTAACTTGGCCTCGCGTTCGGGCAACTTCGGAGATCCGTTAAAATCTTGCGATCGCTTGGGGAGTGGAAATTCTTTATGAGATGAACCATCGGGCCAGATATCAATCTGTATGGTTGTATGTCGCGTCTGAGACTGCGTTGATTATAGCACGAGCCTGCAGTGATGTAGACAAAGTCCCGCAGCTTCCCTGACAGTCCAGATCACTCTTTGAAACAAGCCTCTCCTTCTATTGTTGTTGTAAGAGATAACAAAGACCTCTTTTCCAACAAGAGCTGTGATTGCTCGAGCCTACATTTCCCGACGCTATTTTGACCGCATTACCGCGGACGGAGCAAGGTCTAGTTGTGATGATTTGATTGGGTTTGAGCATTTGTTAGCGGTTTGTCTGATGGAGCTCCTGTTGTTGTGATGACCGCCTGAGGGTTGCAAGTGGGCATGGACATACATCAAACCTAGACACCCGTTATTGCTCATCGTATTGTGCAGATGTGCAGCTACAACCGGTTAACGGTGTAGTGGTTGGTCGCTGATCTCGAACCGTTCATACAGACCAACACAGGGGTGGAGGCATCGTCCGAGAACAAAAATTATTGAGAGTCTACGGTAACGATGCACAGACCACTCCTTTGTGTAAATAGACAGGAATTCCGACCCCTCGACCTCATTCTTGCATGTCCCAACTTTTTGTGTTCGATTAGGTTGCTCACTCACATCCACGATCTAGCTTACTTAACCACCTTTACATTTCTCTCTGATCAATCCACTATTTGTGCGTGCTTGTCCTGCCAAGATGGCATTCCTGACCCTCAGTCCTTATCTGTACAACACCTGTTCTTCAATGGAATAGTTAATAATATGAATAGGTTGTAAGTACAAAATGTAGTGGGTATACTGAATACATATGATGGTGAAGATAACATCTTGATAACGATGTGGACTATTGTCTGTTATACTGTTACTACTTTGACAGTATGCAAGTACCTCATCCCTCTAATATCAGTACTCTTTCATGCGCCAACAGGCTTTGAGCAATCCGATACTAATCATGAAACGACGATGCGAATTCTTTTATTGTGCAAGTAAACAAGTTTGTAGATAGGACTTATTAGCTTCAGCAGCTCTGGCGCTTGAGATATTATCCGTCTGTTTCAGACTCCTGCGATTCTTGAACCATGACCTACTCACAGTCAGTACAAAAAATCCCACAATGGCGAGTAATTTTCGCCATTCGATGCGAACTAAGGTTCCTGCTATTTAAGTCAGAGGCTAGTACGACATTACTAGCTTTACAATTGAGAATGTATGCGCTGAGAACTAAGCATGAGCTATTCATTTTTGATAATTGGCCTACATAAACTCGACATCAACATGAGAGCCATACCTGTCAAGTATCAGAAGCCAATGATCAGCGTGAGCTGGGACAGATTCTGGCATGATGTTTTGGCGAAGCCGAGTCAGACCGACGCTGTCAGATGTCATGTCATTTTCTGAAGTGGTATCCAGCCAGTCGCACAAGGATGAGGGTAAGAACTGCGACGTTCGGAGGCTTTTCCCCTTAAATATCACTGCTAGGCAGAGCCGTCGCCCAGATGCCGACCTAGTCCCAACCATTGCCATCCCCTCGTATGTTTGAGGAAACTTTACAGTACGTATATGTCGAGATGATGGCGTTTGTGAGAGTTATGACAATCCCTAAGAGCCAGGCCAGTCCGATCTCTCTTCCAACTTTTCCTAGGGCTCCCATGAAACCGACAAATAGATTGAACCAACGCTTCCAAAAATGCGCGGATCTCTGCAGTGCCTCATGTAGCCCTTGCAGCTTTGATTGGTCTCCTAATAACTGTGTGAGCAGTATTTTAGCGTTACAAGAATCTTCGGGCTATTTACGCATCAAGGAGAGCGTTGTCTTAAACAGATCGGAGAATGAGAGACGCTCTGTCACGTATCTTAGCGTGACTAGGTAGATGCGCACGGGAATCTTCGTCGACAACCCGCGTGCCTCAAATTTCCTCGGGGTCAGTGATTCATCGCTGTTGGTACTGATGTACAATAGCATGACTTCGCGAGCCTACTATGTGATCTCTTCACGTTGATCTAGGCGTTTTAGAGGCTTTAGAAACAGTTCGGAGACTTGAATAAGTACCAGTATTCATTCTTTCAGGAACAGCTAGCATTGGAGCTTCACGATTAGCTAATTTCAAAGCCTATTGGTTGAAAAAGTGGACATGATGGTGTGTACGAAGTTGGCTCAGGAGAGAACGAAGTAGCTTAACGCATAGATTTTGTGATGTGACCTCAAAAAGGGCATCGTCACTTCGCGACACTTAATCTTTAAAATCATTCCCAAAGGGCAATACAATTAGCTGTGACATTTGTGTAAATCTGTGGGGCTGAAACTTTAGGATTCTAATTATAAGTTTTATGCTTAGTTTAAGTACATGTTCAAGAATAGTGTCAAAATTATAAATGGTGAAGAATGGTTCCACCGTACTCAAAGTACACAAGATCCAAAATTTCAGCGTCCTTTCAATCATTTACGTGCGACTTTCCCGTTCATCAGCTACTCCCCATAGATGTCAATAACCGTGAACCGATCAGTAAAAATTTAGCAATTGAACGCCCGCGCAATGCAAACCACCCAAACTAATTTGATAAATTGCCGCCGCCAGTAACACTCAGAAAATTTTATGAATGAGCTTCCATACGCTCAACCATTTCTAATACCTTACTTTTACGAAAGTTAAACTTGCTTGTTGATGACGATGGACTGCCTGCAGGACTGGCTTTTCGTAACATAGGATCTTTCTTGCTCAATGAGATATCACCATCTTCATATTCCTCCACCTGAGTTTGTAACAGGCTTTGGGATTGATCATACCCACCAACCTTTTCTTTTCCCTTCACACTTTGGGGTGTCTCGATTTTCAAGCTTGAGACTTCCACGGGCGATTTATCCATCATTTTCGTGTCGTACGATCTCTTCGAGGCAAGATCGCGAATACTCACTTTGAGTAGGCTTTTCTTCTCCTTAGACCGATCTCTTAAAGTACCGGGCTTTTCGCTGACATTTTCGAATCCGTCTTTTTTATCGACCTCACAAATGTCTCCAAGAGCTGCATAAGTGTCCTGTGCAGTCTGGTTCTCTGTGGTACTCCCTATGTCCCATTCCTCGATCTCCCTTCGCAACTGGATTCTACTGTGCCTAACTTCTTCAGATATATTGAAGCCAGAAGCTGTAGTTGGCGAGCGAGCTTTGTTGTCCATCAGGTCTCCTCTTCCCTGTTTCCGCCGCCAAAGAGTTCCCCCCGAATTTTCATTCCGAAGCACTTCCCGGGATGATCCGTTTTCGTTCTGTGTTTGAGGCGAGCTAGCATCGAAATTTTGGGATTCAGAATTATGAGCATTTGGAGAGAGCGGATTGTCTTCGGGCGTGGTAGCAAGGGCTTTCTTTAAGCTGCCTAACCAGCTAGCGTCACTCCTTCCTACAGCATGAGGTTTAAGCTTTGAGGGACTTCCTATCATGGGAAATCCTTGGCTTTCATCCGCCGGAAAAACAGCCCTTATTGACGCCTTTTCTGTTGAAAGGGGCAAAAGGCTTTCCCCTTCATTTTGAGGAGCTAAGATTGAGGTTTGAGCTGACCGAAAACTTTTTCCAGACCGACTACTGTGAGCACTCCCAAGCGTAAGCCTTGATAATTGAGACATCGGCTGTAATTGATTGTCAGGAGTGGTAGGAAGATTTACATCACTGTTTGATTTTTTTGTAGGTTGCGTTCGATCATTTGGGCTGAAGGGATTCATTCCCAGGATAAAGCCTCGCAAACTCGAGTGCGAATTTTGAGAGGCGGTATGCACACTTTGCTCTGTCTGCTCGCTGAGATTACTTATGGAGCCTCGATCTTCTTCGGCGGTCAAAGAGCCTGGACTACTGGCAGTGATAACAGTTGCCCGTCGACTGGGAGACACCTGACCGGTTGATGAGATTGGTCTTGATTGGGGATTCATCTGAAGGTCAGCACCAGCACATTCGGTAACCCATTCTTTAATCTGTCGCTCTCTCGGACTGGTCCCTAAATCATGTGTTTTTATACTTTCTGCTAAGCTCTGCTGACTTGGGGATGCTAGATGCGTTTGCGGGTCTTTGAACGGATCGGAATTTCGTCTATTTTCTGCCTTATTCCGAGCTGATAGAGGTCGGCTTGATTCGAGCCCAATATCGCCAGTATTATCTTCCTCTTCGTCGTTTTCATCGGCTTCATAAATTGGGTGAATGGGACCTGCGACCCCGAGACTCGTCCCTAGACCACCCGTATCATAGTTTGCAGGTTGATACGATCCTCGTAGTTTAATGTAAGAGGATTTGGGCAATATGTGCTTTGATGGTGGAGGTAAGATGTAGACCGGATCTGCGGAGCTATCAACTGCTAGGGTCATATTTTCATAGCGCGTAGGA
Source organism: Podosphaera xanthii (assembly GCA_028751805.1). Lineage (NCBI taxonomy): Eukaryota > Fungi > Ascomycota > Leotiomycetes > Helotiales > Erysiphaceae > Podosphaera > Podosphaera xanthii. Next base: position 900,521 of record JAPWIX010000019.1, read on the forward strand.
CCTCTGTGTAAGCCTGACGCATGACTATCAAACCCATCAACGCCTTGGTTCCATCCTCCATTGGACCATGGAAAAACACCACCGGTTGATCTCATCTCTCGGCCGTGATTCAAATTTGAATTTGTCGCTATCTCACTGAGGCCTCTTATATTATCGTCTCGTTGTCCCTTTTGCTTACGATGTCTTTTATATCCCACACATAGTAAAACGACACCAACTACTGCTGCTAATCCAAGACCCACGGCGATTCGCATACCAAGGCTTGATGGAACTTGATATATGCTTTCTTTCGCGGCGTATTCAGGATTAGTATAATTTGAAGACCAAGTGAGGCTCGTCGCATTAAAAAACACGGTGTGTGTACCAAATTCGAGTGCTCTTTTAGTGTGGGTCGCAATATTGAAGCCTCCTGTTACCATCATGACATTCCCAGGCAACATCATCGCACCATGTCCATATCTACCGCTTCCCGGAGGTTGATTTGAAGGAATCGACCACCCCCAGTTTCCGGAACCGCCATAGCCGCTCCCAAGACTTAAAATCGCAAGTTGTGGCTCGGCAGCCTGCCCCGTATCGCCAACCCATCCCCCGTATACTATTATTTTAGAGCCATCTTCCGTCAAGATTGCAGTATGTCCCGAGCGGCTATCAATCATTATCGAACTACCGTCTTCGCTGGCTTCGGAGTTTATATTTGTTGTCAAGGGCATTTCAACTTTGACAAAGTTCCAGGCCTCTTCGGGTACGCTCCAAATTGCTATCTGGCTCATGCTGATGAACGCACTTTCAGTATGACCTCCAATCAGCACGAAATTTTGTTGTTGCGTTTTCACATTGGAGCTGTTAGAGTATGTTGGCGTTAATTTTGTCAGCGAGAAGCCAGCTTCGGCGACCGGCGAGCTTCTGCTTGTCGTGATGTCAATGCTGTAGTTCATGTCTGAGGTGGGCGAGAGACGTATCATGCGATTTGAGTATTGCGCTGCAGTCTGCCAGGTCGTCGCGTTTACGTCGTCAGTAGGGCACATACCACCAAACATATACAATTTTGTCTGAGACGAATTTGCATCGACAAAGGTTGAGAATTCAAAGACACGTCCAAGAAAATAGGCCCGCGGGAGCGAAGAGGATGACATTCCTGGGGCTGTATGTGTGGCAGCTTGCGCCCACGTCCCACTGCCTTTGCGGCTCGCGTTGAAATTTGTAAATCTCCATATCGTTGATGTCGCTGGAGAGCCACAATCCCCGGTGTAAACGGATATATCTCCGTGTTCGGAAATGGATGGTAAAAAGACTGCACTATCATCAGTAGAAAAGGGTAGATTTTCGGTGAGGATTTCAAAGGATATGTTCGAGCCGCTTAACCTTGACGATGCGTCGACTGAGACAAGTTGGCGGGTACTCAAGTCAGACGCTGGGCGGAAGACATATGCAAAGCTCTTGTTCCTCGGATCTTGAAGGATGGACGTCGGATTGTAGGGTAGATTCTGCGTGACGGCCCCCACAATACAGCCCACCGTGTAGAGGATGATAACAGGGCCGGACTTCATGATGAGTGTGAAAAGGTATGGAAATCGGTATTCTTCAGTAAAGATATTTGTGGACAACACCCATCGTCCTAACTGTACTCGACGTGCTAGCTCACAATACCGGGCATGGCCGACAAACTCTTCATTCACTCACGCGGCTTCGACTGATGTCTTAAGGAATGGTCTCAGGGTGCATACCGAAATGACTAAAGCTAATGGCCTATTCTGGTAGTTATCCCTGTATCTATGGCCAATCAAATGAGTAGCTCCCATCGTGCCCAAGGTCTGGGTAGCATCATTTGTTGACAAGACAAAGCGCCTTGTCGTCATGGTGACCGAAATCCACGAGGGATGATTCCATGGGAACTTCAGCGGGCTTGTGTCCGATGGGCAACCCCAGAACCAAATAGCTGCTTCTCTCGCCCTGCGCATCCCTCTCACTTACTGATTATTCTTGAGAAAGACATTAATTCTGGTGAGTGTGAATCTAAGTGAGATAATTGACTCGAATGAATTGGATTTGTTGTCCGATGGCCATTACCGATTCCTTCATCAGTATCAATGCTCGTACAGTTAGACCTGGTTTTTTTTGTGGACGTCATCTGCGGCTAAGTTAAGCGAATGAGATTAGTATGATTGCTTGTTTCACTTACTTTGCATTTTGAGGGTGAGCAACGGCACTAATTAGCAAGAATTGCCGCGGCTCTCATACAGGGAAAACTTGCTTTCGTAATTACATGTCTGATAAAAAGGAAAAATTTTTTAAAGAAACGGCCACATGTAATATGATAGCACCCACAAGTCACTTGTTTTATTATGGCTCGATCGAGCTTGTTTGGATCAAGTCTACCTTTATACCATACGTAGATGAAGATATTCCTGATCAGAGTGTAGCAACCATCGTTTCTTTCTGTGAAAACTTCACCGTGTCCGGCTTGCCGAGGCTACATATCATGTACATGTAAGTGAACAGTTCCCGTGTACACTTATCCCCAATGGACCCTTGATCCATTTCCTGGCTTCATGGCTGACATGTACTCAGATGCCAGTACCATATGTACTCTGAAGTATTAACATGATTCGTACACCAGTTCTGGAATTTACATTATCTCTAGACGCATACACATTTATACGAGACTAGCAATAAAGTCAATCCCAGTCAGGAAGTACATGATTGGACTAAAAGTGGGTTGCTGTCTACGCCTGCCAAGCATGTCAGTTCTGTCGATCCCGTCAACAAAATTGCACAGGCAATTTGGTAAACTCCATAAGCTATGGTAGCCATTAAAAGATATCATGCTGATTGGCTGCGAACGTTTTTTCAGTACATTTGACCGTTATCTATCTGATCTCTCAATGAGAATGAACTCTCCAATACTCACGAGGGTTCGATGTGTTCGTGTACAGTCGAAGGTATCAAGTTTTACTCGCTATATTTACAATCCTTACCCCTACGATAAAACACTTTCGCAGGGCTAAGTATTGCAAATATAAATGATAAAACACTCATAAATCTCAATAATCATTCCACCGGATCCACTATCGGCTGAGACAATGTCTACTATATGATGACTGTCCCTCTTCGCCTCAAGTCATCTTCAATTACAAGATTCGTACTCGCAGAAAAAGAACTAGTACCACGATATCAATGCTACAAGTGCCTTTAGAAATCGAACCTCATGTGATATTATTTACTAAATCATACTACACTCACAATCATTCATACGATGCCGAAAGAACCTTGCTCATTAAAGCTGAAGATATGTAGATCTAACATTTTGAACGTCCTCGAAAAAAGGATATCGCGGATCGTCCCCTGTTCCTGTCGATAACCTCGGCAAGACTGATTTCGCCCCGGCCACTAAGTCCCTTGATCTGAAAGTGGACATGAGACATCCACGCACGTTCTCACCGTACCTACCGGGAGATAATGCTACGACCAAATAAGAGAGGTATAGTGACTACATCTCTCAGGACTCCAAAGATAACAGAATAATCACACTGACCTGGCGAAACGAGAATAAGAGGTAAGGTATGGACACTCACATTCCCAGATCGATGTCCCCCAACTACGAGTTACCTACATATCTCTCTGTGTAGTTTTCTCAGTATCCTTAGGTTCAAGACTTCCTGTCTACATTGGACTGTCACATAGTATGTCTCTAACCCGTTCCATCCCGCCTGCGACGAAACCCTCTCATTTTCTCCCATTTTCTTCCGGTACCTGCCCGAGTCTCACATCTGATACTTATCCTGTTGCGTCTCGTTGAGAATTCTGTCTACCGATATCGATTGCACGTGATCATAAACATGCGAGCTACGTTCGGTTATTATCCGAGGAACGAGGATTTCTTACTTACGGAACTTTTAGCGTGAAACTAGTGAACTCTAAAAATGATTGGCTGTGAACCCCTGGAACAAAAAGGCCGGTGGGTCCGCTTAGTAAGCGACCCCTTTCTTCTTCTTCAACATCAATTCGTGCAACGATAGCTCCTTTTTCAACATCACACAGCACCAAGCGCTTCGACCCACGACCCACGAACATGAGCAAGTTACGAAAACGGTGCGAAGTCGAACGTGATCTTTCTGAATTCGACCAGTTCAAAACTGGAAAATTCATGATTGGCTGAAAATCAAGCTCACGTGTTCCTCGGATATATACTTGGAGCTCCGCTCCGCCGAGATTCCATTTTTTTACTCCAGTAGCCCGCACGACGTTCGTTATAAAATGTTCATCCGGACATGATTTATACACAGTGCAAAGGTCTTGGATTGTGTATATGATCCACAAGAGGTTTGAATCCTACGAGCACTTGTCTAACGGTAAAGTGATTGTTACTTTTTCTGGAAGCTCTCATAACCCTGACTATGTATCACAGCCTTAATACACTATGCAAAATGAAGTTCGCTTGTTCAGCCAACTTTTTACTCAAAAGCTCGCAGCTTCAGAACCACTCGATAGAATAAGTCAAAAACCTACATAGATGTAATTAAGAGTCTAATGAAGCAGATTCTAAATTTTTGAATCACGACTTCATCTATACAGAAAATGGTGACTGGGAGAAACTGACTAAGCGAGGCGAACTTCATTTTGCAGGCTATTTTAGTATCTAGTATTACCGCCCTTTGCAGCTACGAAGGCTTCAATTCGTCTCGGCATAGATTCAATTAGATTCTGACAGCTGCTTAAAGGTATTTTCGACCATTCATTTTTGATACACTCCCATGATTGCCCTACTCCCTTGGGATATTCGTCGTACCTGTCGTGGCTCCTTGTACTTGGATCTTGATGGTTTAGCTTGGGCTTGATTTTGGTGAACAATCTCTTTAAATATTGAATACCTGGAACTCTGGGACACTGACGATAGCAGATAATGTCACGTAAGCTTGTATAAAAAATGACAAGTGTAGATGTGGATAACCTGACTTCTTGAATCCTGACTAGACTAGATGCGTAGAATAAATACAAGACTGAAAGCTGGAGAGCTTTCAATCAGAAGGCCTAACCACTATTTATACATGAGTCTACCTAGTACATTCCCTAGTACTGGTTACTAGATCCCCATCCCATCGAACGCCAGCGAATATTGTAGAACACCCAAAATACCGTCGATTGAAATAGAATTCCATAGAACTATGCAATGCCTGGAGTTCAATCGTTGTTAATAACGATCAACAGGAAAGGTCCAACAATAATAACAATATTAAGTAATTAGTGACGATCGGCAAAATAATTTATCAACGTCATTGAAGCCATTGATGAAGATCGACAAAATGCATGAAAACTCACGCCAATTAATTAAAGACAATATGTGAATAAAATTTATGCAAAAAAACTAAATGAATTCAAGCCGAAACGACTAGCTTCAGCGGGCCGTTCCGTGACAGTACCTACCCAATCTTCTCTTCAACACCTCAAAGATGCTCTATTGGATTCAGATCCGGAGATTGGGCGGGCAAATCCAAGCAGGTGATCTTCTTCGATCTTAAGAGGGCTTTTGTAGCTCGCGCAGTGTGTTTGGGATCGTTATCTTGTTGAAAGATTAGTTGGTTGACAGGAGGCATATCTCCCAAGAGGCACGTTGCCTCCATACTACAGATCAAATTTTGGTCTAAAATATTGATGTACTGTTGTGCGTCCATCCTTCCCATTACCTGAACCATGGCACCTGGCCCTAACCAGGTCATACAAGCCCAAATCATCACGTTCCCCCCTCCAAATTTCACTGTCTGGATTGTATTACTATCGTTGGGCAGTTTTTTATCTTTCTGCAAGGTATAATTGATTCCGTCGCTGCAAATTCGATTGATCTTTGTTTTGTCATCCCAAACCTCTTTCTTCCAGTCTTCTATCGTCCACTCCTTGTGTCTTAGGGCGAAATCCAGACGAGCTTTCCTGTGCCGAGCCGCCAAGGCTGGTTTTTTGGGCTTCTTTTTGGCCTTCAAGCTCGACTCTCAAAGGACATTTCTGACGGTTTGCGGGCTGACACTAATACCCATAGACGCCTGTAGACTTGCTGCCGCTTGTTTTGGTGTCTTAACAATCCCGTTGGCTATATTGTTGACAATTCTTCGTTTGTTCCGAGGGGTCAGCTTGCTTACACTCCCCCTTTTTCTGACACTACTTTCTTCAGGAAGGGTTTTCAGAAGCTTAGAAACCGTAGATTTGGAGCACTTAAGCTCACTCGTGATAGAACTGAATGACTTTCCCTCTTTGAGGCGCTGGATGATTTGGTCTCGAGTTGTCATGCTTAATCTAGGCATATCGCTTTGTCGTACACTCAATTACCACCAAAAGCTATCCCAATACGTTGCGATTGACCATGTAGAGCACTTACGAATCATTATCTGAGTTTAGTTCGATGAATTGAAGCCGTCCTGGCTGCAAAGGGCGGTAATACTAGATACTAAAATAGCCTGCAAAATGAAGTTCGCCTCGCTTAGTCAGTTTCTCCCAGCCACCATTTTCTGTATAGATGAAGTCGTGATTCAAAAATTTAGAATCTGCTTCATTAGACTCTTAATTACATCTATGTAGGTTTTTGACTTATTCTATCGGGTGGTTCTGAAGCTACGAGCTTTTGAGTAAAAAGTTGGCTGAACAAGCGAACTTCATTTTGCACAGTGTATATTGAGCTCGATCGTTCAAGATCAATGTACAGGAAATGATCTCGATTTGGCAGCTGAGGATATCAAAATTCACCAACGTGTTGAAAATGTGACATTCAACTGGAGCAGACCAGCATCAACAGTATAAGATCGGTTGAAAGGTCTTCGGGCCAAAGATTTTCGCCAGTTGGGATTTCAAAAGCTTTCATCAACTCAAGAAAGCCATCTGGTGGATTCTACGAGTTGACGGAACCCCTCAGCTACGCGGAAAAATTAAAGCTGATTCTTGTCAAAGAGAGATCCGTCAACTAATGCCCTGAGAAGTAGAAAAATTGATTCTTACCGTGTCCACAGAGCCTCAACAGTTGTAATTGGCCAATGATTCTGATAAGCCAATGGTACCTGAAACCATGGCGATTAAACCTTATCACAGATATACAAGATGTATCAAAGAGAACGTTTAAAGGTAGGTGATTAATCAGCCCGGCTGGGCCGGATGGTGGTGTGGAACACTATCCGGGCCGTTCTCCAGAGAAGAGTCCGGATAGCTGAGACACATATCCCACTTGAAACAGGAGACAGCTGGTCCGAATCCGGCTAGTCCCTCACTCCATATTTCTCGCCGGGGTCATGTATCTGCTGATGACGAAAGCACACTGGATTGTCGTCGGTGCCTGGAATGTATCTCTGCGCTAAACAAAACCGGCTGAGGGTCGAAGGGCTGTCAGGCGCCTGACTGCGAGTTGTGTCTTCAAATAATAGTTGGGTGTAAGTGCCGCTCATCTGAAGCCGAGTCATTGCTGCATGTACCGTAGCGGTGTGATTTGTGTCATAGCCTCACGGCTGCATACACAAGAATGACTTTAAAAAACCCTTTAAAACTGATGAGTTCAATAACTGCGGCCGGAATTAAGTACATTTAACTGCATTCAGCGAAAAGAAGTTTCATTTTGAAGAGCCACTACAACCCTATTGAAACCAACGATCTCGATGAATGTTTTTCAAGATCGCTCCTCATCAAATTCAAAATTTGCTACAGGCATGATGTATTAATCTGACCCTCATCCTCTCTGACGGTTACCAGTGCGGGTTCGAACTCAGACGCAAAGAGCCCTGCAAACAAGGCTGAATCCAAGGAGTAACCCGGGACGGTCGCGATCAGGACGCAAAATGCCAGCGAAAACTGAACGGTTTTACCTAGAAGTTACTACAACGTGCGAGATAGCTTCTTTATCTATTTTGAATACACTGAAAGAAGAGACTATCGTGAAAGCAGAGGAGCCATAACCGAAGTCGAAGCTACCGGGGCTAATGTCGGAGTAGTGACCTGCACGTGACTCGACGGCGAAAGACTGAAGGCGGAAGATCGGAAGCGCAAGGCTGAGGTAAGGAGACTTAGGGGGCTAAAAAGGTAACTGAAAGGTAACTGAAGACTAATGCTGAAGCTCCAATAAAGAAGTAAAGGATTGGAGACAGAGACAATGTTGGAATTAGTGGTTCTAACTAGGCAAACAGTCAAAGTGCGATCTATCGTTAGTTGTACAGATCAACCAGACCATAAGTTTAAAGGTACGCTTTGATGTCCAGCTGAAGATCACGTGGTTCAATGTAACACAGTATGCCTGTCAAGATCACATGACTCACTCGCTTGTTTAGTTAGCAGCTCGCTTACGTATAGTATAAGATAGGATGCATACACACAATAATATGAATATCCTTTTTGTGGTTTTACATACATTACATACTTTCCCAGCATAACTATTACGATATTCATATCTTCTTTGTGCTCATATCTTTGACAATGCCTGTATATAGTACTCTGTAAACCTCAGTGGGAGTCATTAACAACTCCTCACTTTTGTTCTACAGACTCTCTACGTTCCACCAATCTCTGACTAATGTGATATTTCTACCAAGCCTAACATCTTAACGCTCATATCCCTAGCATATTTCAACAGACAAGAGGCAAGGAACCGAAAGAGTTCGAGGTCTGAAAGACACTGAAGACTGAAGGTGACTAACTTGAATTCTCGAGTCTCGAGATGACGGAAAACTAAGCCTAAGGAGTTCATCTAGCAACCAGGTGTTGTACCAGGTGTCTGACTGGGAAATATACATATGCGTTAGAGTACTTGACGGTGATTCTAGATTAAATGATGTAAATGTCTTGGTAGAATAATGATTGATCGATATCTATCTTTTACCTTGTGGGAAATCTCTTCCTATTTCTCACTCAGTATCCTCGCTCAAGTCCAGACCGAACTTATCACACGGCCAGCACAATTCATATTATGCGCTCGTCATTGATACATTATTATTATGCAAGGTCATAGTGTGGCCTGCTTGACACCTGTGTCCAGATGATTCATCATCTATACACCGGCCCAGCACAACACCAGTACCCTACTTTATATCCAGAATAACATCTCACCCTACGAAAAACATATCGTCACACGAAGCAGAATATCGGGAGAACTCCTAAAACACCGGGGCTCCTCCAAGACCAAATACAACACCGGAAGACATGAAGCTAAACAATGGAAAACATCCGACCCTAGTCCCCTGACCTAAAACACAAGTTAAATGAAAGTCGAATCGATGTACGAACGCCAACAGCTATGAATGATGGATTTGCAAATGTATCTCAGAACAAAACTGACAAATCAATTCCAGTTTCTTCCAGCGATATTGAGATCAAAAAATTACTACAGCACTATCAAGTCAGCCCTCTAACGCTCTAAATCAATGTCTTAGTGCAATCAAGTCAGGATACTCTCAAAATTTTTGGAGGAGCCACATACGACTTTAGCAACTTCGCAGAACGAAAGTAAATTGAAAACAAAGATGAAACCAGATGGCTATAATGTAGAATTTGGGAACAAGAGAAGAATATTACAGAGAGCTTATCTCAAAATCAACATTTGACCATTGTTAAAGATAACAGTATTCGAGCAATTTAAACGCACTTAGACATATTAGTAAAGCTTACGAGAAGATGGACTATTTACAAAGAGTAACTTTGCTATGTCAATTAAAGGTTTAACGGACAATCCACACCCAACCCGATCTTCATCAGCATATACCGGCTAATCCCCGAAGATGGTCCAAGTAACTTTAGCAGTCTATACTTGAACTTTCATAATATTTCGTAAGTATGGCAAACCTTTTTATTGACAAATCACAATTTTAATCTTCTCACCCTCATAGAGTTGCAGCGTCAACCAAAAATTGCATGCTTGTTACAATGAAACTATGTGGACCACTAAAGATTTTAAGAAGTTGAAAGGTTAATTATTGGTGGACCCGAAAGACAAAAGAGGAAAGAAAGCTATTAGTGTGGCGAGAAATAAGTTTTTCCTTACATATCGACTAAAGTTTTATAGAATTTTGACTCCGAAATATATAGTTGTAGCAACAAAGCAGCACAGTTACTGAAGCTGAAATGGTTCAAATTCTATCGAAGCCGTCACTGTTAAAGCACGCGGCACCGTGGTGTTAAGTTTGAAGAAATAGATTATTCATAAGAGAAGATGAATCATGGACTCCTAACTCATTCAGCGTTGAATGTCAAGTGGTTTTCCCCACGGTCGAGAGCCTAGTAAGATATTTCTATGATCAAAATGGATAAACTTTTGGCTTCGGACCACACTATGGAACTTTTGCAGTCGATCCCAATCTTTACTCTTATAATATACACAGATAGCTGCTTGTACAGTGACAGGGGTACTGGTATAGGCATTTCTACATATCTTTCATATCCTATGGAACTCAAATGTCATGTGACAGATACCTCAGGACGGTGTTAGTCATAATTGCTTGGAGTTTAGTGTACAACACTTCGAATCGCGCCGACCCTATTCTTCACAAACTGTCCCTCCCAAATCAATCTATATTGCCTCTTACTACTTGGTCATCCCGCCGGTGATGGCCAAATCACAGCAACTGTTACGGCGAGACTCGGAAGGGAGATTAAATCGCCGTCTTCGAGGGGAGATAGGTGAGCGACCGTTCGAAAGGGGGAATAAAAGAAGAGTTTAAGATAGAGGATAAGATAAGGTAAACGTAAGGATGAAGATAAGATAAGTAAAGATAAAAACCAAGTTTAGAAGATCTGTGGATGAGACCGACAGAGGAGGTAATGGATAAAACCACTAATTGATAGATATGTAGAAAGAACACAAATTGCGAAGCTGAAGATACATAGTGTCCTTCTCGTCTTCTTATATATGAAGGTGCGCCGACTCTTCCGACAAATAAACAATAACAGACCATCAATAATTACAAGATATTTCGAAATACTAATCTCCATTCCCATAAGCCGACGCTCCCGAAACCAATTCCAAAAATCATGCACCGATTACTCCCGAGAGCCAATCTAATATTCCCTGATCCATTAGGCTCGACATATCTTCATTAAAATTATAACAGCAACCTCCTCCCTTGGCCCAGCGCGTCGCTTATGAGCTCGAGCTTGTACAGCGCGTGGCAAAAGGCCGGGCTACGTGGGCTCAGAACTTCCACAACAAATTTTGGACATCTGTTGAAGAGGCAGACCCTCTCATTAAATCCTTCGTGCGCGAACAAATGGACGCGTCTCTTCTGGCGGTTGCTTCAGGGCATCCTATGCGACATGACTCTCCGAGACAGCCCAAGCCGGCGAACTCCCTACCCAAGCCCAGCTAAAACATTCCCTCCCGACCTTCCGTTCCTCAAGCTTATCAACCTCAAAGTTGGGCAGCAACTGCCGCATGCCCATCCGCCCCTCTCCCCCCTGCTGCCGCTCAGCCCAGCACCAAAAATCGACCTCCTCACACTACTGCGCAAAAACCTACCGTAATATGCAGGGGCCCTAAAGCCATCTTTCGCCTTACCGAAGACGCTCCTCTCTTTAGAGCAGATGCGACATCAGTTAAAGCTGCTCTTATTAAAATCGTCCCTGGCCTTATAGAGGGTATCGTCTCCGTTTCCTGCAACTCATCCGGATTCAGCATAACCTTCTCGTCCAAGGAATTGCTGAATCTTGCATTGGAACACGCCGACTCCATCAAGGCCTCTCTTTTAGGAGCTTTACATCAGGTGGAGAAGCGTATTGGATACGTCGTCGAACGCATTCCACGCACCATTTGGAATCCAGTATCAAATCTGGTTTCCTCTACGCTGGATGACGTCAAGAGCATCGCTCTAGCGCAGACAGGTGTGGCCCCATCTAGCGCCCGCTGGTCGCAGCATGAGAATAGTCATGACCCCTTTCATACTGCAGTTATATTCTTCCCAAAGGAGGTTCCGAAATTTCGGATAGTTGACAGCGCCCCATCCCGGCGTCACATTCCTAACCCGAAGGTAGTTAAGTGCAAAGCTTGTTTCGGATTCCATCAATCCTCTCGTTGCCGGATCCAAGCTTTGAGCGCCTCTTGCGGTACCCTTCGCCACCAAGGAGAATATTCACATCTTCGACGGTGCATCAACTGCTTGGGCCCTCACCCTGCAGACGACCTTAATTGCCCCCTCCGTCCTCGCTCTCATAAGGGCAAACTTATTCAACTCTAGAAGAAAGAGGTTACCGAAATTCGTTCGGGTAACCGTAACAAGCTTCGCAAGTCCCGTCGGGCTGCTGCTGCTGCTACTACTACTACCTCCAAGTCTGACAACTCAAATGATCTGTCGCCTCCCTCCGGAAGCTCCAGCGTTCCTTTAACACACTCTCCTTCCGCTAGCTAAAATAGGTTTACCGCCCTTGAGAACGCCCCGTATGGATCTATGGAAATAGATTCAGACAGGCAAGCATCCAATAACACTTCAAATCTATATGAATAATAGAGCTCATTTTAGTACCCCCCGCCTCGTCTTCGTTTCCTCCAGGCTAACGTCGGACGTGGTGGATTCTCTCACCTCACTTTTACAAACCGCTTTCCAAGGCAACTATGATGTGATCTTTGTTCAGGAGCCCTGGACTAAAATTATTAATTTCAAGAACGTAACAAAGTCTCACCCGGCCTACGTTATTTTCATTCCTCCCAATCGCGATTGGAAGCTAGCCCGCCCTCTCGCTCCCACGTACATACGAAAACGTTCTAACCTCCGTCCGATTCAGTTAGACAGTGGTTCGTCACCTGATATCGTCGCGCTCCTTCTTCGGTGCTCTCCGTCTGTAGAGGCCATTAACTTTTACCGGCAACCTGGAGCGCCTATGCCTGAAAGTATCAGCCCTCTTCTTAATCGGCCGGTGAAGCCCAACTCCATATTTGTGGGAGATTTTAATCTTCACCACGAATTATGGGAGCCCAATATGTCTCGTTCGACTGGAGTTGGACGCTTTGTCGATTGGATTGATGACCATTCGTTAAGGTCGGCTTTAACTTATGGAGTTCCTACTCATCGCGCTGGCCACGTCCTCGACCTTGTTCTGACTAATATGGAAGGACTTTTGGCACGGGTGGATCCAATGGCTCACACAAAGTCCGATCATGAAACGATATCTGGCGCAGTGCATCTCTCTCCAGTCCAAAGGCGCTTTCCGTCAATGAAGTTGCCCAAGTTTGACGCAGATAGTTCAGAGAGATTCCGTCAAGCCCTAACAACTACCGCCCCTCCTAGCCTGCACTTTGAAGAACCCACCTCCCAGCTCATAGATGATGCGACATCCTCTGGTATCTCTGCACTATCAGCAATCCTATTTACAGCCAACCCCCCGAGACCCGCATGTGTGCCGTGTAAGGATTATTGGAATCAGGAATGCTCTGACCAACGCCGACGGTATACTGACGCGCGGAGAAGCGGCGATCCTTATCTTATCAGGGAGGCGCACCAAAGCTTCCGCAAAACTATCAAGCGAGCCAAACGTGAGCATAAGCGCATAATTTTGGATAATGTGTCATCAATAACAGAGGCCCACAAAGTGGTGGGATGGCGAAAGGTCTCCAGTCGTTTTGGTCCCCCTCCGATTCAATATAAAGGCGTCACATACAGTACCCCAACTGAGCGCGCTGACATCTTTTTCCGCACAAAGCTCGCTCGCGTAAGCAGGGATCCTGATATATCCATGTACTCCCCTACATGTCCATCCCGAGCGATCCCAGCACCTCTTTCCGTTGAAGACGAAGTACGACATTGTCTACTTAGTACATCGTCCACTTCTCCAGGCCACGACCATCTCTCGGTTTCTGCTCTCCGCCTCATCTGGGAAGTGGAAGCATGGCGCGCATGGATCGTACACTTATATAGTCTCTGTCTGGAACACGGTCATCACCCAAGTATTTTCCGCCGTGCTGGATTTGTGGTTATACCTAAACCTCACAAAGATGATCTAACTAAGCCTTCGAACTGGCGACGAATTTCACTTCTTCCGGTCCTAGGGAAAGGGCTGGAATGCTTATTTGCTAGACGCTTCGCCTTCTGGGCCTTGTCAAGCCGGATTATCTCCCCAACGCAACTGGGGGCTCTGCTTGGAAGATCGGCCATGGATCTCCTAGAGAGTTTTGTCCACGATGTTGAGAAAGCGTGGGACGCGAAGCAAGTGTGCACTCTCGCTACCCTCGACGTTGAAAGCGCTTTTGACAGCATCCAGCCTGGTCGTCTCTCTGCCCGCTTGCGCGAACAGGGATGGCCTATTCCTTATGTAAATTAGGCTGCTTCTTTTGTTTCTAGCAGGACAGCTCGCCTTCGGGTAGACGATTTCGTCAGAGAGTTCTTGGAGATACCGCACGGTTTGCCCCAAGGATCCCCTGCTTCACCCATACTATTCCTCCTTTTTCTTGAGACTTTATTTAAATAAGGCTTTCCTACACATGGCTACGTTGGTGACGTGGCAATTCTCTCGGTGGCAAAGTCTCTGGTCGAATCTTCGCGTCTGACTGCCGTCAGGATTGATAACGTCACCCAGTGATGCAATAAAAATGGCCTCTCCTTAGCTGAGAACAGGATGGAGATCCTGCATCTTCATATATCCCATCAGCTCCCCCCTTCCCTGACCATTAACGGCGTTTTAAGGATCTAGCCCATCCATAAAGTGGCTTGGTGTTCTCCTTGATACCAAGCTTTCCTTCAATGGACATGTCCAGGAATGGAGTGCTAAGACACAACAGATCAGTGCCCATATACGGCAGCTTGGTAACAACCATCGTGGCGTACCCACTGCCTTCCTCCGCAACGCAGCACTGGCTGCGGCGCTATCGGTCCTCTTTTATAGTGCTGAGGTCTGGTGGCGCGGTCACTCCTATCTTCGCTGAGGACGTCCAACCTCTACCCTATCTCAATACCTTGTAGATATGATCTCTCAAGCTCTAATTACCCTGGCCCGAGCGATTCTACCGGCATACAAGATTACGCCCACTCCGGCACTCCTAAGGGAGGTTTGCCTCAAGCCTGCTCACATATTACTTGAGGAGATCCGCCTCCGCTCTGCTGCTAGACTGGCCGCCGTGGACTGTTTTCATCCTTTGGTTAGAAGATCCACCGTCTCCCGCCCACAAACTCGCCTTACGGAAAAATTAAAGCTCGTTCCTCCCATCTCTCGACCCCAGCTTTTTCCTCCTTCCTATAAATCCCCTCTCAATCAGTCTCGAGCTGATTTCTCTGCCCAAGAATTTGCTGAGCGCATTAGAGAGCTGCCACCATGGGATATTCTCGTCTTTTCGGACGGCTCAAAGCTGGCGAACGGTTCTGCTGGGGCAGGTGCCGTAGTTTTGCGCAGAGATATCACTTTAGCTGAAGTGAAAGTGCCCCTTGGTCCCGACTTTGAGATCTACGACTCCGAGATCATCGGCGCTCTAGCAGGCCTTAGGGCTACTATAGCAGCTACTTCAACACAGCTTGCAACCAACATATATGTAATCCTTGACAACCAAGAGGCTGCACATCGCCTTCTCGATTCCTTACCCTCCAAGTCCTTGCAAATGGAGATTTTGGAATTTCGGGATCTCGCCTCTCGCTGGCCTGCGAGGAAGGTTCTTCCCATCGCATCTCCCGGCAAGGTTCAAGTAATGTTGTCTCCCAGCCACATGGGCATTCCAGGTAATGAGTTGGCCGACAAGTTGGCAGGAGAGGCTGCTCGATAACTAGCCCCCTCTGGTGCATCCCTTGCCGGAGTCCGCGCAAGGATACAAAAGCAGAAAAGGGACCTGACCTTAGCACGGTGGCAATCTCATGCTCCCCTCACCAATTCTGAACTGGGTATGCCATATCCCAAGAAACCCCCAAAGGAACTACGACTTCCTCGCCGCTATCTGGGGTATTTATTCCAATGTCGCACCGGATACGGCGACTTTCGTGCTTATCACGAAAGGTTCCACTATAAAGACGCCCTCCTGGCTTATTCATGCGGGGCCAACAAGTCAAGCACACACCTAGTTTTCTGCCCCCTCGTGCGGGTGAAACTGGCTTCGGCCAGTTTCCGACGAAGTCTGGGCCCACTTGATGTTCTTCTCGGCACCTCTCATGGAGCCAATCGTTTCGCCACTATTTTGGAGAAGGCCAGGTTCCTGTCAGAAATCTATCCTATCCGCAACGGATGATGTAATTATGTGAGGAATTTGCTGCATAGCGCTCGCTGTACCCATACCTACTCAAATGGCCTCGCTGCCAGAGCATACCTTTTTTTTGTATTATGTATTGCAGTCACCATGTCCCCTTAGGGATGGAGCTTTAGAATAACTGGCGCCCGGTAGACATAAAAAACAATTAAATAAATAAAATAAATTGGAGTTTAATGTAGTGTTCGCTTAATTTGTGTATTTAAATACCTTCTTGTAGCTATATCTTTCCCTCGAGATTTGTTATTAGGAGTCTCATTGTGGGGCAGGCAAGAACTCGGGTTTGTAAGGTTTAATAACTCAGGAGTCAACGATATCGAGACAAGAAAGCTTTTTAAATACACAAATTAAGCGAACACTACACTAAACCCCAAGCAATCATGACTAACACCGTTCCGAGGTATCTGTCACACGACATCAAATGTCTTTCTTAAAATTTGGGATCTCACATTGATATTGTGCACGCAGAGACTGATGCTAGCTGTAAAGCTTTTAATTAATTTTGAACAAGGGACCTCCATTCAAATTGCTTTAACTTTGTAGATAGTCAAGCTGTCATTCATAGAATTTCCAAACCATCAAACTATTTTTCATACAAAGTTAGATCTGAAAGTATCAAGATCAATCTCAAACTATACTGGTGTCCTAACCATCAAGGAATTGAAGGCAATGGACTTGCTGATATCTGTCAAGAAAAGCTAGAACCAAAACATATTACCAAAAGAAAAATATACACCTGACTCGCATTTAAATGAGAGTATCAGAAAAGATTTTATCACTGCCTGGGAATCTGATCGGACTAAGTAAACGTTTGGGAAGAAGAAGGAAGGAAAGCCATTGGTCCTGAAGGGTTCTGTAGGCCTACTCTGAGGATATCTAGACCAACCTTCAAGTCTCAGGCTATCAAGGCAAATAATCTAGCAGAGGGACTCAGATACCATATTTCTAGGCAGGAAAAGGGATCGGCAACATTCTGGCTCATCTTTCTAAGACAGAGAAGCTAGTAGCGCCATATGTAGCTTTCGTTACCAGGAGAAGCATAAAGTGTTATACCTACTCAGGCGCCCTTATTTTGATGAAGAGAGAAACTGGAAATATGAGGGCCTGGAATCTTGAAGCCCGCCAATACTCTGCAATACCACAATTGGGAGAGCATGCCTCCTTTAGTTCTTTCAATCAAGCCAATGCATTTCAAAATATAGAATTCCTCGAGTTGAATATTATACCTAAAATTTTATTTTACTAATTCATGCTTTTCGATACCTTTTGACAAAGTTATCTACGTCGTTACCATTCTCATCTTACGTTGTTCTGTCTTATTTCACTTTATTTCAGTTGTTTTATCTTATTTTAATTTTCTTATACCACTCCAGAGTTTTAACTAACCACAGAGGTCTTACTGCAAGAGCGAGTTGGAGAGAGAGCATAAATTCACGACTCAAATTTTAAAAAACATATTCAGGAGAAAAGTAGGAATTATGATAGGTGACTTGGGTGTTTCAAGATTTTAAGTTATTTTCGACAGTCCAAGATTAAGTCATGATTTTATGGAACAGTACGAAGGAGAGTTTAGGAGTAGGGGTTCAAGAAAAAAGAAAAAATGTATAAAAACACATTTAAATCTTTTGTCTGAGCTTCTAGACTGAATACAGCGTAATAAAAACTCACGCAGCTGATCCATTCAAACCTACAAGACATATACAAAGATGAAGTGAGATGTAACAGTCGACTCGACAACTAAGAAACTTCCCAACGTACATTGTATCTACACAAGTTCAATAAGCTACAAGGCCTTAATTTTGAAACCAAATTCAACAACGAAAATAAAATTGATGCACAATTAGACAACCGGAACAGTTTGACAAGTCCAAATCGTCAAAGAATATTTCAAAATCGATTCTGTTAAATTATTTTACAAATTTCCAGACATCTCTTCTTAGGACACAGGTTGTCCAAGCTCAGCATTATCACCAACACAGGCTTAGAAAGGCCTCTGTATAATAGCCAGCAACGATACCGGAATACCTTGCCATGTCATGCTAAGAGTATACATAGAGATGTATGAGTGTACTCAAAATCGGTCAGACTAAATCTACCGAATAGAATAGAGCCAATTTAGTACAGCGAGCAAGACGTCTATAATCTTCTGCACAGTCGCGCTAAGAGAACACTCGACATTGACAGGACTACTTCCGTCTCTACGGATTATGATGAAATCACCGGAATGTCCAACGCAGAGAGAAGTCCCAAAGAGAGACAAAAGACAAAAGACAATCAAAAAAATAATGCTCTCATCGCGCTTCAAGTGCATCGACAGCTAGTGATACCGTTGGGGGCTGGTGAAACTACAAATAAATTGGACCATCTGCCGCGTAGCCAGATCTTAAAGTTTGGTGAAGCCCCATAACAAAGCGTTACTTGTAAGTTATACCAAGTAGTGTACGAGTTTAAATATCGTAGGCTAACTTTAACGATATCTTTCCTTCTAACGAATAAAAATGGCAAATTTTCAGAAAGAAAAATCTCTGTAAATGAGGCAACCCAATTATCTGAGAACACGATCAATAGTGATGCATTGAGAATTGAAACTCAGAATTATAGTTTAGGAGTGATACCTGAGAGAATTGTTACATGCTTTCGAGATAACCAAAATTTATCGATTCAAGAAAAATTTGCGTAGAGAAACTGATCTCGTCAAACTGAATATGCAGATAAAGATAGAATCAAGATGGACGAGAATTCGGCGGGAATTCTGGCTCAAAGTTCAAGGTCATGAAAAGATGTGATATCATGCGTACCCTCAAATACTAAAGACAACTGATCAATATTCGAACTTTCCGTTAGAAATGGAAACATTCTACGGCTTCGAGTTACAATTTCTTTGTTTGATATTCCCGATAAGATGGGTTAGTAGTCACTGCTTTGAAACATGACATCGGACTAAGTTATTTTTATTCTAGCTGTTTCATGATGTATTAGTATCTTATCTAGATTCACATTTGTAATTAGTTTAAGTACGACGGGATCGACATCGATGATAGATCAAGTGAATAAAATATGAAACATCTGGATATATTCTTACTCTATGATTCTGTAAACTCAAACACTTTCGGACACTTCTCTCGATGGCTTTAAACAAAGATTGAAATACACGGGATTGACATACGTACGACTTTTCTCAACTCCAAGGTCCACGTGGATTTATCCATGATAGATTTGATAGATTATATTAGAACTCGACGTTGATATGCATTAGAGAGTTTCCCAACAAAGGGTGTTGATGGGCGTCTTCCTTATGATCAAATAAATACAATAATACCTCTGTAACGCTATACAGTCTGATGGGACTTTTAGTATCGTGTTATAGAGGATATAGCGATATATAAATATCACGCGAGCCCAGGCTGGTCGACAATTACCTTTTTTCGTAAACCTTGATCTAGTTGATCATCATTGATGGTACAACAGGGGTCACTTGGGTTAAGGCCTTAAAATCATCAAGCAAGTGATGTGATTCTAAATACCTCGCTATCTCGCCATGGCATCGATGCCTAAATTACAACAGAGCCTAGCGCCTTTACTAAAGCATGTAATATGATTAACTAATGCTTATATGATAACAAAACAAAACACGTATATCCCAACGCCATACGCCTACGAACCGACAATAACTGGCAATCAACTCAACTCATCTAAGGTGTCGAGTTGCAAGCCTTGTTTTTATGTCTGTGCTGTAGCAGGTGTAAGAAGTAGATGATTATCCGTAGCTGGATTGGAATCAATCTCGCCTCCATGAACTGCAATCTGCTCAAATCAAGACCTTCTAAGTTGCTTGAGTTGATTGTCACCGAGTCTGTGTGAGCCAAGACCTTATAGTCTGTTGTCGCTTCTGATCTTCATTTCTCCCCTTCATGGCCACTTCATAACCATCTATTTGCTTCAAGAAGTTGTTGTTACAGTCGTCATGTTGCTCCACATGTGGCCTAAGCACCTTCGATCAGCAGCCTTGCCGATAAACCACACTGGAAGCTTGTCGCTGCCATCAGCATTACAGCAGAAGTGTGCTGTTATCCGAGCCTTCTCTTTCTTTGTACCTGAGGTCTGCTGTGTAGGAAGACCTCTATCAGGTACCATCTTCCAGTAGATGCCAGTTTCATCACAGTTATAGACGTCTTGAGGAGAATATTGCCTTGCAAGTTCTTTCACCTGTACAAGCTGCTCTGCGATAGCAGTTTGATCAATATTTCCATCCTCATCAGGCCGAATCCATGATTTGATGAAATACCTCCTCTTAAACGCAAGAAGCCAGCAATTGCTAAGTTAAGGCACCTCCATGCCTTAATAACACGCAAGACGCTGCCAAAAACGAGCTGCCTACCGGATTATCAGCTAACCAGAGATTGGATTGTACGGCTTTCGCTCTTGATGCCATTGGAATACCGCTTTGTCTAGCTCCGAACACTTGAGTGGCTTCTCATGCTATTTTGTAGGGTGGAAAGACGGGTCTGATTCATCTAGGTGGCTGTATCAAGCACTGAGGCTTTCGAATGTCGTAGGCTGGATGATTTTACAGTCGAATTCATCCTCAAATCACAATCTGAGCTGTTGTTGACGAAGTTAAGGGTGTCGTTGAAAATGTCTTGGAAGGGCACACCTTTGTGAGACTGAAATTCCATGCCGTTTTAGCATTTCTATATACCTGTATAACACGATAAACCTTCTCAGAAGAGAAAATATCGAGAGGTCGGAGGTTGCCTGCAAAATTTATAACATGGAGCGGAATTGATAGCGTTGAAGAGGATATAGGATTGCGGAGGAAAGCGTTATAGAGGTTTTACTGTACCCTGCTAGAATGGTCAGAACACAGAACTCAAGTCAGTTTCTGTTGAAATGGCGAGCATTAGTACTGAAGTCTAAGGCACAGATCAATAAGACATTGATATAGAGTAGCTGCTGGCACATCAGGACAAGAAAGTATATAACTTCTTTTCTTTTTGAATTGTCGCGTGAAGTGCACATCGCGTCATCTACCTCTAGCTCAAGCTTAATTAAGTCTCATTCTTATCGTCTCATCTTTCAAGTGATCACTCCATCACTAACATCATAAGGGATTGTTCTACCGAGACAAGGTTCTCCAACTAGTTCACTCGCTACAAGCAGTCTTGATTAAAGCTAAGAATTTCCTTGATTCCATCATGAGAAAACTAAATTTCAGGAATGATTAAATCAGAAGCAATTTCAAGCTCTGAAATACGCCAACAATAATCTTATCTACCGATATCATACGGAATCAAGATATTCCAGTTGCCAAGCTAATGTTTGATTCTGTCGCAAGGGTACACGAATAAGTTTGCAGATTTAACTGCAGAGAGAGGGTCGGATGGTGCAGTGGTACACTGTCCGGGCCATTCTCCCAAGTCGAGTCTGGGTAGCTTGGACACATGCCCCACTTGAGACAGGAGAAAGCTGGTTCGAATCCAGCAAGACCCGCACACCACTTCTCTCGCGGTGGTATTACATTCGAAGGATGACGAAAGCATACTCAGATAACCCCAGGTTTTTCTCGCTTTTCCCTGTGGTGGGTATTCACGGAAGAGGGTACATGTCGTAAAGCGTTATTCTCGTAGTGGTATCTGCAAAGGAAATCTGGGTCTGAGTGTTCCAACGTGAAACGGAGTCATACTGCGAAATGGACATGTCTTCGTAATCATTCGCGTTACAGCCTCGGGATGAACACGCAAGATTTACTTGAAAAAAAGTTTCGGTAGTA
This sequence comes from Podosphaera xanthii, assembly GCA_028751805.1. NCBI lineage: Eukaryota > Fungi > Ascomycota > Leotiomycetes > Helotiales > Erysiphaceae > Podosphaera > Podosphaera xanthii. The sequence goes on from JAPWIX010000019.1 coordinate 922,453, forward strand.
GTTACATGCAAGTAATGATGAGCCGATCCCTCCCCTAAAATGGTAGTATAAATACGAAATTGAAACACTGTGGTCAGGGAGTGACAGCGGGGAGAAATACACACTTAAGTGCTAAGTACTTCGTTGAAATGTGTATACGTATTTAGTAGAGGGATCAATGAACAATTGTATCAACATACAATAAGCCTAATCATGCTAATTTAGGAGTTACGAGCCGACGGGAAATAATTGATTCAAGGGCAGATGTACTGATCATGGGTTACTCAACATCTAGGCAATCGCTTGTAAGTACGCATCATGGTGTTTAGAGTCGACCTCATTGAGCTCCATTTATTGATGCATGTAGTGTTGTTCTGACACCTAAATTTGTTCCTGTCTGAAATTATTATGGTTGATCGATCACGCATCGTCACGGTGATGGTCAGTATCTCTGCTGTGCCACATGGCATAAGATACCGGGGCTTGTGGTTCCGGATCCGGATCATTCGGATCATAGTATCCCCGTGTAAGATTCGGACTACCTGTTGCACAGACCACCCTGAACAGTATTCACTGCCTCATAGATAGTAGCATTTTAGACATACAGAAGATATACCGTACAGATCACAATAGATCTTTAAATTCAGACATGCATTTTCAACAGAGGCCCAGTGATATCGGTATCAAAGTGCAAGAGCTTAAGAGAAAGATAGAAAAATCTATTTGCACAATATAATATAATATATAGGCTTGAATAACATAAGAGGCCTACTGGCCCAATGGCAAGGCGTTTGACTTCGAATCAAAAGATTACAGGTTCGACCCCTGTGTAGGTCACAGAGTAACATATTTTATTACAACATGTTTTTCTGGATATATCTGCTAGTAGGTAAATGAAAAAAATGTTTAGCACATGAAAATAGTTTCACTATAGCTCATAAAATTCTGTCTTTTAACTACTGTATTGGATAAGAGCTGCGACGTGTCAGTTAGGGCCTACAATTTCCCTGCACGAATCGTTTACTGAGGTGGGGATGATGGAGTGATGTTTTGTTTGTAGTTGTGTTCATTCGTGCCATTGATTGAATTCTGAACGTTTCAGGCAAAAGCCCTGCACCCAAGTGGCTTGATACGGGTGGTCGAACCCTAGAGACTCTAAACTACCTAATTCCCTGACTATTTCAAGCCAGTTGTTGCTTTAAAAAAGCCAAAAGGTCACAAAAGTGCCATAGGTTCGACGCCCTGCATCTCCCCCTTCCTCTACGTCACGAACGTCCACGCAACAAGAAGATTTCCCAACAGTACATCGACTCGCGCCGAGTACCGTCGTCACGACCGAAGTTGTATTCCTCGCTCCCAAAAGGAGGCGTTGCCAGTTTCCAAAGTGGTGGCGGCATTTAACCGATCTGAAAAACCTTGGTACTCGGAGAACTCTCAAAGTCAAAAAATTCCGCTTCAGTATCAGATATCCTCCCTTCATAAATCATCTCGTCCCTTTCTTTTGCCAAACTCCCTGTTCCCCCCCTTTTCGTAGATTCCCACTGCAACCTAGCATTCCAAAGCCATAACAACCTCTCCATTTTTGTGCCCTCTGGCTTTCTTCCTCCGTCGGGTATTCGTAGCATCATGGGTTTGTAGATGACGGCGCGCCTAAGCAACGCAGAAGATCGTGATAGTTAGGTCGACGAGGTAAATGATACGGTTTTTCGTTCGATATTTCGGAGGTGAAAGGCGGCGGATCGATAGAAGTAGTCTCAAAGGGTAAGATTGACTGACGCTTCGGTGGAAATTGGCTGCGGATGATGTAGCATATACGCTGGTTTCTATCCGATTTCAGTCTCTTCTTGGCCATCCTAGATATGCGAACACACTTTGCGCTACAGCCGGCACTACGTTTAGGTGAAGAGTTCGTTTTTGCCAGCCTTTATTCGTGCTATTTTGAGTCCAAGACTATTATAACACTGGGGCTACTCTATGACCCAGGCCACACCTTTTACAGTGCTCCTATCCCCTTTTACCTCGAGCCTAAGATCGTTGATTTATTGACCCATGACGGGTAGCCATTTAGCTCAGTAATTACCCGTAGAATTCAACCATCCTTCCTACGGAACTTTCGGCTCAAAAAAATTGAAAAAGAGCAGCCATGGAAACCGGTACCTGGGAAAAAGTCTCAAAAAACCTGCATCTCCAGCCAGGCGAGGCCTAGACACCAGAGCCACACGAGGTGCGTATCCCCATCTGTATCTCCCTAATATCCCATAGTCCAGATATCCTCCTTATACCAACACCAACACCACCAGCGCTTAGGTAGCGGTGCTCTTTCCTCGGGAGACAGTATAATGCCAGAATATCTGTAAGCAGTGAGAATTCATCTCAGTAAAAAAAGGCCAACTTAGTCTGATCCATCACCACCATAACGGGAGCTGGGTACGCCCCGTAAACTCATCTGGGTGACTTTTCCTCCGTGACCAAGTAATGCGTGTTTCTGTTGGCTCTGAAGAAAAACTCCAGGTTCGTAGGGGACACCACGTACAGGTAGAAACTCCGTCTTCGTCCCCCTTGGAATGATTTGAGGACCAGCAATCTTCTCTTCTACCTACGAAAAATCTTTTTTTCTTGGGTATCACACGAGATTCGGGCTGGGGCTGATGAGGCCGCGATGGATGACTTTTGGAACAAATTAAATTTCATGAAATTTCCTGTTGGTGAGTTATACAATGGTAAAAGGGTCAGGCAACTCGGATTTTAAAGTAGCTCCATGATTTTCTGATGCTGCGAAGAAATTGTTGCACAATCAACTAATGAAAGTAATCTTTTTGAGAGTAGCGGAGCTAAGAGCCGCAATTTTGCTACATGCTAAAATAGCTCTATTCCTGGGAATAGAAGCAATTTGGTATTCCCTGTCAAGTCCTCTTTGAATGGCGCGAATGTTTTGAGTCATCTCATTTAATACGCGTCCTTTTTGTCTGATAGGATTCTCTCGGAACATGGATCGTAAACTAATTTTATTTCATTCACGCAACATATTTCGATGGACTACCTCTCCTTTGAAGTGGTCTTAGAATTTGCGACATTAGTTAGTTTTTGTGAGATCAAACCCTTTTTGGCTAGAGTAGAAGAATTCTGATGCCATTCCTTTAACCATCACAAACAAGGCTGCACCCAATGCAGTCTATGATATTTCAGCTTTGGCAGCCAAGTCCATAAATATACTAAATTTAAATTTAAAGCTCTCATTAGGCAGATCTTCATACTTGTTTTTTTGTTTTACATTTTGTCCAAGGATGTTAATTCTCTACTGTACCCCTAGTACTTATTGTAAATTTTATCGATCATTTCTTCGGGATTAGGTAGGTTATATCGTTTACGATTTTCTTGATCGAGCTCCTAGTAAGGATACTGAATGATGTTGATAGGAACAAAAGTTTGGGGAGATTGTTCTTTGAAAAAGTTTTTGTTTTGATACTTGTTATCTTCAATAAGATCACTCAACTTCGGTAGAATAGATTCCGAATTTTCTATGTTTAAAGAAATATTTTGAACAGTCTGTTGGTCTGAAGGACAGTCTTTGTGGTTTTTTGGTCACACATAATCATTTTTAACGAGGGCCTCGGCGATTGGTGAGAATCGTTTCATACTGACGTTTACACCTTTTGCCCCAAAATATTTTTTGAAATTAGTTGAATTTTCTTTTTTTTTCTTTTTTTAAATCATATTGTATTCAGCTATCTAGCTATGACAAGAGATTTAAATACAATTAAAAAAATGATCTTCCTAATAACCTTAACTCCCCTTGGCACCAGTCTATAAGCTCATAACTTAGGGTTAGACTGTCTAACATTACTACTAATTCCAAATAAACCCTAAATACACGCTGAATCCCTCAAGTTGTGATTTTTATTTCCATTTTATTTTTCCTTAAATATGGCTTGTCATTTGTTGTCCTTTGGTTTCAGAGTTTATCTGTTATATAATTGTAGCTTCTTGACCTACAATTTTAATAAGTTGTATGCATTTAAAATCCTCTAAGTATCTTGACAGTTTTTCTCTGCCAACTTTGGTTTTGAAATTAATTTGCAGGTTTCTGGGCTTCAGACCTTCAAATTCCTTATCCCTCTCTGATGAGAATTGTGGACAGTGCAGGAGCAGATGCTCCATTTTCTGCTTCTCCCTCTTATAGAAGTTGCAAATGTTACTATCTACTTTTCCTATCAGATAGAGGTGAGCCAGGGTGTTACCAATCCCTGCTCTTGCCTGAAAAAGGAGGTCTGGTTCTGTCTGCTAAATTTTGTAAGATTAATTGCCTTAGTATTGAAGCTTGATATAGAAATCCTTGCAGAAGTTCTGTAAAACTTTCCAAGACCAATGGCTTTCCTGCCCTCTTCTCCCCTAAGTACTTGCTTAGTCCAGTCAGAGTCCCAGGCTTGTAAAATGTTTTTTCTTATACCTTCCACTAGGAAGGAATAAGAGGTATATTGATGCTTTTTCATAGCAGGTTGATACAGGCTTTTTCTTGCCAGATTATCAGCAAGTTCATTGCACTCAATCCCTTGATGACCTGGACACCAATGGATCTTGACATCTATTTTACTACTTAGGGATCTAACCTTAAAGGAAGAAAAATTGTTAGATTTAGGGATTCAACAAATAGCAGCTTGACTATCAGAAAATATATAACAACATGCATTTTTTTGGGTTTGATTAATAAATAATAAAGCTTTAAATATAGCATAACTCTCTGCATCAGCTATGCCAATCCTGTCTCCAAGATTGTAAGATAGTGACTTGAGCTCTCTTGTGTAAGGAAAATATATTGTTATACCAGTGCCACAACCCTTATCTTTGACTAGGGAGCTATCTGTTTAAACAATGAAATGTGAGGGAGGAGTTGACTCCAGAAACTCCAGATGTTCTTCCTTTGCCTTTGACATGTTTGATTTAGAAATTGAGATTGATAAATTGTCTTCCCTCCATGGTGGAGATCACTTGGCATTGACTATCTCTAGTTTTACATGTTTAGTTAATGGCTTTAGTAATAATGCAATTCTCAGTAGCTGCCCACTAGGCTTCTCATCTAAGAATGCAAACATGCCAAGATCAACAGTTTCAGAAGGAAAGTCAAGCTCATCTTGCTGCTTTCTAAATAAGGCTTGTATTAGAACAGTAATGTGTTCCTCAGCAATGATATTGCAGAGCAGGGTAGACTTCAATAACTTGTGATTTCAACTAATTAAGAAAATATGGCGTTCGGCCAGGGGTACAATTATATACATCATTAGTCGTGCCCGTGTACATAGGTAAACAATAAACAAAGGTAACAGCCATGGCAACAACCATGGCAACAACAATAAAGACATAGTTACGACCGAGCAACCAGTAACAGCCGATTGCCCTGTAACCTACTAGTAATGAATTCGCAACAGCTTGATAAATAGGATGATTAACTTGAAGTTTAAGTATTCTAAGTGCATAAAAATATGACTGTTTGAAGTGCCTGGCCCTTGTAGGAAGCAGTGCAGCTTCAACCTCCAAAGCTTTGATAGGAATACTTCTACAGGCACCTGTCATAATTTGAAGAGCATGTTTTTGTAGCTTGTAACACATCTTGGATAGCTTCTCTGTACCATATCTGTTATACCACAGCACTGAGCCATGGTCTAACACAGGGATGATACAAGTGAGATATAAATGTCTTAATGCATTAAAGCCAAGGCCTGAATTTTCTTTTCCAAGGAGTGTTAAGTGTTCTTGATTAAAATATTGGAAATTCTCAGCGAGTTGATTAGATAATGTGGATCCTAACCAATTGTGTTTTTTGTAAATACTTCATGCGAATAACATACACTAACGAGTGGTTAATTGGTGATAAGCTGTAGGATCAAAGTTGCTATTGTTAGCTCCGACTAGCTGAACTTCTGTGAACCCTCGGCTACTTTTATCGGATTTTTTTGAATTCCTGTGTTTGGGGAAGGTTCAGAAAACATAATTTGAGTATGTAGAGGTTCTGGTTTGTGGAATAACCAGTATATATCTCTTTACTTTTTTTTAAAGAGAGTTGTCGATAAATTTCTCTCCTTAGGTTTGGCAGCGAGCGGCGTGGGTTTTCGTGATAATTTTGGGAATAAATTTGGAATTATCTGGTCCAGTATGCCGTACGGTCGCTCTCAAAGATAGACCAATAAATTTCCGTATTCAATAATGCTAGATTGATCTGGTTCGTACTGTGCGGTCGCGTTTAGCTTTTGTCGGGAGATAATCTTTTCGAATGGGTCGCCGAGTGTTAGGGTTACAAGACCTGGATTAGAGTTGGGCTTATGGCTCTTGTCGATGGATCTCGCTTAATCGATGAGTCAGCATTTCGAGATGCTGATCCTATTTCGGGAAGTGGGAACTCGGGTGGCAACTCTTGTGGATGTCGCTATTTCGGGAAGTGGGCACTCTGGTGGCAACCTCTTGTGAAGGCCATTATTTCAGGACGCTGGCCGTTGTCGATCACAATTGAATTATGAGCGCACATGTACAAGTTATTGAAGGCGTTGGGGCAGGAGAATCGAGAACTATCTTGGTAGGGCGTTGGGTTTGGTACAGGGGAAAACTCAGACAAGTACGAGTATATAATACTTACTCAGATTATAGATAGTCTTCACGCACTTCTTAATTCATGATTCTGACCCCATACTTTGAGTTATTCGAGGACAGGCCTCTCACACCGAGCTGATCTGTTTACTTTGTTAGTACAATGATCAGTGTTGGTTAACAATGGAAATGGAAAACACAAGCCGATAAAATTCAGTTTCTTCTTTTGCTCTCTCTAAGAGAAGGGAGTCTATGTACATGTATGCATGTGATTCTATTGGTCATCAATGGATGATGTGACATCAGGATCACAACACAAGCCCAGTACTCCTCTGAACGTTCTGATGTTCCGAATCGCGAAAGACCTGGCTGTCCATCGAAACTAGGGAGCAGCCAAATTGATAAACTGTAGCATTGGGTATGTAGCTGGCGAATTGGATAATTCATGGCCTACTTGGAGCGATTATCCTTTTCATTTTCTCACAAGAGAAATTGTGAATATTTAATCGAGAGCCCTCCAGCAGAAAAGATACAGGCGTTTTAAATCTCAATCTAAGCCCCTGCTCGCCGAAGTAACAAACTTGAAAGGCCGCTTTTTGCTCAACATTATTGGGATTAGGCTGTCGAACAATAGAATCAGTTTCTCTTGACTGATAATTCGTGTATCACAGGTGTTTAACACATACATATCTCTGTAACGAGGAGGGTAAGCTCTCTTATTTTTGAAGTTCTCGAATACCTTGCGAAAATCAAGAAGATTGGTCTGGGGAGCAGTTTTGCGAGTATTGTGTTTCGTCGATAATCGCGTGTAGGAACGGCTGGATGTTTAAGGGATTCTTCGTAGGATTACAAAAAGGTTCCCTCGACATGTAAGGTGAGGGGTGAGGCCCTATCACTTCGAGATCAAATTTTTTACCCATCCTCTCCCATATCTTATCGGCACAGCAAGGAAAGCCTTCTAGGTTATTGATGCAAGATGGTGCTCCTCGTCACGTCGCATTGACTGATATGGAAGCACAGCAAGCAAACGGAATGGATCCTATTATTTGGCCTCCATTCTCTCCTGACCTGAATATGAAAGAGTTCTTCGGGAACACCATAAATGATTAAATCTTATTACGACGTCCAGACGTAAAGATAGGAAGGTAAATTCCTCGTGCGAGACTTTATGAAGCTGCCGAGGTGGCTTGAGGATCTATTAGATCAGAGTATCTTGAAAGGTTTATTGCTAGTGGCCTGAAAGATGCCTAATATTTATTGATGCAAATGGTGGGCCATTTTTTAAAGTCATTTGTGCGTAAGCAGCCTGAGGCTGTAACGCGAATGATTACGGAAGACATGTTTATTTCTGTAATGAGGAAGCATGAAGATTTCATTGTGTTATGACTAGCTAATTATTATGTACTGTTACAGTACATCACGTGATATGCCTGATTCCAACACTACAATTTCGCAGAATGACTCAGTTTGACATTTGGAACACTCATGCTCAGAGTTCTTTTGCAGATACCACTACGAGAACAATGCCTCACGGCATGTACCCTCTTCCGTGAATACCCACCACAGGGAAAAGCGAGAAAAACCTGGGGTTATCTGAGCATGCTTTCGTCATCCTTCGAATATAATACCACCGCGAGAGAAGTGGTGTGCGGGTCTTGCTGGATTCGAACCAGCTTTCTCCTGTCTCAAGTGGGGCATGTGTCCAAGCTACCCAGACTCGACTTGGGAGAATGGCTCGGACAGTGTACCACGGCATCATGCGACCCATGGCGGGCCGATATCATGTTGACTTGGGTCCTGAATTCTGGTACTTATAGTGTTGGTTAGTCTCGTGTCAGTTAGACCAGTAGAAGACTGCAAGTCTTGTGGAGTTCTCATCATTTCGACGCCACCATATTTAGCTTTGTTACTCAGCTTCTTCAGTGTAGTTTATACCTACGACTGGAGAAGCGCTCCTTGATTGGAAATGTAAACAGGGCAGATCATGGTCAGGTTGAGTGACCAGTGTTATGAAAGTCAGTTCAGCCCGATGCGCGAATGCGACCTAACAATATTAATGGATGCTGCAGCTTTAACTTTGGTTGCTGGGTAATCAAGTATCTGTGCTTTACGCACTTTATAACGACACCAGCAACGTCAACAACATCACCATCATCAGATGTATCGTTATTTCTAGTTCCTCAATTATCATTAAGATGGGATAAATTGTTTGCTGGCGGACCAACGTATAAACCAGCCTTAGCACGGATCCGGTTCTGAGACCGAGTAAAATTGGTACGGAAGATAAGATCATCTCTCCTAATATCAACTAGTCTTTCTATTTGAATAGCCCTGAGTCACTAGCCGGTGTTACCAAAATTTTCTGTTCAAAAAATGATATCTACGAACACGTGTCTTCCCTTGACTGGATAAGCCAACTCGGGGGCTTTCAGCGATCGACGACAACGTTGAAGATAATACAGTGAGCGTACAAACTTGTCCATCATATGCACAGATTCTGACATGCATAAGAGGCGGGTAGATAAACTGCCTACTAGTACTTATGAGCAATAGAGAGGTTAATGTTTCATATTTATAAGGTAAACCTAACATAAGTTTATTGGAATTCACGATGCATGGGGTATAAGCTAAACCACGTAATGTATTAAAATCATTGGTCATAGTTTGGGGGATGAAGACGGCGCTTTTACCTGTACGTGGTGTCCCCTACGAACCTGGAGTTTTTCTTCAGAGCCAACAGAAACACGCATTACTTGGTCACGGAGGAAAAGTCACCCAGATGAGTTTCCGGGGCGTACCCAGCTCCCGTTATGGTGGTGATGGATCAGACTAAGTTGGCCTTTTTTACTGAGATGAATTCTCACTGCTTACAGATATTCTGGCATTGTACTGTCTCCCGAGGAAAGAGCACCGCTACCTAAGCGCTGGTGGTGTTAGTGTTGGTATAAGGAGGATATCTGGACTATGGGATATTAGGGAGATACAGATGGGGATACGCACCTCGTGTGGCTCTGGTGTCTAGGCCTCGCCTGGCTGGAGTTGCAGGTTTTTTGAGACTTTTTCCCAGGTACCGGTTTCCATGGCTGCTCTTTTTCAATTTTTTTGAGCCGAAAGTTCCGTAGGAAGGATGGTTGAATTCTACGGGTATAACTGAGCTAAATGGCTACCCGTCATGGGTCAATGTATCAATGATCTTAGGTTCAAGGTAAAAGGGGATAGGAGTACTGTAAAAGGTGTGGCCTGGGTCAGAGAGTAGCCCTAGTGTTATAATAGTCTTGGACTCTACATAGCACGAATAAACACAATTACAAACAAAACAAACAAACAATTGGTCATGGTTTATATGCCGAATGCAATATGTTTTTAAAAACAAAACAAAGTGGACCTAATGCGTTGAACGACCTTTAATAGGGAAGAATTTACATAGAGACAGGGCATAAATTCAAAGTCCACAAATATTATGACCTTGAGTATTTTATGCAACACCATTATTATCGGTAATTATTATACCTTTTTTGTCTAAATCATAATGTATTTAGTCTATCAGCTATGACACTGAATAAGTATCATGAACTAGTACTATATATAGTATAGTTCTGGCTTTAGCACTTATTCTTACGTGGGCCGTTTAATGGTATAATACTGGTACATATAGTATTTGTGGCGCACTCATCGGGACGATCACCTCATACAGTAAGGTCTGAGAACAAATACAGGGGGACAAGGGTAAGTTAATGAAGGTTATAAAATAAATTATCTGCACCATATTTGTATGTTTATACTATCGGAATAAACAGAATTTACTGCCTAGCCTTCGTAAACTTACTCTTGTCCCCCTGTACATGTACAGTGTCTCAGCTCTGAAGATTGTTAGTGGCTGATGTTGGTTTTATGTGTCTATACCTTGCAGTTCCCTATCTTAACATACAAAACTAACATCAGCCATTAACAATCTTCAGGGCTGGGACACTGTACAGTGTTGCAGCCCTAAAAATTGTCAACAGATGGCGTTCATTTTCTGTGAATTGAGCCAGTCGCTAGAAGGGCAATGACATACGAAATTAACGTTAATTAGAAACAAACTTCTGGGCTGCAACAACTTGAAATTTTTTTCCCCCTGATACCCTGTACTGGTAGTGTTAGCGATCCTACCTACCACACTCACTTTTATCATACCTTCTGGCTGCATGTGATATGCACGCACATGTTGGAGGTACCGCGGTACGCAAAAATAGTATTTAAAAAAATTGAAAATTAAATGTACAGTTGTCCCTCTCTAACTCGATAGTGGGTCCCGGTATAAGTGTTGAAAATATTCATTGAAATTCAACCATTTACATTTGCAATACTTACCCCTGCACGCAAAATGACCTGTAAGGGTAAGTGTTGCAATATAAAGGTCCAAGTTACAATGAATATTTTCAACACTTATACCGGGACCCACCATCGAGTTAGAGAGGGACGACTGTAGTATATATACTGTGGAGGTGAGCGAGACCTGGGACAACCCTACACCATCATAGTCCTGTAAGTTAGCGCGCGCGCACTTGGACAAGCCTGCTTCCTGGCTTACTTTCTGACGGGCTTGCTGGCTTATTGGCTGGCTGACGTGGATTGGTAGATCGGAATCTATAGGATGAGAATGTATCGCTGGACGCGACTGTGGCTCTTCCCATATGCATCACGTAAGAACAAGATTAGCGTCTGATAAATCGTTTCAACATTGAGCTACATGTGTTCATTCACATAAACCCCCATACTGAGACAGTCGACTTCATCTGATCCCTGACCTTTCAAACCCGTTTTTTTTTTTTTTTTTTCTATTATCCTATTTCGGCGCCTGAAGGCCCACGTAGGTATTTTTCGGAAGATACGTATTCTTTGTTATAGAACGACTCATTTTGACGTTTGGAACACTCATACTCAGATTTCATTTGCAGATACCACTACGAGAATAACGCCTTACGGCATGTACCCTCTTCCGTGAATACCCACCGCAGGGAAAAGCGAGAAAAACCTGTGGCTATCTGAGCATGCTTTCGTCATTCTACGAATACAGTATCACCGCGAGAGAAGTGGTGTGAGGGTCTTGCTGGATTCGAACAAGCTTTCTCCTGTCTCAAGTGGGGCATGTGTCCAAGCTACCCAGACTCTACTTGGGAGAACGGCCTGGACGGTGTACCACTGCACCATCCGACCCTTTCAAACCCGTTGTATTTGCAAACATCAATGATAATGGTATGAAAAAACTCGTTTCCCCCTCTGTTCCTCTTACCCGCAGCATTGTGACTAAAATCACTCAAGTTTGTAGGGTTATTATTAGGTAAATATTAGATAATCATCACGTGTATTGACCTATGCGGCAGCTCAGGTGCACTAATACTGTTGAGGTGGTTGAAAGTTTCTCGTGCCACGTTACCCAAAGCCTTCGACTGTCGTTACTTTTAGAATCCCGTAACGATGCTGGTCAAGTTCGACTTGGAAGTTCGTAAAGATGGCGACAAAGAACCTCTGATCAGCGGATAACCAATTTCTTTCAATTGGGTGCCAAAGTTGAATAGGCAATTTGTACAATGTCCACGTGACCAGAACTGTCACCAGTTCCAAACCGTTTCAAAGTCCTTAATGCTTCCGACGACTGAAGATAGTTGGGATGAGAGGGAACCAATTGCACTATGAAATCGTACCAATATGCCATCAATACAAGATCATGAATTCCATGTGATTCTGTATAAATTTCATAATTGTAATATCGTGTAAATAAAGGAAGTTATTCACATACCTTAAAGCTACGTCTGTGTAGGAAAAATACCTTGGTAGGCCTTGTTCTGCCTAACTATCTTCGTCATAGCTAATTACCACTGACGATTCGTTCCCGAAGTTTGAACCACAAGAAACATTCTACAAGCAATCATTGGGTAGCACTTGTTAATTTTATACTGTCTTTTCCTTGGCATTTTACGACTCCAAATCATTCTCTCTCCAGCAACTGCTGCTCAATTTTGACCTCAACTCCGGAGCAAGTACGAGGAAAAACTTGCGAAGCTCGAGGAAGTCATTCACTCGTCCGCTCCTGCCATCGTTACTCTTTTCAACCACACTTTTTCTACCAGCCTCCAATTATCCCACGAGCTCCTCCAGACGTGTCCAGAGTTCCTCGAGTCGATAAAGCACGACACGGGCATCAACGGGACATGGCTGTGAAAACTGAGTCGTGAAACTTAGAAGCGAAAGGCTGAAGTATCCATGGGACTCCGGACGATTACCATATCTTCTTGTTCTACCGTTCAATTCGCGCTCCCTCTCCCTGTACCGCTCCCGGTCCAGTTCCTACGTGGTTCTACCGGGGGAGCGGAAAGACATTAATCCAAGTCCATTGAGAAGACAATCGAGACTAGTCAAACGTTTCACACGCCTGTACCATTCGGTCTCTCGTCTTCCATGCTGAAGATGTCTCATTGCCTGCATTTATTTGTATTAGGGTTGATACTTCTTGGATTTGGTGCTGGGGCATCTGCAGCTGCAACAGCATACTGCTCGGAAATCAACACGTCGACTGGTGCTCAAAGTAAGTACAAAAATACATTTCAATGTTCCCTGCGCTAATTACTGCGATAGACGTCAGTGTCTACCAGTCGAATGGCCTTTGCACCAATCTCTGTATACAACAATACGCGTTTGCCATCTTACAGGACCAAAATTGTTGGTGCTCTAATTATATTCCGGCGACGACGACAACGGGATGTTCGTTAAGTTGTCCCGGGTATCCTTTCGAAAAATGCGGAGGAGAAGGACTTTACGGATACATAGCACTGGGCAAAGTAGCTCCTTCGGGAACACTTGGCGCCAGTACAGAGCTATCGACTCAGCCGCAAACCTCAACCTCAACGCCAACTTCTTCTCCCCTTCAAATTCCTCCTCAGGTTAGTTTACGTGCACTTATCTTCAACTCTTTTCCAAGTGGATTTGGGATACTATTTAGAAGTCATCTTTGAGTCTGCCCTATATGGTGGGAATTAATTTGACTTTCTAAATGACTAGGTAACTGTGACTGAGACCCCCATTATCATTATATCGACACAAACTGTCCCAGGGTTTCTAAGTTTCAGTTCTACGAGCTCTTCCACTTCTTCGACGACTGTATGAAATCTCCCTGCTTCAACACAATGTGCAAAATCTATCTTTAGCACAAAAATAGTTGATTTGAAGTCTGGCTGATCAATTCTACATAGTCAACTGCTTCCTCCGCATCTATTACATCTTCTGTACCTACTACATCAGAAATATCTTCAAGCCTGACCCCAACACCATTAACTTCAGTGAGAACTATAAGTGGATCTGGCTACACGGTGACTGTGACGCCTACCATACTACCGACTTCTCCTGTTACTCCTCCGATTTCACAAAATAATGGCCGAAAAGGCCTGAGCACAAGATCTGCTGTCGGGCTAACAGCTGGTCTAGTTATATTAGTTGCTGTAATATGTTCGATCATATACATTTGCATACAAAAGCGTCGAGAACGCCGGTCATCTGATTCAATTAGCATAGGAGAAAGGAAAGGAAGTACTGTCGGACTGGGTGGGCAGGTTCCGTCAAGAACAATGAGCGAGAATTCTCGATATGTTCTTGGGACCGATGGCCACAGGATCGTCGAAACATGGGAACCAAAGGACGAGATGGCAGCGAAAAAGGGGAAATTAATACCAGTTGATCCTCGGTTAGATCCATTCGCCCCGGTCTACAGAACTGGCGATAACAAAAGTCGAGATAGTGTTAACACACTTCGTGATGACTTAGATTATTCGAGAAGAGTACACGGATTTCAGAGAGGACCAATTCTCCGTGCTACAAATCCGGATGAGGAAGACTAAACCTTAATCAACTATGTATTCTGTCTACATTTGGCAAACGATTACACGACTGGGTCTTATTAAATTTTATTACTCCTCTGCTTCTTAGAAGACTGAGTAGGCGTTTATTGTGGATAGTGGGTTCATTCTTGTTAAAAAATTACGGATAGTTGGGCTTATTGTCTAAGGACTTGCTCTTGTTTGCGAGGAACTGTTTTATTGCCTTGTGGCCCAGAATTTGTCCACGCTTAGTTCTATCGGATGATGAGCTTTCAATAGAAGGGACATAATAACAAAAATGTACATATATTAGACGTTCATGTTGGAGTTGTAGCTAGCTAAAAAAAGCAAATTAGCACGTCAGAGTATCTTTGGGGTGATAATCTGAATAGGTACACCTCCGTCTTCAGAATTTAAGAAAATGCTCTGTTGTAGCTCCCACGATGATTCCGCCATGACGGCAGATTCACAAATACCCGTTGAAACAGGTTTGAGCTGGATGAGAATAACGTTCATGACCGACATTATCACAAGGCGGTAGATTTAATACGTCTTTTGGTCAATAGAGGAACCAGGTGAATGTATAAAATTGGTCCAAATAATATTGTCTATTGTAAGCGCTATTTATTATTCTAGATGATAAGGGCAATCGGATAGTCGCATCGAGGGAAGACTTATAAAATGCAATACGAGAACTAGCGAGAATATCTTACAATACTTATTTTTTATCGGTTTGGATACGATCCCTGTCATCGTAAAATCCCATTTTCACGAATCCCTGTGAATATCAATCTGATTTAAAATATCCTACACGAATTCAACGAGCGAGCCAAACATTCTGGTTGTGTTAACCAAACAGGATAAGTTGATTCGAATTTAAGTGGATTGCAAATCTGTAATGGTATACTGCACGCGGCGTCGATGACATTCGATAGGATGGTGTGGTAATCCCAGAGTGCATCTCTCAGATATCTAACCAGTCTGTTGAAGACCATAGATACCAGCACTAACACACTTGATGCTCCGAATGCTCTTTGCGCAACAACCTTCTGCGTTCTTGAAAAGATCTGGGCGGCAAGCTGACAGGTTCAAGTCAATTTCGCAGTTGTTCAGAAAGACGCAGAAACTGGCCGATCCACGCGGGGGGGTCTCACGATGAATTCTCACCGCGTGTAGCAGGTGTGACGGATTGGCGTCTTAGGTTGGTAAATGCGGGCTTCGATGCGATCTGGATGGAGCAATTCTTCTACCACTTGTATTTTTCCGGACGGGAGGATGCGGCTTACTGAAATTCACACGGTTTGTGTGAGACTTGCACAGTCGCATTGCACGTCCAGCGCGTCACTCATGCTTATGTCGATACAGGGGACATGTATCTGCAGTTTGAATGTCCGTGTACTCGCGTATCTCCAACTCAATACCTCGTGAGCGGAGACTGATGTTCACTTTTTATGAGGGGCATGGGTCAATGTCAATGTGTAGTGGGAGAGGCGATTGATACAGGCATGTCCAATACTGGGTCTGCCGGCGAAATAACACAGTATGGCAGAATCTATGCATTTTTTTAACTGGCTTGGCGTGCGTAGGAAGGGGATCGGGAGAATATGCAGATATGTAGTCTCGACTACAGCTCATCCAGTGCGTTCCCTTACCAAATCCTCATACATCGAGACGTTTACGGCAACTCCATTCTAATAACAAGTCGTAATCTGAGGTGGGCCGATGGCTCAACGTGTATTCAGCTAATCATGAATTTCGGTGCTACGAGCAGTCGGATTCCCTGGGCTGGTAAAAATCCTCCCAGATTTGTTGCTCTATGTGATGATCTATACAAACTATAACCTGAGCAAACTAATGATCATACACGAATTAATTAGCATAGTCAGGGCTGTACTCTCACATATTCCTAGCTCGGTTTAAAGTGTAGAAGAAATTCCTGCAGAGCTCAGACACTGTTTACCATATCTACTCTTGCCGCAGGGTAGCGGGAGAGTCCGTGGTATTCAGGGGTGCATAGTTTGAATTGCCAATCTTCAGATTTCAGTGTGTTTTGGTCTCGAGAATCTTTGATTTCATCGACAGTCAACCATCTCGTGTAATGAATGAGTGGCTCGGCGGTCATTTTGATCGCCCCAGATCCGCAAATGTCAAGTTGTCTGCCACATACCGGTCGGTCGATCTGGGAGTTGACGTCAAAGCGTGATCCGCGGAGCCTTGGAAACTGAGAGTCATCAGCTCTGATTGGTACGATCGATGTCAGACATACAGTGAGTCCTGGTACAGTTGAACCCCTCTTAGCTAATAGTGAGTCCCGGTATAATTACTGAAGAGATTCATTGAAATTTTACCGTTTATATTTGCAATACTTACCCCTGCACGCAAAATGACCTGTAAGGGTAAGTGTTACAAATATAAAAGTCCAAGTTACGATGAATCTTTTCAACATTTATACCGGGACCCACTATTAGCTATGAGGGGTTCTACAGTACATCTCCATATTATCCTTGTTCCCCTGTATCCACGTCATTCATGGGTGTTTGTTTGGCGGCCACAACATTGACTGGCAAGTACATCGCGGAACCAGACCACTGCGTCCGCGAATTGCCAAACCGTATCCCGGTCGCTCCCAGCGTCATATATGGGCACGCCCATGAATCTTCGAAGAACAGCCTTGCGACCTGTACGTCAGGATACAGTGCCGTCGTATCTTATCATCACAAATTCAGACGCGGGTAAGGGAGATGATACGCGAGTATTACGGGCTGGGGCCCGTTGGAATTGCAACCGAAGTTGCAAGTCTTGTGGGCTGGAACTAGCCATGACCCACTTGGTCATTGCTAAAGTTACGTCTGCGTGTATTATTTGGCACAAGCATGAACTTTATACCTCGTCCCATATCAATTTATGTGGTCAAGAGCTTCGTTTTCCCACTGACTCAAATGTGCCATACTCACGGCCTTTCCACTTAACTGCACTGGTTTTTTCATCTGAGTCCTGGCACGATATGTACTGTATTCATCAAATAATATTATGATGGGCATGGGATGATTAGTTACCGTGGTCCAAAGAAATTCGGAGACTGGGTGAAACTCAGTGTATATTGCTCCTTTTTTATTTTTTTTTAATCAAGTTGAATTTACGCTGCACCCTCTAATGGGAAGTTGAAGAAGTTACGACACCATAGCATCTCCAATCCTCATATTCCAACAACATTTGTCCCAACAATGAGTCTGAACATAAAATGATTTAAAAAACACTCCAAAAACACCCCTTAACACCAGTTCCCAGGCTCATCACCTCGGTCACTAGGATTGCTTGGATGTACAGGGTATCAGGGGCAATTTGTTTTACTTGCATGTTGTATTCCAGACTTTAGTACTGTTACTAAACAACGGTACTTATGTCTAATTAGTACAGTCGTCCCTCTCTAACTCGATAATAGGTCCCGGTATAAGTGTTGAAAATATTCATAGTAACTTGAACTTTTATATTTGCAACACTTACCCTTACAGGTAATTTTGAGTGCAGGGGTAAGTATTGCAAATGTAAATGGTTGAATTTCAATGAATATTTTCAACACTTATACCGGGACCCACTATCGAGTTAGAGAGGGACGACTGTAAAACTAACTGCCCTTGTTACCCTGTATATATGCGTACTGATACAGCTACAATCCATGTGTTCCCAGATGTCATTCACATGCATATACTCCCGCAGATCTTCATTCTTAACATTCCATTGGAACATTTTCAGATGAAAATGCTTGGGTGGCCTTGATTCTGGAAAGCCTCCCCATGTGCGTCTACCGGTAAACAAGTATATTCTTAGGCCGTCTTCTACGCGTACGGTGTCTCAGCCCTAAAGATTGTTAGTGGCTGATGTTAGTTTTGTGTGCTAAGATAAGTGGCTGCAAGGTGTAAACACATAAAACCAACATCAGCCACTAACAATCTTTAGGGCTGAGACACTGTACAGAGTATCAGGGGATCAAATTCTCATTCGCATGTAGTGTTGCAGCATAAAGATTGTTACAAGTGGGCGTTCATACAGTCCAATCTCATCTATAGCGATGTGGGTCCCGGTATAAGTGTTGAAAATATTCATTGAAATTCAATCATTTACATTTGCAATACTTGCCCCTGCACGCAAAATAACCTGTAAGGGTAAGTGTTGCAAGTATAAAAGTCCAAGTTACAGTGAATCTTTTCAACACTTATACCGGGACCCACTATCGCTATAGATGAGGTTGGACTGTGCAGTAGATTGAGCAGTTTAATAGAAGGTCAATGACAAACAAATTTAACGCTAATTAGTAACAACCTTTAGGGCTGCACCACTGCATGCAAGTTTATCTTTTTTTATCCTGATACCTTGTAAACCTCAGGACGTGATCGTTGTTTACACTCACCTGCACCCTCGCAAGACTAATTTGACGCTCTTAATTTCCGATTTCATTAGTATAACAACACAAAATATGAATCTTACAACAATTTATCCCTACCAGCGTGGGTAGGCTTTGATCAGGGATACAATTGGCTAACAAAATAAGCTAGTGTCGACTTCAAGAAAATGGCACAACAGCGTGATCATTGCCATCACCTGGCCAAGAGGATCTAACGGGGTAGTACCGGAGACCAGCACTTGCCGAGATTCATCTCACGACGATAATGGGAACTTAACAAGACTGCAACGCCGAGCAGTGAAAAAAAAAGAAATAGGAAAGTACAGAATGATTTTGAAGAGAAAGAATGGAAAGAGCTAAATCTTCCAGCTCTTTCAGCAAGACAGACAATTATGGAAGAGGCGAAAGAACAATATGAGAGAAGCTTTTAAAACTTCTCAGGAATCTACCCAAAAGCAGGCGCTATCAAGAATAATGATTCCGGTCACAAATGCATTCCAATGAATTCCAGAATCTTTCCCTGCAAATCAACCTACGTTCCACTCCATCTTGGAACTTTTCTCACATCTTTCGAAGCCAAAAGAACACTTTGCTGCAAATAAGCAACAACCGTCATTACATCTACCATTAGAAACGTATCTTTCTCAGAGCGATTTTCCGGTTCATCCAGACTCACAGCGTAAGATTTCACAAAGAATAAAAGAAAAATTGAAAAATAATCCATGATCAAACAAAAATTTAAGTATTCTAGTTTCTAAACAGTACGTGCCAAAAAGTATTAATATTTTAATCATGTTTGTTTATTTATATTAATATACATCTGACCCGTTGCGTACTCGGCACGAACCTTACATTCTCTACTGGGATTAAGGACTGTCAATAATGACACTGCATCAAGAGATAAGATTTACAGAGTGACTCAAACGCATTCACATGACTGATCCAAGAGCATTCATAGCTGATGGTTAGCAAACCCTTTAACTCACCCTAAACACCCTTCGAACCCAAAGAATTCCCCAGTGTGCCTCTCCAAGTCATTGAATCCCAGGCTTCTCAATCCAAACTCTCTCAACGGACTAGCACACTCTTTGTCTTGTCCCATCAACATACTCCTTGATTCTCCGTAAAAGCCTCGTCTGAGTCCTTGCCCTTAACGAGAAAAAAGAGATCTTCATGTCTTTCCAAATTTGTACCCGCCAGCTCAATCCTCCTTCGGGTGTACATAGTACTGAGGGTTTATGAGTAAAGTTCGTATTCGGCACCAAACAGAAGATTTGTCGTTACGTGTTGAAGCTCAGCTGCGTATGACAATGCCGAGATGAGTATATGTGGCGGAGTGAGAGGTGTCGATCAGAAGAGGACTTGCTGAGAAGGACAAGGCACAAGAATACGACCGAGAGAAGGCTTTTCTGGGTGTAACGATTCCTAATGCGACTCTTCTTGACTATGTCAGGTATGTGCTGAACACACTGAGCGTTTACAGCCGGCATCGCGCGAAGGTGAAGTTTTCAGTTTAGTCGGCTTTGTATTGGAAAGATGGAGGATGTAACTTCTTAAATTTTGTTAATTTTTTTTATAACGTGGATGTTTATGGCCATTTAGCCATTTTAATGGGCTATTTACCCGCTCCCTAAACAGAGGGGTTTCTGCCGTATATTGTAGATCATTACCACATCTTGCTATTCTATCTTATCAGATCAATTGATCAACTATCTACGTTCAGGCTGATGTTAACTTCTTACAATCTTTGACATCGGCTTCATAACCTATTCCTCATTCTCATATCTCAACACCGAAAAGTTCTGATGTAGAGTGTCTATGAATGATAAAGGTAAAAGTGGATCTTAGATGTGAGATTTTTTTGCTAGCTTTTATTATACTAACTATCAGTAAGCCTAACCTCCCCCTGTCCGCCACCCCAAATTCGTCTGCAAATTTTGCTATCCCACAAATAAATTGCCTTGTTTCCACCCAAAATTCTATCAATATGAGTCAACGTGAGAATTCCATTCGTGAAGCCATTGAAGCTTAAGAAAGTAATCCAAATTTAACTGTAAAGGCCGTGGCTACCGCGTATTCTGTACCAAGAAGCACACTTCGTGATAGTCTCACAGGTAGTGACCCGCAGCAAATAAGTCAACAAGGAGTGTAGCGGTTGACTCCTAATCAACAGGAATTTCTTGCTGAGTGGATCCTTGATATGGATGCTCGAAGGTTCCCCCCTTCACACGCGAGAACACAAGAATTGTCACGGACTGGATTAATTCAGTTCAGGTATGGTTCTTCCGGGATTCGGCTAGTTCCCCTTGTCTGCGTAAGTCCGACCGGATAAGATTAGGGTCCCTGGTGGTTGGGAACAAAGCGTTATGCATTGGCGTTCTGTTGGATCTCAGGGTTGAAGGGTTCCCCTTGTCCGCCCGGAAGGCGTTAGTGTCTTTTCTGTGTATAATTAGCGGGTCCATCGCACCCTTTTAACCGTGTGCGACGTCTTTGTTTATTATACTTATTTATCCTTTGATTCATTATCAATCTACTCCGTGTTCCCGTTACCTCTTCTCCCTCCATCGCATACTGTGACAAGAAATGGCTTCTCGAATTCTCAGCATGAATAAAGATACTGATCCACCCGGGAAAGATTGGATACCATAGTTTATAAAACGGAATCCTAGAGTTGCATCTATTGTTGGCCGACGGATTGAGAGTTACGAGTTGCTGCCACCAATCATACAGCTTTGGGAAATTTTTACAAACTATTCAAAGAGGTTCGAGATCGGTTTAACATCCAGACTGGTGATATCTGGAATATGGACGAGCAGGGACTTGGACTTGGTGTTTATTCAGACACTAAGATGTGTCTTCTTCGAAGAAGTCTCGTACGTTTGTTAAATCACCTCAGAATCGCGAGTGGGTTTCTGTTCTTGAATGTATCAGTGCGACAGGCAGAATTATTAAGCCACTGATTATTTTCAAAGGGAATAGTCTTCAAACGTCATGGTTTGAAGAAAATACCCCAGATTTGACTTTTACAACATCAGAAAACGGATGGTCAAGTAAATTGATCGCATTGGGATGGTTAACTGATGTGTTTTTGCCTCAAACAAAGCCTGATGGAGGCCGCCCTCGGATGCTCGTCTTGGACGGTCACGGAAGCCATGTAGATGTAGATTTCATGTGGGAGTGTAAAAGGAATAATGTTGAGCTTGTTTTTCTTCCACCTCACTCTTCACATGTGCTTCAGCCGCTAGATCTTGGTGTTCTCTCCCCCTTGAAGTTTTGTTGCCAAAAAATTATCACAGATCTCGCTTATCTTGATGACGCCGCGCCTGTCAAGAAGCAACGCTTCCTCAGCGCCTACAATCAGTCAAGGATTGAAGCTCTTACTGAAAGAGTTTTACGTAGTGGCTGGAAAGCATCTGGTCTTGTCCCTTGGAATCCTGACAGGGGTCTTAATTCATCGCAGGTAGCTCAACCCCCGGAGACATCTTCAAAGAGACTATCCACACCATCTCCATCTGCTCGAAGGTCTGGAACCACTCGAATAGATGTTAGAAAACCTAGCAATTCTAGGGAGCTACTTAAGACAGCACAAAGTCTAAAAAAAGGAAGAGGGAGGACGGCGAATGGATGAGATTAATTAGTAAAGAAGGCAAGGACATTTCATTAGGTAATGCTCAACGAGCTCGCGATCAAGAGACAATCCACACGCAGGAATCTCAGATCAGACAGCTATCATCTAAATCTTCACGTAAAAGAGTAACAGTTGACCCAAATACTCGCTTTTCTTTAATCGAACAGATCAAGCAGGCACAATCTGAACAGAAGGCACACGAAGAACTACTAGCATCCAGAAAACCCGAATTGGAGGCTAAAAAGTAGAGCGGCAATGTTAAATACATCTGTGGAGGCCTGTCAATTTGAATGGTAATTGTAGTTGATTTGTAGACTTTATAATAAGGAGTTGTCGGCTTGGTGTTGATGCGATTTTCCAAATTTGGGGTGGCGGACAGGGGGAGGTTAGGCTTAACACATTAATATTAAATCAGAAATTTCAATGGTAATACAGTCGAGCCTGAATAAGTCATTGGTGAGTCCCCGCTTAATTATTCATATTATTTACAAAAGTAAGAGCCAAAATTTCGGTAAATAATACTAATAATTAAACTGGAACCTACTTAAGGGGGGTTAAGGGTAAGTGAAGTCTTCGCTTAATCGACAGGGGCTGGCGTGCAGGGGGTTTGTCAGCCTTAAACAGCAGGCGGTGAAGGCACGCTTAAGTCCCTAAAACAGGGCATCCCAGTTCTATTACATAATTTTCTGTGCCAAGTTTCATTCCTTCCATCTAACTCGTTTCTACCAGTATTTACACACTCGTCAGATCATGCCTGATGGTTTATATTCAGGTTTCCCAAGCGCCTCTGGTGGAAGAGGCTCCAGCACCTCATCTACCATCAGCACAGCTAGCACAGCCAGCACCGTCGTCATCCCCAATTCCCCTTCCGCCATCACCTCACCCTTCCACTTCTCAAGTCACCAGCACTGTTCAGGCGAACCGGCCAATCTTACAACCAGTTCCTCCCTCAAAACGTGCAGGGCCGCAGAGTACATTCTCGGCCACCAATATATTAGAAAGCGAGCCTGACCTAGCTCCCGCGTACCTACCCAAGGAACTTGTTGAAATAATCAGGTCCCGTCAGCGTCAGGAGAGAGCCCGGCACATACGACTTTCGATTTGTTCAGGCTTAATTTGAAACATTGATAGCACGCTCTCCTACAAAGGAGAGTTAGAAAAAGAGGAAGCCGAGACTATCCGCAGCTATTTGCATCAAGCTATCGCTCGTCTCGTTGCCTCGGAGAAGGCCCCGTTGCCCCCTCCTATTCCAACACAATCAAAATCCCCCCGGGCTACGAAAAATACAGGTAGCAAGGAAAAAGTAACACGGAATCCGGTACCAGTGGCCACACCTATAATAAGCCTGTTTCGCGGCCCAAATCACACAACTTCAAAACCAGGACCTGATAAACAGCCAATAAGTATTCCTCCAACAGAAAATAATGGGCAAAAGTAGCCCATAATGGTTACAAGAGAGCTAAAGCAATGGCTTTCTTACAAACACTTCCATCTTCTTGTTGAAGTTAGGAAAAATATATTTCATTAAGCATATCAAATCTAAAGAAGTAATTTATTTATCAACAAGATACCAGTATATATATATATACATATCTACAAGTGCCAATTCTCAACATTCAGCTTCGGATCTATAACCCCCAAAGTCTCAACCTCCAACCGGATGAATATCAAAAGAATACCCGTAGGACTGTAGACGCATGCTTAAAGAAATCTCGAAGGATTTCGGATGAATGCCGGAATGATCACTAATGGTTAACAATAATATATGTTAATTATTGTTATATAGGTAAAATAATCGGCTCAGTGATAATCCGATTGGTCCAAGCCTGGACGTTAGCGGGTGGAAGGACCGGGTAGTTAGCCGTAGTGAATGACTTCGCTTTTATGCCGAGCGGACGGTGCGGATATTGATCCGGGTAACTAAGTCGGGAGGCGTTCCAAGCGAGTGACCCGGGAGATGTTCCGATCTCGCCTAAATCCAACACTTCTTCTCCATCTTCACTGGCTAGATGCCAACCTGCATCGTCTATGCTCCCCACAAATACCAAAGCTAGCCGCAGCAAAATTAGTGAGAAAATTGACAACAGATTTTTTATTCGCCTCCCATTAAACCATGATTGGCGAAAACTATATCTGACTGGCCTCCGCAATGCAATCATCGAACGGCTGTCGGTCTCAATCACCACCATTGGGCTGATAAAACCAGTATGATCTGGCTTTGCTCTCAGCCCAAATAGTGCACAGGCACGCGAAGAACCTCTCCAGGCCTCTGGTGGACTTTTCCTATCAGGAGCTACCTTGGAGCCAGCTACCAACTGGGTCGGTCTTCTTGTGCCCACAGTTCCCAGGGTCATCTACACTTTAAAGGAACGGTTGGAAGTCACGGGCGCTTTGCTTGCGGACGAAATTGAACGGGTATCATCTATACGTCCCGCCGCCGTCAAACCATACGGTATGAATAATCCGTAGGCTCCTCACTGCACATGGCTAGCTCTTTTCACAAAGGCTCCACGGCCGGGTTTCCGAGTATTCGAGGAATTAGGACTCGTCAGGCCGTTCAAGAAGCAATGCCCCTTGGACTTCTGCAAACGGTGCAACGGACACCATTCCGCCAAATACTGTTCACGACCTCCCTCGTGTGGTAATTGCGGCTCATCCATGCACTGCCAGGAGTCTTGCCGAGCACCAACCAAATGCAGAAATTGCGGTGGTCCACACCGCTCAGATAGTCATAGATGCCTTGCCAGACCTACTCGTGCTGGGCCACCATCAAAAGAACAACTTGAAGTCTATCGCCAGGCAGGTGAACATGAATACCAAGCATTTGCCAGAGCTAGAGTGTCACAGTTCGGGACATAGAGGCAGAAGCACTGTATATCGTAAAGTAGTTTATATTTATCTATGAAGAGAGGAATTACATCTGCCCAGGTAGCATCTACTTACAACACTTCCAATGAATCGCCACCAGGCTCTCAATTGTAACAGCTGGTAAGCTGGTTTATCCCTGTAGCCCATGCTGTCCACAGTCATCACAGACTCTACAAGAATAGTACATCATACCAGGTCAGTGCGCGTAAGTAGTGGGTCTCTTCGCTTGAAACACTAGGGGCTCTAGATATGCAATGCCTCCCTCAAACAATAGACCTAAGCTTACTGGTACCTGGAACTTGCTGATACAGGAGGTTCACGGAGGCATGAGAATCTCAGAAGTCTACGATGACACTGAAGCTAGGGGAGTTGTCTGGGCTGAGGAGTATTGTAGTATATATATTTGTAAAGCAGCAACGTAGTTACTCCTCCATAGATTCGAATATTAACTACCTCTAATCATCTAGCTGCGCAAGCGCTCTTGACTAGACTGTGACATCAATGCTATAATAAGACCATGGCATGTAATACCCCTTGCAACATGAAACATAGGCAAGTTCCGCCAAGCTGAGTCCAAGCGTCCTACCCTGCCGATCGCTTGACGGGAAGCTAGCATACCCGGATAGGGCTGCATTAGTCTGTGCATGTGATGACCATCATGTGCTACAGGAAAATATCGGCTTATCAGCCGTCACATGCCGGGGTTATATCAAGCGCGTATGATGACCATCATACTCTCATGATAGGGTATTGTTCGTTGATCCGCTTCTTATAGGGTACAGGGGTTAAAGCGGGGATAAAGTGGAGATAAAGTGGTGATATTCCAGGTTACCTCACGATAGATCCACAGTATCCCTGTTAGCTTCAAATTTTAAAATCTTATGGCCTAAGGCATAAGAGATATGCATCTGTATATGAAGTCCAACGCCCACCTTCATGCCTGCACCTTTCTTCACTCGCGCACACCTGAGGTCATTTCGTTTAAATCATTGTCAGCTATTTACTATTATTTTGCTCAACGGCATACTTTTATTTCATTCATCTATCTGATTTTTACTTCATGTGAGTGCATCTGAACCTTAAGTCAACTACTTTAGAAGATTTTAATTTACTGTACTAGATTGCCGCAAAGATGGATTCACCTCAACAACCTTCTCCATCATCAGCATCTCCTACTTATGCAAAACGCCTAACACAAACTCAACGTATTCAAGTAAGTCTGAAATCTACAAATTGATAAGGTTAAGAGAGTAACATGTGCAGGTTAGAACCTTGGCCAGTGAGGGACACAGTTACGTCAAAATCTCTCAACGCCTTGGGATTACATGGCGACAGGTACAATACACCATGAGCGTTGAAAATACCGAGCCTCAGTACTCCAGTGGTAGGCCACCTATTCTAAGTAGTTCCCAGGTCGATGAAATAGAATTTTTCGTCTGTTTATCATCGGAAAATCGTCGGATGTCATTTTTCCAACTTGCACATTTTATATTTCGGCACTTTGGTGTGAGCGAGAATGTGATCCGACGTGAACTGGCAAAGAGGGGATATGCACGCAGGATTGCACGATTAAAACCTCCTATCTCTTCAGTCAACAAACTGAAGAGATATGAGTTTGCCAGAATACATCTCCACTGGCGGAAGGAACATTGGATGAGAGTCCTCTGGTCCGACGAGACTTGGGCTATGAATGGTCGGCAAAGTGATCGTTGGGTCACAAGAAAGGTCAGTAGTCCCTTAAAGGCTCCTAAGATTTAGAGTTCCCTTGAGCTAAGTTTAAGTCAAAGATTGGGGAAGAGTACGAAGATACCTGTGTCCTAGCCAAGACGCGGAGGAGAGTTGGGTGGATGTTCTGGGGATCTTTCTTTGGACGACAGAAGGGGCCTTGCCTGATTTGGGAGAAGGAGTGGGGCCATATCACTGCGGCCAGTTACTGCGAGAGGATAGTGCCTCTCATAGAGAGTGCGGTCTTTCGGGAACCAGGACTAGATGTGATGCAGGACAACGCCCCTCCTCACAAGTCGAGGCAAACTATGCGTGAGTTTGAAAGGAGGAATATTTCTCTAATGGAGTGGCCGCCATATTCTCCTGATTTAAATCCGATAGAAACTTTGTGGAGTTATATGAAAGCGTACATGGAGCGTCTTTATCCAGCGTTGGATCAAGGGGGGCAGCGGAGTCAAGGGCATCTTCGTCAAATAGTGAACGAGGCGTGGGATCTGGGGTTTAATGGGGATGACTTGGAGAAACTGTTAGATTCGATGCCCCGAAGAATCAGAGCCGTTTACGAAGCTGAAGGCGGATATGTAAATTATTAGCTAGATAGAAGTATAATTTATTTATGAAATGTATTAATGAATTAAAAAGTGAATAGAGGGCTATAATGGACCAAAAAAGCAAAACCAACGAATATTTCGTTGTGAAATTTTTGCCATACAAATTTAAAGTTTAGGTGGGGAGATCTACTTATCGTCATGCTAATTCAAGTTAGTAAAAGCCTATATACCCTGTAAAAGTCGAATTTTAGCGCCTATACACGATTAATACCGTAGTTTCAGAGTAGGCTACAGGGATATATCGGCTTATCAGCCGTTACATAGAGCAGCAGAAGAAAGAGCTACCGCCGTTACTGACCAAATCCCAGACATTGAAGCTGATAACATTCCAACACCACCCGATGAGGATTTGTCGGGTGATCAAATGCGTTTATGAAGGGCCCCTCACAAGCCCGTCAACCACCTCTTTATTTTCTTAAGTTCATGTCCATAAATTTAGGAAGAGGAGGATCTGCACACGATATTGCGCTAGCCCGCGCATGCGACCTAAAACTTGATGTTCTATTGATTCAAGAACCATGGTGGTCAGGGCGCACCAAGTCGCATCCTTATTTTGGCCACCATATTCCTTTCGGAGGTGCTCACGTCAGACCGCGGGGCATAACTTACACCCGAAAGAATTCCAAACAATTGATAGCAATTCAAAAATTTCCCCTTCATCCCACTTGCGATTACTGTTGGGTGATAGTGAATGGCGTCACGTTTCTAAACGTGTACAAATCGCCACAGGATCCTTTAGCCGCCAAACCCTTGCTACAATGAACACCACCATCGAAGTCTATTGCGAACGGCGACTTCAATGCAGTACATAGGACTTGGCAACCCGGTACTTCTAACCCCCATGGCCAGGGCGAAGCAATCGAAAAGTGGGCTGAGGATTATAATCTGACCTGCTTAATAGTTGGTGAACCTACATACCGCGCTGGAAATACTCTAGACTTAGCCTGGACAAATATTAGCGGCACAAGTGCATGGGTTGATCGTGAGGAATGTGTTACTAGTGATCATCTACCCACATGTGGTCTAATACCTGACTGTGACCGGGTAACAGTCAGTCCGACAGGTCCGCTCAGGGTTTCAAAGAATAACCTGCCTCAATTTGCCAAGGTGGCTGCGCAATGGATTCCGCCTGTTCCTTCCCTAAATACAATTGAGGAAGTGGAGGATTTCGCCCATGACCTTACTAAAACATTGACTGACGCACTGAGAGAAGTTGGTAAGCATCCGAATCGGAAAAAGCGGTAGGTCGGCGCCTTGGTGGACCCCAGAATGCAAGGAAGCCCACCTAGAATATCGAGCTGCAGTGCTAGAATCCGAGCGCTCTATACTTGGAAAGGCTTTTAGAGAGGTGGTCGCCAAGGCCAAATACGAGTACTGGAAGAAACGCATCGAATCGATACACACTCCCTCTGATGTTTTCAACCTCATGGGCTGACTGACCCCAAGACAGGAAATAGTTCCACCTCCACTCTTGCACAACGGGAATTTTATCTCAAACCAAGCTGAGCGTACGACAGTCTTACGAGATAGTCTCCTGGCTCGTCACCAAGCGTCAGACGACTTACCCAATTTTACAATATCAAATGAAGGCCATATCCCGTGGACATATGATCTGACAGAGTCGGAAGTACGGACATGCACAATTGGAAGCGGAAACACCTGCCCAGGGGCAGATGGGATCTCAGTGGAACTTTTTGCTACTTGCTGGGACAGTATCGGATTACACGTCACCTGTGACAGCTGATAAGCTGAATTAATCCTGTAGCCTATGTGGCGCATAGGCAGGCCCAAACTCTGTAGGGATAAAGGTATGGCGCATGGGGCATGTGGCAAAGGGCAGGGTACTGTACGGCAGGGGGGGTTCTCGCTATTGTGAAACTTCCTGGAATACAGAGACTAGCTGAGACTCGGAGGCAAGCTGAGGCGTGGAGACTCCTTGATACACCTGGGTTTTCTATTACGAGGACTTTCTGATACACGAGGATTTCCCAGAGACCCTCAGTCATGTTAGGGCCAAGGAGAGTTATTAGATTGGAGAGAAACTGTATATATATGTGTTGAGGAACGAAATAGTTCACATCCTTATAGATTTGAATATTAATTACCTCTACCCATTTAGCAGCGCAAGCGCTCTTGTCTAGACTGTGACATCACCCAGCTATATCGTGCATGTCTCCGGCTTGGATACCATACATCCTGCTTCCAGCTAGCAGAGATAGTATTTCTTCCAAAGCCTGGTCGGGATCCATCAACGACTAGAGGATGGAGGCCAATTGCGCTTCTTTCTTGCCTCGCGAAGAGTCTTGAAAGAATTATCGCCAAGCGAATGTCCTATCATGCCATCACATCTAATGTAGTAGGTCGCCAACAATTTGGCGGACTGCCTAAGCGATCGGCAACTGACCTTGTCCCTTGCGTGGTGCACGAGATAGAGGAGGCTCGCACACAGGGATGGGCCGCGACATTTGTAACACTGGATGTGCAGGGCACTTTCAACGCTGTCTTACATAACAGGTTGTTACAACGAATGCAAGCACAAGGCTGGCCTGCTTCTATTCTCCGCTGGACTTCGTCATTTCTCAGCAACCGGAGAGTGCAGGTACGCTACCAAGGCGGGGTCACAAGCCCAAAGAAGCTAGAGTGTGGAGTACCGCAAGGATCTCCCATCTCCCCCCTTTTATTTCTTCTTTATATGGCAGAACCATTGCGTAGTGGTAATTCTCGAGCAAGGTTTGGGTACGCCGATGATATAGGGATCCTGGGAATTGGACCTACTAGTGTGGAATCCGCTTTAGCTGCTCAACGGGAAGTGGACAGCTTGCTAGGATCGGCAAAGGAGAATGCCGTCTCATTTGATACTGAGAAATCGGAAGTAATTCATTTTAAGTGTCGTCGCCAAGATGGGCCGATAAGAATCCTCGTCAACAACTCTAGAATTGAACCCGCTGAACATATACGTTGGCTTGGAGTCCATCTTGATTCAAAACTATCTTTTAAACAGCACGTTGCCACGTGGTGCAGCAAAGCACTTAAAATGGCTCAGCACATTAGAAGACTGAACCCAGTAAAACGAGGAGCAACCCCCAGGGCTTTAGTAACCGCTGTCAATACATGCGTCATTTCAGTTGCCACATTTGGAGTGAAGGTGTGGTGGCCAGGGACATCTCGACCATTGAGACATGGAAATGTAACCCCTCCTACTTCTCTGTGTGGCTTAATCGATAAGTCATTACATTTAGCACTAAAATCCGCACTTCCAGTATGGAGGACAACACCCAACGCAGTGCTTCATAGGAAAGCAGGGATACCTGCAGCAAAAGTTCTCCTGGAAGGAAATTGACTCCGACTAGCAGCACGACTAAATTTCCTGGACAGTGCTCACCCGCTGCGCAGTAGAGCAAGTTCTTGCCCCAACTCAACAAAGCACAAATAAAAGAACTGGCCTAGACCGTCGCAACAGCCTGAGATTTTAATGACGCGGATCCAACGAGCCACTCGGCAACTTCCTCCATGCGAAGATGCAAAGCCACTGGCGTTTCCAGAATATCCTCCAAAGTTAGGGACGAGGGTGGAAGGATTAGCTGAACATGTTGTAATCTGCAACTTTATGCAAGGATCGGCATATTAGCTGGTCGGCATAAGCCCGGGTACATGGGGTCGTGCACTAGCCTGAGAACTAGGGTACGTCAGACTTGTAATTGAGTATGGAATGGAATGGAATGGAATAACATGGATTGGGGATCGGGTGAACACTCGATCACGGTGAATGGACCCTGGCAAGAGCATGTATATATTATGAGGTCCATTCCCTCTAATGTATAGAAACTGTATTTAATTATTCTATTCTGAGTTTACAACAGTTACAAGTCATTCCTCGACATCATCACCTTCTCACCTTCAAGGTAGTAATATACCCCGTAAGCGCTCATAACTGTAACAGAACATCGCATCTGGGCCGCGTCAATATCATTGTCAGATATTTGCGCCTACTCGGATCGCTCATCAGAAGGCCATGGTCGCTCCTTGTGGGGCTTTGTCTTACAACGTGGGGGCACTACAACCAAGATGGGACATGGTACCCTACATGGTGGAGAAGTTTATGATACCGAACTCTACGGGGCGACTGCCGCTCTAGAAGCAGCACTATCCGTGAGGGAAAATAACGAAAAGATTAACGTTTTGCTAGATAATCAGGCGGCAGTCCTAGCCTTAGAAACTGGGAGAACCTCTCCTAGTCTCCGTCTCACGCGTGTTTTTCACGAAGTCGCCAAGAAAGCTAATGCTCACATTAGGTGGGTGCCAGGACACTCGGGGATAAGTGGGAATGAGGAAGCGGATGCAGCAGCCAGAGCTGCACTCCAGGAACTTCCTCCTCGCCATACATAGCCTGGCTACATTACCCAGCATACCTTCGTAGGCTTATGCAGCAGTGTCGGCAGAATCTGATAGATTGTTGGTGGTCATCTGTTTTTCTAGCTCGATGTAAAGATCTAGACCTTTGAATGCGTCGCCGCAAGCCCCCAGAGTTAAATCTCCCTCGGTTGCTTCTCCAGAGGCTAATTGCAGCAAGATCAGGGCATGGCGATTTTGCGGAATACCATCGCAGGCTCCATCACGAAAATGCAGTTCATGACTGCGCCTGTGGGCTGGAAAAATCTCCCACACATTTTGTTCGTTGCCGAATACACGCCAGACACACGCGTAAGCTCAGGAAAGGTAGAACCATCAATGATTTTATTAGTCATCTTCTTGGGCCGGACGGTCATGAGAAGTTTACGGAATTTGCAATGACTACATGTTGTTTCGGGAACATACCTGCAGAGTTGTTCTCTGCTGGACGCGAGAACAGTTAATTTTAGACTGCTAGGTCGTAAGAGCGGCGGGTTAGACATAGTGTGGGAAGCACTAGGCTGATCCTTTATCACGGTGTTGCGGCTTACTCTTTTATCATTTTTCAGAAACTTAGCTACTTGTATTAAAATCTATTTATTTGTTTATTTATTCACATATCAGGTGCGAACGAGTTGGGCACGCCTTGAGGTTTGATCCCTGCCGGCTCCACCGGTCCTGCACATTTAGACTTAGGGCTTCGGCCTAGGACCTTAAAATACAAACAAACAAATAATTCGTTTCTACCAGACACTGAACTGTTCATATTCGCTGACCTCAATTTTCACTAAACTTCTGGAACAATAATCTCCTTCATTACACAAACTTTACTAAATCTTTAGCGCGATAGAAAATACAATGAGTTTCATGCGTTCAATACAAATATGTAATTTCCAATCAAACAGATAAATGTACCTCATTGCTAACAAAAACTTTAGCAGAATGAATACTCAAATCACTCCACTTGTTACAAGACGTGCGCTCTATCTTACTCGAGATCAAAAATTGCAGGTGATTACAGGGATTCAGTTATACGAAAACTTTCCCCAAAAATTAACTACATTTCGATACCCACATTCCACAGAGCCGGACTCACTAATTGAGAAATAGCAGATCAACTTCAAGTCACAATCCTTCAAGTTCGGAATATGGTCAGATCTGGTCCTGCCTCTCCCCAACCTCGGACAGCACGTCCACAGCTATTAAGCTCAGCCCAAGTTGATGAGCTGGAAGAATTTGTTTGTTCTTCGCGAGATACGAGGCAAATGTCGTTTCTTGAACTGGCTCTCCACTTTCGTCGTTGGAGTGCAGGAGAATAAGCAATTCGGAATGCGCTCAGAAAACGAGGTTACGAGCGACGAGTTCCACGTAGCTCTCCCCCGCTTTCTGAAAATCATCGTGCGGTCCGAATATGGTGAAGCGAACGGCATTTGAATTTGCATCAAGAGTGGTCACGAGATGTTTGAAGTGACGAGACATGGATAAACGATAGCCGAATAATATCTGGATATGTTACCAGAAAGGCTAGTCTAATCTTATTCATTTTCAAAAATATCTCGGACTCTAATATCGTCAAAAGAGGGGCCAAGACTTTGATGACACTTATGTTATCGATCGCTACAAGAAGAACATCTCTTGGATGTTCTAGGGAAGCTTCGCGGGAATCGAACGAGGTCCTTGTCTTTTTTGGGAGCGGGAGTGGTGAAGTATAACCTCTGAAGGATATAGTGAACATATCCTCCCAAGGATAGGTAATTGGATCAGAGAAAAGAGAGAAGAGACGGGCCATGATTATATCTGTATGCACGACAACGCCTCTGTTCATAAAGGACGTCCGGCAAGGGAGATTCTCGATGCCAATGGAGTTGAATCTAGCCCTGGCCTGCTAACTCTCCCGACTTAAATCCGATGGAGAATGTATGGAGTATGATGAAATACTACATACAAGAACGACACCCGGAGTTTGAGCGGACGAGACAGCGCAACAGGGCGGAGATCCGACCCATCGTGCTAGAGGTATGGTATCATAGTACAACAGAGGAAAAAGCTTACACAACTGATTGGGGGTATGGCTTCAAGATGCGAGGAAGTATGGAATGCAAACGAGTGTCCTATTTTATATTAGACTTAAAAATCTGTATCAACAGCAAACCTGTATTGCAAGTTTTAATATGACGTATGAACTCGATCTTTTAGGCTTAGTGCGAAACAAAGTGGGGAGAGACAGGCGACTTCA
This sequence comes from Podosphaera xanthii, assembly GCA_028751805.1. Classification (NCBI taxonomy): domain Eukaryota; kingdom Fungi; phylum Ascomycota; class Leotiomycetes; order Helotiales; family Erysiphaceae; genus Podosphaera; species Podosphaera xanthii. Next base: position 956,720 of record JAPWIX010000019.1, read on the forward strand.
CTTTTGTCGACCTCAATTTCTCTCACCTAATTTTTGAACAGAGTTTGAAGCTTTACCACATTCGGCCTCGCTTAATCGTAATCATCACGGTAGATTACTATGTTTGGGTAAATATCGGCAAAAAATCCCCTATACGGAGGTACAGCCCATAAGTATTATTCCTTGTCGACCAGGGGGGTTGGCCACCACAACGCTTTCCTTAATTAGGCAACATCGCGAGAATGCACCTCGCACCCATTCCTACTGTGTTTTGTATGAGTTCTAATGATCAAAGCATTGATTCAATGATTCCCAACTCATAATACAAAATCCCAAATAATTCCTATTCTTATAATAACTAATACTTAGTAAACAATCCATTGCGTTGATGTTGTTGTCATCGGAATACATACAAAACACAGTAGGGATGGGTGCGAGGTGCATTCTCGCGATGTTGCCTAATTAAGGAAAGCGTAGTGGTGGCCAACCCCCCCCTGGTCGACATGGAATAATACTTATGGGCTGTACCTCCGTAAATGACAAGCGACTTCACTTAACCTTGAACCCCCTATACAGTAGAACCCCTCTGAGCTAATAGTGGTCCCGGTATAAATGTTGAAAAGATTCATTGTAACTTGGACTTTTATATTTGCAACACTTACCCTTACAGGTAATACTCGGTGCAGGGGTAAGTATTGCAAATATAAACGGTAAAATTTCAATGAATCTCTTCAGTAATTATATTGGGACCCACTATTAGCTAAGAGGGGTTCTACTGTAGTCTGAAACTTGCAGTTATGTCTGCCTAGATTATCAGGACTTTCACATTGTAGTGAAAGCCATGCATAGCCACCCATTTATAATCAACTCAACAATTGTGTGTAATGTAGTGCAGCACACAATTGAATTAATCCTCAGCAAGGAAAAATGAATCCACCGCAGACACCTCCACAATCAACAATATCTCCTAAATATGCGCTATGTTTGACTCGAAATAAACGTATACAAGTGAGTTTAACATCAAAATAATGCTTTCGCACCAATTCTAAGATTTGTCAGGTAAGAACACTAGCCCGGGAGGGTCTTTCGTACAAAATGATTGCAGAACGACTCGAAATCACCCATAGACAAGTTCGATATGCTATGAAAACTACTAAGCTCACCCCCAAAAAGTCTAGTAGGCGGAACCCTTTACTCAGTAGTACACAAATCGACGAAGTGGAAACTGACATAACTTCCTCTCAAGAGGGCCGTCAAATGCCTTACTTTGATGTAGCAAATGTTGTCTTCCCGCATTTTGGTGTAAGTGAAAAAGTAATTGAGCGGGAAATGAAAAAGAGGAGTTATACTCGAAGGATCGCCGCTTCGAAACCTCCACTTTCCCCAGAAAATTTGAGAAAGCGGTATGATTTCGTTAGAAATCATCTCCACTGGGGGAAAGAAGATTGGATGCGAGTACTCCGGACTGACGAAAGCTGGGTGACTGATGGTAGGCATACTAGATGTTGGATCACAAGAAAGGTTGGTATTGCCTTCAAATTTCCTCTTATTTTAAGTTCTTACTCTAGTCCCTTGACTTAGCCAGATGAAGTTTACGACAATACATGCGTTGTTAGCAATTTTCGAAGGCGAATTGGACGGATGTTTTGGGGATCTTTTTTTGGGAGTGAGAAAGGGCCTTGCTTGTTTTAAGAGAAAGAATGGGGTTTGATAACCGCCGAACGCTACAGTGAGAGGATAGTACCTCTAATCCATGGTATGGTCTCAATGAGACCAGATTTAGTGGTGATGCAGGATAACGCACCCTCCCATTCAGCGGCCCGAACAAAGCGAGAACTAAGCGAAAGGAATATTGTTCCTCTAGAATGGCCACCGTTCTCTCCAGATCTCAATCCAATAGAACATGGCTGGAATATGGTGAAAAATTATATTCAATACAAATATCCTGATGTGATCGAACGAGGGCGGCTGACAGAAGAGGAAACACAAATTATTGTTAGAGAAGTCTGGGACAGGGCAGTTAATGAGGATGTCTTGAGTAATCTTGTTGATTCAATGCCGCAGTGAATCAAGGCTGTACACGATGCTGGTGGCGGACATGTAAAATATTAAGGGCTTTCTGATCAGAAAGTTCATCTAATTTCTCAGTCACTCGGTTGTAATTAATCAATATTATACATTACATAATGTTCATAAGCAGAAATTTCAACTTTTTACTAGGATTGTAGACAGGGAGACGAATTCATCGTCTTGAACTTTTCACAATATAAAATTTAGAGTTTTGGCATCGGTATTTCGCTACCGAAACCAAAATAAGTTAGATAAAAGCGTATATACCCTGTAACCCCACTTTAATTGATAGGGACTCGAATTTTATCGTAGTGATATAGTACCACTGCACCATTCGACCCGCCACTAATAGTTAAGGGAGTTTTGTGTTCTTCGAGTATCTCTTTATAATTTTGTTTAAGTTCAAGGGGACTGATAGTTTTGTTTAGTGAACATTGTGGTTGAAAGTACGACACGCCTGAAACTTTAATCGCCAATCTGCTTTATGGTAGTCTTTTCCCACCATATCTTGCACTGTCTTACTGACAAATACTTCTCCACTAGTAAATCCTGTAGATGTATACTCTCTACTAGATAAACCTAGAGTGACTCAGTGGTAGAGCTCGCTTCTTTGTATATATTTACGTATAATAGTAAGGCGCTAGGTTCAATGATCTAGGCCTCTTAGAAAATGCCGGGTCCCCAAGGACGCCGACATATCGGGTAGCTTTCTCCCGGGCTGAACTAACTGGCACGGTGTACTTTTAAACAATTGCTGCGCGCAGGCACGACGCAAACTAATTTAAAAAAGATATAGGTGGTTAATGAAAATGATATTAACATTTTTCCCTCACAAATTTATCCGTAAACATTAGGATAAGTTGCCAGAGAAATAGGCATAATATATACCAAATAACCTGTTTTCAATATCCTACATAGTCTTAGACTAATAAAGGATGTAAATGGAAAAAAAAAAAAAAAAACCTGTTTTCATTAAAACGGAATTGATTATGTAAGTTGTGAAACGGGGGTTGGTTCAGTAGCTATTGTCACTTAGTTGATGCACTGAGCGTACAAAGATAGATTATTTGCACAATTCATAGAGCTAATAATATGTCCTGTACACTCACATTACTATGCGAAAATTTAAGACTATTTTATTTTATATTACGAGAATTGAGAAGGCGCGCGCGAGACACAGTCTTGTTTTTAGGGTTGATATCTATACTTACCTTGCAATTACACACGGATCGAGTGCGAAGGAACGCACAGATTATCACTTTCTAGAATACAATACGTTAAAGAGTTTATCACCTGAGTTATTCGACTGAGTTACAACTCCAACTGGTCTTGCGACAATGAACACCACATGACATAGGGTAATCATAAATATAACCTACATGAAAGCGAATAAACCAAAGATCAGACGTCGAATGACCTACCGTGATTAGAATGACCTCAGTATGGAAGAAACAACCTAAATACACTGTTTACCTGCTTACGTTAGAAATTGGTAAATGCTGCCACGTTACCAGTGTAAATGCGTAATTAAGAACGACAATCTCTGCATAATAAAAACAACTCTCATATGTTTGATTATAAGACATGTCTGAGATCCAGAGAAGCTAGCTAGAGTTGATTTTCACGGTAGAGAAACGAATTAGCGAAATTGACCACAAGAATTTAATGCCAGGAACTAGATTGCTGCCTATAGGGGACAAGGAAGCTAAATCACTTCTTCTATCTCAACACTAGATCGTTATGAAAGTAAGAAATATTCCTGAAACCGATATTCATGTTTTGAGTACAGCATTTGAGGATCGGTAGAAGTCATTCACGAATTCGGTGGAGTCTCGGGGGAATATTGTTCAACAGCCTGAGGCACAAAGGAGTTTTTCGAGATCTTTCCGTGTCGATCTTTCTTGATATCTTTTACGCTTGGCTAAGCAGGTATACTATATTCAAATAATTATGAGAATGTGGATGAGCAAATTGGTCAATCTACGTCCCTAATCAATCCCTGCCTTGAGCGTTTTATTCTTTCGGCTAAGCCCATGCCACCAGCTTTATGGTGTAGACTATTGACAAACGTGCCTTTATCCCCATATTTTGAAGATTTAGATCGAGCTCTGTCCTCAGCCTCTAGTTCTAACTTTTCCCGTTCAGCAATTGCAGCTAATCGCCGTTCACGATCGGCGTCGAGTTTGGATGCATCTTGCTGCATCTCTGCTAGCTTTAACTGTCGCTCAATTTCTTTATCTTCAGAAGACAAAGATGAGTTCTGAGGAGGCTTCACATCACAGGCCTCATTTCGACGATCATTATCCTTATCATTATCTTGCCTCGCATTTTTGTAGCCATTTCTATCGCGACTTGTTTGATAGGATCTATGTTGGTTTGAGGTTTTACTTCGCCAACCTGGCGAAGGAGATCTCGAATTAATTGGAGGGGAGTGCCTTCTATCTTTGCTTCTTTCTCTACTAGGTTTTGCTCGGGCTGGAGCTCTATCATCTGAGGAGGTTGATCGTCGACGCGACCGATCGTAACGGTCTTTTCTACTGCTAGGGGAGCGTGATCTTGAAGGCCTTCTGCGAATCTTTTTATCCCTATCTGAATGTGCTTCTCGCTCAGCTCTTCGTTGGTTTGATTGATGAATTGGAGACCTATCTCGATACCTAGACCGCGTATCTCTGCGATCTTCACCATGCTCTCTTCTTTCCCGTTTGTGACTACTTTCGCGGTCGGAATCACCACGATGCCTGTGATGATGCCGATGCTTACGCGGTCTATTTTCTTTTTCATAATGTTGACCAAGCGATGCAAGAAGTTTCTTTTGTTTGATGGGATCATTCATCATTGCTTCGTAGGCAGCCTGCTCCTGCCGTTTAATTGCTAACATAGGATCCTCTCTGATCTTGGTTGCAATATCTCGAGCAGTGTTAGCATTTTGTAGGGCCATGAAGCTGTCCTCAGAATTTTTTTCGAGCTTTTTATGTTCGGTGCCTTTGATCAATACATCAATACGCCTTTTCCCTAAAAGGTATGCCTCCATCTCCTCTGTAGTTCCAGTTTGTCCACTTGAAGGGCCCTGATACATCCAGTCGACGCGATCAACACGTTTCCGACTTCCAGCAGCTTCTAATTTCAGTTGTATTTCTTCTTTTGCTCGTTCTTCCTTTAATTCCTTGATTCGTTGCTCGGTCCGTTTCCGTTCATCCAAAGCCTTTTTCTCTTCCTCCCAGACCCTCTTCTGGTTGCTCATCAATACTGGATGCCATGATTTTTTCAAATTTAGATCGCCACCCATTTTGACGAAGTTTTAAAGCTTGAGACCAACTGCTAGTTGTCAGTCAATGCCAACTCTTTGGATTGCGACTCCAAGGGACATGAATTGGTTAGGTATTAAAAGTGGGTCATTCTGGCGCTAAGGCAACCGATGGTCAGCAGCGACGGCTAGCGTAATCGGAGCCTCGTATGTACATTAATGAAGAACGCACTTAATGTTAGTGTCACTCAAAATATAGCAAAGCTACATTAACCCTGGCAATTGAAGTAAATCGCCTATTCTAAATCATTCTCGCCATGTCAGACGACGATGATTTTATGCAAGATTCTGACGATGGGTCAGTACAGATACTACATGGTATCTTTTTGCTGACAAGTTTAGTTATGATTTTGAATATGAAGAGGATGAAGATGACGATAGTGGTGACGTAGACATTGAAAACAAATATTACAATGCAAAGCAGATGAAAGCTTCTGAGCCCGAGGCTGCTATCGAAGAGTTTTTGGGGATACCCAGCTTACAAAAAGAAAAAGGTGATTGGGGGTTTAAGGCCCTGAAGCAAGCAATTAAAGTTGAATTTACGCTCAAACAATATGACAAAGTATCCTGCTAAACTCCAATGCCAGAGTTCAAGCTTATAGCTATTTCAGGCTTCGAAACATTACGGTGAACTCCTTACCTATGTCAAAAATTCAGTTACCCGAAATTATTCCGAAAAGTCAATAAATAACATCCTCGATTTTATTGAAAAAGAATCTAATCATGATGACGCTGTTAAGTGTATGGAAAACTTCTACTCCCAGACGCTACAGTCTTTCCAAAGTACTAATAATGAGCGGCTTTGGCTAAAGACTAATATCAAACTTGCAAAGATTTATTTGGATCGGAAAGACTTTGTGGCAGTGACAAAGAAACTCAGAGATCTTCACAACGCCTGCGAACGAGAAGATGGTACAGATGATCCAAGTAAAGGGACGTACTCCCTAGAGATATACGCCCTTGAGATTCAAATGTTTGCTGAATTGAGGAATAATAAACAGCTGAAAAAACTCTATGAACGGGCTTTAAAAGTGAAATCGGCAGTGCCCCATCCTAAAATCATGGGAATAATTCGAGAGTGTGGTGGCAAAATGCATATGAGCGAAGAAAACTGGAAAAATGCTCAAAGCGATTTTTTTGAGTCTTTTCGCAACTATGATGAGGCAGGCTCACTTCAGCGTATACAAGTTCTTAAGTATTTGGTTCTCACTACAATGTTGATGAAATCTGACATCAATCCGTTTGAATCTCAAGAAACAAAGCCCTACAAGAATGACCCTCGCATAGCTGCAATGACAAACCTCGTCGACGCATATCAAAGAGACGACATCCACCAATATGAGACAGTCCTAAAAGATAACCAGGACCTTCTCTCAGATCCGTTCATCGCCGAAAATATCGATGAAGTAACGCGAAATATGAGGACAAAAGCAATTCTTCGTCTTATTGCACCTTATACGCGCTTTCACATGTCCTTCATCAGTAAGGCTCTCCAAATACCTGTGGTGGAGGTTCAAGACATATTAGGTTTCCTTATTGTAGATAATAAAGTACATGGCAAGATAAATCAACAGGAGGGCACAGTTGAAATTGAAGACGACACGGATGCTGAGCGCCTACAAAGCATGCAAGAATGGAGCTCGGCTATCGAATCTCTATACTGTACCGTATTGGATGAAAGCGAAAGTTATCCAACGCCAGAAGCTCCCAAATATGAAGATTCTGTGCTGAGTGCGTCCTTGCGAGCCGGATCAATAGTAAACGCTACATCGGGATTTTTCGGAGGAAGATCAAAGGGAAAAGGAAAAAGAGCAGGAGGCATCGGTCTTGCTGCAGGTGGGCACATCGTTTAACCGGAAAAGGATATTGAAAGATCACTTGATTACCTTCAAACATCGGCAGTTATCAGCTGCGCCTTTGTACAGACAACTGAAAATGCAAAAAGCTACTAGAAGTAGGCTCTTGGTGTTAAGACGTGTCTAGGAATAACAGCACTTGTTAGTCAAGGCATAGCACCATTCTTGTCGGCTTCTAACAATGACTCCAAAGTTATTTTCAAACGATGTACAAATTTAACTATATCTAAGAGTCAGATAATTATTCAGATCAAACATAATACAGCAAGTGAAATTAATAAAATGTTTTCCACAAACTTATCATCAGACAATTCCAGGGGGAACAATAGAATATTTATACATCCAAGCCAAAATATATCTATTTTCGTCGAGGAAACATTAATAGAATTACTAATATTACATTATTTAACGTTGGTGCTATGATCACATGATAATAGTCACGTGTTAAAGATTACCTTTGGGCCATAAGATGCTAGAGGCGGGGCTCTAAGTTTTTGCGGCTTGAGATAAAAGCCAAAGTACAATACCAAACCGCTTTATTTCAAACTGCGCACCGAGGATCGACATAGATAACATTAGATTTATGGATGGGACCAATCCCTTTCTCGAGGCTGCCGATTACACAGCCGATTACACAGACGCTTACCCGCTCCACTACTTGGAGTCCCCATTGAAGTAATAAGGAACGCGCTCGCAAAAATAGAAAAATATGCGAGGGAGAGATAAAGAAATAATGGAACTGGAAAGAGAGTAAGTGGGGTAATGGATGTTATACTTAACGAGGGCAGATGCTCTGAAACAAATAAGGCTTTTCGAGTCACTTTGAAAATGCAGCAGCTCCTTTCGGAAGGCCACAAAGGAACGGGATGAGTTTGTGAGATATATCGAATCGGTGATTGCCGCGGCGACGCATAATACTGCAAAAGAAAATGGGTTTGGGGGACTTTATGGACCCACATCGGCAGCAAGAAGTTGACTTAGAGCTTTCTTGCGGCCAAGGAGTTCTTTCGAGAAAAGCGAGGTATTTAGTATTTCTAGATTTGCATACATGCATGGAATATGGTATGCCATCATATGTCAGGAGTATTACGGATCTGGGTTTAGTGAAATCGTCGCAGGGAGGCAAAAGAAATCACAGGCAAAGGGTCTGGGATCAGCAGTTATGCTCCTTTCTTTGCTTCCAGATTTGTTAGTTTATTCTTCAGAATTCTACCACGGCCTAGGATCAATCTCACCCTAACCTGGTCCTCCTGGATGTGAGGGGGTCTTTGTCTAGGTTTCCATGATTTCACGTGCTCTCGAACGTGAAAGAAAAGCTATTGAAAAGATGATGTACAGGATTCCGCGCTAAGCCTATTGGATACTTCCAGATTGCTCAAAAATATCTCCAAGTCGCTGGCGAAGCGAGTCGTCGGAAGGCCCAACGTTATTCTCATTTGTCAAAGGGCGACGTTTACTTCTGCATCTTTCCTCTCCCGAAGTTTATCTAATTGGTAGGGTCCTTAAAACACACTTTGTCTGAGTTGAAACATCACAAAATCAGCGCCAGCCCAACCACCCTGTAGCTTTGGTCGATTGCTGTATACTAGAATATCATCCCCGGGGATCGATTGAAGGAATATATGGAATTTGATCGCGCGCAAAAATTTTGGCTCTGAAGCGAAATCGATATAATTCAGGGAACCCCGTTTTGGTCCCTTTGTTACTCATGGCGGAAGAAGTATCGGATTGACTATTTGGAAAGAGGTGTAGACTTGAGTGAGCTTGAGAATCGCGATAAGGCAGAGGGGCGAGTAGAATTTTGTGCTCGCACTGACAAAGTCTAGGCTATTGTAGATACCTTCCCCATAATTGAGTTTTAGAATACCATGATTTACATAGAAGCTTGTTGCTTTATTATCTGATGTGTGACAGTAATAGAGCCGACTGTGATTCAGCGGCTTTCGATAAGGTTTATCCAGCTGTTACAAGAGCAATCCTCCCAGTTTATCGGACTACTCCATCCAGCCCTTCTGAAAGAGGCATAGCTTCAACGCCGCAAAGCTAGCTCTAAATGGTATTCCAATCCGAGCTACTATACACATTTATTGGTCTGACGTGCGTCACCCTAGTATTCATAAAAACATTATGCCAAGTGACGCCTCAAGCTCGGACCAATAATTCTCATTCCATCTCTCTTCGGTTCTCTTTCGAAATATTTCGGGACTTCTCTTGGAAGATTTAATCTCTCAGCTCTTGCTATATCTGTATTTATCTCAGGATGAGTGTCCACATTTATTTACACATTGATATTGTACAGTCTTCTCAGACCGGTAGCAAAGCTATATGCCTTTCTCTGTATACAAGGACATGAATATTCTTTAAGATAGACCTCACTAGATTGGAGGTTTTTTCACATGCGAAAGTACTTGATGATTAAATTATACCATCTCTTACGTTAGTATCACTTCATCGCTAGATTTAGGTTCGGATCTCGAGAAGATGCAGTATGGTCGCGTAGGGGAGGACATGCTCAAGCACGGATGCTTAGAGCCACACCGTACACGAATTCGGTTATCGGCGGGGATTTTTGTTGGAAAGAGCTTATTCGACGCTGTCGCTGGCTTGAGGAAGCAGCGTGGTGGCTGGCATTGTTGTCGTCGGTGAGGTATTGTTATAGGTATATGATTCGAGTGTACGTACATTGAATGGGAGTGAGCTGGTAGATCACAGAGATGCAGATTATATGGATTAGAAGACAGTGTAAATTGATTGTGAATCTAGATTGAGGATGGTCGACATACTGGAGGAAAGCTCCCTACTTACAGCTCTACAACAAGCGCTAACTATATAATGCTAACCTAATCCGGTAGAATAAACAGAGCAAACATATCCAGTCATGGGGTACATTAAATTTGTACTGTGCACCATGATATCACTAGTGCCATGGTGATGCGAGCCCTAAGGTTACTGGTACAACACTCCCCCTGTTGGTATCGACCCATATAGTTATTGGATTACGACTGGGACTTTACTTTCGTTAGAGAGTCAGCTAATTGATCGGAGGAGGCAACATAGGACACCTCAATTAATCCCTTTTGGTGATGTTCACGATAATAGAAGTTTCTGAGTGAAAATTGCTTAGATCTTCGGTGATTGTCGTGATTTCTTATGAGAGAGATTGATAACTAATAGTCCATATAAAATTTTGTGCATGTTGCTCCTTCAACAAGCTTGGTGATATCTAACTCTTCCAGAATTGATTTAGTCCATTGGAGCTAACGACACGTTTCGGTGGCGGCAAGGTATTCGGCTTCAGTCATGGAGAGCATTACTTCCCGCTGGAGGTGTGATCGCCAGCTTATTGGCCCTGATGCGAGTATAATCAATGATCCGGAGGTTGATCTGCTGGTTGATGAGTCTGCCGCAAAATCTGCATCTGTGTAAGCCTTAAGTATGGGTTTACCTGCTGACCTTGTGAAAGTGATTCCTCGATCTGGTTCTTTAGAAATGTATCTAAGCACCCGATGGGCTGCTAGTAAATGCTCATCGGACGGGTTGGCGAGAAAACGCGCCAAGTGATTCACTACAAAGGCAATATCGGGCCGTGAATTATTCGCGAGGAACTGCAGGCCGCCAATGATGTAGTTGTATATTGTGATTTGCTCAGGTGTGCATTCTTTGTCATTGGGAAGCATGAGGCGCTCCAGAGTTGGTGCAGGTTTGCAGTCTTTCAAGCCGTGCCTGTCGATTGGAGTTCGTGTGTATTGACTTTGTGACAATGCTAAGGTTTCTTTTCTAGGATAGCTGATATAGATACCCAAGAATAAGTCTGTGTTCACCGATTTTAGGTTGTATTTCTTATGCAAAGCTCTCATCAATGTTTCTATTTTGCAAAGGTTGGGACCCATCACTTGAAAATCGTCTACATGCATTACCACAAACATATATTTTCGGACATTAGTATAGAGACATGCGTCAGACGTAGTCGGGTGGAAACCATGTTTGACAAGGGTGGCTTTCGCATCGTCATACCATAGAGCTGCGGCCTGTTTAAGATCGTAGAGTCCTTTCCGAAGGAGAATTATGGATCCATCTTTCTCATATCCCTGTGGCATTTCCATGTACAAGCCAATATCGATGTCGGGATTTAAGAAGGCAGTTGGGACATCTCCTTGTCTACGGTGCCAGCCGAATGGGTGTGCCAGCACGAGCATTATCGTGCCTGTTTCCGCTCGTGGCGTAGGAGCGAAGGTCTCGTAGTAGTCTATGCCTTGACGTTGGGTAAAACCTTTTGCTGTGCATCGAGCCTTCCATCTCTCAAAGCTTCCATCTGCTCGAAATTTCTTCTTGAAAACCCGCTTAGATTTCATAGGTTTACGTCCCTGTGGAAGCTCCGTGCGCCTGATGATCTTTATGGCTCCTTTATCCTTGAGAGATCGAAATTCTTCCACTGTAGCTCTTTTGTATTGCGTGGCCTCTGGACTGGTCATGGATTCATTCCATGCTTTTGGGTCATTGGATATTTTTTCTGTTTTGCCGTGATTAAGGCGTTTGTAGTCATGTTTTCTGACCTCCCTACCTCTTTTGGTTATCTTGGTCTCTCTTTCTGGGGAGGATTCTCTTTCTGGTGAATGCGTTCGCTTTTGTCCTGCGATGGAATGAATGGGATCCCATCCCGTCATAATCTGGTCATACGGTGTTTCTTCCAACTCATCTTCTTCACTAGTCTCCCCCTCATCTTCTGGTTGCAGGGTGAGTTCTTGTGAGTGTCTGGTGGAATGGGTTTCTGAATGGTAGTCTGTGATTTGTTCCGAGTGGTGCGATTCAGTTGGTGAACCTTGCTCACTATTTTGGGAACTTACATCTTGAACGTTTGTTTGCAGCATTTGCTCCTCTGATGGTAGAAGTGATGGCTGTCTTTTTCAATACCTGATGTAGGGCGATCGTTTACACTGTCACCTGATTGGGATTCTTGGGGTTCATCTTGTGTCGTTAAGTGCCTTTCTGGTGCGGGTGATGGTTGCTCCTCAAACGATGCAGGGATTTCAAATTCAGGGGTCGAAGGTGGTTGGTGGTGAAGTGCCTTTGTTTCCATGAACAAGGAGTTGTTGCTTGCTCAGTAGCTATGTGCCTTCTGCTGGTCAATCGGGGTTAGTTCATCAACGAACATGATTTCTTCGTTAAAAGTTGCATGTGGGGTAAAATTTTCGATCCATTTCCATCTATTTACCGAATTCCAGTGCGGATAACATATTATAAAGTTTTTATTGGTGTTTGTTTGGAACCCCATGAACCATCCTTTAGTTGCTCTTGGTTCAAACTTACCCGGTTTTGGATGGAAAAGTTTGTAAGCTCTGCAGCCAAACCTTGGGATATTAGCAAGATCTACTTGACCAGTGTGAGGCTGATTGAGGCCTTGCATGAAATCAAGTGGAGGGATTCGTTCTGTGCGTAGACAATAAAGTCAAATGACAACAAAACATGCGTGCTGGACGGCATGTGGCCATTACGAAGCAAGCATTCGTGCGTCAATAAGCATTGATCTTGCCAGCCTTTATAATGCCTTATTAGCTGCTTCAGATACTCCGTTTTATTCGGGGGTGGATGGAGCAGAGATGTCAGTACGTATGCCGTGTTATTCACAGTGTGACTTCATACGAAGAAATTCTGTGCCACCGTCTCTGAAGATCGCCCGAATTCTCTTACCAAAGTGGGAATTTTGGAATTCAATCCATTCTACGAGGAGTGCGCTATGTTGTCTTTGGATAGAGTGGTGATTACCCATCGCATTCGTGTTTTGGCATCTGTGATGATGACGGCATATTGATGGCCGTTTGTTGCACTGGTAATCTTGCCAACTTTGTCTACAGATATTTCATCCAGAAGGGCATGCGGTATTGGTCGTGGCTCTCTGGAGACAAATCTTTGAGCTTTGCTTAGGTGACATGTCTCACATGTTGTTAGTTCACTAAGATCTATACCTTCGGGGCCTTTGACATATCTGGCGGTCTCCTTCAGAATACTTTGGCCTACATATCCGAGACGCTGGTGCCACCGTTGTGCCCTAGTAGTGTGTGGAATTCTTGCAACACCTGATATAGCTACAGTGGTGGAAAAGTTAAAGTTGGAATTTGTGTCAAGGACATGTATGTAGTACACATCATTTTTGCGGATCAATTTCGCTGTGGGTACAGATCTGCTGTTGGATTGCTTTTGGAAGAGAAGAGAACTGTCTCTTTCGGCGACAATGTTACTCAGTTTTTCCAGCTGACCCGCTGGGATAATGGTCGACGATGATTCAGGCGAAAATGGATTCACGCAGTTTTAAGGTAATATTTCCAATTTTTAATTTCGCTGTTCCTTGATGGGTGAGAGATTCTCTGCCAACTGCTTGATCGAACTTGAATAGTTTAGAGCACTGCACGATATCACTGAAGGGAGATTTGTTAGGGACGAAGTTGTGCGATGCACCCGTATCATACATGGAGTCCGTTTCTTTAACTCGGGATGAATCTGCTATAATAACACCACCATGCTCATTGTCCGATTCATCCTCGTGCCCGACTACTGCAGCCTGTTTAACTATAAAATTGCTACTCTTCGGGCGGTTGCCCTTATCAGGTGCCAACTCGGGAAGAAGTCGGTAACAGTACCTGTTCTTATGTCTATGACGGCACGTCTTACAATAAGCGTTTGTATCTAAGTTGCTACCGTTGGGTATGGATGCTGCACATGTGGGGTTGTGCTCGACCCTGTCGCCTGCTACGGTTTGCAACGAATATATCAATGTTTGTAAAGGCGCGTACTCATTACTAGCAGTGTACACACGAGTATCCCTCCATATGCTTAGCCACTAAATTCTTTTAGTACCCTGAACGAAAAGTGCAGATGCTTGTCCTACCCCGACATAAAAACCATTGTGCAACTTTGCGGCTTGCGGAGTATTCATTGCAGCCGCCGCGTTGTTGACAATTTAGTACGCTTCGACGAAGCGTTCTATGTAGTCGTCAGCTGTAGATACAAACCTTATAGTGAGAAGGTTCTCGAGAGCGACGGCATAACGGGCTGTGGCCGTCTCCGTTCGTGTGCCAGCGATGGCGTCGAAGAGTACTTTAGCTGTCATATTGTTATAATTGTTGGGACGCATAGTATTTGTGAGGCGTTGTCTAATTATATTTTTTGGCTTCAATTTCTCCAAAAGTCCATCGTCCCAAATTTGTTAGGTATAGTTCCAGCAATTCTTGATAATTCTCAGCGACAGGATTGGTTATCATTGGAGCGACTGGAGCTGTAATTGGACGAATTCCAGGTTGTCATGGAATGTGTGTCCGAGAACGTTCTTTCGTCCGAGCTTTGCCCGAATCGCCATGCTCCAGCTGGTGAACGAGATACCTTTGCCAAGAATCTCTTCTACACGCGTTGTCATCATGATGAGGGATTTTCTGTTGCAGTGGATCACAATTGTTAGCTATTGCTCCAGTACATACGTGGATTCGCCGGGCTCATAACCTGTCATAGGTATAGGATTCGGATGTACGTACATTGAATGGGAGTTTGCTGGTAGATCACAGAGATGCAGATTATATGGATTAGAAGACAATATAAATTGATTGTGAATCTAGATTGAGGATGGTCGACATACTGGAGGAAAGCTCCCTACTTACAGCTCTACAACAAGCGCTAACTATATAATGCTAACCTAATCCGGTAGAATAAACAGAGCAAACATATCCAGTCATGGGGCACATTAAATTTGTACTGTGCACCATGATATCACTAGTGCCATGGTAGGCTGGCAAAGTCGAACTCTTCACCTTCACGCGGTGCCGGCTGTAAACGCTCATTATGTTCGCTGCATATTTGAGATAGCCAAGAGGAGTCGCATACGATCAGAGTCAGAGGTCCACTAGCATTCCCAGTCGGAGCCCTTTCATCACGTCAAGTGTTCTCTCTGCCATAACTTGACTTCAACCTCACATACATCTGTCAACTTTACAACCTATCGATTATCTTCCTACTTTGGACCACCCTAGACGAAATTGACGCGGCGCAAACCTTGTTGAGATCCCCAGATATACGCCCTCGATGATATGGATACCCGACGGAGGATGAAAGTCGCTGGGCACAAATTTGGGAAGGGAGATTGCTCGTGACAATCGAGGAAGGTTACGGTTCTAGTGGGGAATTTATGAGAGACGGAAGGACAAGTAAGCAGGATGTGGAGGAAGGATAGAGTTTTTGGAAGGAGAATTTGAGGGGATACTTCAACTTCAAGAGTTTTGTGTGCGCCAAGGCCCCAATCGACAAAAAATAGTGTTGTGGTCCGCTATCTGGGTCATGTCCAAGTTGAAAGTCCCGTGGCTTGAACACCTGCTACGACAAAATACGAGGACGTTGTGAAATCATATCTCGAGCGGTTGCAAAAGTCAGGATAATGAAGCATACTAAGGAGTCTGAGGTTTTTTGTTTTTTCCTTGGAAAGGTACTCACTGTTGAGGAGAGAAGCGAGGCGTAAGTCTCAACAAGTGTAACCCTGTAGTGGTGCCGGCGAATGCTTCCTTAGTATGAATGTTTAGCGTCAAGATTGTATTATTTCAGTTCTAGCGACTGAGGATAGCGTACGCTTTTCGAGGTCTTGCGTCCCAACAGGGAACTTTAGGATGCGTGGCTGCACGTTATCCATTGACCTAATAAATGTTACAAACAAAAAAAAAACAATATCTCTGAGACATCTAGTGTTATCGATCATAAAATATTAGAAAGTTAAGTGTAAGATATACCCAGAGCAGCATAGCCATACAGATAAGAAGCGAGCACATCGGGCTCAAATCTTATCTGTACCGAAAAAAAGTCCCTAGAGTTGACAGTCCAAACTGTCTGTGCGGATATCGTTCCCAAAACGTCAAACATGCGATCACGGCCTGCCCTCAATGGGCCAAAGGAAGAGCGGAGGTGTGGAGAAAGTCCAAGAGCCGATCTTTCGAAGAAATGATGAATAACCCGGAAGATATTGGAAGAATAACGCAGTGGATCTTTGACCAGGGATGGTTAGAGCAGTTTCGATTGGCTGGGGAAGTGGAAAGAGAGGTGAAGGAGCGAGAGGAGGAAAAATATGAGGCGGGGAGTTGGAGTTTGACGTGAGGATATCCGTACTGGGCAGAACAGTAAATCGCACTTCCTGAAGGTTAACTTCAAAAACCAGCAGACTCTTACCAGGTAGGTTTAGGGGGTTTTTACCGAAAGATTTCCTCCTGTGTAAATAAAAAGTTAGACACCTGCATGGGCCCATTGGGTACCTGAACGGGTTAATTGAAATCAAATCAAAAGTGTTAGATATAATTATCATCGGCGAGATGCATAACTGCGAAATGTAGCATGTCACGTGTAATTGAGGAAAGTTGTGTCATTGGTTGTGTTTGGCCAAAGTCTTAAGCGAGCGAAATAGGGTATAAATAGAGGGCTGTCTGCCGAATACTGTAGATCATTACTATATCTTATCATTCTCTCTTATGAGATCAATTAATCAACCATCTACATCAGACTAATATCAACTTCATACATTCTTTGATACCGTCTTCATAATCTCATTCTTCATCCTCAAATCTTTAACACCAACAATTTCTGACATCATGTCATATGCTTAGCTAGTTAAATTTTATCTATTGGTGGATAGAAAAATGTAAAATTCTTTTACTCAATTTACAAACTTCAATACAGTTGACCAATGCAACGTTTTGCTAGGGCCCAAAGTTGTCCCCCGCCTCTCTGAAGAAGTCTCACTCCTTAGAGCAGACGCAACTGCAGTCAAGTCTGCTTTCATTTAAATGGTTCCTGGACTTAAGGATGGAATCGCCTCCGTTTCCTGCTGCTCAAGCGGTTTCACCGTCGCTTTCTCGTCTGAGGCACCGCTGAAAATTGCGATGGACAGTGCAGACTCCATAAAGGTGTCTCTTTGAGGTTCTCTAATTCAACTTGAAGACCACTATGGTTACGCTGTTAAGCGTATCCCACACACTATCTGGAATCCAGTCTCCAACCTGGTGGGTACCACGCTCGATGATGTTAAGAGCATCGCCCAGGCACAGACAGGCGTCGCTCCATCTAGCGCCCAATGGTCTGTACATGAAGACCGCCACGATCCTCTGCAGACGGCGATTATTTTCTTTCCTAAAGAGGTGTCAACTTCTCGAATCGTTGACGGCGCCCCCTCCCGACGCTATTGTAAGAGTATGGCTGGTGTTGCCTCATTATTCATCCCTGTAGATTGTTGGACCGGCTAGCCGTGAAGGCGCGGCCGCTCGAAGACAAGGCCGCCCCAACGTTTTCTTTCGCTTTTAAGACTTCAGTGGCAGTTGGGTGGGGCTAGCCAGGCGGGATAAACGGCTCCTACTCAATACTTGCTTTCGACAGAGAAATATATGAGGATAAAATGATCAGTATAATAATTGGCACTACTGGCCTAAAAGTAATAACTGTTGACTACCAAGATCAACAACGATAATATAACAAGATACTGATCCAAAGAACCTCACGTCCTCGATACCCTTTTCCGAAGATAACGCCTTCCTGTCACGGGTTAACCGATCTGCGAGCTTACTGTGCCGCTACGGTAAGTTATTACAGGTGGGTCGGTGCAGGGTATATCTCGCTTCAGGGGTTAAAAGTGGGAGTCCATGGGGCCTATGACAAAGTCTTACAGGGGCTCAGGGGTAAGTGAAAGCAGTATGTCTTTGCAGGGTTTTTAGTTGCCGATTATTATACCAATATGGCGGTTTCCTTTGTTGATCTTTTCTAAGCGAGGCAATATAAGGATATTCTTAAAACCTAAATATCAATTTAACGTGAGAGATCTCTTGGCGACGAAAGTGAAGGCAGTATGTCACTCTTGGCTAATTATTGAATGGTGTTTTAAGAAATCCACATCAAGGATAATATCAAGGATTTTGATAGATCTATCTCAAGATTCTAATATACAATGTGTTTCTATTATGAAGTCGGCCCCACTTGAACTCTAATTACCTCTTCACATCTCTTTGACATGCTTAGAATGAGTGATCGAAGCTTATCCTCTGTTGTACAGTTTTGCCAGGCCTCTAGTATAATTCGGCGATTCTCTGCTTTACTCCGCTACCTCCCCCGCTCAAACTCTGGATATAAATTTTAAATGTATAGTTTCATCATACCCCACACATTCTCAATTGGATTTAGATCTGGGGAGTGTGCTGGCCATGAAATAGGTTGAGTTCCATGTGTCATGAGATAATCTCTTGCGGGAGGTGCTTAGTGTAATGGCGCATTGTCGTGCATAAAAAAACATGCACGACCTGTCTCTTGCCGTCTGTTTCTGTGCCAGTTCACAACAAGGGGAAGGATGTATTGGCGATAGCCTTCTGAGGTTATCTTGCCCCAGTCGGCTTTCCAGAAAACACAAGGGCCTCTCACGATTCTGGCGAAACTACCCCAAAACATCCAAGAATTATTCTTACGGTATCGATCAACGATACACGTATTATCTTAAGCCTCTCCTTTCTTCTTAGATTGTGAATAATCAAAAAACTTTTGGATTTATATAGGAATTGCTTACCTTTCTAGTCACATGGCTCGGCATAATAGGTCCGTCATTAATCCAAGTTTCGTCGCTCCAAAGTACTTGCGACCACTCTTGTTCTTGCCATTGAAGGCGTTGTTCTGCCCATACTTTCCGTGCCATCATATGATTCTCTGATAACGGCGGAGACCTTCTCGGAAGGCATCGAGGAACCCTCTTCCCTTGAATGCACTACGGATTGCACTTTCTCCGGCAGCCCATGAGGAGAAATGAACTGACAGTTCTAGATAAGAACATTGTCGTGCCTCGCGAGAACTGCAGATGAATTTTTCCGACTGATCGATTTGGTTAAGAGAAAGTTTAGGAGGGCGTCCAGTCCTTAATTTAGGAGATGCACGACCAGATTGAACAGTGTTCTTGACTTGTGAACATGTTAATCTTAGCTGAGTCGCAATTTGTTTGTACGTGAATCCCGTCCGATACAGTGCAAGTATCTGGGGAAAATCAGTTCGTTTAAGTGCCTAGTTCAGTACCAGAATTCTACAAATACCTCAAGTCTTTGATCTCGACTGAGATATGAAGCACGAGTTTGACCTTGTAAAGTAGCTTGAGTATTCATGATTAGAGGATAGTAATTCTAATAAAGTAGATTCTCGGGAGGCTTGTGCTAAATTGCGAATAGCGTTCGATAACTATATCTCTTTCTAATATCTGTAAGATGGTTTAATTAATAATGATGCAGCCGTAGAATTTTACAAACAAACACCAAAATTGGCTTTTCCGATGAAATGAAATCGGTGAGAAAGATTAGATTATATGATCTCGTCTAACCTACAAAATTGTATAGCATGGCTAGGATATATCCACATTGTGCATAACTAATCTGCATACCAATAATCCAACAGGCACTCCTCTATTATCATCTCTCAACCTGGCGGCATGCCAAATTTTCAATCTTCGCATTACCCTCCTGAGGGCGGCACGTGGTCTCTAGCACAGACACTGCTACTCACAACAACTGCAGCAAACACAAGAACTGAAGAGGCGAACCTAATGTTTGGTGTTGTGGCATCTGCTATCGATGATGCAACACGGGAAGCCTCGACGATGCCACAGCACCTCATCAGAACCTACCAGGAGTTCCTGGAACGCCTGCAATCGGTCGCGCAAGAGTTTTCCGAGAGTCACGTGAGAGGCAATCCAGTATCATCACAGCCTAAGAAGAACGAAAGAGTGGTCCACCGAGCAAATCATTCAGCCCTGTTTCAAAAACCTACGCCGGTCCCAAAAACAACCCGTCCTCAATCTCGACCCAGCTCTTACGCTAACGCGGCTAGTAGAGCCAAAGGAACCACTGCCCAGAGCACGGCACCCAAACCCTCCAAGCCTCAAGGTCAGCCTGACCCCCTTCGAATTGATGATAGAATTTTTCTCCGGCTGGACATGGACTCAAACATCCGACTTTTATCAGCATACCCTCTTCTCTCCCTTTTCCGTAAACTTCTAGCGGAGAACGGGGCCTTACTCAAGGAAGTTCAGCACGTTCCCTCTGGGCTTGCAATTCGCCCCTCATCAGACACTGCATCCTCCAAACTTGAATCGCTACTTCAAGGGTTTGTCTCAGAGGGTAAAATAGGTGGTGCAACTGGCATTGAGAAGGCACAGAACCTTGTATCGTACGTCATTAAATCCGTTCCACGCAACTACACTACTCTTAAGGAACATAATCAACTAACAATCTGTCCCATTGTGGCCGAAAACGTCTAGCGGGAGTTCGTGGACGATGAAGGAATCTCTCCAGTCGCTGTGGTTGAAACTAAATGGAGCGCCGAATCACCGCAAATGTACTCAGCCCGCTATATCGCACGATTCTCGCTAGGGACTACCCTTCCGCATAAGTTTCAATTATTTGGAGTCGAGGTACAAGCGCACCGACTAGCAAAGAAGACAAACATTGTTCAGTGTGGATGATGCTTTCAGTGGCATAACGGAAGAATCTGCACGAGGCCTTACCGCTGCCGCCTATGTGGTTCAATGGAGCACCTCGAAAAAGACCATCAGCCGTGCAGCACACACTCTCACACTTGCCCTCCTCGCTGCATTCATTGCCATGGACCCCACCCTGCCGATGCTCAAGAGTGTCTCCTCCGACCTCGTCGCAAAGGGACAAAGCTGACCAAGGAACAAATTTCCCAAATAAGACACACTTCAGCAGCATCGAGACTTAGCCTTTGCACCACGATGGGATGCAATCGACGTGTACACGCTAGTCAGGTAGACTAGGAGATGACAGAGATCGATGAGGAACCCAGTTCGAATCCTGCCGGTACAGAAGCCCCGCCTTCCACATCAACAAATCTAGTGTCATCTAGCTCAAATCAACTAGTCCTAGTCCCATCCACCCCTTTGCCAAATTCCCCGATCGAAACAGGGAATCCGTTCTCAAGCTTGACAGATTGCCCAGATGACCTCTAGGAGACCGTGCAGAATTTCAAAACCTCTACGCCTAGTGCAAATTAATGTTGGGAAGGGCGCGATTCCTCACGAAATCGCGCCAAATAATGCAAATGAACAAAAATTTGACGTCATTCTTATACAAGAGCCATACATTTTCAACGACAGACAACGTAGAATTTCAAAGAAAATATCAGCCTATGAATGCTTCTCACCTAGCAACGACTGGATTAACAGGCCTAGGGTGCTCACCTATCTCCGCAAAGGAGTGGGTCTAGTTGCCCATCAATTGTAACCTACAGGGCCATCAAATCAAGCAGCTAGGGACCTACTTTTCCTTGAAGTAATGGATCCATCAGGGAAGAAGCTAACAATCATAAATGTCTACAATGCCCCTCCAGGATCCAGAGACGCAGGCGAGGGAGTTAAAGCTCTAGTAAACCTCTGATTTAGGGGCTCACGGGAGAGGCTTCTTGTAGCAGGGGACTTCAACCTTAGACACCCTAGTTGGCAACCATTGTGTACCACCACTAGCCCCTGGGCAGAAAATTTAGTTGGGTGGGCAGAAAATCAATCTTTAACGCTGACAACTGAATTAGACTTCCCAACTCATGCTAGAGGAAATGTACTTGATCTTACATTTGTGTCAAGCTCCCTCAACTCCTTAGGTGTAGAGACTGCAATTGCCCGCGAGATGGATGCAACATCAGACTACCTTCCTATTGTTACCGTAGTTCCCTGGGACATACGTTTTCGGGAGCCTTTGACCCACATCAAACTAGAAATGCTTGATGCGAAGCTCTTTCTTGCTCTTTTAGAATCAGGGATAAAAGAGATTAATGACCTTCCTCGAAGGCCCTCAACTGAGGTATTAGACAACCATGCCCGACAAATCTCCGAGACAATTAGGCGAGCTTACTGCGGATCGGCGCGCCGGGCGCTAGGGAAAGGAACAGGCCATGCATGGTGGAATGATGAGTGTAGAACAGCTGCCCAAGCTTATCGACGTACACGCAGGAGTACAGATGACCAGGACGTAATCAGAGCAGCCAAGAAAACACTCAGAAACGTAACCCGACGGGCCAAAAGAATCTTCTTCAATGAAAAGCTCAATCAAGCTAGTACAGCAAGCGACGTCTACAGTATGGTCAAATGGCACCGTTCAACCGGCTCCACTCGCACTCCACCACTAAAAGACCCCCTCCATCCAGATGCTCCTATTGCAGTTACAGTAGAGGGTAAAAGGCGAGTATTGGCCCAAAACCTTCTTCAAAGGATCCCCGAATCAGGCGATATCCCACTCGAAACACCGGTCGTAGAGCCTTGCCCTTCCCCGAAGTAACTGACGATGAAATTAAAGAGGCTGTCTTTCTCCCGGGAAACACAGCTCCCTGCGAGGACGAGACGCCAACATCCATCTTGAGAATTGGCTGGGAACTGGTAAAAGACAAAATCTCAAGTCTGTTTCGAAAATGCCTAGAAATTGGACATCACCCAGCTTGTTTCAAAACTACAATAGTGGTGATGCTCAGCAAGTCTAATAAACCGGACAAGTCGAATCCTCGGTCTTACCGTCCAATATTTTTGCTCTCAGTTCTTGGGAAAAGCTTTGAACGGCTTATCGCTCGTCGCCTATCTTGGAATGCAATTAATTACAAGGTTACTGCTACACAGCGATTTGGGGGGCTACCACTGCGGTCAGCTGTAGACCTCACAACATGCCTAACACACCACGTCGAAACTGCCATGAACCGGAGTCTGACCGCCTCAGTTCTGACCCTCGATGTTAAAGGTGCTTTCGACGGAGTCCTCCATGGGCGACTTGTGCACCGGCTTCGGGAACAAGGCTGGCCCAACCAGCTGGTCCGCTGGGTAGCTTCATTTATCACTGGTCGTCATGCAAAGGTGCGTTTGGATGGCTCTACAGGCTCTGCTTTAAGTATATTATGCGGTCTCCCACAGGGGTCTCCCACAGGGGTCGCCTGCCTCTCCAATCCTGTTCTCCCTCTACATATCTCCTCTTTTTCATCTGGGAAATCCAAAGACAAGATTCGGATATGCAGATGACGTAGCCCTTCTCCAGACCTCGCCCTCTCTACAGGTTAATGCATAGTTGCTTTCCCAGGACTTACAAGACGTCCTCCGATTGGGCCAGATGGAGGGGATCACATTTGATCTCAGCAAAACTGAACTCATTCATTTCTCGCGCAAACGAGCTGACCAAGATCCGGCGAACACCCCAGCGATCACTTCGGACTCCTTCACAGTCACCGAGAACCTGAATCGGCCATACTCACGATGGCTCGGAGTATTTTTCGACAAAAAGCTCACCTTTAAATAGCATGCACGTTTAATGGCTACCCGAGCTCAAAAGGTTAGCCAGGCACTTTCATCGCTAGGAAACATAGAACGTGGCGTGACTGCATATCTTCTGCGGCGAGCTGTCATATCGTGCATTCTTCCAGTGGCATACTACGCAGCCGAGACTTGGTGGCCAGGAAGATCTCGAGATGGACCCCAGGGGCGTATCCCCAACCGTGTGGATAGCGTTCTTCAGCAGCTAACAAAAGATACACTTGCAGCTGCGCGAGCCATTCTTCCAGTCTATCGCACTACTCTGACTGCAGCCTTACACCGTGAATCAGGCATAGCCCCGCCGGAGATCGAGCTCAACAGACGTGCGACAGCTGCCGCGATTCGTCTGCGACGACTTGACCTGAGGCATCCCCTGCGGCGCGCCAATCGAGTTTTGTCTTCGCAACAAGCGACCTTCCGCTTTGCTCGACAGGTACTTGCCCTTCTAGATTCCGAGCAAATAAATCCCATCGTCAACCCACCTTGGATGAAACGTAAAAGTCGAGATGCCGCGCTCGTCCGGGTTGGAGGACCTAATGGAGACAAAAGAGCGGGCCAAAGAAAGATTCCTCGCGTTTCTACAGACCATTCCGATACATGATATCATTTTATACTCGGACGGCTCGAAACATATGGATGGCTTTACAGGGACAGAGTACGCGGCAAACAAAGGTGGATTTCAGATTCTCAATGGGAGTCTCGCGCTGGGGAAGGGTAACGAGATTTTTGATGCGGAGGCCAAAGGGGCGCTTGCGGGGGCCAAAGCCGTCTTGGAAATCCCATTCACTAAGCTCGCTTCGAACCTCTGGATCTGCTTGGATAACCTCGAGGTAGCTTTGAGGCTCCTACATTCTTTTCGGGCTCATCTCAGTCTACATTTGAGGAGACCCGAAACCTGAACTCATGTTGGCAAGCAAGGTATCGCCTCGCACATTTCAGTCGAGGTGAAGTCAAAATACGATGGGTTCCTGGACACGCCTCCATTCCCGGAAATGAGGCCGCAGACAGAGCTGCAAATCAAGGCGCACATGAAGTGGCAAGTACAGACGGCCCACTTACTCTAGCTGGACTGAGGAAATGGGGGAAGCGCACCGGGCTCCAAGCCGCGGAGAACCTATGGAGCCTACTCTTACTATGCACAGGAAACTACGAAAGGCTCCTAATTAACTCAACCCCAGCCCGACCCAAGGAATTAGAACTCCCCCGGGCGACTTTAGGCTGTATACTAGCTTCTCGAACGGGCCATGGAGACTTCGCAAAGTACCACGAAAATTTCAACCATTCTGAGGCTAATTTACATTGTCGATGCAAGCGTCGCAAAGACCCGGTTCACTTTTTCTTCTGTCACATTGCTAAAAGACGGGGCAGACTTCCGGCAGGCCTACCGTCAGAGGTTCTTCCCTTTATCCTAGGCACTGCGAAAGGCGGAAAAACTTTTCATAAGTGGCTGACTAAAACGCGGCTCTATACCGAAATTTGCATTTCTTAAAAAATAAAAGCGTCAGGAAAAACTGAGTATTAGGAATGATGGAGTTACGGGTCGAAATTGTGTTTTCTTCTGTGGGTGTGAGCGGCGTAAGGGACAACGGATGTCAAAAGCGGTCAGGAGCCACGGGATTAGACCGTCTACTATTTATCTTTTTCACCTCCGTATAATTGGAGAGTCATCAGCTATACAACTTAATGGCAGCAACGAGGAAGCGCCATATTACTGTACATAAATCTCTCTACAGAAGCCCGAGGTTTACCCCCCGGCGTCCTATGTCCCGACAGGGTACAATAGGGTCACGTGGGTACCACGTTACACGCGGACGAATAATAATAAT
Source organism: Podosphaera xanthii (assembly GCA_028751805.1). NCBI lineage: Eukaryota > Fungi > Ascomycota > Leotiomycetes > Helotiales > Erysiphaceae > Podosphaera > Podosphaera xanthii. The sequence continues at coordinate 982,094 of JAPWIX010000019.1, forward strand.
AATAATAATAATAATAATAATAATAATAATAATAATAATAATAATAATAATAATAATAATAATAATAATAATAATAATAATAATAATAATAATAATAATAATAATAATAATAATAATAATAATAATAATAATAATAATAATAATAATAATAATAATAATAATAATAATAATAATAATAATAATAATAATAATAATAATAATAATAATAATAATAATAATAATAATAATAATAATAATAATAATAATAATAATAATAATAATAATAATAATAATAATAATAATAATAATAATAATAATAATAATAATAATAATAATAATAATAATAATAATAATAATAATAATAATAATAATAATAATAATAATAATAATAATAATAATAATAATAATAATAATAATAATAATAATAATAATAATAATAATAATAATAATAATAATAATAATAATAATAATAATAATAATAATAATAATAATAATAATAATAATAATAATAATAATAATAATAATAATAATAATAATAATAATAATAATAATAATAATAATAATAATAATAATAATAATAATAATAATAATAATAATAATAATAATAATAATAATAATAATAATAATAATAATAATAATAATAATAATAATAATAATAATAATAATAATAATAATAATAATAATAATAATAATAATAATAATAATAATAATAATAATAATAATAATAATAATAATAATAATAATAATAGTAATGATAATAATATCAGAAGTATCCAAAGAAAATGCTTAAAACTAGTCACAGGTTCATATAACTCTACCAGCAGCAGGGTATTAGAACACGAATCCTTTGTGCTACCCATCGAAATCTATCTGAAGCAAAGGAGGGTCCAACACGCCGGACTATCAGATAAAACTTCTGTTCAAGAGACAATATCTTCGGCATGTGCCAAGGTCAAGCTGCCCGCTAATGGGAGAGAAGAAAGGCATGCCTTGAACAGGATCAAAGATGTTGCCGAATGGAAAGAAATTTGTGGTAAAGAGATGAATAGGGGTAGACAGAAAGAGGCTGGTAGAGTAGCAGCTTTCCAGGAGTGGGCAAACTCTTGGGCAAACAACAGGGTGCAGCGTTCTGGTCGACGAGCGACTGCAGATCCCGAATTATGGAATGCAGCAAAGATAACCACCGACAAGGAAACAGGCAGAAAAAGACTCAACTTCAAGGGAACACCAGTAAATATCCACCAAAACCTGAGCAGGGCCCAAAGTAGTGTCGCCATTCAGCTGACAAGTGAGCATATCGGGCTCAACTCTTACCTGTATAGAAGAAAAGTCCCGGGAGTACACGACCCAAGATGTCAATATGAATATCCGTCCCAAAATGTCAAGCACATGGTCTTGGCGTGTCCGCAGTGGGCAAGGGGAAGAGGCGAAGTCCTAAGACTAGCCAAAGATAGGTCTTTCAAAGCCATGATGAACAGCCCAGAAGATGTGGCTAGAATCACGCAGTGGATACTCACCTAAGGCTGGATAGAACAGTTTCGACCTGCAGGGGAAGTCGAAGCAGCAATGTCAGAAAAAATAAAGCGATCTGGCAAGGGATAGGTCGGAATCTACACTGGCTGAATAGTGAAAATTGCACTTCCTGAAGGAGAACCTGGGTAAACCGGGATAAATTGTAAAGATTAAACCAGGCAGAATCGAGGGGTTCTCACCGGTAAGGTTTCCCCTCATGTATATATACAGTTATAGTTACCTGCATGGGCCCATTGGGTACCTGAACGGGTTAATTGAATTCAAATCAAATAATAATAATAATAGGATATATCCATATTATAACCCCTGTATATAAAATTTCCAAAACAACGATTTCTGTTGATATCTGAGCTGCAGCAGCTGCCTTGTGACCACAAATCCCGCCAATTTACTGCTTCCCGCATATTCAACTTCTATCTTGACCAGAATTTCGAACGCTCCTAACCATGCCTGGTACGGAGCTCGGAGTCACGGTCAGTAACGGCCAATAGGAAACCCAAAGGCCGGCACCACAACGCGCTGATGTGGAAATCGACTCTCACGCGGCCATTAGAAAGATTGAGGCAGTACTCGAAACAATGAAGATACGTGTTAATCCGCGAGGCGTCGCGACTAATAAATTTTGAAAGAATATCCTCGAAGCCCTCGAGCTCCTCAATGCTCATAGACGGCTGTGGACGGCCGCCAGCCAAAAACCCAATACTACCACCATTGAAGATAGGATGCTTGCCTTGGAGGATGCCGTCAGGAAGAGCATGTTGACACCCGCGCGATCCCAGCCAACCACCACCGCGATTAAAACCTATGCTGCCGCTGCCGCTCCTGCAGTCTCACAATCCGCCGTAAGGATTCGCATCCCAGGGACAGAGGAGATGCAGCCATCGGAGCTGCTGAACGTGGCCAAGGAGCATATCAAGGGGGCCTACGCAGTTCGAAAAATGAGAAGCGATGATACCGAGGTTTTTGTCGGCTCCAACGCGCAAAGGGACGCGGCACTCAATATGCCATATCCGGAATCATTTAAGATACTCCACCAAGACTGTCCAGTGGAAATATCAGGTGTCCCATTGGGGATGAAGATCCAGAGAGGTAAGAATGCGGACAACAAGGCGCTCATCAAGGAAATCGTCTATGCGTCAAAAACCATGATTCCGGGACTAGAGATCAACCGTATTCGTTGGCTACATGATGGAAAGGAGATTCTAAAGGCCAAATCTAGTGGTAAAACCAGGGGAACACTTATCGTGAGCCTCCCTACAGAGGCCTTGCAGAGGGAGGTGGTCAGAAACGGCGTTGTCCTTGATTCTATCTTATACACCGCTCAATTATGGTCTCCTAGAGCTCAAATTAAGCAATGTTTTAATTGTAGCTAGTGGGGTCATACACAGGCAGCATGCGGTAAAGCCGCGCGGTGTGGAGAGTGTGCTGGTGATCACCAGAGCAGAGACTGCCCAAAACAAAGAGTGTCATGCTGCAACTGCGGCAAGTCTCACCCCAGCTGGCACAAAACAGCCTGCCAAACATACAGCGTTTACAGGACAAGTGTGGAAAGAGTGCACCAAGAAATTCTAGAAAGAACCAACGAAATTAGGAGAGAAACCTTCAGAATTCCCCCAGGGCCAATTGTTATTCCAGACGACGAATTTGGGTACACCATCGTTCAGAGCAAGAAAGCGGCGAGCACGAAGAAGGGTCCGGGCCGTCCCAGAAAGGTCTCAACTTCTCTAGCCCCAACGCTAACAACTACGATTGACTCAAGGCCCCCGGCACTATGCACGCGGTCCAGGAGTCCAGAAGAGGTCCCATCTGCTGCTACCAATCCCCCACCCCACCGCTTATGAAGGAAGTCAAGTTCGTGCAATACAACTGCGGCGCGAGCAATTATGGTATACTCCGTCCCCTCATAGACATGTTCGATCCAAATTCACATCTTCTTAATGCAATCCAAGAACCGAGCGTTAACAAAGACACCCTGGGTACCTACTGCCCGAACGGTTATGTCCTTTGCATGGAACCAGCCCTAGAGACGAAGGTTGCATTTCTAGTTAGCAAGTCAATTGATGAGGCATGCTGGTCGTATCGCTGGCTGTCAAACATTGTGGCGGAAATAAGTCTTAGATTAGATGGCCTTGATATAAAGGTAATCAACGTTTACAGCCCAACTACGGGGCAATCGGAACTTGTTGGGTGGGAAACTATTTGCGACGCTATCCCGGACGATAACACTAGTTGTATCCTTCTTGGAGATTTTAACTGCCATCATCCCTTCTGGGGCGGCCCTACTGCTCCTAGGGACACACGCGCACAGAAACTCCTAAACACTACACGAAACAAAGGCCTGCAGTTAGTTACTCCTCCAGGGCTGCCGACTTTCCGAAGAAAAGGATCACATGGTAGAATGCAAGAAACGGTGATAGATCTCACTTTTACCTCGGGAGATTTGGGCCATTTGGTTCAATCATGCTCGGCGCGGGAGGACTGGAGCATAAGAAATGACCACATCCCTATCGAAATCAGACTCGGCCCATTTAATGTCCCTCGTACTGAAAGTAAACGATATGCTTACCAGAAGGCAGACCTGGATCAAATGAAATCGGTACTACGCGATAGCGGCTGGGCGCAAGCTCAGGAACCCCTTGTGGCTCTACAAGACAGTTTAAAGATGGCGTTAAGTTTACACTGCCCGAGGACTCGTCAGAGCCCATATACAAAGGTGGCGTGGTCAGAACAAGCTTCAGTGCTTCTCGCAAGCGCTCGGCGTGCGCGACGTCAGGCGCTAACAACAGGCGAAGATCACGACGAATACCGTGCCAAATCCCTACGACAGGAGCTTAAAAACGAGGTCCGTCGCTTACAGTGATCTAGTTGGAGAAAGTTTGTGGCCAGAACCTCAGGACCTGTAGGTGGTTTACATAACAAGGGCCTTTGGAAAATTGCGAGATGGGCGAAGAGACGTGCCAATACACAGCAGGGTCTCCCGCACCTTCCACCAATGAGGAGAACCCCACAAGACATACCAACGAACAATAACAATGAGAAAGCAGACATCCTGAGAGAGAAGTTCTTCCCAACGAGTGTGCTAGCTGACCTTAGTGACCTATCAGGCAACTGGCCTCCCAAGCGTGAGTTAGATACCAACCCGGAGGTTACACCGGACGAGATAGAGGAGGTGCTAAAACGTCTTCCGCGGGGGAAGGCTCCTGGCCCGGACGAAATTCCCAACGAGATCCTCCAACTACTTCTACCAGATTGGAAGGTGGAGCTGGCGCGCTCAATCACCAACGTGCTTCAACTGGGGCAAATCCCGCCGTCTTTTAAGGAATCGACTACTATAGCCCTGAGGAAAGATAGACGCCCCGACTGCTCGGTTCCTTCTAGCTATCGTCCCATTGCTCTCGAGAACTCACTTGCTAAGCTTATCGAGAGGATTGTCGCAGATCGACTTACTGCTATCGCGGAAGAGCATGCTATGCTGCCGTGGGTACAAATTGGGGCAAGAAAAGACCGATCGACCATCTCAGCGCTGGAGCTACTTACATCGACTGTCCAGACAGCGTGGAATGCGAGCCCAGGGTGCGTGGTCTCTATGCTGGGCCTGGACATTAAGGGCGCATTTGATAACGTATCAACCGTGAGGCTACTATGGGTCTTGCGGCGCGAGGGCATCCCGGAATGGATGGTGAAGTTTATCCATAGCTTTGTGACGCAAAGGAGGACAAAGATTAAATTCACGGGCTACACCAGTGAGTGGATCTCGACAGGTGTCGGTATCCCGCAGGGCTCCCACTTATCTCCAATTCTGTTTCTTTTCTACATAGCGGAACTCCTAGAGTCAGTACAGCAGCCTGATAGTGGCTACATGGCCTTTGGCTTTGTGGATGATACAACTCTTGTCGCTTGGGGGAAAACAGCACACGATAATTGCAGGACCCCAGAACAGGCTCACGACAGGTGTCTCGCGTGGGCCAAACGCTACGGAGCGGAATTCGCACCGGAAAAGTACCAACTAATTCATTTTTCCAGGAAAACGAAGAGGACCGCAGATCTTAGCAGCGGCATCCAGATAGAGGACATAGGTATTAACCCCAGGATGGAGATGAAGGTGCTGGGTGTGCTCGTTGACAGCCGGCTACGGTGGGGGGCCCAGGTTGCCCAAGCCGCCATCAAAGGAGAGGCAGCGATCAATGCATTATCGAGAATAACCTCCTCAGTCTGGGGCCCATCTTTACAGCAAGCCAGATTGGTCTACTCAGCAGTCGTACGTCCGAAAATGTTGTATGGATCACAAATTTGGGGAAGCTGATGCGACAGCTAGCCTATGGCCAAAAGTTTGATGGGCAGACTCGAGAGGGTGCAAAATAAATGTTTAAGGAAGATCACGGGAGGATACAAGCGCACGCCAAAAATAACCCTTGAACGAGAGGCTGCTATTCCCCCCATAGATTTATTCATCAAAGCGGCAGCACTCAGATATGGAGCCTCCACCAAAGAGAAGCCAGTAACCAGAGAGATCCGACTGCAGCTCGATTCACTGTGGAATCGCCTCTACCAGCCTCCCACACGACGCCAGAGGTCCCGCCCTGGAAGGACGAGAAAGAAGACGCCCATGGAATTTATACGCAGTGAGGCAGACGAACGATTTGCGGAAACCCCGGTAGCAAATAATCGAAAATCTCATAGCCCAAGCCGGGGTACCAATATTACTAATTTGCGTGCAGACACCGTAATAACCAGGTGGGTTGAAACCGCTTGGAGGCGACGATGGCTGGCGCAGAAAGGAAATCACCAGGAGGCAACGTGGAGGACTCCTTGGTCCGTGTCAACGTTAAATCTCTACGAGGGACTAAAGAAACATGAGGCGTCTGCCCTGATGCTACTTCGCACGGAAATTATTGGACTCAACGCCTGGCTAGCGTCTATTGGTGTACCGGAAACGTCCCCGAACTGCTCTTGTGGCGAGCACATGCAGACGGTCAAACACATCCTACTTTATTGCCCAGAACACGCTGAATTACGATCACGAATGTTTATCGACGCGGGGACAACTAATTTCAGTCGGCTGCTAATTACACCTAGGGGCTGCCACGCGGCAGCGCGTACGCTCCTCGCTACTGACCGGTTGCAGCAATTTGCGATAGCTAAGGAAATAGAACGAGAAGATCCCGACCTCACAACAACTATTCCTCTCCTGGATTAACACGTATCTTCCCCGATGGTGGAGGTAATGGTTCTTGCGGAATGAAATCTTATGCCCAGGGGTATTTCTATGTACGTCAACTGGTTCACCTAGTGCGTGCATCAATGGCGGGAATTGGGGTTTTGCTCGCGAGAGATTTTTCCCACATTTAAAGGCCTTACGCCTACATGGACCTGTATATAGGAACCGCAATTAGGCAATAAACAAGATTAATAATAATAATAAAATTTCCAACTGCCTTCACTTACCCCTGAGCCCCTGTATTTTTGTTTGAATACGATGTGGCAAATACAAATCTCAGTAATCGTTTGCCACTCTGATCATATCGGAATACAGCAGAACCCCTCTTAGCTAATAGTGGGTCCCGGTATAATTTTTTTTATAATTATTACGCGACAGGCCGTTTTCTAGACCTACACTCCCGGGGAGGAGTCCGACGCGAGTGGGGCCGGGTTGGATCAGGTTGGCTACCAGAACCTCGTCCTACTTTAATGACCGGAAACTACAAGACTATTACTACAAAACATGTGTTGAACATGGCGAGCTTGATTTCCAAGAAAACAAAAGAAAGTTTTTTGCCCCTGGGGTTTGCTTGTCGCTCTGCTACGCCTCGGCCACCACGCACCCGAGTCTAAACTTTTTATTTTTTATTTTAGTTTATTTTCTAATTTTTTTTAACCCTCTCCTCCGTGGGCTTACAGTTTGGCCATCTAAGTTTTCACCTCCTAGCCGATTCCTGTCGTGCCTATGCTTGAGTTTTTGTATATCCCGTTGGCTATCAGGTATTCTGCAAACGTTTTCCAGCCTCCTTCGCCAAGCAGCTCGTGTAGAGCTGGTGCTCTCCGGCGTCCGCTGATGATGCGCCAATTGGCCAGGGCCCTCCGGCACTCGACTAAATGTCCTACTGATGTTTCTCTCCCGCATGGGCAGACGAGTGTTGCGGATTCGTGGTTCCAGCGGCGGTGATATGCCGCGAAATCTCCATGGCCCGTTCGGGCGGCTAGCAGGCGGGCGTAGAGTGCTCTGGGCAGAGCGAGTTCTGGGGGATTTTTCCGTCTCATTCGTAGCTCTAATTCGGCGTATCTGCCCGTTCGGGCTGATGTCCACCACTCCGTTGTTAGTTGGTCTGAGCTATCGCGTGCCATCCGCTTGATTGAAGCTAGCGTCACCAGCCCCGAGTTGGTCGCAGGAGCCGTGTCAGCCTCGAGGCCCGCCTTGGCGAGTCGGTCTGCTGCTTCGTTGCCTCGAATGCCTTGGTGCCCGGGAACCCATTGGACTTGTACTGACGTCGTGATCTGTCGAGTCATGTGTTGGAAGCTTTGTACATGCGACGCTGACGAGGTGGTGATCCCCGTCTGTAGAGCGTGAACAGCTTCTAGGTTATCCAACAGAACATATATCGTCGTTCTATCGAGGTGTCCTTTGGAGGCTATGATGGCCTTTAGGGCTGCCATGGCTCCGTGGATTTCGGCGTCATATACTTGTGCGCCGCTGAGCGTGCCTGAGTCGTGTGACTCGGGGGATTCTGACGTGCCGCTTTGGTAGGTAACAAAGCCCCACCCGGCTTTTGCGCTGGAAGAGAGCGATCCGTCGCTATGGACGCACAAAGTGTCTGCGACTAGGCCGGCCAGCCAGTCTGTGGTTTCTCTTGCTGCCCTTTCTTTATCCAAGTGTGGTAGTCTAGGAGGGCTGGATCCTGGCCCTTGGAGGGGGGGTGGATCTTCAGATTCGGGGAGCAGCCGGTATGATCGCTGGTTGCGCGAGTCGTGAATGTGATCCGTTGTGCGCCGGCCTCTATTTGAAGTGCGTAATCCGAGTCTGCGACGTGCATCCTCAGTACTCTCCCTGGCTTGGAGGCGGAGAGGGTGGTTGATATCGAGGCGTCGGATTCTGGCGCTGTTAGCGAAACGTTTTTCTTCTAGGAGAACATGCGCCGGGGGTATTCCGGTCTCTCTTCGTAAGGCCACTGTTGGCATAGTCCTCCATGTGGGAATGGCTGCTCAAATGCCTGTCATGATAGCATTTTCTATAGCAGCGAGTTGCTTCCCGCAGGAGTTTCTGGTTTCACCTGTATTTGTAGCACGGGTGCGGCCGGGCCACCAAACTTCCGCGCCGTGGAGAACGGTTGGTAGTATTACCGTGCGAACGATTGTTGTCATTGGGCCTTGGGGCGGTCCTATAGTGCACGACGCGATGCGTCGAAGGTACTGGGCGAGTCTGACTCCTTTGGATGCCCACTCGGCGGCGTGGCAGCGAAAGTTGAGACTTATGTCAAAGAAGATGCCCAGCCAGCGGATCTCCTCGCTTGCTTGGATCGTATGGTTACCTATTCTAATTTCGGGAAGTGTTGTGTGTCTGGAGCGCATGCCGAGGAAGTATACGGCTTCGGCCTTCGTGGGGTCAAAGTGACTGCATTTTCGTTAGCCCATTCTAATACTCTGTCCACCTCTTCTTGAGCCCTCGCCGCTGCGTCTGCCGGGGTGGGGCCTATTCCGAGGATTGCCACATCGTCTGCATAGCCGAATCTCCAGTTGCTGCCCGCTACTATTTCTGCCATATAGAAGATAATGAGGATTGGTGACAGTGGTGATCCTTGTGGTAGGCCACACTCTAGTTGTCTTGGCTCCGTGATGCCCGAGTCGAAACGTATCCGGGCGGATCGGCCTCGAAGGAAGGATCTTGTCCATTCGATTGTGTACTCGGGCCATCCCATCTTCCTCATCCTCTTGAGGAGTCTCTCGAAAAGTACTGCGTCGAAGGCGCCTTGGACGTCTAATGTTACTAACACTGCCTTTTGCCGCATGGTGAGGGTGTTTTTGATATCGTGGATGACGCATGCTGCCAGGTCGTTGGCGGATCTTTTGGGAAGCGCACCAAACAGCTGTCTAGGTATGACTTGTCTTTCTAGTGCCGTGTGGGCCAATCTCTTAGATACTAATCTCTCTAAACCCTTTCCCAAGCAGGAGAGCAGGGCTATAGGCCGCCAGCCTTTTGCCGTGCTATGGTCTCGGCCGGGCTTCGGAAGCAGGATGACGTCTGCTAACTTGAAAATGTCTGGGAAGTATTTACTTTGAAGCGGCCCTTCGTACAGAGCTCTGACCAAGAGGCCTATCGATGGCCATGCTGCTCGGAGTAGTCGCGTTGTGATTCCGTCAGCGTATGATGCTTTATCTTTGTACGCAGTTGCGGCCCATCTTGCTTCTGATTCCGTGACCTCGGTGCTCCATGGAAGGTGTTCCATCGGCGGGAAGTTTTCGGGGGCTCCTTCGTCGTCGATGTCATTCTCGTTCGTGAAACGACCTAGTAACATGTCCCTAAGGAGGTAAGCCCGGCGTTCTGGGTCGGCCTCTACGCCGTTGGCTGTTCTGAGGGGGGTATTTTTGATCTGTTGTCCTCCTTTGGCCCCTCGAGCTAGCCTGTACATGTCTGTATCGGATTTAGCCTCGGCAAATTTGCGTCGCCAGAATTGTCGTTTTGCTGAGGCGACTGCTCTCCGGAAAGCCTTCCTGCTCTCCGGGTCCCTGTGTGTTCGAAAATTATTTCGTGCTTCGCGGCATTCCTGTGTCCACCATGGTGCGCTGCTCCCTGGTCTGGGAGAAGCCATCCTTCCTGTTGCCCTGATGTCATCCCCAATTATACGTACCAGATTGTCTGCCAGTTCGTCCACTCCCTGTGCTGACTGTGGGCTCTGTTGTGTTAGTCCTCTGCTCTACTCGGCCATGGTGGTTTGGAATTCTTCGAGTGCCTCATCGTGAACACAGATCGGTCTAGAGATTCGAATTACGGCTGATGCACGCGGGTTTGTCTTTGGAACATCCCCTACTAGAGTTCTGTGGTCTGACATAGTTTCCATCCACGGTGCCACGTCGGCAAGAGCTCCCGTGTTTGACCATACCAAGTCCAGAGAGTTGCCCTGGTCGTGTGTGGGCACGCCGGGGCGTGATGCGAGTGACATGCTATTTTCTTGCATCTACTCTACGATGATCTACCCATCGCCATGTAGTTGATCCGCGAGGGGTTGCCATTTGGGGTGGACGGCGTTGAAATCCCCCGCATCTATAGAAGATCCAGAGGGTGTCCAGCTGAGAAGAGGTGTGATATCTGAGCCCGGGGCCCGGTATATTGAGGCGAAGGTTATGCCCTCGACCGTTACTGCGACAGCGTCGGGCGAGATCCCGCAGGTAAAGTTTTGTCGGCCGTTTCTGCCTTAGCGGGTGTAAACTAGGGACCTTGGTCGTGCTGATTCCTGGCCTGTGGAAGCTGGCACAAACTTGTCAAAACCCGGGTGAGATTTTGTGAGCCATGTGCTGTCTTTCTGGGAAGCCCATGGCTCTTGTAGTAGCAGTACCTCTGTGCCTTCTTCCCAAGCAGCCTGTAGAATGATGTCCGTAGCAGGACCGCCTTTGCGCAGGTTTGCGCAGAGAAAGCAGATTGTCGAGGAGTATGTCTGTGTGGAGCTCTCTATTGGGGGCCTTCCTGACATGTGGGGGTCGTAGTTGGTGGGTTCGTTGCAGTAGCTGCTTAGGCCGACTTTTCCGCTTCTTTTCTCCGTATCAAGGCTTTCCGGTCTCGTTGCCCGTGCTGTCGGATTACCTCGAGTTTCTCTCGCGTCTTCTGGGTGGTCTGTCCGTTGGGGCGTGATGGGCGTGCCATGCAGCGTAGCTTATCCGCTGCATGGGGCCGTGGCAGTTGGAGCATCGCATAATGGCCACGGGGCAATTTTCGCCTTTGTGCTCCAGGGAACCACACTTCCTGCATCTTTCGCCTCTTGAGCAGACACGGGTTGGGTGGTAGCTCCAGCATCGGTTGCATTGAGTTATTTTTGGTTGGCGCTTAAATTCCGACAAACGGCCACTTGTCTCAAAAGCCGCTCGCCCAGTTTAGGTTTGCCCGTCGCAAAGTGTATGATCCAATCCATTGCTGGTCGTTCTTTGCTAGTTGCGAGAGCCCGTGCTGAAATCGGGGCCATGCCAGTCTTGAGCGTGGCTTCTTCGATAATCATTCCCGTCGTCACTGGAATTGTTACTAGCTGGACCCTTGTCCTTGTGCCTGATTCCCCTAGCTCAGGAAGGTCCTCGAGCGTTTGTAGGTAGTCGGGGACATTTAGGGCAAGTACTGATGTCCACTTTGATGCGGCTTCCAGCTTGAGGTCTTCCTTGGGTGCCCCTTCCACCTCGTTTTCTTGCCTTTGCAGGCGATGAACCTCCTCCAGAAGGCGGTTTCTGGCTGCTTCGTTAGCAGCTGTGATTGCAAAACCTGAATTAACCACCGTCACCTGTTGGATGGCTGAGTTGGCGACTCTGAGTTTGGCAGCCAGGCTGAGTTTCACGAAGTAGGGTGACATTGATCGCCACGGATGTCCTTCCTTAATTCTAAGGAATAGCCTTTCATCGGGCCGTGGCGTAGGAAGTTTCTTTGCCTTGGGGGCAGGCTGGGGTTGGGGTAGTTCGGTCCTGGCTGGCTGAGCTGCCTGTGCTGATGGAGCCTTGGAGGGCTTTCTTCGTGATACCTTTGTCCAGGGGCCTTCTATAGGTGGAGGTCCAGACATGGTGGGTGGCGCAGTTTTCTGGGCTGTGCTTGGGTGTAGTTGGGCATTTGCCTATCTTTCGGCTGGTGGTTGAGAGGGTGGTTGTGTGCCCGATGGCCTTCGCTGGGCGTGAGCTCCTGAGACCTGGGGTACGGCAGGCGCTGTTTTCTAGACCTTGCTACGATCAGCCCTTTGTGAGATTGGTGGTCGGCTGTCCAGGGTCTGGTTGGTAGCCCGGCCTGACAGGATGTTTGTGATCTGGTCTCTGAGGCCAGCGGCTGCGATTTCCGTGTATCTGCGGATTTCGACATCGTCAATATCGTCCAGCAGGATGTAGAACCTGCTTATGACTAGTTTGGCTTGGGACACACGCTTGTGGAAATTCTGAACTTCCGCGTCTATGTGGTCGGTTAGGCTCTTTTCGAAAGAGCTCCGCGGTCGGCTGGTACCGAACGCGTCATTTGGGTTGGTTTGAATTGGATGGCTTGGTCGAGCGTCGACCATCATGACATCCGAGGATGCCACTCTTTCGTGGGGAGATGGGGGTGGCCGCTGGGCAGTCCCGTTGGAGAACTGCGGGGCCATTGTCGTTTGATTGGGTGAATGATTATTTTGTAGCCGTTTTGTGTTCGAGAAGATAGATATATCGATCCTCTAAAGTTGTTTCAATTTGAAGAAGTTGTTGCAGCATGAAAAAGTGATGATGTTCTCTAATTTGCATGTCGGTCCCGGTATAATTACTGAAGAGAATCATAGAAATTTTACCGTTTATATTTGCAATACTCGCCCCTGCACGCAAAATGACCTGTAAGGGTAAGTGTTGCAAATATAAAAGTCCAAGTTACAATGGATCTTTTCGACATTTATACCGGGACCCACTATTAGCTAAGAGGGGCTCTACTGTATCTGGAAGGCGTCTTACGTTTAACGATTTAGCACCTTATGTTTACCATTTTGGCATCTTACGTGTAAAATTCCCGGAAAACTGCCAGCTCGTAACTATGAAGCCAAGTTGACCAAGTGGAGGACACCGAATCCAGTTGACTCACGATTCACGCCCACACCACCTTGAAATTTGGTTCTGCCGGGCAATTTCTATCGGCTCTGTATTAGTCAGGACAAAAATGGAAAAGCGCTAAATTATAGATAACATTCTCGAGGAAATTTTGGATCTACCGGTACTAGGAAGCTGTCTGCAATATGCAAGTTCAACTATCATTACAACAGGCACATGTACAGTGACTCAGCCCCTAAGAATGTTCGTAGCTGACGCTAATTTTGTACGTAGCGATCGAATTTTGTATGTTGATGACGTGAAAAATAAACGTCAGTGTGTGTTATGGGCTGTGTCCAATTGTGGAGCTGTTCCAGGGGACCACCCCAGTAACTCTAGTTGGCCGACTGTATCTTAAGCGAAAGACAATACCTCTAGCACCGAAACCTTAAGGGACTTGGCGCTCAGCGGCTACCATAATTAAACAGAGGATGCGCCTACCGCGATGGCTTCAAGGTGAGCAGGGAGCATTGCACATCGCAACAATTTAGATAGGAGCCGAGGTACCAGAAGGCTAGTAGAGGCGATAGGTGGTAAAGGAAAATGGCTCGGGTAGTTTCTACAGGGTTCTTTCTAGGGAAGCAGTGACTCCGGGCAGCGGCGTCCTAGGAATATATTGACGGGCTCATCTGTAGTTGAAAGAACCACACTTGTAGATAAAAATTATTTTTGTATTTTTGAATCGTCGAGTCTATTCTAATCCTTTGCCCTATTGCAGTGAGTAACAATCTTTAGCGCTGAGGTACTTTAAGTGTACTTTGTCGTTAACATCATTCAATCAGAAACTGTCAGATTTCGTCTGACCTTGTAATGTCTGTCCTTTATTTGTTTGACACGTCCTAATAAGACTACCTTGGTTGTCTCGGGTTGCATTTCGGTTCGCTTCGTTTCGTCTAGCTTCGGATAATTTTCTATCTCGGCGTATCTCCTTTGGGGTTTTGACATGGGTCTTGTTTCATCCATATTGCCGACTCGCGCTTTGCCATGGATCCATACGCTTCACGATACTAATATATTTTATTTTGTTTGATTTGGTTTGATATGATCTCTGGTCAAATAATGTTTATAAGTACCTTCGGCCTTCAGAGGATAGCTCTTTACGCTTTGTCTTTTGTCTCTTCTAGAATCCCAGAACCTAGTTATCCTAGAACCTCCAGTTCACCTAGTTCCTTATTTCAGTTATTCCTAGTCCCAGTCCTTTATCCTTACTTCCTTCTTCGCCTTGTTACTCCCTGCTACAGACCCAATCTCACGCCGCCTCTTGCTTTCTTAGTAATTCTCGAAAATATCATTCTCCAAGCTACCAAGCCGACATCGATTGTGACAGAAACTTAGGAGTATTGAAAATAACAACAAAGCTATAATTTGAGACGAAGAAAATCATACTCTGGGTAGTACTATATAAGGATAAATTATGAACCTACTCATGACATTAATCCTGTAGGCTAAAGTTATGTCGGACTCAAGTTGTTGTGAGCATAGGGAAGCTTTTATCAAACTACATCGTGCTAATATGATGTAAGATTTTTAGGCCACGATTTATACTATGGCCTGATACTCGATATCCCCTACATATGGTCTTGTAATGCCCATGCTTGACACAGACAGAACAATGCCGCGAAATTGGCTGTGTTACTTCGTACTGGGAGGGGGTGCGACCAGTTTGAGCGACCCGTTGCCTATTGTGCGCCCTAGAATGAGCACGACGCTTAGATTCGTCATTTCGGCTTCGTTGTCTGAACACAGGATCAAGTACAGGAGGGTCTTGAATTTTATCAGGAATGCCTCTACTGTATAATATACATGTGGAGATAGTCAGAATATAGTGTTCTATGATTTCTGGTCTGGTCTTTTAGCCAAGTGGTAATGCATCTATCTCATATATCGTGTAGGACAGCATCCATAGCCTGACATCAGGGTTTTGTCATGTCTTATTCTTGTCCGCTGTCTACACGCCGCTCATGACAAATGTGTTGATTAAATCCAGGAGGCCGAACAGAATGCCAGTAGGGCTGAAAATCATTGATCGTTAGAGCTAAAAAAATCGTTCGATTAGCCCTGTTCTAGTTAGACTAAAGTTAAATGCCTCAACTTTCAGATATCAAATTCTGAATTTTGTGACATCAAGGCATGCCCAATGCCTAACTAAAGGTCCCAATGCAAATCGAATTCACACCGTCTTCTGTTCGCTGCCCCTCACTTTGGGCATAGTTCAGCTGCTTGCGGATTTCATAGGGGGTAGAATGTGAGATTCTATCCAGACTCTCATAATATAATTCTTCTGAGATGCCTAAAGGCAAGCTGCTAAAAGCCTTGATACGTTGAATCTCATGTTTGTTTATTTAATTCGAATGTTCCAGCTTGGTCGAGGTCCAGAGCACCGTTAGGCTCTTCGGAGGCGAAACAAACCATCTTTTAAGCACTGCGTACACACCTTCAGGCCTTGAAGTCACGGTGGTGTTTCTGCTACAAACTTGGTTAGTCCAGGCATGTAAAATGCTCTGGTGATGAGGTTCTGGCCAATGTCCAAGCGCGTACTTGACTGCCTCTAGCTCGTGGCAATTTGTAGCGTATTTTTCAAGATCTGCGTCCAATGAACTTTCTGTTACTGGGGGTAGCTAACCACTGTTATACCTGAAATCCGTCTTGAATTCTTCGACTCGATCCAGATAAACGTCGGGTTTTTACTAGTGCACAATGTCGGGAAAGAATCTTTCGAGAACGCTTCCCAGCATTCTCCCGTTCAAAAACTGGCTTTCGTATTAAACATCAGATTCTTACAACTATGTCAGAAGCCGATGTTACACTTTGATCTTATTTTGGAGAGTAGCGGTCGATAGCATCTATCAAAACCATTTCACAATCGATCCCAATTACCGAGGGAAATATTTTAGGCTTTAGAAGAGGAACAAGGTGAGAGATCACGGTTTCAAAGCTATGCTCACTCTTACTTTCCAGAAAGCAATAGCCAACAGTAAAATATTGGCATGAGTTATCGGTACCTATCATATGTAGTAGGGGTATACCAAATTTGTTGGTCCTGTAGATACAGTCAATCAGCAATCTGTCAAGACTGTGGTTGAGAATCTCAATCGATCTTGAGTCCGCTGTAGAGAGGTATCTGATATGACCCAAGGAGTCTCTATCAAGTCGACAAAAAATGCGTCCTTCCGATTTTTCTTCGGCCAATTGAATGATCAAGGCCTCAGGAGGTGACTTTCCTTGTCGACTAGCCTGAAAAATTCAAGCATTGATGTTATACACATAATGATGAATGACCTCGAGTTCGGGATTCATCTTTTTTGAGGTGGTGATAGTCCTAGACGGTGGTGTGCCCATGCAGTAGTAGCTATATAAATATGTCATTTCTTCATCATCTGGGTTAGCGATGCTCAGAGATTGCCGACGGGTGGGCCGGTTCGTGGTTTTGAACAAGACTTTCCTGGTCAGTACTCCCGTCTATGTTCTGAATATAGCAGACATCTCATGTGCTGTCTCTCCTTTCGCTGGCCTTTATTCGAAAAGCACAAAGAGACTTAAACGAGAGTCTCTCTTGTTATTGACACGGCTTGTCGACCTCACTGCAGTATTCCCTACTCTTTTTACAGCCAAAAATTTTCAAGGTGCAACCTTTTCTCCGTTCCAAATTACTTGTACTTAGGGCATAACGTGTAACTCTAGCATGTATTTAATGCGCTTCAACTAGGTCTTAAAAAGAGGAATAGGATCAAGCTGGTGGGGGACAAAGGGATGCGATATTCGTAAATTCCATTGGGGCAGAAACAATCTGTGAAAGAATTAGTTCAGCGAAGACAAAGCAGGTGAAATCAACCCGTTAATGAAATGATGTGTGATCACTTAATTAAATATCAAGAGAATAATGTTTTTATGGATGAATAGGCTGAGTAAGGTGAAATCAATGTAGAGTAAATTTGGGAAACGTACTGAAGAAAGAATGAGCACAAACTGATTATGATGGACTAGGAACACAATCCTACCGAGACTATGTGATTGTGAGACCACGATGCGAAAACATTTAACAGATCCGTAGGCTGAATCATATTTGTTGTTGTCGTTTATTTTACATCACTTTTGCGTACTCAGACGACAGGCTTTGACACGAATGACGCTGGTACGGTAGATGAAGCAACAACTCAACTTGATATGAGGGGCACTCACGCCCCGAACATCATTTGAAGACATAACTCCTAGTCAGGCGCCTTTCAGCCCTTACAACCCTCAACCGTTTATGTCTGCCGGAAGAACGTATTTCAGCCACCCACGACTATACGGTGTGCCTACATCATCACATACATGACTAAGCGAGAAATGTGGAAAGGATCCTGCCGGATATAAACCAGCATTCTCCTATCACAAATGGGGCATGTGCCTCGGCTATCCAGACTCTACTTGGGACAGCGGCCCGGACGGTGTACCACACCACCATCCAGCCTTCTGTAGCTCCTGAGGATAGATAAGCTCTGCAACTGCATGATTGAGGAACTCATTATTTCTCAACAATATCTTCCATAATCGTTCGCGTCACAGCCTCAGACTGCATACGATATATTGATTGGAAAAGAAAGTGCATGAAGTCACCTAAGGCACATTTATCGATGACTGTTCTTACTGCAACCGAATTCGTCTTAGGACTAAATGCGCTGATTCATGAAAAATACTGAAGATAGACAACAACTTCATCTTTCCTTGGTGCACCCTGCAGACGCAATCTTCACGACACCAAATTTATTCAGTTTTGTTGCAATAGGATGACTTCAATTTCAAGGCAGATGAGGTTGAAGCAGTTTTATACCAGCGAAGATGACGATGAAAAAAAAAATTTTAGTCCTTAGTCTAATGAGTTGGCTGCGAAGATCTTGTATCAAAACCTGACAAAAATTTGAAAGGATGTCAAGGGCTACCAGCCCCCTTATCTTGATAGCCGCACTACAATGAGTGGAAATTGCGCGTTAGAAGGGTTGAAATTGAACTACTTCGAACTAGATTAAAGCTTAACCATAATCAACAATTAGTTGCAGTAACATCTTTCTCGAGAAGATGTTTCCAATCATATCCGCAGTAACCTGTTCATATTACTTCTCTCTCACTCTATTTACAGTGGCCGAGCGCTTAAGCGTATCCCTGCTCGTCTCTGTCCCTATTGTGCTATACCACTCTGTACTTTATAGTTGTAAGCAATCGACAAAACTCTGAATCGAGATATGACAAATCATTCCGGAAGAACTGGGCCGAGGGTATTTAGTAACGCAGCTCCTCCAAATAGACCATGAGACAGACTTTACAAGTCCTTGAGCTTAGCAGCATCTGGATTTCAGGAGAAAGATGTGCACGTTGTAGCAGTGTCCTTCCTAGTATTTTTTTTCATGATTTAACTGCCGAAAAGAATCAAAGGCCTTTCATCTTAGTCTTTCTTGGAAACCACCCCAATTCTTTCTCTTCTCCGGTGCGGATCACTCGTAGGAATTCGAGGGCATTGAAAGTTTTTCAGCATTGGCGGGTGTGAGCTACAGGGAGAACGAGAGTGAGATCGAGATTTATTTGAGGGTAATACTACCGTGGAACCTGTCGAAACCCATTGTGAGACCCGGTTAAAATTGTTGGAAAGATTCAATGAAATTATACCGTTTACATTTGCAACACTTATCCAGACACGCAATATGGTCTGAGGAATAAGTGTTGCAAAAGTGAGTAGCAACAATTCAATAAATCTTAAGTAAATTTGGGACCCACCACGAGTTTTGACAGGCTCTACTGTGCTGCTGCTACTACCACCGGTACATGCAGTACCTGCACAGATATACCGAGATAATGAGCCAACAGAAGGGAGATAACGGTAAGTATGAGCCCCCCTAAGACTAGTACACGTAATTTTCTTAATACTACAAGTCCCGAACCGCAAAGATCTTCTCCGGCATTAATTAGTTCAAAGCATACAACTCAGTCAACCGGTACTACATGTACATGAACTGCAGATGTAGCGGTACTTGTAGTACTATACATGTATAGTCAACCACATAAATCTATAATGGGTCCCGTGTTGTCATTGTTAATATTCACTTGAGTTTTCACAATTATTATTTGCAACACTTACCCCTACAGGGAAGATGTTGTGTATGGATAGTGCTGCAACAGTTGGAGGCAAAACTATGATAAATCTTAACATTGACTAAGCCAGGACCCACTATGGACTTACATAAAGCCTACTGTACTAGTATGCATACCAGCGCTACTCAAGATTTCATACGTGTATGGTGATGATTTTCGTGCCTTACGTTGGACCGCGTTCATCGGATTTTTTTTAAGCCATATTACACGCGCAACTTGAATTCAATAATGTTATGGAATCTCTACAGATACTACCCCTGTTGTCTGGATAGGTCACCCCATACGGAATTTTAGGATTTTCATCATGAAGCGGACATAGATCGTATGTGACAAGTTCAAATCCCATAACAGAAATGTATCTAAACCAGTGGAGATCCAAGAAAAATGTGCATAAGCTGCTCTTTGAGATTCGGTCAAATGTCGATCCTGACCACCCTTTCCGTCAAAATTGAAAATCTTAAAACATCAAGCGGTACTTGAGCCGCCCTACCCTATAGATAATAACTCCCGAGCATTCTATTAACCCTTGAGCACAGCAATTATCCCGGCCACTTACTTGTCGAGGGTTATCATTCCAGCATTCTGGTTGCTGTAGTTCTTCGATTAGTCTGAAAAAAAGATAAACCATGGCCAGCTGAGCCTCTTTGTGTAAAAAAATGGAGCAATCTTTGAAGTAGACCACACTGAGCGATAGACTAATAACAATGTCAGACAATTCTAGCTCCTTAGAGTTGCTCTTTTCTCTTCGTCTGCGCGGACTTATTGAAATGGGACGATTTCTTCACACCTCGTCCCAATTATCACAGAAATTTTTTGACGAGTCTACTGGCTTGGATGGATGACCCGATTTTTTTCAGTTTTGTGTCCGATTTGTTCCTCCGCTGTCGTTTCGAAGATCAAGAGCAAAGCCGTGTACTGAGTCATGGTGCTGTCTCGGTACAAATGGAAGGGTGGAAAAAAATGATTGATGTTTAAAGTTTGAAAGGAGCAACTTAATACTCAGTGAGCTTCATGACCTCAGTCGAAACAAGCCACAAGAGGATCTCTAGCCAAACAGAGTACGTTGGTATGAACAAGGGTCAAATAATCATGTGGATCCCCTTTGAGTGCATGAGATTTTCTGCTCTCAAGATGCCTGTGCATAGCGTATCAATAAAGATGAATATTTCATTTATGTCTGGCCGTTCATCGTTTTGTGAATATTTGTTTGTCTACCACATACATCGTTACACTGGCCTAGCATAACTTTCTCGGGTTGCTCATATCTACAACAGCCCTGTCCTCGTAGACCGATGACTTTGAATCCGAAATTCGTCTGTTTATTTGGATGATGGGGGTAAGGATTAAATAATATACATGCGCCGCGGCAGACGTATCTTAGGGAGACCTTGCGAATTCAGTGCAGTATGTCTTTGTTTAGGCCTGCGCGATTGTTGCCAGTCTCGTAACATCTGAAAAATAATTCGAACGATGGCATTGTATAATGGAGAGAACACACCACATGAGACAGATCTTTGAGGGCTATGGCTTTGAAATTTTGAGGAAGTCAATCTAGCATTTATCGCGAAGCCTGCTGTTCAGTGTTAGATGGATTGCGAAGGGATAGAGAATTTGTTTAAGGGGGCTTTTAATAACCGGGTAAAACTTCAGTCGAAGGGCATGGCGTCGCGTTAGCTGCTGGACACAAAGCTGGTTATGGGATGAAGCTTAATTGCCCCGGTCGAGCAGGAACTCCCCACCGGAGTGCGCAGCTCTGGCAATTTTTTTTTGATTTCCGTAGTTTCACAATGTCGGCGTGCGATCTATTTCCATGTTGGGGTGAAAATGATACAAATTTGCAGGGGGCTGGTCTTCGAAGGCAACAACCATGATGCCGAGAGAGTTTCCTTGGCGCTATTAAGTCTTAATTTTCAATTGAATCTTAGCTACGTGCAAAAGCCACAAGTGGTATGGCATGTGTCTATCTAAGACAATTGATGTTGCTCTGATATTGTGTGCTTTGATAATACATTTATTTACTAGAGTTATATACCGGTACGAGTGGTAGTATAGGACATGAACCTGTAGAAAAGTTAATGACAAGTACGTACTATATATACCGGGTACGTCCTATATTGACTTCCGTTGCAGCCGGGCAACTCGCCGGCATACTTTGAGCGAACTCAGCTAGGCCCATGCAGCTTCTGCGATACCTCCGAGATATTCGTGCGAACGCTTTCTTCGAGGAATTCCAGGTACCTTTCTCCAACGAAAATTTTCATAGAATTCCTCACGGTTCCGTGAGACTTAGACCCGGTGAGTCGGCTGATTAATCGATTTAATAATCTTCTCTCCCTCCGTTCCATTACGAGAGCTACTGGGCTTGCTGTGGAAGGTTTCTACGAACGAATATTCCGCGAGGGTGCCTTGATCTGCTGTAAATAGAAAGGGATTATCGTTGGGAACGACCCGACCACAGTTGTCGAGGCTTTACTCCATCCTGAAATCTAGCGTCAGTTAGCCATTACCAATTCTCAACGTCACATATTGCTCATATTCTCGATCAGAATATCTGCCACATGCACGAAAGCGGTGTGTAGATTATTAGAATATGTACAACTAGTACTCAGACTTATAGTCCCATTCTAATATGACCATACAGGACGTGATCTGCCCCCCTTAATCAAGATACATGTACATGAATGATGCTCGGTAGTAAGTTGGATCGGTCCAGTGTAATTGCCTGTCTCTATCGTATTCTCGAAGTGCATCGTGCTGAACTAAGACAACGTTCCAGGATAAATGACAGTGTTATCTGATCAAGGAGAATTAATAAAACATGGCAAAAATGGGCCCTGTTGGTGGTGCCGGTAGAGCTAAACTTTGTCTCCAGCCGAGTAATTTGTAGTGAATATGTCTTCTGCACCCCGCTCTGTTACCAGATACAGTAGATCTTGGCGCGTATGATAGAACATTGCGAAGGATCCTACCGACAATTGAAGACGGCAAAAGACATTCACGAGCGATTGACTGATGTCATTACTATCGTCGCAGATTTAGTGCAAACATCATCTAAACTTTCCTCATATCCTGTTCCTGCGAGAAGGGAACCTCCCGGCTGTTTGGCATGGTTCCGACTGGGGGAATCCAAACGAGGGGCGATAAACGGAGTCCTGAGAAGGTTTACCGTATTTCAATCCAGCCGGTTCAAGCTCCGAGCTTCTCTTCGGAATCATTACCGATAGCTGATCGGTCAATAGCCAAGTTTAAATGACGGCTGAAGCCGCTTCTGACGCGCGTATAAATCCACCTACGAGGCAAGGCTGAAGAATGTTCCGAGGCTATGAGGGCTATCAACCAATCAATTTTTACAGATCAAAAAAGTGACAAAGCCGCGGCGCCATGCCGTAAAGCGAATACCGCGTTAGTGGATAGGAAATGTAAGTGCCAGAATTTTCGAATTTTCGGCTTGAATTCCAGAGAGAATTTGCCGTAAACTCTGTCACGGCATATGGACAGAGGATAGCCAGCAAGTACTCCGCCCCTTGCCGGCGGCCAGTACAAAAAAGATCTGAGCATGAGGAGTTGAAGCTGCATACGAGTTGCATACAAGGTAGATGTGGACGATATCAATCAACATAAAGCGATTCTCGTCGTCTAAGAAGTAGAGGAATAAAAGATAAAAGTCTATCACATCAACGTTGTATCCAGCTCCAAGTTCTTTATCTACAGGCAAAAATCTGGGCCTCAATCTAAATCTCGTCGAGATTTTACTCTTCTTACCTTTTAGGAGTATTAAGCTGGAGGCATGTCCCATATACTGGCAACTCAAGTTCCCTGTTTCTCCGATACATATGCAGTGGAATCGTCAACTTTGAACTACGTTAATTTTCCGCCGAATGTTCTACCGACCCGTGACATCACAGGTCCAATGGTCGCTTCCAACCAAACACATTTTCGCAACCCTAACCATATTTACAACAACAACTATCATCAGATGACTGTCAGCGATATTGAGGCTCAGGCGGCTTTGGCTAGCGATTTTCAACCCTTCTTAGAAGTAGGTCGGTTACAGTCTCTAAGTGAGAAAATGATGCTAACTAGATTTAGGGCCTATTAGTCGGCCAGAAAAAGAGTAGCCAGGCAATTGCCGAGGAGTATGCCAAAGCAGACCCGGTCTATGTTGCAAAGACTGCTGTTAGTAGAAAAATACATCTTATGGAAGAACTCCCTCTAACACTCTCCAGATTTTACCTCAGGTTTATTCTCACTATCGCCCTATACTAGGCGATGGCAATTGTGGATGGCGGGGTAAGCTGCGATCCCTTTTCAAAAAATCCCGAATACCTCGACACAATCACTCCAATGTAACAGAGGCTGATTTATGTTTCTTTCAGCTGTTGGGTTTGCGTACTTCGAGACGTTTTTAAGGCAACAAAGCACGGCTCGAATAGAAGAAGAGATCACCCGTATGAATTCACTAAGTAATTTACTGATCACAGTGGGTGGATTTGAGCAATGGCTCTTCGAAGATATGGTTTTGGAAACGATTGGACTTCTCCAAAATATTGCAGAGTGTGTGGAGACAAACCCCCAAGAGGCAGAGGCTATCTTGTTCGACCGGTTTAATAATCCCGATATTTCAAACTCCATTATATATCATTTCCGATTGTTAGCCAGCTCCTGGCTCAAGGCAAACCCTGCTCTATACGAAGGATTTATTCTTGATGTGAACGGAATTGAAGCGTACAGAAAAAATTACATTGAGCCGGTCAATCTAGAAATTGAGCACCTCATAATGTGCCTTCTCATTGATGTATTATTGAAACCCATTGGCGTCGCTGTTGAGATTGTCTATCTCGATCGAACTCCAGGATCTCACGCAAACACACATTTGTTTCAACCAGAAGATCCTGTGGGTGTCCCAACCAATCCCGGAGGTCCTGTCATTCATCTTCTTTTCCGTCCGGGCCACTATGATATTCTCTATCGAGATCAGCCAACTTTGGTTCCACTAATGACTCCGTCGTTACATTCAACCAACGTGCATGCAACCAACGTCCAAGCAAACAGAGCATTCACGCAACAATTTGTGGCACAGAGTCTTCCAGCGGCTACGACAGATCTAACATTTGACACATCATTTCTGGGGTTTCCTGGGTTTTCTATGCTAAATTCGGATCCTCGTCTTAGACAAGGACCTATTTACTCTAGCCTACCTAAACAAACATTCAACTCATCGGTTGGAAATAAAACTTCGGTATCTCCTGCAGCATCGCCCACTCAATCGGTGTCTTCTTCTGGTATGCTATCTCCATCTTATTCTGTACCGATGCCTGAAATGACTTCATCGCCTCTTCATTCACCTATATCAATATTTCCGCAGACACAGCTCTCGATAAATTCTGATACCTCAATAAATCATCGACCTGCAATGTTCCCTTATGCTGAATTACCATCACGAAGTCAAACATCTAGTTTTCGACCCAGCAAGTATGAGTGGGCTGCCGCGGCTGAACGACAAGAGGGGCATGTATCGTTTCAAACTCCTACTTTCAAGAATAGTCATTACAATACTGCCCACTACAATAACGTGAACTTTCAACCAGAGCAATGGGAACCTGGGTTAGACGAAAACCTGGCATCTCGAAAAAAGAACAGCTAATAATATTCATCGAAAAGATGAATTGAAAACGTGTCTGAATGTTGTTTCGACTTACGAAAAATTCATTAACCATCCACTACGCCTGGATGAAGGGAACTTTCATTTTTATCTAAGAGAACTTACTCTCATGTACAATTACTCATATTTTGCGCAGGTTGGCTTTTTGTAAATTGCTCTTGTATGTTTTTCGGGAATTCTAAAAGTTCCGAAAGGGTTAGTCGAACGTCACAAAAAGTAATGGCTGAGAGGTTGTCTGAATTTAGCACGATTTTTAAAATTTCTTAATATTTTACTGGGGTGTAGCGCTGTTGTCCATATCTGGACATCTTTACCTTATGGTATTGTTCTGGGCGGCTTTAGTCGGTGGTTAGATCTAATTAGTTTTAAGAAAACGGAGACCAAAAGCGTGTATATAGGTTTGCCTTGAGTGGGTGGTGTCTTTTACATCTAACATATACGCTATCTTGTGTATCAAACGAAATTAAAAATAGGAAACTTATCTAAATCTATTGTTGCGCCAACCATATTTTTCGCACGGGTTAAGAAAGCAGGCAGAGTAGTCCTTATCCCACTGATATTTATGTTTTCACTAGATTGGAAGGCTGGACATGACTTGATCAGCTCAGTCTACTTCAACATTTCGACGGGTATCGCGATAGTCTTTTGCATTGCACTCATAGCACACCTTGGATCAGACCACGTTATCATGTAATGCTACGATTCACAAAAAAGGAAAAGGATAGACCGGAAGAAGGGTCCGACCTGACGTATCAGAATTACACTACATAGGAGTAAGCTGAGGGCGACAGTAATTGAGCAGCAGCTAGACCATACACACGGAGCAGGAAGTAGGGATGGCGACCAGAGACACCTTTGCTGAAGATGGCAAATTCAACACGCTCACAACTCTCCCAGCCAGATGAGTCGCAAGCGTTAGATACTCCAGGCCGACATCTAAGCCGACATCTGGACTAGGACCTCGATCCGATTCACGCCACAGGAACCGGAAACAAGGGCGGACAAAAGTGGCATGATGGGCTAAGGGAGCGAGATGAGCCGGGGGTGCCGAATATCGCCAAGGTCGGCAGGCTTCGCGGGACATGTACAAAGTCATCGCGCAACAGCCTTGAGGGACATCAGCTGATGACTTTAGTGACGGGCCGTGAATGGTCACTTGGCTGCGCTGAGACGTCACAGTCGTCGTGTCGTATGCCGTATCTCCTCGATGTGTGGAGCGAGATTTCTTGCTTGGTTGACGGGAAATTTCGTCTCGTACAAGCACGACTTCGGGTCATCTCTCCTGGGCTTGATCTAAGCCAGCCTATGACATGAGTGGGGGTTTGGGTGATTTCGACGTTGCTCTGATCGATTGTGAGGCGCACAGAACATCGGTCAGTTCACTCACCTGAGATGTGCCGAGAGTAACCAGCGGGTACTACTTGTTTACCAACATTAGATTTGTCGCGTTTTTAGCACTTGCCATAGCGGTAAAGGACCCATACCTTGCTGGGGGACGAGTCATTATGATTTTACACATTCGAATCACTCTTTCCTCTTGACATAATGTTGTAAAGAAAGAAAATTTCACCTGGATTGGTTGTAGTCTGGTTGCAGTTGCAGATGCAGGTATAGTTGTGCTTCAATGACACCTAGCAGATGTGAACTGGACAAAAATTGCATGTGACAAAATCTGCCATGATAAATTTCTGCCTACATTCTCCGTACCTTTACGACACAAACACATGTGGATTGATCTAGAACGTTTTCGGATCATATCGATCCCGTCTCAAGTGTCAATTGTGGGATCTTCGGGACGATCGATAATGAGCTTTTTCAAACCGAGCTGCTGCCAAGCTTCCCAATGTTTCAAGGAGCACAGCAAAGAGAATACATCGTGAGTGAAATAGATCTAGGTTCGAAACATACGCTGAAATCAAAGAATGTTCTTTGATAGTTTGATCCATCCGTCCTAACCACAAGCTGAAGGTTGCTCGGCAGATCACTAGATTCATAGTGCATCTCACTAGAGCTAGATCGATTAGACTGGGTAGACATAGACCTGAGCTTTTCATGAGAGTTCGTGTTACTTGATTTATCAAATTCTCCTTCCTGCCTTTGTGATACCAGCTGAAGTGTCATTCAACCTATTGATCATTCCCATTGCATTAAAGAATCTGAACAAACATTTGAGGTCTGGTGACTGCATGGACAACAATACCAAGCGCCATCAAGCTTGTGGAAGGATTCAATAAAGTGAACAAGTCTTTGGTGCTGGCAAACGTACTTGATAGTAGACTCTTTACGCTTGCGATGTCTGAGAGAAAAGGTGGGTCATAGATCATCAGATCTAAATTTAGTACCCATGACTAAACAAAGTAGGGGCGTTGAGGCTTGTACTAGTACAGTCGTCTCTAACTCGATAGTGGGTCCCGGTATAAGTGTTGAAAATATTTATTAAAATTCAACCATTTACATTTGCAATACTTACCCCTGCATGCAAAATAACCTGTAAGAGTAAGTGTTGCAAATATAAAAGTCCAAGTTACAATGAATATTTTCAACACTTATACCGGGACCCACTATCGAGTTAGAGAGGGACGACTGTACATGTACTCATTCTGAACTTTCTTCAAGCACGAGCAAGATACGCGCCCACGGAATGCGGCTCCACGTCTGTCTAGGTTACCTCCCTCTGCCACCGTCGTTGTCGTTGGATGTCATGAATCAACATCAACAACGCCCGCAGACATGTATCTCTCTCAACAAGAATTGCATTCGCTAGAAAGTTTGATTTGCCAAGCTCCCGCATTTTTACTCCGATACACGGATGTACATGTGCCAGTGCTTTATCCCTAGTCCTATACAAATTTGTATGGGACTAGGGGTCAAGGGTCAGTACATCCTTGTACCGAAGTACAGCGTCTCAATCTTAAAGATTGTTACTAATTCGCATTAATTTTGTATATCATTGCCCTTTTGACTACGAGCTCAATCTGCAGAATGAATACCTACAGTTAACAATATTTAGGGCTGCAACACTGTATAATCGGACCTTGCTTTAATAGAAGTGTGTCCGGTGCAAGTATTGAAATGATTCATTATAATTTATCGTTTATATTTGCAATACTTACCCTTGGACACCTTTTTGCCTGCATGGGTTAATATTGCAAATATGACGCGTAAAATTCGGATGAACATTTTCAATAATTAAACCGGAACCCACCATCGGCTTAGACTCGTTCTATTGTAGTACTTGCGTCATTGGCGACTTTACCCGGTTACGCATTTAGCGGGGCCGAAAATGCACAGACACGCCCCACGAGCCGTTCACTCATGTCGCGGTTAAATTACCAGCGAAAAAAGACAAAAATCAGACATACATAATTACTCGACAACCATCTGATCAAGCTCAACGATATCTATAAGAAATCAATTGCTAAGGTTCTAAATTGCATATGAACTATCTGCACGTCAAAAATACCGCAATATCTCGCTAATTTCATGAGTCAGTAGATTGGTTACGAGGATTGAGGGGAAAGAAACCTTTCAGTACCCGAGCTAGCGCCAACAAAGCTCTAGCAGTAAATGCAACGCATGAGAACCTTTTAAGATCATCAATACATGCCGATTGAAAAGTAGTCCTTGACTGTCAATCGAAAAATTTGCACTTCCCCATGCCGAAAATGCGATCTCAAGAGCCATAAAACCATGTCAAGTGAGCCTCTACACGCTCTGAGCTACGCGGTGATATCAATGCACGACTGTTAAAATGTGGTCGAAACTCCTAGCTATTTACATGTATACTAGTATATCATGGAGACATGAAACTAGTATTAAGAAGCTGGCGGTCAAATTTTACGATCATCAAGAGATATTGCGTCGGAGTGAAAGGTGAAAAACGAAGCTCAGATGAATGTCAAATATACCATCCCAGGATGTTGGGACGTCAAGTTTCAAGACGAGGATAAGTATAAGCTCATAGTTATAAGTTTCTCTTAAAACTGAAGCAAGAAGTTATTACTAACGGGCGATATCTGAAGAGGATCTGACAAATGGGGTTAACTTCATATAACATTCGCGTGTCAGTGCCTCGAATGTCAAGTTGTGACGTTGCTTTTTGTATCGCACCGATACCATTTATGTCATAGATTCACGACCACATATACACAAGTGATTAACAAAAAGTAGGAAAATGCAGCTATACGTCTTACATATATCGTTTCATCAACCAATATCCCACTATATATCGAAAAATTGACCGTAAATGGAATTAGGTTACAGGTAAAGAAGGGAGCATGCCAAATTGGTGACAACTTGAAGTAATTTTGACAACACATGATTTTCTTCACGGTCATAACCGTGAGAATTCGGGCTAAAAAGTGCTACGGAAATCGATTGCGTAAGACTACATTGCTTATGAATTGGTCGTTTGAATTTGTAAAATCCTTAACTTCGTCATGGTGGGACACCGTAAAAAATTAAATTGACGAGTTGTGTGGGTGCAGATAGTCTTTTAATAATATACATGTAAATTTATCTCAGGGCCGAATTTTCGTCAATCCTAGCGGCGGCGGATCTATTGTTCAGCGGGCCGGATATGTCGGTGATATTTACTACATGTACAGTGTTGTATCCCGAAAGATTGTCAACAGCAGGCGTTCATTCTGAAGATTGAGCTGGAAGTTAGAATGGCACTGACATATAAAAGTAATGCTAATTGGTAACAATCTTGAGGGTTGAGATTCCCTACTTGTAATCCTACTAAAGTTAGACTCTCAATCAGATTGGCGCTCTCTGCCCTTAACGGTTGGGGTTTTATGTTTTTTTTTTAGCGTCGTGCCGGTTAGCTCAGCCTACAATAGCTACCCGACGCGCCAGTGCCCCGAAGGACCCGGCCTCTACTCATAGATCCAGGCCTCTCTGCCTAGGACCTTTCTACCTAAAACAGATATATAGAGAGCACCCTTCCACTGGGTCTCTGAATGGTTTACTTATAGACTGATACGTGTCTAGAATATTTTAGGGGATACCCTGTAACAGGATTAAGTTGAATGACGACGTGAAGGTTACACCTTATAACATAAGAAAAAGAAAATATAGCAAAAACAAAAGAAAATCATGAAAATAGTAGGCTGATAGAACACTGATAGAAGAGTTCTTTATGTCAGCGGGACATACTAGCGGCGGAGCTGTATTTCATCAAAAAAGGAGGTAGCCTGAAGCCAGTTAAAAGATTTTCCTCCCTCCACTGTGCCTAGTACCCATCGGATTCCGGGGCTCGGGTGTCGAGGTCCGCCCTTTTTAACGGTCAGGTTACAGAGTCGCTTAGGAGGCTTTTGCTTACAAATCACGTGATATATTTGACCGGTCTTTCGTGCAATCCACTTTTGGTGCCTCGTTTCCCGGCAAAGAATCACGTTCCAGGGATGGCACGCGTGTGAAGGGAGCATACGGGCAGCGAGGAGGTAGGAAAGGCGTGCTGGAGGGAGGGAGAAAGATGCTAGACTAGCCTGGAAATTTACGATTGCGAGGTTTGAGCGGACCAAGAACCGAGCAAACGAAGGATGAAGTGGGGGTTCATCATCCGGGTCATGTTCTTATGAAAGTCATGTTGCTGAACACTTACTACGACATCAATTATAGACATTATGAGACTACCTTTCCGCGCGGCCAATGTAGTTTGGTGATGAAGCATGCCGGGGTAGCTCAAGGTTTTTTTTATATCTATGTTTTTTCTTGGGTGAGTATTTACGGTTGAGGGAAGAGGTGCAAGTCCCCAAGATGTGACATCCTATAGTAGTATCAGCGAATGCACCCATAGTATGAGTATTTGTTGTCAAAATAGTATCATCTGTTCTGTAGCGACGGCTGGCCAAGACAAACTCTTCACCTTCTCGCGGTGCCGGCTGTAAACGCCTAGTATGTTCGCACATCGTGGATAGCCAAGAAGAGTCACAATCGGATTCCGACCGAACGCACACCCTTCATTACCCTCAGTCAAATTTCGCCAAAGCGTCATTAAATCTCATCGGAAGAAGCCACTTTCATCAATCCGCCGTCGTCCACCTCCCGAAGTATCGAACTACGAACCCCGCCAATTACTTCGACGTCCGGACTATCACGATCTTCTGCATCGCTTCGGCGCGCCTCCATCTGCAGATCCACGATGTTACGAATACCCGACGGAGGAAGAAAGTCGGAGGGCACAAAGATGGAGAGATTGTAATGTTTTTGGAAGGCCAGGTACTGGTGGGAATGTACGAGAAAGGGTGAGACAGGGAGTCTGGCTAGGGAAAGGGACGGGATGGTACTGGAGAGAGAATGTCTGGTTTTGCCGATGGGAATTTAGACTTCGGGAGTCTTGTGTGTGCCGAGGATTTTCGGTTCGGCTAAGTGCTGCCACTACTTTGTAAATTGGCTGCGCTTCTTTTATGGAGGCGAGACATGCGGCTTCGGTCGTGACGACGGCACTGTTGGGCAATCTCTTTGTTGCGTGGACGTTCGCGGCGGAGAGGAAAGGGTAGCCGCTGGGCGTCGAACCTTTGGCACCTTTGTGTCTTTTTTGCTTTTCGTTTTTATTTTACTGAAGCAACTACTGGCTAGGTAGTTTAGAGTCTCTAAGGATCGACTACCCGTATCACGCCTCTTGGGTGCAGGGCTTGTGCCTGATACGTCATGAATTCAATCAATCAATCATCCTAGCAAAGAATGCATCAGCTCGCATTTTAGTTCTAGCCAGAGATCTGCTGCAGATCTCTAGACTTCCGTCGTTGCTCCTTCTGTGGAGGTAAAAGCGTCAATGGGTGCCACAGGTCTCCGATTGGATTCCAAGATAGTACTTCTGCTCTTGCAACTTCTAGTAGCAGAAGTTAAATTGTGTAACTTGGCAAACAAAGATATTTACTGTACAAGTCCAGGAAGACTATATCTGCTCCGTTCATCTCGAAATTTCCAGGCTGGTTGGCTGCAGACTTGCTTCTCTTTAAAACGCGACTTGTTCAGAGTTTACAAACACGAAGGAAAATATGCATTGGCGGGAAGACCTTCAGAGCAAAGATGGCTACCACTAATGATTGCCGCAGTCGTGGATGCAGACAACGAATAATATTGTATCAGAACTACATTTGTTCTCGACTTTTGACAACCAAGAAACTGAGTTGCGGCCATATTTCCACTATGAGGTTCCACTACGCGGATCGGGCGCTAACTTTCTACAACTATCATCCAGTAATTGACGCAATTTTTCGTCGGAGCCATGAAACATGTGGTAGAGAGGTGCAGAAGTTAAAAGAATTTCACCCGGCCGTTATGTCTGGATGTATATTGACCATGCACTACTATCGAAAATCAAAACATCTTTAGCAGACTCGCATCCCGGTATAGGATAGTGCAGTCATCGGGCACAATGAAAATTAAAAAACTACTCATAATTTTTCTGACAGGTGACAAATTACGGTTAATATCTGATCAGAATATCAAATACTAATATAGATCCGGACATTGGCGCTCAATCATCAAAAATAGAGACTCGCAGTGAGTTATCATCGAAATTAATGTGAGGCTTTTTCATCTCATGACTGTGAGTGGTTGGTTATTCGAAGTTTCTGTAAGCTCTGCAGGATTCTTCTCATGATTGATCGAGAAACATACAAAATTTACAAAAAAACTTCCTCCTCAAATCCCTGAGACTTTGATGCAAGATGCTGCAATCTTTAAGGGGCACGCAAAAACTACGAGGAATCGATCTGCGGGTACGCTTGCGACCCTATCTATTCAACGGGTTTGTTTTCGACACGGAAAATTCTGTAGCAAGAAAGACGCAACTCTTAGGGACAGCAACACCGTTACTATGATAATATCACTCAGGGGATGGAAGGGGAAATTTTGCGATCAAGTTGAAGTCAATGCCGGAAGCTACTACAAGAGAGAATGGAGATTAATAAGCTATTTTTTGGCTGAGTATTACGGTATGTCTTGACAAAATTACCTTCAAATTCCTAGCACTAATGGTCACATCTGCACACTTCAACCTACACAGTTCGCGCCTCACCCGTACATGCATATCAAAAATTGAATCACAGATACAAGTTGCTCTACAGAACTATCTCAATTGCTAGGTAAAGAGAAAATTTTTGGTGGCATTTTATATTCTTTACCCGGAATTAGTTATTGATGACCCTGCCGTCAATTAAGATAACAACACCGAACGAGATTTATTCAAGTTCAATTTGAAAGTTGATCTGATTACTGTATAATTCTTTCTTTTGTAATTGTATACTGCTTTTGCAAAAATCACGAGCGTCTGTTTCTAGCGCTGTGTGCCATTGGTACAAGCGATGTTTTTTTAAATCATTTTTGTGTATGAAGCCTGAGACAATAACGCGAATGATTACGGGAGACATGTATATTTCGCAGAACGACTCAGTTTGACGTTTGGAACACTCATACTCAGATTTCATTTACAGATACCACTACGAGGAAAAGGTCTTACAGTATATACCCTCTTCGGAGAATACTCACCATGGGAAAAATCGAGATAACCCCATGGTTATTTGAGTATGCTTTCGTCATCCCACGAATACGAGATCACCGGGAAAACGTAGCATGTGGGTCATGCTGGATTCGAACCAGATTTCTTCTGTCTCTTGTGTCCAAGTTACCCAGAATTTACTTGGGAGAACGGCCCAGAAGGTGTACCACTTCACCATTCGACCCGGTACAAGTGGTGTGAATCGCTGTCCTTCGATGGCCGAATTTTCTAGTGACGCTACAAATACTAGTACATGTACAAAATTTTATATAGCGTCAAGTGATATTTTGATATTAATGGTACTTTTAGTTAATTTCTAGTAGACGCAAACCGTTATCTCTCCTCTTGCGTTGAACATTTAACATTAACTGCTCGTGCCACATTGTTTTCGATACATGTACCTATATGACGGCTCTTCAAGACTTGTGGCGTTTACATTGAGTATGTTAGCGACATGTACATCAATAGAATCTTCTGACGAACAACAGGGGCTTCCCTAAGTATCGCCAAGAATTGGATCCTGTTTACCCACGAGATTGCAGATGTTTCTGAAACCTGTATGTTCTAATTGGCGAAAAAAAATGTGTCAATACACCGTGAGAAAGTCAAAAAGAATTCTGATTTCGGCGAATTGTCGTTCAGTGTTGGTACGTTAATATCTTTTTCTGCCTTAAGCGGCTGTAAGGGAATAGAGGTGAGCATTAGATGGATTCTAAGATCAGCCAGGCAAACGTTTGTTTTCGTCAAGTTGATTTATCTTTCAAGTGCAGTCTTCCCTTGATAGAGGAAAATGCACTAGTATGTTCAATAAGGGTATGCTCCTGATTGATGCTACTGTTTACATCAATATGTCTGTATACCCTTGTTACCCAGATACTGACCCCCCGTCTTTTTCAATGATGAGTCCGCTACAACTACACAACCCCTTGTGCCGGAATGAGGCAAGAGGAGCTCTTGGAAATCACATGAATATATTGTTTGGCGTTGTTTTACTATCTACAACTTTAGACTTTTAGTGAAGAGAGAGAATTGGTGATATTGGAAACCCACTCTATAATCCAAAACCCCTTTGTGCTAGCACAACAAGGCTGGTGACTTATCGACAGAAAGGATACGAGAAAGATGGAAATGTTATCCGAATTTGCAAATGCGTATACGGACTCTAACAAGTAGCGGCATTGTGTCATGATGATGCTAAATCAATACTCGCTCAACTGGGCTTACACCTCGTTACATCCAATATTTACCTCTACACTGACAAAGACAAAGATCTCTTTGTCCTGATGCATATTGAGGACTTCCAAGTTACGAGTTCACATCAGCCGAAGATAGATCAACTTATAAAAGCATTACATCACAAGTACAACTTCAAGACCGTTAACACCTACCTATTCCTCGGCAAAGAGATTAACCACCCGTCAACTGGGACACTTAAATTCTCTCAGAGTCAATACACACGCACACTTCTCACCCGAAATGATCTCTCGGACTGTGAGATAACAAACACACCGATGGAGCCGGATAAAGAGTAATGCCTGTCACTTGAAAAGACGGAGTATAACTCATGCATTAGTAACTCCAATATCTATCAAACAACCCTAGACTGGACATCGCGTTCGCGGCTAACCATCTCGCAAGATTCCTAACAAACTGTTGTGCTGACTCGGTTATAACTCAAGGATATCTGGAGTTTGAAGCTTATGGATAACGTGCCGAGTGACAGAGTTGCTGAAACTAATGAGCCATTTATAACATCTTCTTTTATACAATAATAGAACTCGCATTGTAGTTTCATAGTAGGCATCGGATACTTGATATTGGAGGAAAGATGTATAGAGATACTGCCATAGTCAGAGCAGCAAGAGTAATAGTCTCCATCGTGACCATCAAGGCGATATTCCATCCACTATACGCATTCAGTATAACCATTTATATCGTACTTATCATTTATTCACACCATTGACTATTCCATCGAAGGACAGCACCATCACTAGACAAGTCGCCAATCACCTCCACATCCCCAATAACCTTTAACAGGAGGAACTGAAAAGGGTTACGCCAAAGATGGTTCTGGGCGTGCCGCCGAATAAGACAATGCGGCGACTTCAGAAACCCCGCGACCGAGAACAGGCAAGCTATCGACGGCCGGGGAGATCCCTGTGCGAATCCGACCTGCATCTAGATTCAATCAAGGATATCCTGTGAATGGAATTTCGGTAGGCTTTATGCGGACAAAACTGTCACTGTACTTTATCTAGACATGGAACCCTTCACACTGTCGGACCAAAAGGAATCGTTCTTTGGTGGCGTTATCCAAGGCAGTTGTTTCATCAAGGCCAAGTCATTGACTAGATGGGTGGAACTTACATCTTGCGCCAGCTAGACAGATGACATCCGTAGCTCTGGGGTAAAATCGTGACATTTAAATATCACAATTGGAGAGAAGTCCCACGGTGACACCTGAAAACATAAATTTCAAGGGTACGATCTAAGAAATACACTCACTGGTATATGTCCATATACTGTTTTCGCTATCCCAAGGTAGAGAATAAGCGACATGAAGTTGCAACGGACGAATGGTGTAGTGTAGCTTAGACAATCATCGGGGTTTCACCCGAGGACATCGTCACGACGGTTACTTTTCTGGCAGTCCCGACTGGATGCCTCACGCATCAATGTCAATCGGTTACCCTCAGAGAGATAAAACGTTCCACAGATACTGTGGAACGATTTCATCGCGCACCCATCTACATCTATCAAATCATTCGGTGCTGCGGCGTGGCGTTGTACATCCAGTACATCGCCATCTTTTCTGTCAGCGTAAGATGAGGGTTCTCGAAAAGAGGTGGCCTTTACTGAGGAAGGGACTTCATAATCTCTAACATTCATTAACGAGACTTCTGATCGGATGCGAGCAGCTCTGTTTGTTTGTTATTTAATGTCTAACTAATGGTAAAATACACTAGTCCCAAATTGGATAGGACGCCAGAGCTTACTACTCCGGATGCCTGATGCCCCCGACTCCCCCAAACTAGAGAGGAGACCTGAGATGATTTGCGGTGACAAGTGACTTGAACCATCACCTTTCCGACAACGTTGTTAGTCCACATTAGAGGGAATAATTCCATGGAGAGATGATACTCCCGTAATACGATAGAAAGAGAGAGGAAAGGAAAGAAGTGAAAAAAAAAGCCATCAGTATTGACGTTGCTGAGTTTAGCTGTCAAGTGACGGGACGGCACGTGACGAAGCTGGGTGATAAGAGATGTATAAGAGGGGCAAAGGGCTATAAAGTGGGACTTTGGATGTGTATTAAAACTTGAATTGGTTGGAGATGACTTAAGCTAAGGATTTCAAAGGTCGGTAAGGAGGTTGAGAAGGATTCTAAAGATATAACTAAAGGTGGATCTATTGACAAGAGACAAAGCGTAAGGAGATGAGAAGTGAAGGTTAGGCCTTAGGTAGAATCCAAATATCAGAGTTACAGTCGTCCCTCTCTAACTCGATAGTGGGTCCCTGTATAATTACTGAAGAGATTCATCGAAATTTTACCGTTTATATTTGCAATACTTACCCCTGCACGCAAAATGACCTGTAAGGGTAAGTGTTGCAAATACAAAAGTCCAAGTTACAATGAATCTCTTCAACACTTATACCGGGACCCTTTAACGAGTTAGAGAGGGATGACTGTAAGTTGTAAAAATAACTAATGGCCACTTATCCCACAACGGCCTAACGATGTAGATCAAGCGAATTGTGATGTCATGTGTAAGTGCTAGGATCTGACATGAGCCGTCATTCTTGAGAAAACTTTCTCTTTCAAGATTACCACATTGTCATATTATCATGTATTGGGAAGTCATCGTGACCCTGTCAAACTTCTGGTCGATGAGAAGAACTCTCTTGTCTGGCACTGTTTCATTTTCTTCATTTTGGTAGCGTCCAAGGGGTTCTATTTTCCGAATCACTTCTATTACTTGAGAAATGGGCGACAACGTTTTTGCGACTCTTCTCCTGAAATTAGATTTTAGTTTACTGAAGTGACTGGCAGCATCTGTCACATACGGGTTGATTTTTGGAAATTTTGGGCAAATTTTTCTATTTATGTTGTTTTTGTGAAGTCTTAGTAGGATGGATGAGTGACTTCAGTCCGAAGATAAGTGGTCTACTCGCCCAAGGTTATGTGGATTGAGTCCGGTAGGCTGCCGTATTCGAACAATTCTCCCGAATCAGTTATAATCTCTGGCCCCATACTAGAGCTTAATAACATATTTCTTCTCTCACCAAACGCATCTAGGATGGACTAGCTAGAAATTTGACGAGAATACCTAGCTTTCGTAGCTGAGAGAGATGTTGAATGGAAAACCCGAAGAACGTGAGATAAGAAGGCTGGTCAATATAGAAAGTAAATTCCAATTTTGCAATGCTGCACGAATTCGGCAGTGGTCTGGCTAATACAGTAGCGTCTAAAAGTGCGCAATGAAACCACCACGTTGACTAAATTTTGCTATAACTCTGCAACAACTTCTTCAAATTTAAAAATTCTAGGTTCAGATAAAATCTAAGCCATTTCTTGAATAAGTCCAACTTTGTTTTGTAAAAATAATGATTAACTGTAAGGTTCACGCTGGTCTTGGCACTTAATGTCTATTGCGCACTTTTTGACGTATCATTTCACCACATGATAGAACCTGCGTTAACAGACAACTATGCTGTAAACTTCAATTTTTTGATCTATCTAAGTATTTGACATGCTTTTGTATCATTCCTAATTTTTTTTGATTTCAATATTCTCTGTTTTTTTTACAATGAGAAAACTTTCACAGCACCAGATATCATCCATCAATACATGACTCGAAGGTAAAAAAGAACTAGGAATAGCAAAAATTATCGGCTGTCTTAGGTCTACGGTAGCCAGGTATCGGCAAAAGACATCTCATGATACATCAAAACCCGTGCAGGGACGACCACGGAAGTTAACGTGTCGAGACAAGCGAGCCCTGGCTCGTTTGGTGGCTAATGGCGGGACCAAAACTGCGATAGAAGCGACGAAGATTATCAATCTTGGACGAGAAGACAAAGTTTCTCCTGGTAACGTAAGGCTGGCTCTGAGGGAGCAGGGTCTACGGGCTATGAAGAGGGTGAAGAAACCGATGCTGTCAAAAGCGCATAAGAGAGCTCGGTTGCATTGGGCTTTAGAACATGAAAGTTGGACTATTGAAGATTGGAAAAGAGTTATTTGGTCAGATAAGACGAAGATAAATAGACTCAATAGCGACGGAATCAAATATGCCTGGTCCAGGAATCCAAGTAGCTATTCGGCAGAAGTGGTCGAAGAGACACTGAAGTTCGGGGGCGGTTGCATAATGATATGGGGTTGTATGTCTTGGTTTGGCGCCGGTGGAATGAGCGGTGTGGTTGGAAGGATGAACTCGGAACGGCTAAAAGGCATTCTGAATACTTGTTTGGTCCCAACAGTCGACGAAATAGCAAGCAAGCTCTTTTCCAATGCCAGAAACAACGTTATTTTTCAACAAGACAACGATCCTAAGCATACTTCTCGGGCCACAAAGAATTGGCTAGCTACCGCAGGTATAAATACCATGAAATGGCCCTCTCAATCGCCCGACCTGAACCCAATTGAGTACCTATGGTGTCTGGTAAAACGCCGACTTGGAGAGTACCCGGAAACGCCGAGAAGTATGCACGAATTGATGAAAAGAGTAGACGACGTCTGGCAAAATATACCTGAAGATTCATGTCGTACATTAATTGAGAGTATGCCGTCAAGGGTTCTAGCCGTAAAGAAGGCAAAGGGGAGTCATACCAAGTATTAGAATAACGCGTCTAAAAATGCGCTATAGACATTAAGTGCCAAGACCAGCGCGAACCTTACAATTAATCATTATTTTTACAAAACAAAGTTGGACTTATTCAAGAAATGGCTTAGATTTTATCTGAACCTAGAATTTTTAAATTTGAAGAAGTTGTTGCAGAGTTATAGTAAAATTTAGTCGACGTGGTGGTTTCATAGCGCACTTTTAAACGCTACTGTATAGTGCTTGTGAATCAGGGGTTTGGCTTGATCATTCAAGAAGGTATAAATATAACTTCAGACTCTGGCTAGTCTTTTCTGATCGCTTTGGAAGTACATTCATTCCAAGATGATTTAGAACTCATCTAAGACCGACTGATTGCGAAAACTGTTAGTTTAATGATACTCTCCTCTGAAGATTACAAGCCATCTTAATTTTTGATCATCAATTGAGCTAGCATCGATGGCAGATAGCCATTTCTAAATTCCGGGGTTTTTAATGATGAGATCTTTTAGAGCTGATAGGCACTTGTGAGTTGTGATTTACTCTCGTTGTATCTCTTGTTGCATGTATATCCAAGATTTCTAAATTTTTGATACAAGTCTCTTAACAATTCTAATTTAATAAAGCTAATGAGGCTTTCATATTGTTAGATTTAGCTATGTCTAATGTTTAAGCATCGAGTTTCCTTCCTGTGATAGAGTGCATCAGAGATCTGCAGCAGAAAAAGCTAAAAATTAACCATTTAGATGCTTCTGTTTTGCATTTGAGCTCGGAGTTTGGCCGGCCACTTCACGAGCTCCAGGATGGCTTGATTTACTCTTCTTGGTATAGTCGCTGAAACCTCAAGTGGCATAAATCTTCCATTGATTTAGGCTCCATATTTGACGGCAGTGAAAATCGCCTGACTCCTCGATCCATTCAGCTTAGCTTAAAGCCCTTGGAAAGATGACATATATTTTGGGAGTCGCATTTATAGTGGTTACAATGCTTAGTCTGTCGTCCCGAATGGAAAATTAGAAAACTACTGGAGGTCTAATTTTGACATCATTTTTGGGAGTAAACCGAACTTAAAGTGTTAAAAGCAGAAATGGAAAGGTAGACAAAATAAGGGGAAAGTCCGGCTCAACCGGAGAGCGATCGATTTGGAGGCTTGCAGCTTCTACTCAGCTTTCTTTTGATGTTTAAATGATTTCATTAACTCTGATTCGAAAAGCATCCGATATCTAGCTACCTGACTGGGTGATTATTTGTACGTTCATATTTTGAGGTGAGAGGAACGAAAGAGCCATTATTTTATTCCTTTCGTAGTGATTCTGAATATGATAGAAGTGAAATTGTGCCCCCAAGGCCCTTACACTATTTCTCTTATTAAACAATACTAGTTATTCACTACTGCTATCAGTCTGACATTACAGGCACCTTTCGTATCAGCGAGTGCAAAGTTTTGGAATCAGTAGGTGGGGTCCAATAGCTGATTCCGGCACACTTACGGAAACTAGGCCGCGTGGCTTTTTCATTCTGATCTAGAGCTGCGATAAGATCTTCCATTGGCACGCGCCCTTTGATCTTGTCTGAAGCTGGAGTAGCATTGTTTGGGGAGCTTTCATCATTATGAGGATCTTTCGTTTCATTTTCTTCCGACTTGGCATGTGGGCTCTCAAGTCTAATTTTCTTCACCTTTTGGGCCCATTTAATATCACTTAAGGATGCTTCGAGATACCAGAGCCTTCGCAATATCTCAGGCCCGACACCGACGTCTTTCACACTTCTTTTGATAATGGCCGGTGAAAGGGGGCGGAGAGTATCCCCGTATAGTAATTTCACCATGGTACAAACCCAGTTGTGGGCAAATTCGTCTGGATTCACACCTTTTCCCTGTAGCTGCCGAAAACTGGTTGTCCCCTTGTCATGTAGTCCGCACGCAACAATTCGGTCAAAGAAGCGTAGATCCGTACTCAGGTTGCATCCCACACCATAACTACTAATATTGCGCCTAAGATTTACACCAATGGCAGCAATTTTTTTGATCCCTTTTGGCTCCCATATACCCGGGTGTTTGGTCGATTTACTCTCACAGCCAAATCTCCTTAATGTGAGGATTGTACACTCTTCAAGAAGCCGTACATAGTCTCGAACATTAAGTGGTCCACGCGCCGGCCAGGCATTTTTTATATCCAATACTGGCCATATAAGAAGTTGACCTGGCCCATGAAAAGTTGTCTGACCACCACGCTGCGTCTCAAAGAGAAGAGCTCGGTGAGGTTCTGAAGGTCCATCTTTTCCCTTTCCAAGGCCTGGCATAGGCCTGATTAGTTGATCAATGGCTGATTTCGACATGGAAGAAATTTTATCTCGGCGACCAAGAGTGTAGACGGGAGAACTACTGAAGGTGAAGATAGTTGGCAGAGGTGCCGGGCTTGGTGAATCAAGATGCGACGGGTCTGAGCGTAGAGCTTTAAATGCCAGGTGCTCGTCTACAACATGTTTTTGTAGTTCTGTCGCTACCTCGTAAGGAATACTCTTTCGAATATTAATATGCCGGAATACTTTCGGAATCTTAGATGTCATTTTATCGTACGTTAAATGATGATAGAGTATGTATGGAAACCACTTCGAGTTAAGAGCGAGATTGAAAGGCTTCTAGAGTTGTATCAGCATCTCAGTACTTATTCAAAAATTTGAGATTGCTGATTTGTATTTTCCATGGTTATTTCTTCAGCTTTCAATGATCCTTTGTTGGTCAATTGTCTTTTGAATCGATTGGCAAAAAGATAATTCAATCATAATCTTGCTCATCGCTTAAACGGACTAGTGAGGTGATACCAGAACTTAGGTATTGTCTTCTGT
This sequence comes from Podosphaera xanthii, assembly GCA_028751805.1. Classification (NCBI taxonomy): domain Eukaryota; kingdom Fungi; phylum Ascomycota; class Leotiomycetes; order Helotiales; family Erysiphaceae; genus Podosphaera; species Podosphaera xanthii. The sequence continues at coordinate 1,024,350 of JAPWIX010000019.1, forward strand.
CGGTGCCAATACTTGTATATGTAAAATTATCTTGTCATACGGCATTCCATTCGGTGAAATTTTAACGCCTTCTGAAAGTCGGATTCTATGTAACGTTGGGAATTAATGCGTGTGAAAATTTTACATACGTACCGGTTGGCGAAAAGCAGCCTGGAAATCGACCTACACCCAATTTGATTTTCATTCAAGACACACTACAATTACATCTATTTGCAACAACAGATTCTTCTGTGCGAAATCAAAATGAAAGTGTTTTGGGAACTACACCACACTCCTTGATCTCTTCAAAAATAAAGATGAATAATCCAGAAGTAGGATAAATTCACATACATTGCTATTAACTTCTCAGAAATAACCTGCTGAAGTATCTATAATGTATCTATATCCTTAGGTATCAGGCATCAACGTCTTTGCCAAATGGGTGATATCCAAATCTGATGAAGCTCCATTTAATTCAGACGGGCTCCAAGATACACAGCGATTAAAATAAGTATCTACGAAGATTTCTCATAATTCATCATCTCTAAAAGAGGCCAACTTTCTTTCATTGCCTATGTTTACGTTTGAGGGGCCACAGACTGCAAAAAGACTTGCAAAAGTTAGTACTCAGATACTGAGATCGCTTTTGTGGTTAAAGATGTCAAACAGATATATTGAATGGCCGAAGCACCAACATATTGTATTATATTTATTAGTTATTCAATCAACCCGGTTCGGCGCCCTGAAGGCTCATCACGCACCACTATCACTTCGACCCTTATGGAATGTAACCTCTTCCGTCAATACTCACTACAGTGAAATGTGCGAAAACTTCACGGTTATCTAAGTATGCTTTCATTGTTCTAAGGATACGGCACCACCGCGAGAGAATGTGGTTTGAGGAACTCGCTGGGTTCTAACTAGCTTTCTCCCATTTCAGGTGGAGTATGTGTCTAAACTACCCACACTCTACTCGAAGAAGCAGCTAGGACGGTGTACTCCTGCACCATCCCATCTATTTTATCATATGATGATTTCAAAAAAAGATCATGACAAATCTTTGTCTGTTCAAAAACTACAGGCTATCCAACTCTCAAGGCTTTGCAGATAATTACGAGACCTTCTTCATATCAAATCCTGAAAAAGTAAGCACAATGATTATCATCCCCTTCAAGAATATTTTTGCGGCTCTAATTTGACTTTGTCTCCCTATATCGATGCGTTTCTTCTATTGATCAAAGATATACACGTAGCTACAATTTTATAAAATTAACTTAGCACAAGCTAGTCGAATAATGGGTTACAAAATTAAACAACACCGAAATAGTTCCAGAATACGTGGTAACTTTCTTAACTCACATTTTTAAGACTAATCCAGGCCAGTAATATGAAAAGTTGTTACAGTGGGAATCATATCCTCAGGATACTTCAACGTGCGAGACTGCTATGCTGGAGGGGGCTTCAATAAAAAAAATTTGTGCTAGTTCTCTGCCTTCTCAAAATCGTCACAAAATAACATAAGAAGTCGTCCTCAACTGCTCATTCATTTATCCGCATTTAGCAGTTTGGATGGTGCAGCGTAACGCCATCTGAGTCGTCCCCCAAGTAAGGTCTGGGTGACTTCGACGTATGCCCCACTTGAGATACGAGAAAGCTGTTTCGAATCCAGCAAGAGCTTCACACCACATTTCTCGCGGTGATATTGTGTTCTTAGGATGATGAAAGCATACTCAGAAAACCATGGGTCTTTCTCTCTTTTCCCTGTTGTGAGTATTCACTGAAGAGGGTTTATGCCGTAAAGGTGTTATTATCGTTGTGGTATCTGCAAATGAAATCTAGGTATGAGTGTTCCAAACGTCACACTGAGTCATTCTGTGAAACATACATATGTTCTGTAATCATTCGCGTCATGGCCTCAGGCTGCATACGCTAGATTGATTTAAAAAATAAAGAAATTCACACCTGCCATAAGAAGTTATCCAACTAAAAATTTTCTAAAAACTCTACATTGTTCATCCCGCCCCAGCCTGAGGAATTTTCTAATTTGCAGAGGTCAAAAGTGATCATGTTAGATTTCAGTTACAGTCATTACCTCAATTGACGATATCATGAAATAGCGTTGAGTTAAAAATAATAGGATAATACAGTGTTACAATGTGGCTGACGGGCTCGAACAGTTTTGTTAGACGCGGTGCCAGCTGTGAACGTCCAGTATGTTCGCGTATCTGCGATAGCTAAGAAGCGTCGTAGTCCATCTCTTCCGGATTCCCATTCATCCACACCGGTCACGGTCGGCTTCGTCTTATCGTCACTATTCCTAGCGCCCTTTCTACGAAAATAACTCCCACAACTTTCACAGACAGGTACGGCGACGGGCTCTCACGATCACAGTTATCCAAGTGGGAGAAAAATCACTCATGATAGGCTGTTTCCACAAGTCGTTAGGTGTTGGCTGGACCTTCAAAAGGCGGTAGGTTCAATTCCTACATGGCTTATTTTGGATATGACTGCGGCTGCTCTTCGAAAATAAGCGTGAGAGGAATGGCAAAGGTTTTCCCTTAGCTCGTAGCCTGCGGGTCAAGGTGAGTACGCTCCTACCCAAACGACCTGACGTGACTAGCTTGTTCAAACGTAGGTCTTGGGAAAATTCGGGCACCGCATAGGCGCTGCTGTAGTCTGAAGGATCATTTATTTTAGATATCTTTCATCCGTCTTATGTTCCTATGGAATGGTGGCCGAGGCTAGATCGGATTATAAATAGCACACACACAGCGAGAAAATTTCTCCAATTGTCCATATTCCCGCTTTCCCTTCTTCGAAAACTTTGATACGCTTGTATTTTCCCATGGCAACCCGCTCCCAATATTCTTGAGATGGGTGCCGAGAAGAAAAAACGTCAATCGAAGCTAATTGCCAGAGGCAAGAAAATGGGATCAACATGTCCAAAAAAGTAGACCTCGCATAAAAGACGAGAGGCGTGAGTGCATTACAGGCCTATCTCCTTTGGAAGTTCTCTAACCTTCTCGACGCTGAAATGATCGATGCTGAACAAGCTGGATCTAAACCCAGGTCCTCGAGGCCTCCAGCTCTAAGAAAGAAAGGAAGTCATCTGAGAGTCGACTTAGAACGCAGAGTCGTCTGCAAGAAAGATTGCTGTGCCATTCTTCAAACCCACTGTCACTCTAAAGACCACCACCTATCCCCTAGAGCTACAAGCTGTGGTTGAAGAGGAATAACGTCGAACCGAGAAAGTCTCTACTCACCTCGGAATCTACCCTACCGCCATAAACATTTTTGAAGCAGCTCTCTCGCCACTCTCGATAGGCGAGAATTAATCTCTTGTAAACGGCATCAGAGTCTATCTGTGGGTTGCTATTGCGCAGTACATACGCATTGGCCCCAGCTTGTTACCTCCACCCCCACGACCGAAGAACCCTCCGCCGGGGATTTCTGAGAATTGGAATCCTCAAACAACAGCAACTCAAGCTTAGGTTTCTTAAATTACCTGGGCTTTAGTCGCTCGTAATGGCTTGCATAACGCTACAGGTCACAACGCGCTAAAAGCAGTATTGCCCACTGAAAACAAGAACTCGAAGCTGAATTCGAAGGCCGATACGCAACTTTTCCTCCAATTAGAAGAAAATGGCGACTCGCACACACTCTTGTTGATGGGTGTCAAGGAAATACTGATTTTGAAGCTCGGTCATCCTGCAGAGGACATCAGCAAAATCCAGAAGTCTAAAACAAGATACACTCTCACTGCAAAAGATGAGACAACAAGACAACGGATTTTAGAGAACTTTTCACGGATTGACATGTTTCATGTTAGGGGAATGTCAAGGCCGTTACAAGGGGTTGATATCCAACAGGGGATTTACAAGGCCTCATGATAAAGTGTTGGCTTGCCGCTGCAGGAGTTTGGAGTTGTACTCTGAGTTTCATACGACCCTTGTTAAGATATTGTTTCAATTTCACTTGAAGACCTACCATACATATGTAGACTTCAGGTCGTGGGGTTTTCTCTCTATACAACGTCTTTTGAATATAATTTTATTCCTCAATTATGTTCTTCCCCTGTGAAGACCGCTATCTGATACACTTCTCTTCCGCCTCGGAAGACCACTTCTTCAGCCAATTTCTCTTTTGCTGCGAAGAGCACTCCCCGCATCTCACCCACCCACACACACACCGTCATCTCACCTCTTACCCAACACACCCCTATCTCACCCCCCATCAAACGAGCTTCCTAGTCCCGCTTCGTACCCTGTGGAACATCCACTCTTATATCCGTGAGAGACCTCTATATCTGCATCTGGACGCATTTAGAAACTAGAGCCGGCGTCAAATCTTATCGCCCCCAACATCGCCACCGTCTCGGTGACGATCAACACCACATTCGGTCCGAAAGCAACGATAGCCGAAACGGTTACCGAGGAAATTACTCGGATAACCAGCAAATTCCCTACGCAAGGCCGACCACACGGGGCTTGCAAAGAGGGATCGCCATTTTGAAATTGGAAGGCCCTCCTCACATACGAATCTTTGCTTCGGCCTGGATTCCAATTATTTCACTACTCTGGAACGGCAATGAAGTTTCGACCCAGTCGACGAATTGAGCAGTGCAAACGCTGTCTTGGCTTCTGCATCACACGTGCTTGCTCCCGCACCCCAGCCTGCTGGAATTGCGGAGCGACGATGCACTCCGAAGTGGATTGCAAGACCTCCATAACATGCTGAAACTGTGGAGGACCTCAACGACCGGATAGCCGAAACTACCTGGCTCGATCCACGAGGACCGGTCCAGTGACCAAGGAACAGCTCTTTATGATCCGCCAATATGGTCAACGCGAGTACATAGCTGTAGCCAGAGCGAATTCAACTGCTAGGAAAGCAGAAGAAGCGGTAATTACCACCTCTTTGATAGACGTTCCGTTGATAGAGAGGATGGCCTTTGGGGTGCCCAACTCCGAATAATAGATGTGAAGGGCGGTGACTTTGAGCGGAGCTTTTCAGAACTTCATCAGAAGAAAAAGCAGGAAGTGTCTTTCGACGATGGATTTTCTATGGGCTTGTCTCTAGCTCTCAGTGGAGACTAAGGGCCAAGGTCGCTTGAAGGGTATGGCAGAAAAGAAAATGTGCGAGAAGCGCAGATACTTGACCAGAATGGAGAATCTCATTTTTTTTCTTGTTTAGGACGGAGTCTGGGGGGGTTGATATTTGTATTTAACTCGCTACTTCTTTTGTAGCAGTTCACGCCGTGCGAGCCAGTTGGGCCTGTCTTAAACTTGATCCTTACCGGCTCCACCAGTCTCAGATCTACAGCTTTGTTGCCCTAAAGATTGTTAACAGTAGGCGTTCATTCCGTAGATTGAGCTGGTGGTTAAAAGGGCAACGACATACAAAATTAACGCTGATTAGTAACATTCTTTAGGGCTACGACACTGCATGTAAGTTGAACTTTTATCCTCTAATACCCCTAGAATTACAGTAGGTCTCGTCAAATCGTTTAGTGGGTTCCGTTGTAATCATTGAAGAGAATCATTAAGATTTTACCGTTTACATTTGCTATACTTACCCACGCACGCAAAATGGCTTGTTGTTATGATGTGTTTAACTTGAGGGTTGGTAATGTCGACTTCGGAGGACAAGAAGCAAGAGCCAGCTTACTAAAAGATATGACGAGTGAGTTGGAAGCCAAAGAGATATAATTCTGATTGAGAGATAGTAATATTGATCTAGGATTATCAAAGGAACAGACAAGAAGCAAACAAACAAGGTAGATACAAATTGCGAAGCTGGAGATTATTTACATGCAGAATCCAGCTTCCTAAGTAATTCTAGAATCCATATCCGCAACGTGTCCTTGTCCAGCAAAGAGACAGCGTGCTCCCAAACCCGACCTAAACTAAGAGCCAAACCAACGCCCTGATAATTGGATCGTAAGCCAAAACCATTAATCAAACACGTAACCCATAACGCCTTAAATGACACGCGACCTAAACGATTAGAGCCTCTTTCCTCGGGTCTGCCTCAGGCCAGATAATTATAAGCCTTAACACTTGTAGGGATAAGTGTTGCAGAAGTGACTACCAACAATTAAATAAATCTCAACAAATATTAAACCGAGACCCACTATCAGCATAGGCAGTTTCTAAGGTAGCTGTCGTGACTCCTTGTACTTGGATCTTGATGGTTTAGCTTGGGCTTGATCTTGGTGAACAATCTCTTGAAATACTGAATACCTGGAACTCTGGGACACTGACGATAGCAGATAATATCACGTAAGCTTTTGTAACAAATGACAAGTGTAGATGTGGATAACCTGACTTCTTGAATCCTGACTAGACTAGATGCGTAGAATAAATACAAGACTGAAAGCTGAAGAGCTTTTAGTTCGAAGGCCTAACCACTATTTATACATGAGTCCACCTAGTACATTCCCTAGTACTGGTTACTAGAACCCCATCCCATCGAACGCCAGCGAATATTGTAGAACACCCAAAATACCGTCGATTGAAATAGAATTCCACAGAACTATGCAATCCCTGGAATTCAATCGTTAATAACGATCAACAGGAAAAACCTAACAATAATAACAATATTAAGTAATTAGTGACGATCGGCAAAATAATTTATCAACGTCATTGAAGCCATTGATGAAGATCGACAAAATGCATGAAAACTCACGCCAATTAATTAAAGACAATATGTGAATAAAATTTATGCAAAAGAACTAAATGAATTTAAGCCGAAACGACTAGCTTCAGCGGGCCGTTCCGTGACAGTAGCAACTAAAATAAGTTCAGCTATTTGATTAACTTCAATTTTTCAAGAAAAATTTGTTCTTCACACAAAAACTTGAGCCAGTAGGTCGGATGAGGGTATGGCACACCGTCTAGGCCCTTCTCATAAGAAGGGTCTGGGTAGCCGAGGCACATAGCCCACTTGAGACAGGCGAAGGCTGATTCGATTCCAGCAAGACTCTTACACCAAGTTTCTCACCCAGTCATATGTGTGACAATCACGGAGGCGTAAGTGATGGCCGTGAGTGGCTGGGATGTGTTCCTGCGATAGACATAAACGGTCGAGGGTTGCAGGGCTGTAAGGCTGTAAGGCGCCTGATATTGAGTTAAGTCTTAAAATAACATTCGGGTGTGAGTACTCCTCATATCAAGCTGAGTCATTGCTCCATTTACCGTAGTGATTGATTTGATTTGATATTTTTAACGTGACCGGGCACAAGCCCTGCACCTAGGAGGCATGGCACGGGTCGTTAAGTTCTATGTATATAGACTCTTAACTACCGACGTGACCAGCTCTAACGAAGCCAGATAAAATACAGAACAAAGGAAAACAAAGAAATATCATCTAAGACTCCAGTGCCCTGCACTATGCCTTACTCCTGCGCCAGAGACAAACCCAGACAAATGAAAGTTACAGCGGAACACAGCACCCCTGTTTAAGACTCGTCCCGACTGTAGCAGTGTGTTACAGTTAAAAAGCGCCAGAAAATCTGCCATCCTCCTTGTCCTACAATATCCCTTATCATAGGTCGTGGTTCCTGTGTTTCCGCCCTCTATTTTTGGATTGCCGGGCGATACTCTGCGAAATGCCACGGTCGTTTCTCTCCACCACATTTGCATAACATTTCCTCATCTTGATGTTTAAAACGTCTATGATAACTAGCAAAGTCCCCGTGCACGGTCCTTGCCGCAATAAGGCGATGATACGCCCATCTGGGGAGGGCTAACTCTGGTGGCCGTTTACGTCGTATAAGTAAGTCCAAATTATCGTATCTGAAAGGTCTGTTTTTATGCCACCATTTTTTCCACCAGTTCCTGTCTGATCGTGGCGACTTTTCGTTTGAGAGCTGCAAAAGTTAAGACGTGTTGAACTTCGCCCGGGCTATGATGACTGGGGCTTGCTGCAAGTGCTGCTTTTGCTAACTCTTCGGACTTATGGTTACCTTATATACCACTGTGTCCTGAAATCCAGCGAACTTCTACTCCTGATAAACTCCTGCCCAATTCCGAAAACCTTTTCACGTTCGACTGAGAAGATGCTGTTCTGCCGCTAATTAGGGCTTTCACTGCTTCCTGGTTGTCAAGAAGCACCTTGATTCCTGTATTTGCCTCAATTTCTGACGCTGCCTCTAAGCCTCTTAGAGCCCCGGCTATTTCTGCGTCGTAAATTTCCGCTCCTGGTAGGAGATTTCCACCAGTTGCTATCAATTCTCCATCTTTGTATACGGCGAATCCGTGAGCCGAATGCCCTGGACCTGTCGATGAGCCATCGGAGTAAACAATCAAGGTTCCTGCGGGAAGATCTTTGAGCCAAGATTTGATTTCATCTGCCTTTTCTTTCTTGCTGCTACCCTCCCTAACGTTCACTTTCACGTTGGACGGTCGGTAGAGCAATCCAGGTGCTTCAGACGCTAGCAAACTGAGGTAGCTATTCTGAAGGCGCGTTAGATATCGCTTGGGGACTTTGAAGACGCGTTGTTTTTGACCCTCGCGTAAATTAAGACGCTTAATAGCCTCTTTAGGTGTCTCTACTGCTCTTGTCGCCAGAGGATGACGGCCATCAAGTCGGCGAACCCTGGCTGCACTCTATAGCTGCCTCTGTTTTAACAGTATTTTCGCAGATAGGATCCCTGATTCTCGGTGGAGGATCACATTTGGTGTTGTGCGCCAGACAGGGAGAGCCGCTCGGATTGCCGTAAGAATTGTCCTATCTAGTAGCTTGAGATGCCAACCGACACCTGTGCCTACATGCTTGTCTTTTTGCGTTGTGACCCGGGTAAGGCCTGGCCACCAGGCTTCGGCGCCGTAAGTTGCTGTACTCACCACACGAGCGTTCACCGCGCGGATTAAAGGCCCGGGAGCGGCACCACGCTGCACACTGTTAATCGCGCACAGGAACTGTGATATCCATTGCGCGTTGCTACACCACTCCTGGACATGCTGCCGAAAGATTAGTTGAGAGTCAAGCCAAATACCAAGCCATCGAATGTGCGGAGAGGGTGTGATTTGCTGACCTCCAAACCTTACTGAGAGATCCGATGCGTCTAGTTTCTTCTTGGGTCTCCCTCCAATAACAAGAAGTTCGGACTTAGAAGGGTCAAATCCAATCATATGTGCTGATGCAAGTTTGATGAGTTTATCGACTTCCTCCTACCGTAGTGATTGATTTGATTTGATTTGAATTCTAGTCGTATCAGGCTTACGCCCTACACCCAAGAGGCGTGATACGGGTGTGTGATCCATACGGACTCACTACTACCTACATGAATGGCTTAACTTGCCAGATAATCTATAAGATAAAGAAAGAAAATAAATAAACAAAAAATTCTGTCCGAACGAGTGCGCCCTGCGCCCTGTCCTAATTTTCCCAACGATTAAACAAAGGAAAAATGAATGATATCTCTGGAAGAGCGTAAGCCTTCCGGTCAGTAGTTTGTGCACTATTACATTTGGTTTTAGTAACGAATTCACGAAATTTCTCCCATCCGTTTTCTGCCAGCATCTCCCTTGCCTTTGGAGGGTGTTCCCGTTTCTCAATTCTCCAACGTTGTAATGCTGGTCGACATTCTGCAAAGTGCCATGGGCGTCTTTCTCGTCCACATTCGCACTTGCCATCAATATCCTCATGCTTGAATCTTTCATGATAATTGGCGAAATCGCCGTGTCCTGTTCTAGCTGCAATCAACCTGTGGTACGCCCATCTCGGTAAGGCAAGCTCTAGCGGTCGCTTGCGTGTTATCTTGAGATTCAAATCTGCGTAGTGCTTGTGCCCATGTTTCTGCCACCACGATGCAGCCAGCTCATCCGCACGCTCCCTTACAAACCTGGTTAGTGACGCAAACGTAAATTTTGTTCTCCGATTTACTTCTGCAGAAAGTATCGCATCGGTTCCGTCGTCGGGAAGGTCTTTTGTGGCAGCTTTGGCGAGCTCATCTGCTTTCTCATTTCCCTCGATCCCTGAGTGACCAGGTATCCACCGGATTTCGACTGATCGGTGCCTTTGACAGTCTAAAACAAACCTATCAACTATTCCTTGGAAGGACCTCGACCTACCACTTTGTAGAGCCTGGGAGGCTTCTGAGCTGTCTAGGAGTACCTTGATAGGGTTAATTCCAGCTACTAGTATTGCTGCTTCAAGAGCTTTCTGGGCCCCTAACAGCTCTGCGTCGTACGCCTCTGCCCCAGGTAAATGTCCTGACCCCCTTCCGATCATTTGTCCTCCTCTGAACAGAGTGTAGCCCCATGCAGATCTTGCCAAGCCACAAGACGAGCCATCTGGTTACGCACATACAGTATCCGTTGACAGATTCTCAATCCACAATTTGGCCTGGGCAGCCTCAGACTGCTTGTTGACAGTCGTTACCTGGCCATTACGTTTCGTTTGCGGGTAGAACAGCTTGCCAGACTCTACAGCAACCGGTACGTTTTGAAGGCCCATCTGTAGTCCTGTTAGGTATCGCTCTTGATTCGTGAACGCACGGCTTTTCTGTCCTGCACAGAGTCCTAGGCGGCTTATAGTATCCTTTGGTCCCTCTTGAGACCTGATAACTAGGGGGTGCCATGTATCCATTTGCTGAATTCGCGCCGCGGCTCTCAATTGCCTTTGCTGTAGGATAATTGCTGCTGGAGGAATTCCTGATTCTCTATGTAGGACTTTATTAGTAGTGGTTCGCCAAACTGGTAGTGCTGCCCGAACCGCTGTGATGATTGTGTTATCCAAGAGATCCGTATGCCAGCCAACTCCTGTGCCCACCTTCTTGCCTCGCTGGGTGGTGATCCGAGTTAGTCCTGGCCACCATGCTTCAGCTCCGTAGAGAGCCGTGCTCAAAACACATGCCTGCACTGCCTTGATCATTGGTCCTGGGTCTGCACCCCGCTGTACGGTGTTTATTCGGCGTATAAACTGCGTTATGCGTTGCGCTTTGCCACACCACTCTTGCACGTGATGCTTGAAGTTAAGTTGGGAGTCTATCCATACCCCAAGCCATTTCACATGCGGAGATGGGGTGATCCTATGGCCTTGGATTTGGACGGCTAAGCCTACCGTGTCCATCTTTTTCTTGGGCCCTCCTCCGATTATCAGTAGGTCAGACTTGGCCGGGTCGAAACCTATCTCATGCTCCTTTGCTAGCAGCAAAAGTTTTTCTACCTCTGCCTGAGCATTTTCCACCGCTTCGGCTGCTGTGCTTCCTATGCTTAGAACTGCGATATCGTCGGCATAGCCAAACTTATTGTCCGTGTTCCCCTCTTGAATTAAGATAGCGATGTAAAGGAGGAACAGGAGCGGTGATAACGGCGAGCCTTGTGGGACTCCACACTCCATGACTTTATCTCGAGTCATTCCATACTGGTTGCGAACACGAATCTTCCGTCGGGTCAAAAAGGACTCAACCCATCGACAAAGTGATCTGGGCCATCCTTGGTTCCGCATCCGGTGTAATAGCCGTTTGTGGAGGACGGCATCAATTGCGCCCTGCACGTCTAGAGTGACCATTACTGTTACCTTGTTGTTCCGCATTGCAGCCTCTGCACTATGTATGACGCATGAAACCAGGTCGACCGCTGAACGTCCCGGAAGTGCACCGAAAAGCTGTTGGGGGACAACTCGATGTTCAATTGCTAGCCAAGCCATTCTCTTAGCTACAAGTCGTTCTAAACCTTTGCCCAGACAAGAGAGAAGGGATATCGGTCGCCATCCTTTAGCTGTTGCTAGATCTCGTCCTGGCTTTGGAATTAGGATGACTTCAGCTACTCGAAATGCAGTCAGAAAGTGTCCATGCTGCAAACAAGCTTGAAAGATCTCTTTCACCTGGGTACCTATGGCTGGCCAACAAGCTCTAAGCAGTCTAACGGTTATCCTATCTGAGCCTGGCGATTGTCACCTGTGTCAAGAGTTCTTGTCGTCACGTCTTCTAGAGAAAGTGTCGCGCTCCACGGGATAGATTCCAGTTGTTCGTATTCCCACGCGGGCAGGTCGCGAGCTGCATCGAATCGAATTAGTAATCTGTCTCGTAGGGCTTCTGCTCGCTCGAGGGGATCCGATATCCATGTATCCTCCGCGGTTTTCAAAGGAGGAGGGTCTCGGCTGGTTTTTGGTTTGGCCCACTGCATCACTTTAAAGACATGTGTATCCGTAGTAGCATTCTCAACCTGCTTCCTCCAGTATTCTCTCTTTGCCGTTTTGACTGCATGTTTGAAACTCTTTCGAGCCTGCGCCTCACTCTCAGGGGAGCTTCTAGCCTCTTTGAACTCGCGATGTTTTAGTTTGCAATCCTCATTCCACCATGGTGCAGTGCTGCCGCAAAATTTTGTGGGTTTCCGTCCAACTGCCTTGCGAGCGTCTCCCAAGGCCTCCATCAGGCTCGATATCTGGCGTTCAATGTCGCTTATACTGTCCAAGGGACCTGGCTTGACCCAGGCTTTGACGTACTGGGCATACTTAGGTAGATCCTCGTCACGTAGACGGAGTTCCTGGCTTATTTCGGAGAAGTCTGGCCTATTTATGACTTGAACGGTCCCTACGATAGTCATAAGGTCTGATGTGCAGTTGTATTCGCTTGATACCATTGCCTCCGCTGATGTGTTGCTCCAGGCTAAGTCCAGCACATTTCCGTCCCGATGCGTGGGTGCGCCGATGGTAGTAAGTAGATGAATGTCCTGAGCTGTTACCCATTCCATGATTTGGTCACCGTTACCATACTGACGAGTCGTCTGCGGTTGCCAGTGCCTTGATACAGCGTTGAAGTCCCCCCCTACAATTGCAGGACCTGACGGGCTCCATCTGAGTAAGGGCTCGAGAGTCCCACTCAGTCCTGGTGCGCGGTATAAATTTACAAAAGTTATCCCAGAGACTTTCACGAAGCAGTAATCGCCGTTTTATTCTCCGACCGAAGGAAAGATTTGCGTAGCCGCCAGGCCTTTACGGACGAAAATTATTGCCCGGGGGCGAGTCCCAGCTGCTGCCGTTGGTTTGTGGCTTATAAATCCCGGGTGATTTTTGGTGATAAAATCACCGTCTTTCTGCATTGTCCATGGTTCCTGTACCATAACCACGTTTGCACCTGCATCCCAGGCTTGCTGTAGTGCGATGTCCATATTAGGTCCGCCCTTTCCCACGTTCACTTGGTGAAATAGAAGGGTGTTAGTTTTCTCGTTTTGGTGTTGGAGTAGTATTGTGCTACTCATAGGTTTTCCATGGTTACTTCCTGGGTGCAGGGGACCTCGACAGCCTTTCCTTTGCCCTTCTTCCCCGACTCTGCCAGTGCCGCCTTGAAGTCTCTGTGGCCTCGTTCCCGGATAACTCTGAGCTCTGACGGAGTGCGCGGTACCACTAGTCCATTTTGCCTTCTGGGCCGAGCCATGCATCCGAGGTTGGTCAACTCATGAGGTCCTGCACAGTTTGAGCATTTGGGCACCTTGATCGAGCATTCTGATGTCTCATGTGCACCAGTACATCTTCCACATCGGCTTCCTTTGATGCAGGCCATCGTTGCGCGAAAGCCCCAGCATTTTTGGCACTGCTCTATAGGCCGACGTCATGTGAATGGCATGGTTGGTCCACTCTCTTCGAACAACCTAAATTTCAGGTTTGCTGGCTTTTGCTTGAAGTGAATAATCCAGCTCGTAGTATACTGACCTTCTTTCACGTTGTTAGGTCGGACCTGGACTGGTGTCGCGCCGCAGGCAGATTCACACTCTTTTATTACCATTTCTTTAGTCACGGTTAACCTGCAGTCCATTGTTTTAATGTAGAGTGGTACGTGTGGCACAATAATGGATGTCCAGTCCGACGCCGCCTCAATGGTCGTGTTGTCTTTCTCTAAAGATGGTGCCACCCCTAGGATTGACTCTCTGAGCGCGTCTGACGCACACTCAATTGCCAGACCGGGCCTGACTTGTGAAATTGCCGTAATTGCTGAGGGCGCTACTCCAGCCCGTTCGGAGATTATCTTTTTGATTGTTACTCGTGACAGCTTGCGCCACTCGTGATCTGGACCCAGCCGAAGAAAAAGGCGTCTGTCTTCTTTTGGCATTTCTTGTATAACCGGTTTTTTCTGTATAACAGGCTTACGGATTGTCGTGGCGGCGGGTGGTGTTGGAAGTTTTGCTGCTTTTCTGGCTATTGTGACCCAAGGAGACTTGACCTCCTGCGGCTTTTTGGGGAGGGCCAGATTGGGGCCCTCCACCGGTTTTGTCACCCTAGGGACAGCTGTTACCGTGCTTGATCTTGGGGGAGGATTCTTACAGGGTGCTTCGGGTGCTTGAGCATTACCAGTCGCAAACGCAGTCACGATTGGTGCAATCTTTTCGATGAATGGCGCCAGTAGTAGTGCATCTTCAGTTCCTGCCTTGGTTTTAGCCCAGGCGTCGATGTTTTGCAGAAATTCTTGAGCCAGGCCCGTTCTCTGCTTTGTCTGGCGTTCAGCTTGTTCAATTACAGCGGCAATGACCTGAAGGCTTGGATGTAGATTGTCGCTTGGAGCGACAGGCGACGATGATGACGGCGCGCTGGAAGAACCCATTGCACCGGTCGGAGGGCTTATATTCGGAGATACAGAGGGGGGGGGCGGGCACTTGTTTGGGTTGAGGTGGTCAGGATGAAAGTTGGTGTATGATGACGCGTAAGAGTCATTATGATCCATTATGGCGTCTTCCTCAGTCGTGGAGTTGCAGAGCGTCCACATAGGGTAGGGTTGTGGGGGGGGTTTTCAGCATAAAAATGGGGATGTGTACCCCGTAGTGATTGATGATGATGATGATTCTATTTGACGTCTAGGATCCGAACATGTGCCTCCTGCACATGCGCGTCCATCCCCTTTGGGATATAGGACGCTAGAGCCATCGCTCTAGGATTTGGGACTTTGCTAAGTCTAAAAATACATCGCTGTACCGCGTTATCTGAAACTGCGAACAGAAGAAATACATGAGCCATTACAGCATGTTTGATGAGACTTCCCCGTCCTCACAACTGGTGATCAATCAGTCACACTCGCCCGCTCCACCTTTCCGTCCAGGAGCCTCCGATTGTGTTTAAAATAATAATAATAATAATAATAATAATAATAATAATAATAATAATAATAATAATAATAATAATAATAATAATAATAATAATAATAATAATAATAATAATAATAATAATAATAATAATAATAATAATAATAATAATAATAATAATAATAATAATAATAATAATAATAATAATAATAATAATAATAATAATAATAATAATAATAATAATAATAATAATAATAATAATAATAATAATAATAATAATAATAATAATAATAATAATAATAATAATAATAATAATAATAATAATAATAATAATAATAATAATAATAATAATAATAATAATAATAATAATAATAATAATAATAATAATAATAATAATAATAATAATAATAATAATAATAATAATAATAATAATAATAATAATAATAATAATAATAATAATAATAATAATAATAATAATAATAATAATAATAATAATAATAATAATAATAATAATAATAATAATAATAATAATAATAATAATAATAATAATAATAATAATAATAATAATAATAATAATAATAATAATAATAATAATAATAATAATAATAATAATAATAATAATAATAATAATAATAATAATAATAATAATAATAATAATAATAATAATAATAATAATAATAATAATAATAATAATAATAATAATAATAATAATAATAATAATAATAATAATAATAATAATAATAATAATAATAATAATAATAATAATAATAATAATAATAATAATAATAATAATAATAATAATAATAATAATAATAATAATAATAATAATAATAATAATAATAATAATAATAATAATAATAATAATAATAATAATAATAATAATAATAATAATAATAATAATAATAATAATAATAATAATAATAATAATAATAATAATAATAATAGGGACACGTAACACAACCAAAGCCATCAATCCGCATTCTTGGGATTCACTTAGACTCTAGGCTCAATTGGGGAGCCCACATGAAGAGAGCCCAGCAAAGAGCAGAGACCCAACTGCAGTCAATCACGAGACTGACCTATTCAACCTGGGGGGCAAACTTCAGCAAAGCTAGAGTGTTATACTCAGCTATAGTCAGGCCAACAATAACCTACGGCAGCCAGATATGGGCACATAACGGCCAAAATGGGAAAATTCCTGAAAGAATTATAAAGCCCCTCAGAACAATCCAAACCAGATGCCTAAGGTCGGTAACCGGTGCATACAAATCGACAAGCGCCAGGGTTTTAGAACACGAGACCTCGATCCTACCAATAGAAATATACCTGAAATATAGAAGAGTCCAACACACTGGTCTGACTCAGGAAACCCCGGCACAACTAGCGATTGACGCTGCTCGCAAGAAAATCAGGATAGGTAACCAAAGTGCCCAAAGCACCCAAGGTAGGATAAGTACTTCAAGGAATAGAGACTTGGAAAGATGGAACCAGCTGTGCGTGGGGGTACAGTCCAAAGAGGACCAGAAAGCCAGGTTGAAAGTAGCGGCGTTCCAAGAGTGGGCGAACTCGTGGGAGGGCCAAGGCCGGAGACAGAACCCTGAACAAAGAGCATCAGCGGATCCGGAAATTTGGAGAGCAGGTAGGTTCTACAAAGATAAAAACACAGGATGCACCAAATTAAGCTTTAGGGGAACCCCATTGCTTATCCACAAACGCCTGAATAGGGCCCAAAGCAGCGTTGCTACACAAATAAGGAGTGAGCACATTGGGCTCAACTCGTATTTATATAGAAGGAGAGTCCCAGGAGTCGAATCCCCGAGATGCCAGTGCGGATACCCATCCCAGAATCCAAAACACATGATTATGTGCTGCCCCAGGTGGGCCAAAGGACGATCAGAAGTGATGAGGAAAGCGAAGAATCAGTCTTTCACAGTAATGATGCAAAGCCCGGAAGATATATCCCGGATAACAGAATGGATAATCAAAGAAGGATGGCTAGAACAATTCCGACTCGCGAGAGACGTCGAAAAGCTACTCAAAGAAAGAGAAGATGCGTCAAAGGGTAAGACTTAAAGAAAGGGTGGATATCGCACATGGCGGAACAGAGAGAGCGCACTTACCATAGACCTCCCAGTATGAACTGAAGAAACCAACCAGACAGGTTAGGGGGTTTTCACCGAGAGGTTTCCTCCTATGTACATAAGAAGTTGATAGATTCCTGCATGGGCCACTAAAGGCGCCAAATCAGGTCAATGAAATCAAATTCAAATTCAAAATAATAATAATAATAATAATAATAATAATAATAATAATAATAATAATAATAATAATAATAATAATAATAATAATAATAATAATAATAATAATAATAATAATAATAATAATAATAATAATAATAATAATAATAATAATAATAATAATAATAATAATAATAATAATAATAATAATAATAATAATAATAATAATAATAATAATAATAATAATAATAATAATAATAATAATAATAATAATAATAATAATAATAATAATAATAATAATAATAATAATAATAATAATAATAATAATAATAATAATAATAATAATAATAATAATAATAATAATAATAATAATAATAATAATAATAATAATAATAATAATAATAATAATAATAATAATAATAATAATAATAATAATAATAATAATAATAATAATAATAATAAATAAAAGGAAAAACAAAGTTGCCCCTCAACGAGAACAGATTTCTTCGAAGAACCGAGACCGGTCGAGTCATTTGTAAAAAGCTATCGCTCCTTTCGGCGTGCCAAGTAGACTTGGAATAAGTTGGTTGATGGACCCTTCAGGGCGACCCCTGCGACGACGAAGAATCCGACAGAAGAGAAAGTGTGTAGGCGATTTAGAATAACCACATGAGCAATCGTTAGTAGCCTCCGAATGTTTGAAACGGGTGTGGTAGGTAGCATAGTCCCCGTGGCCGGTTCTGGCAGCTATGACTCGGCCTAAATGTCTGCGATTTATAGTGAGCTCTTTTGGGAAGAAAGGTGCGTCGTTTATCTCGAGTTTCTGGTATGAGGGGGGAGAATATTTTTGCCACCAGTCTTCTCTCTCTCTTCTTTTTTGGGCCTCCTGCCACTTTTCTAATAATGAAAAAGAAAACTCGAGCTTCTCAGGGCATGGCATCGATGCGCCTCTCTTAGCCTCCATATCGGCTAGCTCGTTTCCTTCAATACCGGAATGTCCAGGGACCCATCGGACGATAATATTGCCCTCTAGGGTATGGGGAAGACGTGTTCGAGCTTTGCAAGTTTTGGCCACTTCTAAAGCTTCGAGAAAAATTGGTTGGGCAGAGACTGTTGGGGTTTTTGTAAGAAGTTTAGTTGCTACTTCCACGTTGTCGATAAATATCCATATGTAATTTGAAAAGCGGGCTGAGGGGAGCGCAATAGCTGCGCGGATCCCTTGAAGAGCACCGAATGCTTCTGCATCAAAACAATCTCTTTGATGACCGAGCGGGAAGGCCTTAGAGCAAACTTTAATTCCATATTGGTAAATGACAAAGCCGCTGCCTGTTTTACCATCTGGTAGTTTAGAACCGTCTGAGAATACTAAGATATCACTCCTGGGGAGTGTTTGCAAAAAATTGAAAAATTTGTCTGCTCTCGTGTGTCTTGGTCCAGAAGGGCCACAAATACGAATAAGAGAGTCCTGCTTGGACTCTATGACTTCCCATGGGGGATTGATAATTGGATTTATGTGTTCTGACGCTGAGATACCTCTATGTGAGCGCGCAAAACGGGATAGTGCAGGAGATGACATAGAATTTTGTACACGTAGACGAAGAGGGTGACGAGGGTCGAGTCGACGAGTGCGTATAGCAGCTCTTCTTGATATGTTATTGAGGGCTAGCTCAGCGGGATTAAGGCCAGCCTCTCGAAAGAGAGCAGCGGAAGGAGTTGTGCGGTACACTGGGAGGACAGACCTCGCGGCGGCTCTATGTACTTTTTCTATCATATTAAGATGAGATCCAACCCTGTTACTGACAACTTTTCCTAGATTTGTTCGAGACTTGCCTGGCCACCAGGTCTCAGCAACGAAGTGTGCTATTGGTAAGATACAGGCAAAGGCTGCTTGCCTCGAGAGATGTGGTGGTGCCCCTCTAATTGTATTTCCCAGGCAGCGAAGAGCGTGAGCGAAACTAAGGGCCTTGGACGCTTGAATTTGGACGTGTCGTTTGAACGTGAGCTTTTTATCAAAATTTATCCCTAGCCATTTAAGATAGGGCTTTTGTACTGACTCTATGATGGTGAAATTGTTTGTTTCTACCAGTGGGCGCGAGTTATTATCTTTGTGTTTCCGGATGAAATGAAGAAGTTCGGATTTTGAGGGGTCGAAGGTCACCCCTTCCGAAGAGCCCCATGCAAGCGCTTGATTTATTGCGTTTTCTAGTTTAGTAGCATTTTCCTGTAAGGAAGGCGATACTTCCAGCACTGTGACATCATCGGCGTATCCAAAGGCTTTCTTGAGTCTATCAAGCTTAAATAGAGGAGCAATGTATAGCATAAAAAGAATAGGGGAGACTGGCGAACCCTGGGGGAGTCCGCAGTCAGTCACGATGGGTTTACCAATTTGTCCGTCTAGTCTTATACAGACTTTGCGTTTGCTCACGAATGAAGTAATCCAGTTGCAGAGCTGGGCTGGCCAGCCTTGTTCTCTCAATATTATTATAAGCCTACCTGGAAGTGCAGCATCGAATGCACCTTTGATGTCGAGTGTGGCCATCGTCGCAGTCAAGCCTTTAGCCAATGCCGTTTCAACGTCGTGAGTGAGACATGTGGTTAGGTCTACGCTAGAGCGCTGAGGTAGAGCTCCAAATTGTTGGCTAGCAAGCACTTTGTGCTTGAAGGCTATCCATGACATGCGCTTTGCTATAAGTCTTTCAAGTCCTTTGCCTAGAACAGATAGCAGGGCGATCGGTCTATATGATCTAGGGGAAGACATATCTACTTTCTTTGACTTGGCAATTATTGCTACAATTACTGCACGGAAACACTTAGGATGATAGCCATTATCTAAACATGCTTAGAACAAGTCGTGCACCAGGGCCGAAATGTGCGGCCAAGCGAGACGCAGAATCACAGTTGGAATCTGATCTTTCCCAGGAGTAGTGTTGCCAGCTCCAAGAATAGCGTTACTGACTTCTGAGGCTGTAATTTCTGGGAAGGGGAGAGCTTGGTGTGCAACGGTAGGTGCATTGAAGGGTGTATCTTCGACATTGGAATGATTGCTCAAGAGATTCCGGGCAATTATCATCGTTTTGCCCTCCACTTGTTGTTCAGGAGGAGAGTCTGGCGCGAGAGGGTCTTTAAGAGGGGGAGAGCGGAAACCGCCTTTTGACTTATGCCACTTTGTTATGTCAAATACGTCCTTCGCATTCGTAGCTTCGTCGACTCTTTTCTGGAAGAAGGCTACCTCAGCATTATTGTAACCTTCCGGAATGCCTTTCTATCTGATTGAGAAGCTGTTCCCGCTCGTATCTTTTCGCGATATTCTAATCTTGCTTCTTTGCATCTTTGGTTCCACCAGGGCTGTCCCTTGTTATGTGGTAACGCGCGCTTTGCAGAGCCTGAGAATGATCTCGATAGTATTTGGATTATATCATCAGCTCTTGAATCTAGGCTCGCTGCTGATTTGTCCGACAATTTAAGCATGCCTTCTAGTTGCATGCGAAGTAAAGCTAGAAAATTATCCTTGTCGATGGTGGCGAAGCGAAGTGCAGTCGTGGGTGAAGTACCACATGGACCGCAGGCAACAGATGCGAGTAGTGGAGTATGGTCTGATGTCACGTCTAACTCTTGTTGGGCTACTGTGGTGTTCCAGCTGCTACCAATTGGCATGTTCCAAAGCAAAGATCAAGAACATTTCCACGGGCATGGGTAGGCTTGTCAATTTCAGAAATTAATGAGAGATCCTTTGATTCAAGCCAGCGGATGAGGCTTTCAGCTTGAGTGGAGGGCGGGCCCGGGTAAGATGGGTGCCACATCAGGTGGTGGAGATTGAAGTCGCCAGCTACGATTGTTTTAGGGGGTAAATGGGCGTCGGCCAGTGCAGTTAATCGCGCTACTCCGGCGCCTGGATCTATGGCTCCAGGAGGAGCGTTATAAATATTTATTACTAGCAGTCGGGGGTATCCACGAAATACAACAGAAAGAAAGAGAATGTCTCCCATACCTAAGTCCATGGTAGAGTGGGGGCGTTCCTGTGAGTAAGTTAAATTATTACTTGTTCTCGTATAGGTCAATAACCTAGGTCGAATTGACCAGTCATCGATTGGGGTGAAGCACTCGAACGAAGGGTGTTTGCACGTAATTCTCCTATCAGTTTTTTTGGAAATGTATGGCTCTTGAATCAGCAGGATATCTATACGGTTAGTTAAGGCAGTTTGGAGAGCGATTTGATGCGCAGAAGAGCAGCAGCCAACGTTTACTGAGAGTATGTTTATTGAATTCGGCGTGTTATTCATTCATTCTGTTGTCCTTATCTTGACAGCCGTCTTGTGAAAGAATTCTGAGCCTGCCCAACCCTGCTGGTAGAGTTGTGGGGGAATTAGGGATAGGAGTTTGTGATTGCGAAGCATTTGGTGTACTTTGGACGTCGACAGAAACTGTAGCAGTTGGTTGGCTGCCAATTTTGCCGCAGTGAGCGGCTCTGAGGCGAAGTGTTGCAGCAGCTGCAGTCTGCCTAATTGCAAATATTTGCTGTTTTGATGGGAAAGAGTTGTCCTTTCTGGGGCGAATAAGACACTCTAAAGAGTCAGCTGGGTATGGCCCGTGACAGTTCGCACATTTCGGAGGGCACGCGTGGGTTACTTTCGGATCACAGGTAGTGTGTCTACTTTCTACGCGCTGAGTTGAGCCGCAGATTCTGCAACGGGGAAATCGAGCACAGGCCCGTTGGTTGTGCCACCCAAAGCATTTTTCACATTGTGGAGTTCTTATTCTTTGCGGGAGGAGCTTTGCTGGAACCCGCACGCCAAAAAGAGGTAGTACTTTAGAAAGATTCGAGCCACTAGGATATAAAACTATCCAGCTTTTCTGGTGATAATAATCAGAGTTGGAAGAACCTCTTGATTCAGGGACACTTATTGGAGCAACTTTTGTCAAATCTGTCAGTGCCTCGGCTATGACTGACGCGGTAATTTCTACTATTTCTACTGAATTAGAAGACTCGTTGTATCCAGAGTAGGAGCGGGGAGCCCCCGAGAGTCTGTAGGCAGAATGCGAGACTGGCTTTTCAATTTTGCATTGCCCTTCGGGTGACAAGAAAGTTTGGATATCACTCATACGGTTTGATAAGGTTTCTTGGGCGGTTGGGGATGCTGGGCAGATGGCAAAACCGGTCTTGGTGCTCTGTATCTCCCTTACTAGTTTTTCGTTGAGGAAAGTGTTGATTTTCTGCATTATGGCGAACGGAGATATGCTAAGCATAGAGTGGCCAGTTGCAACTCGAACTAGAAGCCGGTTGTCTTCAGATATTCTTGCTTTGGTTGAGTTACCATTGATTGGTTTATTAGGTGTGTGTTTCAGGGGTGCTGTTGGCTTCCGCGCTACCTGTGAACGACCTCGTTGCCTCGGAGCCGCAGCAGACGCAACACTGGCATCTGAATTGTTCTGTGGAACCCTGGTAGTTTCAGCTCGGTGTTCTACCGGCTGGATAGGAATTTGTGCCGAATTGTACGGCTTGAGAGGGCGGGGAGAGCCTCTGACGTGACACTCGAAGTGTCGTCGTGCTACTAAATTTAGGTTGGCCGCGAAATCTCGAAAAGGCCTGTGAAGGTGTTGGGGCAGTTTACTACTCTCTCCAATTGAGTCATCAAGGACGCTTGCGATATGTTGAAACATGAGGACGGCCTCATTATTTCTGGTGTCTGCAGCAGAGCTAGTTGACAGTAGCAAATCTGTCAACGACTCCGTCCCACCTGCGAGGGCAGAAGCGCGTAGGGGTGGAGGGTGGAGTGAAGGGGGTGGAAGGGGAAGGTTTGTCATGAGGTGAATATTGTATTGCTTGTGAGAATTCGCCAAGATGCGTGGCATGGAAATGTTTGTGATTGTGTCTTAGGTGTAGTGATTGATGATGACGATGATTATATTTTACGTCTGGGGTGATAGTCATGTGCACCAGGACACGTGATATCCATCCTGTTCGGGATATAGGACGCTAGAGCCTAGGCACTATTTATTTATTTATTTATACACGATTAACGCCAAGCAGGCTCACAGGTCTTATCCCGGCCTCGTGCCTCCCAAGGGGAATTTGGCGTGCCTGCGAAGCCTAAGGTCTCCAGACATATCTAGTTGTCTACTGACATCAAACTTATCCACACAAATAGTCCGAGAAACTCTAGAACTATTGAGCCCGTCATATTGCCCCCGCAATTTAACTAGAAATTGCTAGATCTACGATACGTGTAGCCTAGGCTAGGTTTTCTCCGCCTTGAGTCCACCTGGGGTGCCTAAGTTAAAAAATTAAAAATAAAATTAATGAAATTCTTGCGACAGTTCTTTAAGCGTTGGAATCGCTATTCATAAGGTGCCCTTTCTACAATCCACATGTGAAAAGCTTTTGCCCCTTCCGATGTGCTGAGGGTCCATTTTACCGACTTGGTTGGATCCCGAATTGTGGGGTTGTTAGGTCGACTATTGCTACATCTAAGTAGCTGACAGGAAAAGGGGTGTTATGGTGATTTTTCTTGGCCACAAGAGCAGTATATCTCAGCTTCTATATGCTTAAATCTTCGGTGGTACTCCGCAAAGTCACCGTGTCCCGAGCGGGCGGCGAGTAGTCTGCCAAGGCTTAGTCTCGGGATAGAGAAAAGCTCCACGGGAAGGCGAAAATTCATCTTGATTCCGAGTTCCCTATACCGTCTTGGGGCGTGTAAGTTCCAATAATGCGCTAATTCGTCGCGGTACCTTTCCTCTGAAAGCGATTTAGCCCGAGCTATATTAGCCTCTGGGATGTCTGATGACAAGTCACACGCCTCCTTAGCTAGAGCGTCTACCCGTTCATTTCCGATAATTCCTTGATGTGCTGGGATCCATCTTACTTCTACGCTTCCGGGAGGAGTGGCTGTAGCTCTTTCCCTATTTTTCCAAATATCTCGGAGCTCCTTAAAGTCTAAAATTTGAGTTGAGCTTGAGGGAGAGGGTCGTCCCGAGTGGAGACGAATCGCAGCCTCTTCATTATCGAGACATATGGCCACATTCCTTGCAAATCGAGCCATCCAGTGAGAGCAAGCAGCCCGGAGGCCAGTTACTGCTCCTATGACCTCGGCGTCGTATGTTTGAGCTTTTCTTCCAAGTGGAACACGTCCATGAAGTATTTCCTGGGAGCCACGGTATACGCAGTAGCCGGCCCCGGAGTTTCCGTTTTCGTTCGTTGAGCCATCTGAGAACACTGTTAAGTCAAGAGGGCTGCGGAGCCGCGACCAGCGTTCGTATGCTTCTAGACCAGTCCGACGCCCCGTCGCTCCAATTTCTTGTCGGATTAGGTCATGATCTAGTGAGATCCAGGGAGGGTCGTCAGTGTCGACAGATAATTCAAGTTCCTGCCGGCGTCGTATCCACGCGAAATGATCAGAATTCCATCGGTTGTGTAAGGGGTGCTGAGGATCGGCTGCGGCGATTCTGATAGCCAGTCAGTCATGTATACGTTCGAGCCATGCTTTTGCTGGCCCCCATCCTGTTTCCCTTAAGAGTGCTGGGATGGAAAATGTTTTGTAAACCAGGAGAACCGCTCGAGCGGCGCGGTTTATTGCTAGTTGTACTTGATTCAGTGCCCACTTAGAGGTTTGCGGTCCGTACCATGTTTCCGCTCCGTAAAATAGTGTAGCGAAGGCACAACCTTGAACCGCCTGTCGTATCAGTCCAGGGCAAGCGCCCCGGGTGGTATTGCATAACCGTCGGACGTGGTCAGTTACCACCCGAGCACGCTGACATGCAAATCGTACATGATCCTTGAAGCTGAGTTTTCGATCGAATAGGATTCCGAGCCACTTAAGAATATCCTTCGGTCTTATTTCTGCGCCCTCAACCTGTAGAGAAGGTTCATCAAATTTTCTCTTTTTGTGGAAATATATCAATTCGGTTTTTTCCCTGTCAAATTGAATACTATTGTCATTTGCCCAAGAAAGAGATATGTCAAGTTGTCTTTGTAGCTTGTTATGACAGTCTCTAAGAGTCTTTGCTGACGAGTAGAACGCCGCGTCATCAGCGTATCTGAACCTTCCACGTGAGAGGCGGAGTAGCGGTTCAACGTATAGTAAAAATAATATGGGAGAGACAGGAGACCCTTGAGGGAGCCCGCAGACCACGGGTAGGGAGTCGGTCGTTATTTGGTCGAGACAGATGCGCACAGAGCGTTCAGAGAAGAACGAAAATACCCACTTGATGAAGCAATTGGGCCAGCCCTGGGTCCGCAATTGGTAAATCAGTCGGTTTCTGAGAACTCCATCGAAAGCCCCTTTCACGTCCACAGTGACTACCCCTGCAACTTTCTTATCCTTCCAGGCCTGTCGTACATTGCAGACAAGGGCAGTAGTCAGGTCCGAAGCAGAACGGTGGCCCACCGCGCTGCATTGATCGCGTGCTATTATCCGAAGCTTGATTGCCAAGTAGGAGATACGTCAGGCAATGAGCTGCTCAAGTCCCTTACTCAGGCAGAATAGGAGAGAAATAGGTCTGTATGACTTCGGAATTGATCAATCTCTCTCCCCAGACTTAGGAAGGATGACTACGGTGGCTTTCTTGAAAGCGCGGGGGTGGATTCCTAGCTGGATACAGTAGTTGAAGAGTTTGGTGATCCTGTCGCCCAGGATCGGCCATGCTAAACGGAGGCAAGTAGAGGTGAGTTCATCCTCCCCAGGGGACGTAGAAGACACTCTGCAGGTAGCATTGAAGGCTTCTAAGTTAGAGATTGCCTGCCAGGGAAAATTTCGACTAGGGACTGCCGGGGTTTCCAAGGGTATATCATCCACATCAAGGTGCCGACATAAGAAAGCGCTATAAAGAAGTCTTGCTTTGTCTTGAGGGTCGTGAAGTAGCCTAGTGTCGAGCCTAGGCACTAGAAACTATTACTATTCTAAGTGGTACTGTCAAGTTTCTAGCCTACACGTGATAATTACAGTAAGAATCGCCGGGATAAAGGGCGATTGTGGGGCTTAGAAGGAAGTGATGACTAAGTGATGAGTAGTGGCTTAGGAGTGGGTGGTGACTAAGTGGTGGGTAGGGTAAAGGTAATAATTGAGACAAAGAACTAAACGTGCCCCGCCAATCCCGATGGGAGGGTCGGATGGTGCAGTGGTACACCGTCCGGGCCGTTCTCCCAAGTAGAGTCTAGGTAGCTTGGACACATGCCCCACTTGAGACAGGAGAAAGCTGGTTCAAATCCAGCAAGACCCGCACACCACTTCTATCGCGGTGATACTGTGTTCGTAGAATGACGAAAGCATGCTCAGATAACCATGGGTTTTTCTCGCTTTTCCCTGTGGTGGGTATTCACGGAAGAGGGTACATGTCGTAAGGCGTTATTCTCGTAGTGGTATCTGCAAATGAAATCAGAGTATGAGTGTTCCAAACGTCAAACAGTGTCATACTGCGTCACACACACATCTTCCGTAATTATTTGCGTCATAGCCTCAGGCTGCATACGCAAAAATTATTTAAAAGAAAAAATTAAAAAAAATCCCGATGAGGAACCAGTACTATGTAGATAAAGCTTCGCGAAAAAGGAACAAACGCGCTAACAAAAATTTCGATCAACAAAACATCAGGCGTCTATAATCTTGAATCTTTACAGGTACATAGATTGCTGTGTTGCGTTGTTAGAAACTGCACACAGGGAACTGATAAGCGAAGCGCCGTTTGTTTGTGAGAGACCTCCCCTGACTCTCGACTGGCGACCAACCAATTACTCTCTCCCGTTCCATCTTCCCGAGGAAACCACCAGTCTAAAAAGAAAAAAAATAAAACAAATGAAACTATTAAACGTGTCCCTCATCGAGGGCAGATTTCCTCGAAGAATCGAGTTCGGCTGAGCCATGCGGTTAAAATTTTCGCTCCTTCCGGTGTGCTGATCAGACCCGGGAGGAGTTGGCTAATAGGCCCAGATGAGCGACCGCCTCAGCAGCGGAGAATTCGGCAGACTATGAAATGTGTAGGAGTCTTGGGAGACCCACAGTGACAGTTCAAATTGGCTTCTTCATGTTTGAAGCGAATGTAGTAATCAGCAAAATCTCCGTGTCCGGTCATTGTGTTACGGGCTAAGCCCGGTTGAGTGTGGCTAGGCTTATTTGCTCGGCCCATCCGTGTGACAATGCATAGCGCGGCACGTTTATGCTGCATAACTTCTTTACCCTGTGTTATGCATTGGCAAGCATAATTAGTGATTTACAGGGATACCATGCTGTGGCTGCTAGAACTCATGAGAAGTTTCTAGAAGAGTATTCTGGATAATTCTATCTAAGTAGGATCAATGAGTAGGAGGAATGGAGGCAACCTTCTAGTAATTAGAGAGAGTACTTATAAATACCAGTATTACTCGAGTAATTAGATTATCTCTTCATAGATTTAATATTAACTGATTTTGTGGTATTGCTTTCGTGCAGTGACCGTCCGCTTTAACCTATAACACCTTGCTGCAATTACTTGCCCGAGTTCCTTCCGGCATGGGTGGAGCTCTTTTGGGAAGCGGGGGGCCGTACTAATATTAAAATTTTGGTATGAGGATGGTATGTGGGAATGCCACCAGATATCTCGTGCTGTGTTGAGTTGTATTGTTTGCCATTTCTTGAGTGATGACGACGAATATTCAAGACTAAGGGTTGTGAGCTCTTTTTCTGCACCAATTTTGGCCAAACGGTGTGAATGTTTGTTTCCTTCGATCCCAGCGTGTCCTGGGATCCAAAGTATTTTAATCTCTCCCTCTGTCATATGGGGAAATCTGGCACATAATTTCCATGTCTTCAAAACCTCCAGGGCATCTAAGTAGACTGCCTGTGAAGTCGTGGTGTCCGAAGTCGTCAAAAGTTTCCTTGTGACTTCCTGACTATCTAAAAATACCCAAATATTATTAGAGAATCGGGCCGAGGGGAGGGATATAGCTGCGAGTATCCCTTTAAGAGCAGCATAGACCTCTGCATCTTCTACTTCTTTGTGTTTACCAAGTGGAAAGGCTTCTTCACGAACCTGTAAACCAAATTGAAAAATGACAAAACCTGCTCCTGCCCTACCATCTTCGAGCTTAGAGCCATCTGAAAATACCAGGATATCACTCCTAGGGATATTATTTAGGTATTCTTTAAATTTTTGAGCTCTTATTTCAGGGGATTCTGAGGTTACACCAATTCTGGCAAGGGCATCTTTCATTGACTCTTTTTCTACCCAGGGAAGGTTAATTAGAGGGTTGTACCTTTCTGACTGAGGGATACTTTGGATGGAGCGAGAGAAACGTGAAAGCGGAGGTTTTAAGGTAGATTTATGTGCACGGAGGTAAAATGGATGTCGATCGTCAAGCCTACCCGTGCGTATAGCTTCTCGCCTGACTAGAGTTAATTCTGCGGTGAAAAGACCGGACTCTCTAAGAAGAGCAGGGATCGGGGTCATGCAGAAAACTGGCAAAATAGCTCTCGCTGCCGAGGATTTTACTTTATCAAGCAATTTAGCGTGTAGGCCTACTCGATTGTTGATTATCTTATTGCCTTTGGTTCTTGGCTTTCCTGGCCACCAGGTCTCAGCCGCAACATATGCTATCGGCAAGACACATGCAGCTCGGCAAGACACATGCAGCTCGGCAAGACACATGCAGCTCGGCAAGACACATGCAGCTCGGCAAGACACATGCAGCTACAGCCTGTTTAGTGAGCTAAGGAAGAATACCCCTAGTTGTCTTTCCCAGGCAGCGGAGTGCATCGGCCACTTTTAATGCTTTAGATTTTTGTATCTGTACATGGTATTTGAAGCTAAGCTTTCTGTCAAAGTGAACTCCAAGTCATTTTAGATAAGTCTGGGTTGGGTTTTCTCTGATGGTGGACGTGTTAGTAAATACTATAGGGCTGATTCCAAAATCCTTATGTCTCCTGGTAAAATGGAGCAAATCTGACTTGTCGGGTGCAAAGCTTATTCCTTCTGCATTCCCCCATGCCTCAGCTTGATTTATTGCCATGCTAATCTGCCTCGAGTTTTCTTCAAGCGATAAAGAACTTTTGAGGATTGCGATATTGTCTGCGTATCCGAAGGCTCCTTTAAGGGAACTAAGGTTTAGAATCGGAGATATATAACATGAATAGAGTTGGAGAGACCGGAGAGCCTTGTGGCAGCCCGCAATTGATACCAGTCGGGGGTCCAATCTGCCCATCCAGCCGAATGCAGACTTCACGACCAGTTGCGAAAGAAGCGACCCAACTACTTAGGTGAGAAGGCCATCCTTGTTCCCTGAGACGATGTACTAGTCTACCTAGAAGTACGGTATCAAAAGCTCTATTTATATCTAATGTGGCAACTGTTGCTGTTAGACCTTTAGCTAAGATCGTCTCCAAATCATGCGTAAGACAGGTAGTTAAGTCTGTTGACGAACGCAGAGATAGTGCTCCGAATTTTTGTTGGGCTAAGACTTTATGTTTGATGGCTATCCATGACATAACTCTTGCAATAATCCTTTCAAGACCTTTTCCTAGCACTAATAATAGAGCTATTGGCCTGTAAGACCTAGGTGAAGACATGTCTGCTTTATTTGGCTTTGCAATCATAACTACAATTGCAGTATGGAAACAGCGTGGGTGGTGCCCAAGATTAACGCAAGCTTGAAATAGGTCCAAGATAATAGCAGAGATGTGGGGCCAGGCTAGTCGTAGGACTGCGGTGGGTATTCCATCTTTTCCTGGTGTTGTATTCCCGACTCCTAATATCGCCTTGGAGACTTCAAAAGCTGTGAGTTCAGGAAACGGTAGGATGTTTTCTGGTACTGAGGGTGTGTCCAAGGGGATATTTGGCGTTGATGATTGATTTGAAAGAAGATTTTCTTTAAGAATTAGTCTTTTTTCTTCCAAGGAGTTAGCTCGGAGGTTATTCGGAGAGAGGGGATTCAGTAGAGCAGGTGAGCGGAAGTTTCCCTTTGATTTATGCCATTTCGCAATGTCGAAAGCGTCTTTAGCGTTACTAGCCTCATCTATTTTTTTCCGTTAGAAGCTGCTCTTGGCTCTCTTAATAACTTTCCTAAATGCCTTTTTTTCCCCTAAGAACGGGCTTCTGGCGCGAGATATCTCTCAGTAAGCTTTTCGTGCATCTCTGCAGCTTTGATCCCACCAGGACTTACCAATGCTATGTTGGAGAGATTTCTTTGCCGACCCCTCGTATGAGTTGTACAAATTTCGCACTAAATTTTCGGCTCTTTTATCGAGGCTAGAGGGAGAGGGATTATAGTGTGCTTCCAAATCTAGTAGCTTTGTGCCAAGCAGAGATAAAAAGCGTTCTTCATCAAGAGTGGCAAAGTGGAGATTCGGAGTTGCGTGCAACTTCTCTAGTCTAAAAGGAACAGTTATGAGAAGAGGCAAATGATCGGATGTGAGATCAAGGTCTTTTTGAACAGTAGCGATGGTTCCTTTGCTAACTAGCGAGTCTGGGGCGAAGCAGAGGTCTAGTACATTCCCTCTGTTATGTGTTGGTTTGTCGATTTCGGAGATAAATGAGAGCCCTCTATTTCCGAGCCAGAGGGTGAGCAAACGAGATTGTGCGGAAGGAAAACCAGGGAATGAAGGATGCCAATCATGATGATGGAGATTAAAATCACCTGCCACAATTGTATTTGGAATAAAGAAAGCTTCGGTTAAAGAAAAAAGAGCATCAACTCCGGCACCTGGATTAATAGCTCCAGGTGGAGCGTTGTAAATATTAACTACTAGGACTTCTGATCCATTTGGGGCACTTAAGGAAAGAAATAAAATATCCCTGCTACCAGGGTTTGTGGGCGTAAAAGGTCGATTTTGAGTAAAATTTAGCTGATTTCCTTTTTTGGTATATGTTAAAACACGTGGCCGGATGGACCAGTCATTAACTGGGGAAAAGTATTCAAACAAGGGGTGTGTGCGCGTTATTCTGCATATTAAATCTTTATGAATATACGGTTCTTGCACCAGCAAGAGGTCCGTATGAGTGTTATGAGCGATTTGTAAGGCGATCTCGTGCGCTGACGAGGAACGGCCTACGTTGATGGAGAGGATTTTCACTTGCGAGGTTTGATTACTCATTGACTTGTAGTTAGTTAGCTAGTTGCGCGGTTTTCGCGGTTATCGTTCGAAAGGGCTAAAAATCTATTTTCGTTCGGAATATCAGATTCCTCAAAAAGCTTTCTTACCTCAGTCGGAGTGGTTGGTACAACCTCCATGTTGTCAGGCGATTTGGTATTTGTTCGTGGGATGATAAAATTGCAGTGTACTGCCTTCAGTCTGAGTCTGGCAGCTGAGACTGCTTGCCGAATTTGGCGATCTTTGTTTTTGTAGGCATTGACTGATCTTTTTTTGGACGGATAAGACATTCCAAAGAATTTGCTGGATGAGGACCGTGGCAGTTTACACATCTTGGGGGGCAAAGATGAGCTCTAGCTGAGTCACATGTGGTGTGCTCACTCTCTTTATGCTGAGTTGAGCCGCATAGCCTGCACCGAGGCAAGCGTCCGCAAGCACGTTTATTGTGCCACCCGTAGCATTTTCCACGCCGAGGGATTTTAACTTTTTTTGAGAGTTTTTTGGCGTGGACTCGCACCCCAAAAAGTGGAAGGCTCCTGGCTAATGCGGATCCTTCAGGGTACAGAACTATCCAGTGTTTCTGGCTGTGGAATTCGGAGGCGTTGGAGTCTTGTGGTTCGATAACCTTTGATGGCGCAACGTTAGTGAGTTCCAAAAGGGCCTCAGCCACATTTTCGGCAGTTATATTTATCATTTCAATTGAAGTACCATTGAAACCGGCATAAGAGCGGGGGATTCCGGGAAGTAGATAAGCGGAAAGGTTTGTAGGCTTTTCCACTTTACAAATACCTTGCGTTGACATAAACGCTTCTAGATCACTCATGCGGGCTGCTAGAGTCTCTTGTGCTGTGGTAGAGAAGAGGCAGATTGCAAATCCGGTTTTGGTGTACTGAACTTCTTTAACGAGCTTTTCTTGTAGGAAGTTGTTTAAATGTTGCATCATAGCATAAGGTGACATGCTTAGGACTGGATGACCAGTTGATACTCGAACTAGAAGACGAGTATCTTCTCGGCTAGGTTTAGCTAGAGCTTTGGCAGGGAGTTTTGGAGGCTGTCGATACTGCTGCTTTTGTGGTGACGAAATTGCAGCCCCAGCATAAGTGCGGGAATTCCGAGGGAGCGCAACTAACGGTGTTGCAATAGGTACTTCTTAGTAGCAGGGGAGGGAGCTACCTGGGAGGCAGTTTCAATAGACGAGTATGGCAGAGGGGGCCTGGGTATGCCTCTGATGTGACACTCGAAGTGCCGGCGCGCCACCATAATAAGGTCTGCGATGAAGTTACGGAAGGGTTTTTGTAGGCGTTGGGGCAAGCTGTTGCCACAAATCGCATTGTCCAAAATGCTTGCAATGTTTTGGAAAAGAAGAGTAGCTTCTCCAGTCCTGGAGGTGGCAGCGGACGTTATTGTGAGTAGGATCACTAATAACAACTCCCCTCCGCCCATCCGAGCGGAGTGAGATATGGGAGGGGGAGGTAGTAAAGGGGAAGGGGGAGGGGGAGTAGGTTTGTCATGAAGGCGAATGGACGGTGGAATTAAATAGTACAGGTAGCTTTTTGATGATGATGATGTCCCGTAGTGATTAAGTAGTAGTAGTAGTATTTATTTTTCGTCTAACGGAGCACGTGCGAAGCACGTGCCCTACTAATTCCCTGACGGGACATATGACGCCGAGGGGTAAGCCTCGGGAATCTAAGAAAAATAAATATTTACAAGGCTAGGGCGCGATTACGTGGCTGCCGCTAGTTATACGGTAGGGATAAGACTCTTCACATTTGTGGAAGTGTAACAGGGAGATAAACAGTCCGACCTCATAGCCCCCCGACTGTGCAACAACTCCTCCTTATCTTCTCCATCATTAGCATTAAAATTACTGTTGTTTTAATTAATATTAATGTTGTTGTTGTTTTTTTTTTTTTACAAGGACATATGTCAGTGTAAAATTGGGTTTCCTAAAACCACTTCTGAAGCACTTCTCCGCCTTCATAAGTGCCAAGGAGAAAGGAGAGAACTTCTGAGTTTTGACCCGTGGGCAGTCTAGCACGTCTTTTAGCTATGTGGCAGAAAAGGAAATGAAGGGGTGATTTATAGCGGTTTCATCGGCAATAAATTGTGGCGTCCGGATGATTAAAGCGTTCATGGTATTTCGCGAAGTCACCCTAACCTGTGCGGGCCGCCAAAATTCGGCCTAGAGTAGCCCGGGGAAGTTCGAGTTCTTTGGGCCGTAGAGGCGCAGTGTCGATTGAGAGTCTCTCGTAGATTCCAGTGCTGGGAGACAGTAGCTTCCAAAAGTTATATAGGGATTGTGCTGAAGAGTTTTTGGCCCAACGTGTGAGTCCAGCGTGTGATAGGATGAGAGTCGGTGGATAAGGAAGTGATGCTCCCAGTTTCGCGGCTTTGTCGGCGGCGTCATTCCTAGGAATGGAGGCACAGCCTCGCACCCAACGTATTCTGAGTTCTCCCTGTCCCGCATGTGTGAGACGAGGTCTTGCTTGCTAGCGGGGATTTAATTCTAGGAACTCCTCGAATGTGGCTTGCGATGAACCTCGAAATGGTGAGAGCAGGCGGGTCGGGACCTCGAGATTGTCGAGGCAGATCCAGAGGTTCGTTGCAAATTTGGTCAATAGAAGTGCGAGGGCGGCTTAGCGCCCGCCAGTGCACCTTTTGCTTCGGCGTCAAAGACTTCGTTCCCTTTTCCTAAGGCAAAACTCTGTTTTAAAACTTGCACTCCACCTTGTTAAGCAACGAAACCAGCCCCGGCAGAGCCATCAGGTTGTTTCGACCCATCCGAAAATAGTACTAATTCTTGCAGTGGGACGGTGGGCAGGAAGGAAAGGAACTTTTCTTTAGCCTTGTCTCTTGTTTGCCCGCTCGGACCTCCTACCCGAGCTTGCGCTACTGCCTGGCCTTCGCGTGGTGCCCATGGCGGAGTAGCGATCACATTTATTTGCTCAGAGGCTGGGAGTGCCAGAATTCGGCGAGCAAAGCGAGAGGTGGGCTGTCCTAAAGCGGGTACACGGATTGAGCGGCGTAGTAAAGGATGTCGAGGATCAAGGCGCCGAAGACGGACTGTTGCGGCTAATGTACTTTGTTCAAGTGCTATTTCCGGTGGGGCTAAGCCAGATTCCTAATGTAATGCTGCAGATGGAGTGGTACGATAGACAGGAAGAATGGCTCGGGCGGCAGTAAGTATGACCTTAGTAAATAGCTGAAGCGAGGTGTCAACGCGGTTAGAAATTGTTGTGCTGGCTCGGCTGAGGTGCTGGTATCAGTAATGATAATTGTGCTTGGAAGAGATGGAAGTATATGGAACTTCATAGAAGTCAGCAGAAGCATCAACTCTGTTCTATAGAGAACACAAGTAGATGCTAGAAGATTCCAGAGGTCATGACCAGGAGTAATGGGACAGTGTGCAACTATAATCTTAATGTATATAAGACATATCTTTCTCTCATCATATTGTTAGGCTGATTATCAGATCATTCGTTATAATACGCATACAGTATTCATTCTATATCTATTCCCACCATTAGTATACACCATCCTCTATGTATACAGCCATCATAAGTATACACCATCCTCTGTGTATACAGCTGTTGTGTCATTGGCTCCAGAGGTTTCACTAGACGATGACATCATTGATGCTGAGCGCACAGTACAGGTGTAACCTGTCGCGTGATCGCGTGATTGTCTGTTTGCTCTGTTTGCTCTGTTTGCTCTGTTTGAATGATTAGTAAGAAGGGTGTGCTAGAGTATAAATAGAGGGCCTCCCTTCATCATGTAGATAACCACCACAAGTTCATATCCTCATATATCAATCTATCATTATAAGATCATCTAGATACCAACTGCTGTTGTCATACAAACGTGATCACTTGCAGCCACTCCCACAATTGTATGTACCCGCTGATCATATACCTCTTACAACAACAGCCATCATCAGTATACACCATCCTCTGTGTATACTGCAACAGATTCAGTAGCCAACATCCTGTCCTCCGTAAGCTCATAACTATAACAGAAATGCGTGCGCGAGGACCTTCTCTTGTCCGAGCTGGCCACCAAGTTTCGGCAGCATAGTAAATTACTGGAAGTACAACAATACAACAGCTTTACGCAATAGGTGGGGTGGAACTCCACGAGCTGTGTTACCGAGAGAGGAAAGAGCTTGACTGACTATGAGTGATTTTGCAGCAAGCAATCGAGCATGCCACTTGTAAGTAAGCTTTTTGTCCAAGAGGACTCCTAGCCAACGGATGTAAGGCCTGTCGGCATCTTCGGAGATATTGAGGGGGTCTACTTCAACGTTTGGAGTAGACCTAGGATCTTGATCAGTGCGGTGACGCGAAAAATGAAGGAGTCCAAATTTATCAGGATTGAAAGTTATTCCTTCTTCGCTAGCCCAATTTATTGCCTGCCTGAGGTCCATGGCGAGAAGATTTGCATTTTCTTGCAAGGATTTGGATATTTGAAGAAAGGCGACGTCATCAGCATAGCCAAACCTCTTGCTTAGTGATCCGAGCTGGAAGAGCGGGGCAAGGTACAAAATGAATATAATGGGGGACACTGGCGATCCTTGAGGAAGTCCGTGCGGCACGTTAAATTCTGCTCCAGTCGTACCATCCAGCCGGATCATTGCCCGGCGTCCTGTGGTAAAAGATTTAACCCACCTTACAAGATTGTTGGGCCATCCTTGTTCCCTAAGACGGCGCGTTAGTCGACCAGGTAGGACTCCATCGAGTGCTCCTTTCACGTCAAGAGTCAGGAGAGATGCTGTTTGCTTGGCATTCATGGCCGTTTCAACATCGTGTACTAAACATGTAGTTAGGTCAGTAGCAGAGCGTAGAGGTGGAGCCCTGAATTGCTGATGGGTGAGAACCCTATAGTTGATGGAGATCCGGGAAAGTTGTTTTGTAATCAGGCGTTTGAGTGCCTTACCCATTACAGAAAGGAAAGCAATCAGGTGGTAAGACCGAGGGCTCGCTTTATCTGGCTTGTTTGGTTTACTGAGCATGACAAGAACTGCGGTTTTGAAGCATGCTGGATGGTGGCCTACCCTGAGGCAACTGCCGAATAGTCTGAAGACTTTTTGTTGAACTATGTGCCAGCCAATTTTAAGTATTGCTGTCGGGATTTCGTCCTCGCCAGGCGCAGTATTGCCGGCTCGGAAGAAACAATCCTTCAGCTCGAAGTCGGTGATTTCTGGGAACGGCAAATCCGAGCGACTAACTGAAGGTACGTTGAAAGCGATGTCGCCAGATGCCGGAGTAGAGAATAAAAGATTCCTGGCTAAAACATCACATTTAGCCTCTAGCAAGACAGTGAGGGGGGCATCAGGGTGCTGTGAGTCCTTTAGGGGCGGTGTACGAAACGAGCCGATGGATCGATGCCAGTTGACCATCCCATAAATGTCTTTGACCATCGAGGCTTATTCCATCTCTTTGCGATAAAAAAGTCATTTTGCCCTTCGGGTTACGCATCGCAAAGATTTTCTTCAAGCTTTAGGGGCATTTTGATCGCTTGTTTGTCTCCTAATGCTGCAGTATGTCTGGGCTGCGGCTTTGCACTTGTCGTTCCACCATGGGTGCCCAGTGCCTCTCCCTAGGGCTCTACGTGCTGAGCCGCAGTAGGCGTTTCTCATTGATAAAAAAAGCTCTCTCGCATGCTCATCTGGTTCCTCCCCAGAACATGTGTCCGGAAGCCCAGACACTTCTGACAGACCCCTTTCCAAAAGATGAAGGTATAGATCCTTATCCAGAGTTTCAGGTCTGAGTCTAGCAACTGTTTCGTGGAATCTATCATCCCAAGGCACGGTAGAAGCGATTAAATAATGGTCAGATGTTACATCTAGCTCTAGTGTGATTGCAGATTCTGCACCAGCAGATACGAGTGAGTTTGACACGAAAGTGTGAGGGTTAAGGACCGAGATATCTAAAAAATAGATAGGATGGAGCATATATCAAAGAATATATTAAATCTACCGATCTAAGTCTGCTCCTCTACGTCTTTATGAATAAGTTAGAACCCCTTTCTTACCGCCAACGCCTTCCCAGTCTGATACCTTTTTAATGATGATTTGCATGTTGCAAGTTAGGCTTTTCCGGAAGCCATATCCTTGACGCGCTAGCGAAAATAGATCGGCGACCAGCACCCCCCCCCACATCACTAAACACCTCAGGCATCAGCCTTTAAATCTTCAGGCATCAGGCCTGTAACAGAAAGTGAGGTCCAACACATTTCCTAGAGTATGTGTCGGACAATCCGGCTCCGAAGTTAGAAGGAGGGAGTTTTTGTCTATCCATTCGACGAAGCTATCTGCATTTGTGCTGTGGTAGGAGGCTGAAGGTTGCCATCTTGAATGACAAAGATTAAGGTCCCCGGCGATGAAAACACGTTCACGCGGTCTACAGCTGGCGTATTCGATGAGATCTTTTGCCGCCTGACCTTTGTTTTCAGAGCCAGATGGAGCGTTGTATACATTTAAAACTGAGAGTTTTCTCCCCCTTGGCCCGAATACATCAAGTACAAGTAGGTCACGGTTGACATTGTGGTTTGCTGGGAATAGCATGCGTTGGCAAGCGCGGAGCCCAGTGTGAGGGTTAGAACCCTTGTTGAAACTCGGGCCCTGGCCCTTGTATAATTATGCCACTGTCCGTGCATTGCTAGCTTGTGTACATGTACATTTTCTAGTTATATTGGACGCTTAGGAAACAGGGATGCAGCCAATAAACTAATGAACCTTTGCTAAAGTGTTGCTGACGATTATCAAAATACATATACCAAGCGAGATGATGATAGGCGTGTGTTAAGATGTTGTAATGGCGTTTAGACGTTGATGATAATACTTATAGTTTCGATCTAATTCTGAAGTTTCTACAATCGGTCGTGATGATCTTGGGTTGGTTAGATTCTAGAAGAATATGGAATTGGAAGAAAGGTATATAGGGCTACTTGATTGTATGTTAAACTTCACGCACTTCTTAATTTATTATATTGAACCTCTACTTTGAGTTATTCGAGGACGGACCTCTCACACCCAGCCCCTTTTCGGAGATAGGTGAGTACTCTTGGTCGAAATGTCCAATTGTTAATGGGAGAGAAGCACTCGTACGATGGTATTTTCTTAGTAATCCGACGTAGCAGATCTCTGTAGAAATAAAGTTCTTGAACAAGGATTATGTTGAATTTTTCCTCGTTTGCAAAGTTTAGTGCAAGCCCGCAGTGATTGATTGATTGATTAATTGATTGATTGATTGATTGATTGATTGATTGATTGATTGATTGATTGATTGATTGATTGATTGATTGATTGATTGATTGATTGATTGATTGATTGATTGATTGATTGATTGATTGATTGATTGATTGATTGATTGATTGATTGATTGATTGATTGATTGATTGATTGATTGATTGATTGATTAATTGATTGATTCATTGATTGATTGATTAATTAATTGATTAATTGATTGATTGATTGATTGATTGGTTAATTGATTAATTGATTGATTAATTAATTGATTAATTAATTGATTGATTAATTAATTGATTGATTGATTGATTGATTGATTGATTGATTGATTGATTGATTGATTGATTGATTGATTGATTGATTGATTGATTGATTGATTGATTGATTGATTGATTGATTGATTGATTGATTGATTGATTGATTGATTGATTGATTTACATTTAACGCCAAGTAGGCACACGGGATAGGCCTGGCCTCTGAGTCGTGATATACGCAGTCCCCCCTTTTGGATATGGGAAGTCCCCCCCCCATGTAAAAACTATTCTGCCTGGTTATTTTGATCTGCTACTAAATTTGGGATAAGAATAGATTTTTTCTAATTATAAAAAGTTTAATTGACTCTAATCCCTGAAAAAAGAAAACAGGACCCATAAAATTATGACAAACATAAAATACGTCTTTCAGCCTAATGATTATGAACCCACTTAGATGTTAGGGCAATGACTTCGAGTATGGCCTGTTGCCCGACAACCTTGACATCTTATCTTGTCGTGTTCTAACTCAACACAAGCAGTGCAGTGTCTTAATACCGGTTGCAAGGTCTTGTGTTGGGAAAGGATATGGCCAGTTTGAGAGGCCTGCTGCCTGTTGTGTGCTCTAGCATGGGCACGGCGTCTAGATTCCTCAATTCGACGCTGTTGCCGGATCACTGGGTCAAGAATTGGAGGAGTAGGAATAAGTGTTGAATTTAGGAAAAATATATTTCATTAAGCATATCAAATCTAAAGAAGTAATTTATTTATCAACAAGATACCAGAATATATATATATATATACACATACATATCTACAAGTGCCAATTCTCAACATTCAGCTTCGCGTCTATAACCCCCAAAGTCTCAACCTCCAACCGGATGAAAATCAAAAGATTACCTGTAGGACTGTAGACGCGTGCTTAAAGAAATCTCGAAGGATTCCGGATGAATGCCGGAATGATCACTAATGGTTAACAATAATATTTGTTAATTATTGTTATATAGGTAAAATAATCGGCTCAGTGATAATCCAATTGGTCCAAGCCTGGACGTCAGCGGGTGGAAGGACCGGGTAGTTAGCCATAGTTGTTGGAATATGGGGATCCTTGTAATCATGTGATATCATGTAACGCGTTAACGCGTCTTGTTTATATTATTTCTGTAGATGATAATAGGAGAATCAAGATCCATCAACACAAATTAGCAGAACGTGATATTAAGATTACGTCTTTGCACTGTGTTAAAGCATCCCGACACTGATCAGTGAGCGCGCACAGATCAGGAAATACGAAAATCTTGGAAGGATTTTGCTTCCCACCTTATTTGACCTATTTCAGTGTCACGGTTCAGGATATAGAGGCAGAAGCACTGTATATCGTAAAGTAGTTTATATTCATCTATGAAGAGAGGAATTACATCTGCCCAGGTAGCATCTACTTATAACACTTCCAATGAATCGCCACCAGGCTCTCAATGCTATAATAAGACCATGACATGTAATACCCCTTGCAACATGAAACATAGGCAAGTTCCGCCAAGCTGAGTCCAAGCGTCCTACCCTGCCGATTGCTTGACGGGAAGCTAGCATACCCGGATAGGGCTGCATTAGTCTGTGCATGTGATGACCATCATATGCTACAGGAAAATATCGGCTAATCAGCCGTCACATGCAGGGGTTATATCAAGCGCGTATGGTGACCATCATAGGCTACAGGAATATATCGGCTTATCAGCCGTTACATTCAGTCGAAGATAGAAAGAAAGCCACTTTGAAAGCTTGATAGCTCGCCGTCGCCTACAAAACCTTATTTCTATTAAAATATCTAATCACCATACCCAGGCGAAATTACATAATTTTATTCGCCACCGCATACCCTATATCTAAGCTTACTTCCGGCCTTTTCGACAACAAAAACCGACCTAAAAAACAAAAAAAAAAAGAGAAACTTTTATTTTTGCATCTTTATTATTATCTGAGGAACAAGGATATCTTACTTACGGAACTTTTAGCGTGAAACTAGTAAACTCTAAAAATGATTGGCTGTGAACCCCTGGAACAAAAAGGCCGGTGGGTCCGCTTAGTAAGCGACCCCTTCCTTCTTCTTCAACATCACACAGCACCAAGCGCTTCGACCCACGACCCACGAACATGAGCAAGTTATGTAAACGGTGCGAAGTCGAACGTGATCTTTCTGAATTCGACCGGTTCAAGAATGGAAAATACAAGTTGACGTGCCGCAACTGCCTACACACAAGAGGCCGCGCTCGGCCGGTTACTCCACCTAACCCCAACGCTCAAGAAGACGACGACTACGATGCTGACTTCGAGGCTCAAGCGCGGTTCGGGCGGGCTTCTCAACGTGAGACTGCTAGTGCACGCGCTCTCTGATATGAAGAACAACGCAGGAAGCGCGACTTGCCGCCTCCGGCTCTTCGTCCTCGCCCACCTCATTCGACCAATGAATATCACCCGCGCGTAGGCCGCGCCCCAACAATATTGCCAACAGCGAATGCAGACAATGCCGCCCAGGAACCACCACTTACGCATACCGTTCACGACAAGAGTACGCACCCAGAACAACCGTTGTCTACCGATGACCAACGCTTGCACGATCATAACAATCCAATTACAATCGTGCCAGGAATGGACCTCGATGCGCCAGCCATAACAACTACGGATTGGCAGGACTTGCAGAAATGGATGCGGCAGTGGCAGGACGGGCATGCAATCTGGTGCCCCCGTTGCAAGGAAGAATGGTTTGACATTGCCATAAAGAACGAGATCTGTCAGCGCTGCAAAAGGTACGATGGGTCCGGCAAGACACCCTTTCTTATGTCCGTCGAGAACAACATGGACCCAGGGGAGATTCCATCGCTGCCTCGCCTTTCTGAAATGGAAGAGATGATGATATCTCTGGTCCACATTAGTATGTACCTTTACCGCATCAAGGACGCGCAGTATCGTTACAAGGGGCATACTATGACCTTTCTTCGGGATGTTGCGTCTACTGTCAACAAGCTGCCCTGTCTGTCTCGCGATTGCAGCGTCGTCTTGATCCGGCCTAAGAATATTGTTACCGCAGCAGGGCAGCAGACGATCAGGCAGTTCAAGAAGGCCTTCACGATTCGGAAGGCGTACATCCGGACATGGCTCTCGTACCTCAAGCATCACCATCCTGGGTACGAGCGATACCAGATCAATTGGGACATGCTCGACGATTTGCCAGACCACACTAACGCTCTTGACACCGAGGGCGGCATCAACATCGTTGAGTATGATGAGGAACCAGACGTGGCCCAGCCCCAAGAGGCTCA
Source organism: Podosphaera xanthii (assembly GCA_028751805.1). NCBI lineage: Eukaryota > Fungi > Ascomycota > Leotiomycetes > Helotiales > Erysiphaceae > Podosphaera > Podosphaera xanthii. The sequence continues at coordinate 1,066,454 of JAPWIX010000019.1, forward strand.
TCAACCTTCGCACGACAACATAGAGTTCGACGAAGAAGAACAATGGGCGGAGTTTGGCGCGGTGCCATTCACCCGGCCAGAGCAAGAGGAGCGTGAGGCGCTTCGAGAAGGTCGGTCTGAACATCTCATTCCTCCGTACTATGCGCTCTTCTAGCACATGCTAACATTCGTTCTCTTAGCTCTTACGCATGGCGCCGCTGCGAATCGCGATCATACATTGCCTACGCTAGAGTGGTCAGATATCGAGCCTTTCCGGTACTCCCAACAACAGTTCGGATTGCGAATATGGTCTCTAGCCTTCCCAACGCTATTTCCAACTGGCAAGGCAGATTGGTGCACACCTCGACCCCGTAGCCTCACGTTCATCGAATGGGCCCGACACCTCTTACGTTTCCACGACGGCCGCTTCGCTCGCCACGCGCGTTTTCGATACGCCGTGTTCAATCAATGGATGCGAGATAAGGCCGGTAGTCGAGCACGCTGGACAACACGCAAGGCCGAGGCTAGCGCGGTAGGCCCAACGAAGGATGACCTCCTAGATGCGTTTAGCAATGATACAGAACAGGCCCAGGCGCTATTGAACAGCTGCATCCGTACCGCTGGCGCTATACTTGGAAGCAGGCCATTCTGGAGTCGCAAATGCCGGGAGCTTACTGCGTTTGTTCACTCCCTTGGGACGCCGACATTCTTTTTCACGTTCAGCGCCGCAGATACGCAATGGTATAGCGTGAACCGCCTCTTTCCACGGTTCGACGAATGGCAGGCCGGAGACGACAAGGCTAGGTACAACCTCAACCGCGATAATTTGCGCGACAATCCTCACATCGCAACCTGGCACTTTCATGACCGCTTTCGATGGTTTCTCCAGGAGGTCCTTATACCAAAGTTCGGCGTGGAGGACTACTGGTTCCGATACGAATTCCAAGGCCGGGGAATTACACATGTGCATGGATTCGTTTGGGCCCGCGGCAATGGGGTTCCCAACGTAGACAACTTGAATTTCGAACTGCAGCCTCGTAGGGACCTGTTTGTCGCCTATTGGTCGCGGCATATCCATGCCGTAACCCTGAGCCTGATAGAAGGGCACCGCCTCCAGGATCTAGAAGCACCATCAACCTCGGACCGGCCGAAGTACAGAACACTGTGTGTCACCTCTCGGATGTCATCAACCGTGTACAGCGCCATCATTGCACGAATGCGTCGTACTGCCAACGTCGACCTCGGGGGAGGAAAACTGGGCCTACCCAATGTCGATTCCACTACCCACGCGAAGTTGGCGAGGCTAAGATGTACAAACGAGTTGGGAACCCCTATTGGAACTTCGACGGCAAACGCAATGATGCCTATATGAACAACTACATCCCAACGACGTCCTTCTGGCTAGCGAACAGCGACATTCAGCCATGTACATCGGCGCACGCAGTCGTTAGCTACATCGCTAAGTACGCAACCAAGGGCGAGGTCGACACACAGTCCTATAAGGACATGGCAAAGGCGATTGTACCATGGGTCCACGACAAGCACCCGTTATTGTCTTACAACGGAAAGATGATGAACAGGCTTATTGGTGAGCGCGACTGGTCCGCACAAGAGGTCTGCCACATCCTGTTCGAACGCCCACTTTCGGTCGCTAGCCGTTCTGTCGTGCAGGTCGACTGTCGCGAGGATGCCGAACTTCGCCATACCATTGCACTAGATGACGAGGACGCGGTTGAGGGACGGTCATTACTACAGAAGTACCAAAGCCGACCAGATACTGCAGAGGATACAACGTACTTTGACTTCCTCACCTCCTGGACTCACAACAAGGCCAGCGGCAACTGTGCGCGCTCACGGGCTAAAGACCTCGTTCTCCTTTACTTTCCTGTGTACAAGTCGTCGCCAGATCATCCCCAGTACGAGTCATACTGCCGGGTTCGATGGACTCTGCACCACCCCTTCCGAGATTCGCCAAAGCTCGCCCAGGGCATACTTGCAGATTACAATAGCTGGCAAGCGGCGTTCGCTGCATGCTGCTCAGGCTCATGCCCAGTCATAGGTGGTCCCCACACGCTGAAGAGAGACTACTATAGCGTCCAACTCCCAACCCCCCCGGAAGATGACTTCGAGGGCCTATCTGCGTCTCAGCTAGAAGAGATCGTGAACGACGACGACTGGATGGGTCTCGCAGCCGAGACCTCCCGGCACAATCCAGCCGCACGCGACGAGAATCCGGACGGCCTAGGGGATCGTAAAATTGATCAGACATACGACTGGTCCCGCCATGTCGGCACATACGAGGGTACGTGGTTTTCGTTGGCAGTGACGCCCCCTACTAACGAAATCCATCTAGGCTCTGAGCTCTGGACAATCGGAACTCAATGGTGGAAGCTCATCGAACACGATCGCATCGACCCATCTACGCAGCCACTCTATCTAGTTGACGCCTTATCGCCAGAGCAGCGCATTATCTACGATGAGGTTATGGGGCATTGCCGCAGTCGTCTCGCTGGAGGCGACCCTTCGCCTATCCTTATGAACGTCGACGGCCGCGCTGGCACAGGCAAGTATTTTCTTATTAGTGTCCTTTCGTCGCATCTCCAGCAGTTGACGGGCAGCACACGCCCTATCCTCGAACGCTGCGCCCCTACTGGTGCCGCTGCCTTTGGCATTAATGGGAGCACGCTACATTCGCTCCTTCGACTGCCTGTCTTGAAGGGTGCACAGACGATGGAGCCTCTGCAGTCAGCGGCCCTTACCGCCCTACAGGCTAAGTTGCGCTTCGTCGAGTACATTATCATCGACGAGAAGTCTATGATATCACTGGCTACCCTACACCGAATCGATGCACGGCTTCAGGAAGCCTTCCCGCAATCACAGCATCCATTCGGGGGTAGATCAATTATCCTCCTCGGCAACTTCTGGCAGCTGCCCCCTGTAGCAGACAAGGCGCTCTTCACGCAGATAGGGCGCCGCGGCAGACTCAATCCGGCTCCTCCTGGCCCGCCTATCGAACAATCCCAACCGCGGCACCAGCATCAACAGGTCCATGGCGACACGTACTTCGGATATCAGAAGTACAAGCTGTTTACGACAACGCGTGAGCTCGTCACTCAACATCGACAGGATGGTACACAGCTTGCTTTCGCCTCCGCGCTTGAGGCTCTCCGGAACAATGCTGTAGAAGAGGAAAATTGGGCGACGCTATCCCAAAGATGCGCGTTCAATCTCGCACCTAACGAGATTGCTTCTTTCTCCGACGCTGTACGAATCTACTCGACGAACGCTGACGTAGACGGTTTCAACCATGATCGTCTGCGTGATTGTGGACAGGCCGTGATCAAGGTGGTCGCTTCCAATTCCTGTCCGCAGGCGAAGGGTCTCGATAGCGATTCTGCGGGTGGGCTTGCGCCAGGTATGTGCCTTCCGATTGTTTTCGTTCTTGCTGTACACCTCATTGTTAACAAAAACGCAGCTCTCGACCTGACTATCGGGTGTAGACTGATGATTCTCGAAAACTTCCGGACCGAGCTTGGAATCGTTAACGGCACACAATGCATACTGCATGAAATCGTGTGGTCTCCCGGTGATGACCCTCGCTCGCAACCTCCCTACTGCCTTTTAGTCGCCATCGCCGGTTACACAGGGAAGGCGTTCGCGTACACTCCCGGCGAGCAAGTGCCTATTGTTCCGATATTCCGGTCCTCCCGGGATTTCCTGCTCAAAGGTCAAGTGCAGTATCGAAGTCAGTTCGCTGTCAAGCTCGCGTACGCCATCACCATCCACAAGTCGCAGGGTATGACTCTCCCCCGTGTTGCTCTCAATCTTGCACGAGGGAGGAAGGCTACCGATCTCTTCTACGTTGCTGTCTCACGCGTGAAACGCCTCGACGATATACTCTTTGAGGAGCCGTTTGATCTAGACCGCTTGCAAGCGTCCGGCGGAGACACCGCTATCGACAGGATGATCGACTGGGACGAACGAGAGCCTGCTAGAGCTGAAGGCCGACGGTTGATAGCAGACTATCAACAGCAGCCCACGCGTCTGCCTTCTACGCCCTACCGTACGGCCACCGCCTTTTCTTGACAAACACCATTGTCTTCGATATCGTCGAACCTTCCCCGGTCCCGACCTATTGCTGTTGCTAAGGGACGTACCCCTGCTTCTTCCGATCGCGACGAGAACATGTTCAGCGATATGAGTGACGCGGCGCTGTTAGACAGTGATAATACGTTTGACGACACCCTTTTTAGCCAGGATGTTCTCGAGCATAGAGAGGATGGTGTTCTGTTCGGGTTTGACTGAGAGAATTGATCTTCTTCAGTGTGCAAACTGTGCAAACGAGAGCTGTGCAAGAGAGGATGAGGAAGTGAATGAATGATTGATTCTATCTATCAAGAGAGCTGAGGGCTTATATCTTTATCAGAGAAGGGGACGAATGACAAAGGATGAAGAGGAATCAGATGAATTATGAGAAACATGATGAGAAACATGCATGAGGATGAAGAGGAATCAGAAAATGTGTTTGTGATGGGCTGGTATCAACACTCAACCGACCACAGGACCAATGGGATTGAACCAAAGGACTGGGTGTGCCAAATGGTTTTGAACCAATGGACTTTGGGACAACCGAACAGGGACAACCAATTACGGGACACCAAATACCAAGTCTAGCCGGGGTTTTACTGCCACACAACGCATGCATGCATACATGCAATTGTGCAGTGGTTGGTTGATTAAGCGAACTCTCAGACAGAGCCGATACCACTGACTAAGCCTGCTGGACCACCCTGTTGCCTCAAAGAGGCTCCCTCAATTATGACTCTCTACCATTGAGCCACGTCAAACTAGACGCTGTAAGGATGCTCACACCTAAATATATACACTGGCATGGATTCTGTACCTCACTAGGCCCAAATGGGTGACACCTCAAAACTGGAAAATTCATGATTGGCTGAAAATCAAGCTCACGTGTTCCTCGGATATATACTTGGAGCTCCGCTCCGCCGAGATTCCATTTTTATATTTTTTCAATAAAAATGTCTCCTAATCAGAACGATCAGAAAATTGAAGTGAAAGAAACAAAAGTCGTAAACTGGAACAATCGAATCAATCTCAGCACTGCAAGCCTTTCGGACTTAACTAGCTATACCGCCTTCAAAACGTCATTTTATGAAAATGAAGACGTAACCGACAGCAATCTATGGGATTTATTTCAAGACGATTTCGCTGACTTCACGGCCTCGACATTCTCTCAAATTAAATTTAGGGCTCTGCAGGTGCTACGCGACTGTTTGAGAAGCAGAGGGGTATATATATCAAAGAATAACAAAAGAAAACCCATTTCTCAGACTTTATTCAAATGCCTAAAAGAAGAGGACCAGCACAAATGGACCGACGAAAATATAGAAGATGCTCTTGCTAAGAACTATAGCATCAAATCACCAAAATTAATTCGACGCATAGCAAATAGAGGAAACATCTCATTTAGCACCAGTAAACAAATTGAAACAACCGAATCAGATTTAAATGTCCCATCAATCGTGTCAAAATACGATCAAGAAAATAAAGATCATTGTTCGCCCCGGCCCGAAAAATGGAATCCAAACAATTTCGGTAAGGAAATTGCTATTATGGCAAAAATTTACACGGAAGAGCAGATGTACAGCGGAACAAACGACAGCTTAGACTACAAGCTAAGAATCTTTTACGACATCTGCAACCGTGTAGATGTCCCGCAGCAAGCGTATCTAAAGGCTCTTCCTACAATGCTGAAAGGACTCGCTCTAGATATTTACTATATCAACGAGCTCTCAAAAATGTCATTTAATGATGCTATCAATCATCTTCGAAACTATTTCCAAGGGCCTGAATTTCAACGAAAGTGCCTTAGTGAATGGAATAGCGTCACTTTGAAAAGCGTCATTGCCGAGAACACAAATAAATCAACTAGTGACTGCTTGCTCATGCTAATACAAATACTTCGAAAACTCCAACATGGTCTCAGAGAAGCTCTACAGACAGTTGAATATTTACATGACAAACTTGTGACTGCTTGTCAAGGTGTACCAGCATGTAGATACGCTATCTCGGACCCTCCACCAACTATCGGAGCCTTAATCAACAAATTACAATCATCTATCATTGCATACGAAAAAGAGAAAATACCACCACAGGTTTACTTTACTGATCGGCGGTACCATAAAAATGATCATATCAATAAAACAGATAAGCCTAAACAGCGATGCTATATCTGTCATAAAGAAGATTGTCGATCTTGGAACCACTCCGATCAAGAGCGAAGTAACTTCAAAGACAATGCAAAAGATAAATTTAAACATAGGCTTAGAAATCGACCATTTAATGACAAGCACTTCCAAAATAGGTTCCGACAATACATTTTAGACTGTGAAGGCAATGAAAACGATTGGGACTCCACTACGGAAGATGAATTCGACAATATTTTCAATACTTTAGCAATCGAACAGGACCATACAGAGCCTACAACTGACTGCAATATATCTATGTCCTACCATACTTACTTTGGCGATATAAGTGAAGAAAATGCCGTGTTAACTGTTGCTGAGTTAACCAATAGATCATGCCAACATGCATTGTTAGCCTCAAAAACTGAACCAGACTCACCCCCTCAATATGACCTGTTTACATATAACGATGCTACTAAGACACGCTATACAGAGGAAAAATTCATGGGTATTTTAATAGATACGGGGGCATCTACTAGATCAACAGCTGGGTATAAACAGTTCTGCGCCCTACAAAAGGTTTGCGATATAGAGATTGATGAAAGAGCTAAAGGGACTGTAAATGTGCAATTCGGAATCGGCTCTACTTCATCAATCGGCTCCATAAAAGTCAACATGCCGATTGGCACTGCAGAATTTCACATAGTCAATGTTGATACGCCATTTTTATTGTGTCTCAGAGACATGGATAATCTAAGGGTCTATTATGATAATCTAAAGAATGTCATCGTTACAAAAACAAAATCTTTTCCAGTCATCCGACGATTAGGGCACCCTTTTTTACAATGGGATACATCACTATCATTGTTTTTAACAGATTCCTTCGACAATTATCCTTGCTTTCTGACTAATACCGAACTCCAGCGACTTCACAGACGATTTGGTCACCCGTCAGTTAATAGGCTGCATAAAATACTTGAACGCTCTGGCCATAACGAAGAAAGCCACCGCAAGACACTAGAAAAAATCGCAAGATTCTGCGAGCATTGCCAAAAATATGGTAGATCACCAGGTCGTTTCAAGTTTACACTGAAAGATGATGTACAATTTAACTACTCCATATTTGTTGATATAATGTACATTGATGGCAACCCTATTTTACATATTGTTGACGAGGGGACCAAATTTCAAGCTGGCAGATGGTTGAAGAATATTTCTGCTAAGAATACTTGGGATACGTTACGGACCTGCTGGATAGACACTTACTTAGGCCCACCAGACATCATAGTCCACGACGCTGGGACAAATTTTGTTAGTAAAGAGTTCCAACAATATGCGGTCAGTATCGGATCAACAACCAAAGGGGTATTGGTAGAGTCACATAATTCAATTGGCTTAGTGAAGAGATACCATGGCCCCCTGCGCCGCATCTACAACATAATAATATCCGAAATACCAGGAATAGACAAACATCTAGCTCTACAAATGACTTTCAAGGCCCTAAATGACTCAGTTGGACCTGATGGACTTGTACCAACTCTCTTGGTCTTTGGTGCCTATCCCAGAATGTTAGAAAGCGATGCACCTTCTCCTACCGTGACGGAAATAACCAAAGCTTTGCGTACAGCTATGAGAGAACTAGAACGAATTCGTGCCACTCGCCAAGTAAATGATGCTTTAAATACTCGAAATGGCCCCTCTACAACAGAGATTCATAAATTGCCTCTTAATTCTCTGGTTCTGGTGTGGCGGGAAGGGACCTCAGGGCACCTAGGGAAATGGGATGGTCCATTCAAACTTTTGAACGTCGACGCTGAAACATGTACGATTAACATGCCAAGCGGCCTAACCCAATTCTGAAGCACCAGTGTTAAGCCATATTTGACTGAGCAAGACGATTCAGAAACAACCAATGCTAATAACAAAGTTTCTACGGCGTCAGAAATGTCGCTCAAGCCTTCACCACCATTAGAATCTCAGCCCCAATTAATTATCACGCCTTCGACGGTGTCAGAAACGTCACCTCAACTCACCTCTCGTCAAACTATACTATCAGAAGTTGCAACTCAGTCTCGCCGGCCTAAAGGTAACGCGGGCAAACCACGTCGATATTTAATAGGCGTAAATAATGCTGATATAACCGTCTTTTTGAATGAAGAAGATCAATTCAAGGAGTCCCGTCGAAAAGAAATAAATAGACTATTGGAAAAAGGTGTCTTCGAAGTGGTTCAAGATTGCATTTTACTAGCAGGTACTAGGATTTTTAACTCAAGATTTGTTGATGAAGTAAAATTTAAAGGAACTGATAAAGCATTTGAGAAATCGAGACTCGTTGTGCAGGCTTGTAACGATCATGGGAAAGACTTCGTGCTGAGCCAGTCGCCAACCATTCAAAGAGTTAGTCAGAGACTAATAATCTGCATGGCATCTTGTATTCCTGATACCAATTTATATTTGCGTGATATATCACAAGCATACATCCAGTCTAGGACAAAATTAAACCGAGACTTTTATATCCGCCCCCCACCCGAATTGAAGGTCGAATTAGGCTTAGAAGAAAAAGTTTTGTTAAAGGTTGTTAAACCAGTATATGGTGTACCAGAAGCCGGAAATCATTGGTTTCGCACTTATCACAACCATCACACTAAAGAACTTTTTATGACCCAGTCGACGTTTGATTCTTGCCTCCTTCGTTGTCACAAGCCAGACTTATTAGGAATACTTGGACTTCAAATTGACGACTCGCTATTCTTAGCCAACGATCGCTTCGCCAACGAGGAACAAATAAAACTTAAAGAAGCCAAATTTCCCGCGAAAGAACGGCACAAATTAACTGAAGATCAACCACTCAACTTCAATGGCTGTACAATATCACTGGACGCTGACAAAAATATTTTAAGGTTGACACAAGAGCATCAATGCAATAGTCTCACCCTAGTAAGCGAGGCTGTAACGACGTCGATAAGCTCCCGTGGTGCTGTTCGTTCAGGTCTCACAATTAAGGACCAATATGTAGCACAACGCGCCAAAGGTGCTTACATTGCTTCTATGTGTCAACCTGAAGCCGCCTTTGACCTTTCTTTCGCTGCACAAGTTACAAACCCTCAGAAAGAAGACGTCAATCTCCTAAATAAACGCCTAAATTGGCAAATGGAGAATAAATCAAGGGGCTTAAACTTTGTGAAACTAGATATCAATACACTACACCTATACGTCTTTACCGACGCATCATTTGCAAATAACAAGGATTTTTCATCACAAATAGGATACGTTTTAGTGCTCGCAGACTCATCAAAACAGGCCAATTTAATTCATTGGTCTTCAACTAAATGCAAAAGAGTCACTAGGAGCGTACTTGCATCTGAACTATACGCTATGGTTCATGGATTTGACATTGGCGCAGCAGTTAAGTCTACTGTCGAGCAGCTAACTCAAACCAAAATACCCTTAACGCTATGCACTGATTCAAGGTCTCTATATGACTGCCTGGTCAAACTCGGCACTACCCAAGAAAAAAGGTTGATGATAGATCTTATGTGCCTACGCCAGTCATATGAACGACGTGAAATCACCGAGGTCATGTGGATTGACGGCAACAGCAATCCCGCCGACTCAATGACCAAATCCAAGTCATCGGCTGCTCTTCAACGCCTTATCGATGAAAATAAACTAGAATTAGGAACTATGGAATGGGTCGAACGCACGAATGATACGAACACAAAACTAAATGATAAATGAATTGGCAGTTGGGGGGACATAAATTCACTCAAAACATATTCTTTCCTAAACTTTCCTTTGTCATTTCCATCAAAAGGTTTGATTTTCTAAGAGGGCGCCAGTGTTGGAATATGGGGATCCTTGTAATCATGTGATATTATATAACGCGTTGACGCGTCTTGTTGTTTATATTATTTCTGTAGATGATAATAGGAGAATCAAGATCCATCAACACAAATTTGCAGAACGTGATATTAAGATTACGTCTTTGCACTGTGTCAAAGCATCCCGACAGTAGTGAATGACGTCGCTTTTATGCCGAGCGGACGGTGCGGATATTGATCCGGGTAACTAAGTCGGGAGGCGTTCCAAGCGAGTGACCCGGGAGATGTTCTGGTCTCGCCTAAATCCAACAATAAGCTGCCGGAAATTAGGCTACGGACGATCAAAGTGCCAATGTTGATAAATTGTTGATTGTTAGACCTGAAAGAATGAATTAGCTTAACTTGGCCAGAGGTCAGGGTCCTAAAGTTAAAATACCTCGATTTTGGGACATTCGCTCCTGGATAATGTGCCATCAGGGCATACTCATTGACTTATTGAATGTCCCAGTACAAATGGAATTCTGTCCATTCCGCGTTCGCAGTTCCTCATTCCATGCATATTTGACCTGCTTGCAGGTTTCATGAAGAGCAAAGTGTGAAATTCTGCCCAGAACTCCATAGTAGAGTTCTCTAGAAATTCCTGGAGGCAAGCTGTCGCGTTCTCTTGAGCGTTTGATTCTAATCTCGTTGATCTGATCAGACAGTGCCAGCTGGATCGAGGCCCAAACATACGACAGCTTCTTGGTTGGAGTTCCAATCTATTTCTTGAGCACAGCGTGTGCACCTTCGATCCTGGAGGTTGTCGTCGTGTTTCGATTGAAGAACTGATTGGTCCAGGCGTGCACAATGTTCATGTGCCGGGGCTCTAACCATTGCTGAAGGGCATACCTCACAGCATCTTGCTCAAGGGTTTTGGTCGTGTGCCGAGCAAGATCACCAGGTGGATTGGCTGGCGGAAGTTTGTGCAATTCGCCCTCGTTGTAATTGAACTCTGTTTTGAATTCTTCGACTCTGTCTAGATGTTCTTCGGGTGTCATTGAGTGCACGACATCTGAAAAGAACCTTTCAAATTCTTTCCATCGTTCTTCCGTTTCGAATCTGGCTTTGCAATTGACCATCAAATTCTTACATATATGCCAGAAGCAGATAATTCGGCTAGTCTCGGAATGCGGAAAGTGACGATCAATTGCGTTCATCAATGCCAGTTCGCAATCAGTACCAATCACGGATGGATGTCGGTTATGCAGGTAGAGAGATTTGAGGTGAGTCACTGCCTTGTCATAGTTTTGCTTGTTTTCCCGGTCCAGAAAGCAATATCCTATGGTCAACAAACTGTTAAAATTATCAACACCAAGAATGTCCAAAAGAGACATGTCAAACTTGTTTGTCTTATACGTGCAATCCATGAGGAGGATATCTGTACTTTCGTTCAGCAACTCGATGGATCGTGTATCCGCAACAAACAAGTAGTTGAGATGGCCAAAAGCGTCCTGGCTATACTCAAAGAATACACTCCCATTCGCACGTTGCTGGGTCAAATAGTTGATGAATGCTTGAGGCGTTGAAAGGCCGTGTTGGCTCGAGCAATATATCTGGGCGTTAATGTTGTATATATCACGATAGTTGACCTCAGGTGCATGCTCCCGGTTCTTCAAGGTTGCTACAGTCCTAGACGCCGGAATACACATGCTCAAGTTATTACGAACCAGTGCCATATCATCTTTGTTGAGACAACGATGCTCTGGGAAAGACAATGGGTCAGCGGGCTCATGATTGTGACTGATACTCTCTGTATCTGTGAGGGGCTGGTCTTGAATAACTTAAAGATCTAAGGATTCAATTAATAAACTAAGAAGTGCGTGAATATTATTTACAAGACAAGAACAGTCATATATAGTTATCCCAAGCTGTCCCCACCGAATCCCATTGAACGCCTTAGAACTAGAACGTATAATAAACCATAGAAGATACTGGAGTATTCACAATATCCCAGAATGCCATTAAACTATTTCAGTACTCCATAGAAGATTTGTGAATGTTCTCTAATATTTAATAATGATCGTCATAAAGTGTGTACGGCTAGTAACCCAATCGGGTAAGGTGAACGTTGAATAATAATTAGCGATAAAGTAAATTAAACAAAAGTAGCCGTGATAACGGATAGCTCTAAAGATGGTGATGTAAGCAAGGGCGCTAAGCCCGAGTTAATCACAAGGGTTGTAACCCTGACAGTATCAATACTCCCATCTTCTGTGTCACGGCGAAGAATAGGCACAAGTGAAAGTACAGCTTGTATAGCGATAATTCAATCTGTCGAGCAGATACTAAGCTGGAGAAGAACAGGAAAGCAGAAAATCTAAGTACAAAAAGCCCCGAGGCTATTCCTATGCAAGCGGGTTTCCACTTAATTGCCGCGCACATGCTTCTTCCCGCATTGGTCATCAATATCACATCCTCCATCCATGTGACCGTATATCGTGACGGGGCAGAATGCCGTGTCGTGACATTCAGCTTGTAGAAAACAAATATCCTATGTGCCATCAGTCCTCTCCCTAGCTTTGCACCTGAAGGGGCAATTTGTCTTTCGAGTGAGTCGCTGTCGCTTTCGACATGATTCATCGACCTCACTGCGGTAACAACCACCCTTCTTGCAGATCAGAATCTTCATTGTTCTGCTTTTCCTCTTCGAAGAACTAGCAATCGTGATAGCATACCCGGCAGCTTTGGCATGGCCTTGTACAGCTTCGTGGGGACTGCGTATATCACGACTCTGGCCTCTAAGCCCTTTGGAGAGCACTTGGCCCGCCTGCACAGCCTAAGGCCGCCAGGCGTTTCTATTGTCTTGTTAACAACCGTATTAATCTACAACAGCAGCTTAGCATTACACTGAGCCTGCTGCAGTCAGAGCTGTTTCTTCCTGTAGTGTCCTATGTCACTTTGCGTCTTTTTTTTAAAATCAAAAGCCCGCCAAGAAGCCCCAAATACTCCGAGCCTCGCCAAAACCATACTACTCCAAGAAACATGAAAGTGATAATACATTAAGATGGAACAGAGGAAGTACCCCTATCTTATCCGTACGGTTGTTCCTCTTTGCACCATCTAGCAAATGCTCGCGCTCCAGCTGTTGAACCGAGAGTCCATTTAAAATTGCCCTCTAGACCTCTCGAAGTCTTGGGGTGAGGTTTTCGTATGCCCCTCTGTCTTTTGCATATAAAAGGGTGCTCCGGGGATCTTTCTTCACCGCAATCGCAAAAGAGGACTGCATCTTCTTGCTTGAATCTTCTGTGGTAGGCCGCGAAGTCACCACGTGCCGATCGTGCCGCTAGGAGCAGGCCTAATCTTTTTTAGATAGTTTTATTTCTTTGGGCATACTCCCACTCATCTGTATTCCGAAAAATTTGTATCTCTCGGGGGCATTGCTAGGCCAGTAACTCAATATACTAGCCTCATATCGTTCGTTGAGGAGCCTTGTTGCCCTTGAAGCTGGGGCTTGGAGGCGCCTGGTGGGTTCACTGCAAGCTGTCTTCGCCAAAGCAACGGCCCATTTGTTCCCGGAAATACCTGCATGCCCCGGGTTTCCCGGCAGTGATTGATGATGATGATGATTCTATTTTTCGTCTGCCTGATAGCCGTGTTTTGTAAGCCACGTGCCTATCCATCCCGACCGGGACATAGGACGCTAAGGCCGAGGCCTTAGGGTTTCCGACTTCTCTAAAAGTCTAAATTACAATGCTGTGCTGCGCTGCGCTGTATGAAACTGCGCGCAGGAGAAAGCTGTACACAAGGTATAATTACTTTCGAGACCTCCCCAAGCTCCAAGCCGATGATCAATCGGTCTTACTCACCCGCTCTTCTATCCTTCCTAGGGCCCCCGATCATAAAATAAAAATAGGAAAGAAAACAGGAAAATAAAATGTGGTTGCCTCAACGGAGGCATATTTCTTCGAAAAATCGAGACTTGTTTGACCACTTGCATAGGGTCAACGCACCTTCTGACTTGCCGAGTAAATGTGGAACAAGCGTGCTGATAGGTCCTGCAGGACGGCCGGCTCGCCGCCGGAGGATTCGACAGAAGATAAAGTGGATAGGCGACTTAGCTGATCCGCATAGACAGTGTAGTGTGGCGTCTTCATGTTTAAATCAGGTATGACAGGCCGCAAAGTCTCCATGACCTGTTCTGGCTGCAATTACCCGACCTAAATCTACACGGCGAAGGAGGAGCTCCCTAGGGAAACTGGGGGCTTTTGCTATCTCGAGTTGTGTGTATACGGGCGGCCGCACTGATTGCCACCACTTTTCTCTGGCGAGTTTGGTCTGTTCAGTGTGCCATCTTTTGAGTGAGAAGGAGTATTCAGGGGAGTTTAGAGAGGGCATTGCCGCTCCTTTCTTCGTCTCAAGATCCTCAAGTTCGTTACCTTCGATACCGGCGTGGCTCGGCACCCAACGAATGTGTATCTGTCCCTCTGCGATATGAGGGAGACTGTCAGAACGGTGCAGGATTAATACCAAAGACAACGCTGTCAGTAGAAAATAAGTACCAATATCAGTAACTGAGGCAATGATAGATAAGCAACAACAATAATAGTAACAGCAACAATAACAATAACAATAACAATAACAGGGAAATGGCAATAACACTAACAACAGCGGTAAACACGATAACAAGGACAAGAACAATAGCGACAACAATAGCTATAATAATGACAATATCAATAACAATGGTCCAGAAGAACAGTAACCACAATGGTAGTTTAATCGATAGGATTCAGATTTCAAACAGATCCTTCAATAAGTAAAGATAAATACAAGACTCTGATCTGGAGACTTCAGAGGTACATTAAGGACAGCTACATATACATTTTAGGATATGGTCCAACAAGCCACTGAAAGAACCATCTAGAACTCCTGCACAGGTCAATAGAACAACAAGGGGCATCATAAAGTATCATAGAACACCATAGAATCCACCAGAACTCCCCAGGTCATTGTGGCCCATAAACATATTTTTAGAATGGGATAATAAAGAAGTTTGTAGAGCTACAGAGAAACAGCCAGAATATCTAACGCCACAATGTGGCTCAAATCCCTGTCACAGGACTAAGTAGCTTACAACTTCTGATAGAGACGTGGTCTGGATTTCCAGGTCTCAGCTGCTTCAAGGACTTGTAAGAAAACATGTTAAGAGGAAGTGGTAAGGGTTCTTCTTAGGAGTTTACTTGCAACCTCTTCGTTGTCTGTAAAAATCCACAATTTTTTGAGAAGCGGGCTGTAGGTAGGGCAGCAGTCGCACGAATCCCCTGGAGAACTGCGTAGACTTCAGCGTCAAAAGGTTCTTTGTGTTTTCCGAGGGGGAAAGCTCCTGCGCACACTTGGACGCCAATTTGAAATGCCACAAAGCCGCTACCTGTATTCCTGTCAGGGAGCTTTGATTCATCTGAGTAAAGTTGTATATCACTCCTTGGGATTGTTCTGAGAAAATCACGGAACATGTCTGCCCTTCGATCCCATGGTTCTGTTGGTCCCCGAATGCGAGCTAGGGCAGCTTTTCTAGATTCGACGGTCTCCCACGGAGGGTAGACAAGGGGATTGTGGCTCGCTGAGGACGGTATGTTACGACATGAGCGGGCGTATCGTGACAGTGGAGGACCTGTAAGTGCTTCCACCTCGCGTCTGAGTAATGGATGTCGGGGGTCTAGTTCCCGGGTGCGTACAGCGGCTCTTCTAGACATGCTATCGAGGGTGATTCCCGCGGTATTAAGCCCTACCTCCCTAAGAAGAGTATTGTAATTAAGAGCTAGGAGGTGTATGGCAATTATATTACTCTGCTGTCCTTCGGCGGAATTACACGGGCTCGGGTGCGGTGGTGAGTTGCAGAATAATGCACTCACGCTGGATTGACGGGACGATGGATAAATGATGATCTATAAAGGAGATACTTGTTGCGCACTCCAACAATGGATGATATCTTCTAATGGATGGTGGGAAGAATGATATTCATGTATATATGATAGATACAAACTTAACATAGAAGGTAAAGAGATTCTGTCGTACATTGACAACATCCATGCGCCAGCCTGTCTTACACCCTTTCCTTATTCGACAGCCATTCATCCTTCTCCCTGTTCTGGCACGTTTCCACTGAGTCAGCACAACAAAGAGCAGCAGTAGGAGTTGTGCGATAAACGGGAAGAATAGCCCGTGCTGTGGTTGTGTGTACCTTTTCTAACATCTTGAGGTGGGTATCCACCCTGTTAGAGACCACTTTCCTCCGATTGATTCTGCTTTTGCCAGGCCACCAAGTCTTGGAGCCGAAGTAGGCAATGGGGAGAGCACATGCGATTGCAGCTCGTATGGACAAAATGAGAGACGCTCCCCTGACCGTGTTTCCTAGGAAGCGCAGAGCGCGGGCGACTCTAAGAGCTTTGGAGGATTGGATTTGCACATGATATTTGAAGCTAAGTCGTTTATCGAAATGAACTCCAAGCCATGTTAGATAGGGCTTGCGAGGATCTTCAGATATGGTAAAACTGCTCGTTTCCACGGGTGGTCGAGAGTTCCTATCCCTGTGCTTGCGGGAAAAGTGGAGTAGTCCAGACTTCGCTGGGTCGAATGTGATGCCTTCGTTCGCACCCCATGCTAGTGCCTGATTAATAGCCAGCCCCATCTTGTTTGCATTGTCTTGTAGTGTCGCTGAGGTTTGTAGTACTGCAACATTGTCTGCGTATCCAAAAGCTTTCTTAAGAGCGGGGAGTCTGAAAAGAGGAGCGATGAATAGCATGAAAAGAATAGGCGATATTGGGGAGCCCTGGGGGAGCCCACAGTTGATCTCGATGGGGTCGCCGATTTCGCCGTCGAGTCTTATGCAAGCCTCTCGATTTGTTGCAAATGAAGAGATCCAATTACAGAGGTGTGCTGACCAACCTTGCTCTCTCAGTTGTTTGATAAGCCTTCCTGGGAGTACCGTATCAAATGCTCCTTTGATGTCAAGCGTAGCTAATGTGGCGGTTAGGCCTTTGGCTAGCGCAGTTTCCACATCATGGGTGAGACATGTTGTTAGATCTTCGCTCGAGCGTTTGGGTAGTGCCCCAAACTGTTGAGTAGCGAGCACTTTATACGTAATAGCTATTCATGACATGCACTTTGCGATGAGTTGTTCTAAGCCTTTACCAAGTACTGAGAGTAGTGCAATTGGTCTGTATGATCTGGGGGATGACATATCTGCTTTGTTTGGCTTCCCAATCATAGCTACGATCGCAGTGCGAAAACATTTTGGGTGATGGCCTGAGTCTATGCACGACTGGTAAAGGTCCTGTACCAGCCCTGAAATGTGTGGCCATGCGAGACGGAGAACACCAGTAGGGATCTCATCTTTGCCGGGTGTCGTATTACCAGCCCCTAATATGGAATTAGAGACCTCATTGATGGTCAATTGAGGAAATGGCAGGGATGTCCTTACTGTGGTTGGGGTCAGCAGCGGTATGTCTTCAACGTCGGACTGATTCCTTAGAAGATTCTTCGCCAGTGCGTTCCTTTTATCTTCAGTAGATTCGGCTAAAGGGGCTTCCGGAGAGAGCAAATCTTTTAAGGGAGGCGTGCGAAAGGTTCCCTTCGACTTGTGCCACTTTGCTATACTAAATACATCTTTTCCATTAGCGGCTTCATCAATTCTTTTATGGAAGAAGGAAATCTTTGCCCGCTTGGTGACCTTGCGAAATTCCTTCCTGTTTGCCTGGTCAGCGGATCCGTCTCGGACTTTGTCACGGTACTTTTTCCTCGCTTCCCGGCAGCTTTGGTGGAACCAAAGCTGTCCTCTTGTGTGTGGTAGCACCCGCTTTGCGGATCCTGCAAATGAGCTGTGCAAAATTTTAGTGATCTGATTTGCTCTCTCATCTATTTCAGCGACAGATTTTTCAGTTAGCGGCAGAATCCCTTCTAGTTGGGCACGTAAAAACGATAAGAAGATGTCATTGTCAATAGTGGCAAAGCGGAGACCCCTTGTGGGTGCTGCTCCATTCACTCCACAGTATACGTTAGCAATTAGGGGAAGATGATCCGAAGTCACATCAAGGTCCTCCTGAACTGTGGCAATGGTACCCCTAGCCACCAGCTGGCTTGAGCCGAAACATAGATCTAAAACATTCCCACAATTGTGTGTAGGCCTGTCTATCTCTGAATCAACGAAAGATCTCTTGATTCGAGCCAGTGAATGAAAGCTCCGGATTGCGGTGAAGGCGAGCCGCGGTAGGATGGGTGCCACATCGGGCTATGAAGGTTTAGATCTCCTGCTAGAATAGTTTGGGTGGGGAAAGAGAAGTCTGCTAAGGAGATGAGGTGTCACGGCGTAGAATATGCACAAGTGAAATACAGCTTGTATAGCAATAATTCAATCTATGGAGCGAATACTAAGCTGGAGAGAAACAGAAAAGAAGAATATCCCAGTACAAAAAGCCCTGAGGCTATTCCTAGGCGGGCGGGTTTCCACTTAATCACCGCGCACGTGCTCCTTCCTGCCTCAGCCATCAATCTCACATCCTCCATCGACGTGACCCTATAACATGACGGGACAGAATGCCGTGCCGTGACATCACCCCCTCCCCAGCCTTGGATTGTCCCAAATCGACTAAATTCTGCGACGGCGTCGGTTGTCACGACCTTGGTTGGTCACCATATTATCTTCCGGATGTTCATCACTAAATCTATCATGTGCGGCATCGTCCAACCACATGGCAAGACGTCGTGGTGGCCCTGGCAATTCGGCGTGCTCAGCGTGGAACTTTTCTAATATGAGTGGTGCGTTCCGGAAGTTGGCAGCCGGATACCATTCTTCGTCTGCGTCCCAGCCTTCCCATTGAACCTTGTACTGCAGCCGATTGCGATACAGCCGAGCGTCCAACACCTTCTCAATCTCCCATTCTAACTCCCCATTGACCTCTTCCACCAGCGGCTCTGGATTGGCCTGCCCGGGCAACGCGTTATCTGGGTCTTTGCGCAGTCTATCTGGTGAAAACACAGGGTGTACTTTCCAGGAGGCTGGTAGTTGTACGCGAAATAAATGCCCTTCCTTTGCAATGATCCGATATGGTCCGACTATTGGATTTTCCAGCTTATCCGACGGTCTCGTAGTTCTCCAAGCACCGCGCCGGATATACACTTTATCTCCAACGTCAAAGTCCACTTCTCGGCGGTGTTTGTTGGCTTGAACCCGCTGTTGTTCCTGTGAGCGTTTGATGCTCTTTTTAGCATAATCCAACGCACTGCTAATCCGTTTAAGCCACACAGCGGCCTTGTCCCGATTCAGCTTCTCTCTAGGGGTTCATGGTTCTACCCGCTGATTCCAGTCGAATTCCAAACGCATTTCGTAACCGTAGTCAATCATTGATGGCGACAATCTCGTAGATTCATTTGGCATAGCTGCTGCTGCTGCATCTAGAGCAGGAAGCAGCTCCGCCCAATCGTCTTGGTGGAAATTAACAAATGGTCGTAGTCGCTGATCGATGATCTGGTTGATAATTTCGGTCTGGCCGTCTGTCTGCGGATGCTCTGCCGTAGATAGCTTGAGTTTGACGCGCGCTAACCTTGACAGCTCATCCATGAAATCCGAAATGAATTGCGGACCGCGGTCGCTGGTAATGGTCTTCAGTGCGCCACGGAATCGCCAAACGTAACGGTAGAACAGGTCTGCAGCAGTCTTCGCTGTAGCACTTTTGGTAGTGGGGATGGAGATTTGGCGTTTAGACAATCTATCAACGGCTACCCAGATGTTATTAAACCCTCGCTTGTCTGGTACTCCCACATCGTGGAAATCCATTGATATATCATTCCATGTACGTTCTGGGATGGCCAGGGGCTGTAGTAGGCCCGGTGTCTTGTCTCTAGGCTTATGCGATCGTCGGCAGACGTGGCAGTTCTGCACGTAACGCTCGATGTCTGCTGCGTATCGTGGCCACTAATAACGGTTGCCAACTAGTTTCCTCATTTTGTTTCGTCCTGGATGAGCGGTGGATGTAGATTCGTGGATCATCTTCAACACTTGAGTACGGAGATTATCTTTGGCTGACACCACCACGCGTCCCTTATGAAGCACCAATCCGGTAGGTTCCAAAGAATAAGGTTCCTCCCGCTGTCGTGCTTGCTGGCGTAGATCCTCGAGATCGGGATCGGCTCGGTTGGCCAGGAGCGTACGATCAATGGTATCCAGATCCTCATCGATGGGCGCTAACACCTTGCTGTCATGCTGCAACGTAATTTTCTTTTGAGGGAGGAGGATTTTCGTATGTTCCAGTTCCTTTGCAGCTTTTTGTGTAGGGGTAAGTTCTTTCTTGCGAGATGACGCGTCCGCCAGAATGTTTTCTTTTCCCGGTCGGTACTGAAGGTCGAAACGGAATTGCAATAGCACCTCTGACCATCAGATTTGCCTATCGTTGAGCAGCTGCTTCTGACCAAAGTATTCCAGAACTCAGTGATCGGTCAGAATCAAAAACGGCTCCAAAACGCTGGTGAGCTCTGCACGCCATTCTTTCAAGCATTGGATGATAGCCAACAGCTCCTTATCATGGATCTCGTAATTTTCCTCTGGACCACTCAAGGTTCGGGAGTGAAAAGCCACAGGATGCCATATGCCGTCCTCCTGCAATTGACTGAGTACTCCTCCTGTTGCTAGATCAGAACAATCGGTCTCTACACGTGTAGGCTTTGTCTGATCGAAGTACAATAAGATGGGTGGGCTGACCAATTTCTCTTTAAGGGCAAGGAACGCTTCTTCAGCTTGCTCGGTCCATTGGAACAACTGGCCTTTTGGGATTGCCGTCAGGTTGTATAATGGCTTAGCGATCCGGTAGAAATTCTCAATGAAGTTGCGGTAGTAGTTGCAGAACCCCAAGAAGGATTGAATGGCAGTCTTGCTAGTAGGTCTCTCCCATGCGCGAATACTTTCCAGCTTCTTCGGGTCTGGCAGGAGTCCGGAAGTGTTAACGATGAAGCCCAGAAAATTAACTGACTCTTGATTAAAGCGGCACTTCCTAATATCTGTTAGAGTGTAGAAGTGAGTCAAGGAATTGTAGAGGAAGGAGAAGAGGGTAAATGTAAGTAAAGTTAAGATGGTAAGGAATTATAACGAGGACGTTGCACGATTCCTAATATCTGTGCGCAGTCACCTATTTAAACACGAATCCGAAGGCTAGCGCCGGCATATTGTAACAACCTTCCGAGACTCCCGTTCATCTTGGGAGATAACAAATGTACAGTCCAGCCGAGTGCTTCCGATCGGCGCCCTAGTGTCACAGAGAATCCTACTAACGCCGGACAAGTAAAAGGTAATAAACAAACAAAAGGAAACATAACAGAGCCTCAGCGGGCTACCCTGTGCTATTATATCACCAATCGGATACCATCCCTGACATCAGCTCCCTCCCAAGACCTGATGTCCTCAGCAGGCTTTACGTAACATCTTGAGATAAATGATTCGGATCAATATCTGTCGCTTCAGCTATGGCATCCGAGATCTCTTCCGATGTGGGTTTAACACGGCGCGGGAATTTCTGATGATATGCTTTCAGGAGTTCAGATGCGTTACCGCTCACGATATCGGATAATGGCTGCCAGGAAGTTTCTATTTGACCGGTGTATTTCACTCGATACTCGAAACCACGATCTTTAAGGCGTCTAGATCCCAAGATTGCATCAATTTCGTATAATGCCTCACCGCAACCGTCGATTTCTACAGGAGGGTTTGGCCCGTTGGTCTGGCCCGGGATGGGGTTATTCGGATCCGGTCTGAGTAAACTGGTGTGAAATACCGGGTGTAAAGATTTCAGGTCTTTGGGTAAATAAAGCTGGTAGCTGTGGCTACTGATTTTCTTGACAATAGTGAATGGTCCTAGATTTTTCCAATCTAATTTCTTACTTCGTCGTTTCGTCTTGAAATTCTTCGCATTAACGAAAACTTTGTCGCCTACCTGGTAAGATGGTGGAGAAGATCGGTGCTTATTCGCGTATTTTTCGTAGAAAGCCTGGGAGACCTTCATATTCTCGCGGAGGAATGTGTTTAGATTATTCATTTGGTCGACGAAATCCTGGGAGACCTTCATATTCTCGCGGAGGAATGTGTTTAGATTATTCATTTGGTCGACGAAATCCTTAGCAAGGTTCTGTTGAGTGCGCAGGTATTCGGAGGTCGGAGGTGGATTAGGATTTCGGGCCGGCGTTATTGCCGATCTTGGGTGCTGTGCCGAATTGGCAAAGAATGGGGTAACCTTCGTCGTAGTTGACTCCGAGTCATTCGCGTTATACTCAGCTGACGGAAGCCAACTGACCCAGTCATCCTGCTGATAATTACAATAGGCTCGAAGGTAACACTCTAGTATCGCATTAAAGCGCTCTGTTTGCCCGTCAGTCTCTGGGTGCCAAGCGGTTGAGAGTGATATTTTTGTATCGGTCTGTTCGCAGACAGCGTGCCAGAACTTGGATATGAATTGAGGACCTCTATCTGACACTACTGATTCAGGAAAACCATAGTGTTTCCAAATGTGTTTATAAAATAATTTGGCGGTACCTTCAGCGTCTATTGTTGTTTTACAAGGGATAAAATGGCGAGCTTTGGTGAGCCTGCATCCCACGACCATAATGCAGTCGAAACCGTCTGATTCTGGCAATGGACCAATGAAGTCCACAGAAAGATCGCGCCAACGGCGTTGTGGAACAGGTAATTGTTTCAGTAGACCTTGATATTTTAATCTTGATGGGTTAATACGTTTACAAACGTGACAATTCTTAGTGTATTGCGAAATAAGTTGCAGCATATTTGGCCACCAATAGTCTCGGGAGACGAGAGAAAAGACTTTATTTCGGCCATGGTGACCTCCACTTGGATGATCATGGCAGCTTTTAATGAGGTACAGCTTGAGGTCTGGGTTATCTGGGACGTATATCAGCTCATCAAAGTAGAGTCTGTTTTCCTTCACACTACAACGAGATAAGTCAAGATGTCTGCACTGATGGGGACCTGGACCTTGGAGGGTTTTAATATAGCCTTGAAGGGCATTATCTTCTTGGTATCCCTTGATCATCATTGATTCGATAAGTTAGGCAGAGCTACGAGGGGGATCAAGTGCTTCCACGGACGCAGGAGCCAGATGTAGGGATTTTTTGTCACCCAGGGCTAGTTTAGGGTCAATATTATGGGGCTTTAACACCGTCTGGCATTGCTGGCGGAGGCGATCATCCTTCTCGTTTTTTGGGAGGTCCTCCGACCGACGAGTTAGGGCGTCTGGCTTACCTCCAAGCTTACCTGGACAGTAAGTTATAACAAAATTAAATCGAGACAAGAACTCTGACCACCTTGCTTGGCGTCTATTTAGAGTCTTAGTGGACATGAAATACTCGAGGTTTTTGTGATCTGATATAACTGATACGGGTTCTAGAGTACCCTGTAGTTCTGGGCGCCAATGTTCGAATGCTGTTACAATAGCTAACAGCTCTTTGTCGTAGATCTCGTAATTAATCTGCGCCGGGTTCAGTTTGCCAGAGAAGTATGCAACCGGATGTAAGATACCCTCATCATCAAATTGAGATAGGATACCTCCATGAGCCCAGTCGCTCGAATCAACCTAGACCACACAGCGACGGTCAGGATCAAAGTGACGGAGGATAGGAGCCTGAATAAATGCAGATTTAAGGGAATTGAAGGCCTGATCACAGGCGGATGACCAAGCCCACTTGATGTTTTTCTTGGTTAATTCGGTGAGAGGGCGTGCCACTAGTGAGAAACTTCTGATAAATCTTCGGTAGAAGTTGGCGAAACCGAGAAAAGCCTGGATGTCTTTAACGCAAGATGGCCTTTTCCATGATTTGACACACTCAATTTTAATTGGATCCATTTCGATGCCTCTGCGTGAGATCACAAGGCCCAAATACTTGACTTCGGTGGCTTCAAATTTGCACTTTTTGATGTCTAACTGCAGTCCTGCATTTCTAAGCTTTTCAAGGACCTGGTTAACATGGTTTCTATGCTCCTCTTTAGTGTTGCTATAAATCAAGACGTCGTCCAGGTAAGCTGTGCAGAATACATCGAGAAATTCTTGAAGAGTGTTATTGATATAATTCTGGAAGGTGCTTGGCGCGTTAGTTAGTCCGAAGGGCATAACTAGCGATTCGAAAAGTCCGTAGCGTGTTCTGAACGCGGTTTTCCATTCGTCTCCCTTGGCGATTCTGATACGGTTAAACGCGGAGATTACGTCGAGTTTCGTGAAGTACCTGGCCTTTGATAATCTATCCAGGGTTTCGGATATTAACGGGATTGGATAACGATTTTTTACTGTGACGGCGTTGAGAGCTCGATAATCCATACAAAGCCGCAGGGTCCCATCGGATTTTTTCACGAAAAGAACTGGTGATGCTGCGGGGGACGAGCTGGCACGAATGAACCCTTTGGACAAGTTGTCATTTAGCCATTCCCGTAGTGCGAGAAGCTCCTCTCGGGTCATACCATATAATTTTCCAAAGGGTGGCTGTGCTCCCTCTTTTAACACGATTTTGTGATCAATAGACCTGTGGGGTGGTAGGACTCGAGACTCAAGTTTTGAGAACGCGGTGGCTTGATTGTGAAGCCATGACGGAAGCTTTACCTGGAGTTCTTCTGTTTCCTTGCAAAGAGCTTGATCAAGGGCATGAATTGTCGAGGCAAAATTCTCGTTAGAACCTTGAGTTACTAAATGACTGAATGGAGCCTCCTCCATGAGTCTGACGTCCAAAAGTTTGTGATCTAGGGGGGGCAGTTAGGCATTGGCTAAGACCAGATGAATCGAGACCCTTTATTACTGATGATTTAGTATGGATCGGATGTTTAGCAACATATAACTTTGTACAGATTGTGGTACAGAAAGATGAATTAAAACAGATAGAATTTGAATTCCAATAGATGATTGGATTGTGGTGGGAGAGCCAGCCATGACCTAGGATTATCAGATAACGACCGAGACGCGTGACGAAGAGGTCTGCTATTTCGGTGTGGTTTCCAATATTTAGACAGATTTTAACAGAATGGGTAATTAAGCCTGCTATTGATTTTCTACCATCTACCACGCGAAGCACTCGTGGTGATGATAGTGGGATTAGTTTCAAATGAGAATTTTGCACGAACTCTGTGTCGATAAAGTCGAACCCATTACCTCCGGAGTCAACCAATGCACACGTCTTTAGAGCTGGAACTTGGGTTACTAAAGAACATGCTAGTACGAGAGCACTTATTTTATTTTGGTTTGACAAAGAGGAAATAACTAGGTCAGATCTATCATACATAGTTGAAAAACTACAATCGTGACATTGATTGCAGTCTAGTCTTTTAAATCAGATGGGCTAGTTTCGTAGTTTATCTGCTCCAATACCTCTGCCTGAGCGATTACTTTGCCCTTATTTTTCGGTCGACATTTTTCTGATCTGTGACCCGGCCCCCCACATCTCATACATAATTTGAAACGGAGACGCCTCTGGCGTTCCTCCGGCGTTATGTGACCGTCGGGCCCAATGTGAGACATATCAGATTGATCTAAATCCATTGGATCCCCTCCCAATGGTACCACATTAGCACCACTTGCAACTGGGCCATTAATTTGGTACGCCCTTGGAGGGGTCAGATGATTCCCACGAAGGGTCGGATGGTTACCCCGGAAGGGGGTCAGAATATTCAACCTTGAGTTAGAAGGCCGTTCGAGCTCTAGACGTACGACGTAATCTTTGCATAGCGCGACGTACTCGTCAAAAGTGTAGACCTTGTGTATATCTTGGTGTTGACTTACACAGGTACGGAGCTCAGGAGTTATTCCATTCCGCATACAAGATATTAGGTTTTTGGGATCGGAGATAGCAGATAAATTATGGAGCCGTTGAAACTCGGCCAAATACATACCAAACGACTGGGACGACTGCCTCAGACTGTTGAGGGCTTCACGGGCATCATCTTCCTCATTCAGATTCTTGTAGGAGACGTCAAGCACGTCCCATACGGCTGATAATGATTCAAACTGAAATTGACCCGAGTCAGAGAGGTATCGATCGAGAAATGACTTTGGACTGGGGCCAAGGTTCTGATATATTAGCGAAATCTGAGACTGCAACCCGATATACCTATCAGAATTTTGTGCCAAGGCAATTTTGATCTGCCTCTGAAAAGATGGGTAGAGTGACTTGTCTAACCCGGTGAACTTCTCGTCAATGCGAAATAGTTCAGATTTATTGACACTCCCTGAAGGAATGCCCAATTCAGATATAGAAGCAAGCCTAGCCTCGAGTGATTTGATCAGATTTTGGTTCTCAGCAAGGCGATACTTATCTACTGCCGAAGATTGGAGCAGGTCAGACAAAGATGATATGTTTGCAGCGATTTTGTTGCGGAGTTCGGTGTTAACAGTCTGAATTTCAATTATTTTCCGCCGAGCAGAGGAGAGTTCGGCCGAAAGTTTTTCCGATCAGGTATGGTGTTCGACACCCCTGTTGAAGAATTCAGCGATCAAAGCATGCCCTGATTCCTTGTCAATCTTCTGTAAGTGAGCTATAAATTCTTCGGAATTTGAAAATGATTTTGCAGAAGACATTGTGGTGGGAGGTGGAAGGAGGAGTCGGATAATAGGCGGTGCAACGTAATGTTAGAGTGTAGAAGGGAGTCAAGGAATTGTAGAGGAAGGAGAAGAGGGTAAATGTAAGTAAAGTTAAGATGGTAAGGAATTATAACGAGGACGTTGCACGATTCCTAATATCTGTGCGCAGTCACCTATTTAAACACGAATCCGAAGGCTAGCGCCGGCATATTGTAATAACCTTCCGAGACTCCCGTTCATCTTGGGAGATAACAAATGTACAGTCCAGCCGAGTGCTTCCGATCGGCGCCCTAGTGTCACAGAGAATCCTACTAACGCCGGACAAGTAAAAGGTAATAAACAAACAAAAGGAAACATAACAGAGCCTCAGCGGGCTACCCTGTGCTATTATATCACCAATCGGATACCATCCCTGACAATATCCACCTGCAGTCCCGCTCTGTCTAAACGCTGAAGGACCTCACGTACTTCTGTCACGTGTTTATTTTTTTCTCCAGAATGGACGCATACATCATCCATATATGCGGAAACGTAACGTGCAAGCAGATCGCCTAGGACCGAATTGATATATCTTTGGAAAGTGGCCGGGCCACCTGAAAGACCAAAAGGTAACACGCGGTAACGGTATTGACCGAATCGAGTACGAAACGTAGTCCATCCCACTGAGTCTGGATGCATCCGGATACGGTTGAAAGCATGGATGACATCTAGAATAGTGAATTTCTTCGAGCCAGCCATCTTGGCTAATGTCTCACCAATGAGGGGTAGAGGGTAGCAATCTTTCCGCGTGTGTGCGTTTAGTTTCCGGTAGTCCACACAGAATCGAAGGTCACCATTCTTTTTCTTGACGAACAAGACCGGGGAATTGAATGGAGAATCACTGGGTTCGATGAACCCGTTCGCCAAGTTCTCCTTGATATAAGCGTGTCCGGTGTCTAGTTCTTTCTGATTCATTTTGTAGAGGGGAGCTTGCTTGAGCTCAGGCTCACTATCCAGATTAATCTTATGGTCGAACTCCCGATGTGGCGGCAATTCATTCGCGCGTCTTTTGGAGAAGACATGAGCAAGGTCATGATATTCAGGAGGTAATTGTGCCAAAAATTGCGCCCTCTCTTCTTCTTCAGTGAGCTCCGCAATCTGCACAATCTCTTTGCCGTCGCAAGCAGTTTCCATTTCTACGAACCAGCATTGGTCGTCCCCTTCAATTGACTCCACCTCGACGACTGAAAGCGTAGGTGTATCCATTTTGTCGAGACCCAGATCCTCCTTTTTCTTATCGTAGGCTTCTTGTCGCTCTTGCAGCGTAGGCCGGGGAATCAAAATAGTCGAAGAGGTCGCCGGCGCGTCTGCTACTATTGTAGGGCGTTTCAATATCTGCTTAGGCATAAAAGGTGGAGATTTTTTAACAGAAGGTTTGTTGATTTCTAGAGGAGGCAATTCAATCAGTCGGTCACGACGGTTAGCGTCCCACTGATGATCATTGCGGTCTTCTGACCACCACAGCCAGTGTCGCACGCAGTCTGGGAGTACGTTATGATAGGCCAGCCACTGCCGACCAAGGATCACATGATTCTTGTTGCCGAGTGTGGTAGCAAAGAACGGCATGTAGACTCGGTGCGAGTCTATAGTTAGTGTCATCACGTAGGCATGGCGTAGAGGTCGGGATGACCCGCCATCAAAGCCTCTGATAGAGAGTGGATGACGGAGATTGTAGCGCGTCATCTTAATTTTACTATATCGGTACCAATCACGTAGTTGTTTACGATCTGCGAAGGCATATCCATTAGCGCCAGTATCAATGAGGGCAGAGATTGGAAATTGCGATTTATTTTTAGTTTCAAGAGTACAATTTATGACTAGTGGCTTCCCGCCAAACAAATTTTCCAAATCAATGCCATTTACCCGATACGTGTTATTCTCTAGGAAGGCGACTTCTCCTAGAGACAATCTTTTCCCTCGTCGGAGCTCATAGTGAATTCTGATCCAGATGCTTCAGCTTCCTCCTTCTTCTCATCCACCTCATTGACTTTAGCAGTAGGACAAGCGTCAGCGTAGTGACCAGTCTTGTGGCAATGGAAGCAGACACCAGCAGTTCGGGCCAAGACGGTTGGCCTAGGTGGACCAGATGCTCTTGGAGGTGCAGTACAAGAGTGGTCCGGCAGGAGAGGTGGCTTCTTGAACTTATCCTTGCGTTGTTGGTAGCGAGCGGCTTGATCCTCAGATTTGCGCGCTAATCGCAGGTGTGGTTCGATCTTCAAGCAGTGTTGCGACATCTCCAAGGTAGATTCAAAATCCAATCCTGCGATGAAGTTTTGCAGCTTAGGACTCATCTTCTCGCGAAGTTCATCCATGCGGTCTTCGTCTCTAAGTTGCAATTGAGAAGCGAAGGTCAAGAACTTGGTGAAGAAGGCTGAGAAGCTGTCATCCCCTTGCCGGAGTTTCTTGAAGTTGGCACGAGCTTCGGAGCGCTTTTGTCCTTGGGTCTTGCCGTAGGCTCCCCGCATAACTTTGACGATGGACATCGCAACAGTGATGTGGTTGACGCTCTCTGGTTCGAGGTAGGGCTTGATGAATTCCTGTGCATCCCCACCAATAAAACCCAATAGATAGTTGATTTTGTGGTTTTCATCATCGAAGTAGAGCGAATCGCCGTTCAACTTGCGCTTAACAGCATGTTCCCAGTTGTCGAAGGTAGGAATGTCAGCACCAGTGAAGATGGGTGGGTTCTCAATCTGCTGGCGGTGGCGGAATCGCATATCCTATGGGTCACGGACATCTTTGTTACTTAGTGGTGGCTCTGAGGCCTCCCAGCCGGTGGTGTCTTTATCAGAAGTGTTGTGGGCAGCAGATCCTCGCACCGATCTAGATTCCTCCTTCTGCTTACCCTTATCCTTGGCTTTAAGATCTAGAGTGGCCTCTGCGAATGCGACCTTCCAGCGCTCAGCTTCTTCCACCTAGTATTGTACCATCTTGTCGGCCTCTGCCTTCTGTTCCCGTGTTTCTCGAAGGTAGTTGCTGATATTGTTGGCGCGATCAGCCAGGGCGGTGCACATAGTCTTGAGGATGTATTCGTGGTGTTCCTGATCAGTCTCTTTCTTAACCTCAGCAGCGCGGCGTTTGTTTCTCTTGTTGTAATCGTTGTCCAACATGTCAATAGTGACCTGCTGGTACCATGGAACGTCAATCTTCGTAGTTTGGTCCTTCTCTGCCCCGGGTGCGCGGGTGGCGTACACCGAGGTTTTGAAGTCTTCCTTCGGCCACTCTCCTGGCATCTTTTTACTATCTTTTGTCCACGAGACGATTAATCGATGACTGTCCAGATAATCGTGAGCAAAACGCTGTCCACAGATTACTGAGTCTGAAATTAGTATTTTACCTCTCTACAGAGGTCGCGTTGAGTAGTTTAGAGAGCTTAGTATTATGTCACGGCGTAGAATATGCACAAGTGAAATACAGCTTGTATAGCAATAATTCAATCTATGGAGCGAATACTAAGCTGGAGAGAAACAGAAAAGAAGAATATCCCAGTACAAAAAGCCCTGAGGCTATTCCTAGGCGGGCGGGTTTCCACTTAATCACCGCGCACGTGCTCCTTCCTGCCTCAGCCATCAATCTCACATCCTCCATCGACGTGACCCTATAACATGACGGGACAGAATGCCGTGCCGTGACATGAGGCGAGATACTCCCGCCCCTGGGTTGATGGAACCCTGAGGTGCATTGTATGCATTGATGATCAGTGAGCGGGGATTATTCGGAGCTTTGACGGAGAGGAGCAAGACGTCGCCTACACCTTGCCCTGTGGGGCAACAAGGTCGCTCTTGATAGTGAGTAATGTTACTGTTCTTTTTTGCATAGGTAATCACTCTTAGAGGTACCGTCCAGTCGTCGACTGGGGAGTAACATTCGAATGAAGGGTTTCTGCATGTGATTCTCCGTGCGGTATCTGAAGAAACATAGGGTTCTTGAATTAGCAAGAAATCTATGCGGGAGTCGAAAGCGTTTTGGAGGGCTATGTGTTGGGCGTTTGGTGAGCGACCAACGTTAACTGAGAGTATTTTGACTGATGTTTTACTACTCATTCATTGTGTCGGAGCTGCACTGATGGCTATCCTGAGCCAGAACTTCAAATCTGCCAGAGGCTATCTCTGGAGGTTTAAAGGATCTCGTGGCAGCGGCCTGCGAAGCAAAAGGCGAAGCAACATCGGAATTGCTGGTTTTCGCTGCCTGCGAATTCACTATTCCACAGTGGGCAGCTTTGAGACGTAGCCTTGCTGCGGCTGCAGCTTGACGGACCGCGCTAGTCTGTTGTTTGTTGGGGAATGTATTATCTTTTTTTGGGCAAAGAAGGCATGCCAGTGAGTCAGCTGGGTGAGGCCCATGGCAGTTGACGCACTTTGGGGGGCAAGTATGGTTGATTTCAAGATGTGTAGTCGAAGAACAGATTCTGCAACGAGGCACTCGCGCGCACGAGCGCTCGTTGTGCCAGCCGTAGCAACGTCCACACTGAGGAATCTTACTTCTTTGTGCCAAGAGTTTCGCAGTCGCGCGCACGCCGAAAAGTGGGAGTGATTTAGCCAAGCTTGAGCCCTAGGGATAAAGAACTATCCAACTCTTGCATGGTCTAAACTCTGAAACTGGTGTAGCTTGGGATTCCAGGACTTTTAGCGGGGTGATGTGCGTAAGGTTGAGCAAGGCCTGCGATACAGTGTCTGCATCAATCTCTATTGCTTCAACAGCGCCTTCCTGATTGTATCCGACGTAATTACGAGTGATTCCAGAGATCCTATAGGCAGCGCGATTTTCTGGTTTCTCAACAGTGCACTGCCCGCGAGATGACAGAAACTCTTGTATGTCAGGGATCTTTGTGGCCAGTAGCTCTTGAGCTTCAACAGAAGCTGGGCAAATTGCAAATCCTGTCTTCATGGGTTGAAACTCGCGAACGAGTTTTTGCTCCTAGAAGTTGTTTAATTGTTCCATTACCGCGTAAGGAGAGATATTTAACGCTGGGTGGCCAGAAGCGACGCGAACTAAGAGTCTGTTATCTTCGTGGTGCTTTGCACTTTTACCTTTGATCGAAGTTTGAGCAGGTTTTTTAGGCCGGCTGATCTTTTTTGGGCGGCTGGCTTTCGGAGCTGGTGCTAGCGATGGCGCTGCCACAACATCGGCAAAGAGCTTTTTCGCAGTGGGTTTGGGTTTAGCGGTTGGAGCTTGCAAAACTGTGGTATTAGAAGCCTGTTGAGGTATCCGTGTTGACTGAGTCGCTGAGTATGGCTCCGGAGGGCGAGGAGAGCCTCTGACGTGGCACTCGAAGTGACGTCGTGCTACAGAGTTGAGATCCGCAACGAAGTCACGGAATTTTTTCGTAAGGTGTTGTGGTAGAGTAGTGTCTTCACTAATCGCCTCATCAAGGACGACTGCAATATTTTGAAACATGAGGGTGGCCTCACGGTTCCTGGAGTCTGCGGCGAAGGTGGTTGACAGTAAAATCTCTATCAACGACCCCTCTCCACCCATCTGGGTAGAGGCGTGTAGGGGTGGTGGAGGAAGTGAAGGGGGAGGAAGGGGAAGATTCGTCGTGACGGCGCGGCGAGATTGACTGATGAGTGTGTGTTGCTTGTATCGCTTTTTGCCCGCAGTGATTGATTTATTTTTTTTATTTTTTTTGTTTTTAATGTCTACCGAGCGCTAGTTATAACTAAAACCCCATCCCTAGGGGGACATGGTGACTGCAAAATGTCATACAACGAATATAGTGTGGTGGCAGAAGCGCCATTAAGATACATGCAGATACTGCGAGCGCTATGCAGCGGATTCCTCACATCGCTGGCTTAACTGGGACGGATGGGGCAGATTTCTGATAGAAACCTAACCTTCTCCAATATGGTGGCGAAACGCTTAGTTCCATAGGAGGTGCCGAGAAGAAAATCAAGTGAGCCCAGACTTCGACGATGACCAGCCGAAGCCAGTCTTTCTCGCACGAGGGAGCAAAATACTAAGTGGGTGATTGACTTATTAGCCCCGCAGCAACAAGTCAGAAGGGCATCATTATGGTGAAACCTTTCGTGATAAGCACGAAAGTCACCATGTCCAGTACGACATTGGATTAAATACCCAAGATAACGGCGAGGTAGTCGTAGTTCCTTTGGAGGTTTTCTGGGAAATGGCATACCCAACTCACAATAAGTAGGGGGAGCATGAGATTGCCACCATGCTGTGGTCATATCCCATATCTGCCTTTGTATCTTTGCGCGGATTCCGGCAAGAGATGCGCCAGGGGGAGCTGGTTGACGGGCAGCCTCTCCTGCCAACTTGTCGGCCAACTCGTTACCAGGAATGCCCATGTGACCGGGGGACCACATTACTTGAACCTTGCCAGGAGATGCAATAGGAAGAATTCTCTTCGTGGGCCAGCAAGAAGCGAGATCCCGAAATTCCAAAATCTCCATTTGCGAAGACTTAGAGGGTGAGGCTTCGAGAAGGCGGTGTGCAGCCTCTTGGTTGTCAAGAATTACATTAATGTTGGTTGCAAAATGTGTCGAAGGTGCTGCTATGGCAGCCTTAAGGCCTGCTAGAGCGCCAATGATCTCGGAGTCGTAGACCTCAAAGTCGGGACCTAGGGGCACTTTCACTTCAGTTATAGTGATATCTCTGTGTAGAACTACGGCACTTGCCCCAGCAGAACCGTTCGCCAGCTTTGAGCCGTCTGAAAAGACGAGAATATCCCATGGTGGCAGCTCTCTAATGCGCTCAGCAAATTCTTGGGCAGAGAAATCAGCTCGAGACTGATTGAGAGGGGATTTATAGGAAGGAGGAAAAAGCTGGGGTCGAGAGATGGGAGGAACGAGCTTTAATTTTTCTGTAAGGCGAGTTTGTGGGCGGGAGACGGTGGATCTTCTAACCAAAGGATGAAAACAATCCACGGCGGCCAGTCTAACAGCAGAGCGGAGGCGAATCTCCTCAAGTAATATATGAGCAGGCTTGAGCCACACTTCCCTTAGGAGTGCCGAAATAGGCGTGGTCTTGTATACCGGTAAAATCGCTCGGGCCAGGGTGACTAGAGCTCGAGAGATCATGTCTACCAGGTGCTGAGATCGGGTAGATGTTGGACGTCCTCGACGGAGGAAAGTGTGACCACGCCACCAAACCTCGACACCGTATAATAGAACGGGTAGCGCCGCAGCTAGGGCTGCAGTGCGTAGAAAAGTTTTTGGTACACCACGATTGGTATTTCCAAGCTGTCGTATGTGGGCACTGATTTGTTGCGTTTTAGCACTCCATTTTTGTACATGTTGTTTGAAAGAGAGTTTAGTGTCGAAGACGCCAAGCCACCTCAAAGTAGAACTGGTAGTTCTTAGGACGTCATTAACAATTGCCGGTGGAGAGGGTTGACGGGATCTGTGATGATGTATGATTTCTGTTTTGTTTTCCGCCAAAGAGAGTCCGATCTGACCGCACCAATGGGTGATGCTTCCAACATTGTTAGTGGTCAGACGAGAAGTGTCGACTAGCGTTTTAGCGACCGAGAGGATTGCTACGTCGTCTACGTATCCAAATGTGGGAAACCCGAGTTTGAATAAAGGCTCGAGAAAGAGGAGGAAAAGTATTGGGGAAGCAGGGGACCCTTGGGGCAAGCCGTGCGGAATTTCCAAGAAATCACCTACAAAATCATCCACTCTGAGGCGAGCCTTCCTGCAAGAGGCAAAGGAAGCAGCCCAATTCACGTATGGTAAAGGCCATCCCTGTTCACGCAAACGAACACGAAGACGGCCGGGCTGTATACTATCGAAAGCATTTTGGATATCAAGGGTGGCGAGAGTGCAAACTTGCTTTGTCTCCCACGCCTTTTCGACATCGTGAACCAGACATTCCACAAGATCCATGGCAGACCTTCCAGGTAGCGCTCCAAATTGCGTCGGGGAGATGATACGATTTGACAAGGCCCAGAAGGCAAAGCGTTTTGCAAAGAGACGTTCCAGCCCCTTCCCAATATCTGGGAGAAGCGAAATCGGACGCCAATTGGCGGGGTCAGTAAGATCGTCCTTGTGTGGTTTAGGAATAACTACCACTTCAGCGCGGCGGAAGATGCTGGGATGGTGACCATGTTCCAAACATAGGCTGTAAAACTGAACAATCCACGAGCGCCACCTATCCACTCCCCATACAAGGCGGATGGCTGAGACAGAGAGGTGGTCGTGTCCCGGAGTAGTTGACGAAACTTCCAGAAGACAGTGGCGTACTTCATCTTCGTCTACGGATAGAGGAGCAGGGATCGCACGCAGTGGGCAGGTAGGGGTATTCCTGGGTATATCCGGCTGACCCATAGAGCGGGCCAGCTTAGTTCGAAAGAATATGTCTGCACGCTCGGTCGGGGTGCTGAAGGTGACACCTTGATGAATAATTTGGGGGGGGGCAAAGCGAATTGATAGCTTCCGCCATCCGACAACTTTATGGGCTTCCAGGATCGAAGCCACATTATCCAACATGGAGCGCTTATGTTCGCGTTTGGCTCGTCTAACAGACTTCCGAAAATTATTGTGTGCCTCGCTAATGAGATCTTGGTCACCGCTATGGCGAGCTTCGAGATACTGACGACGTTGGTCTGAACATTCGCGATTCCAAAAGTCTTTGCATGGGACGCAGGCAGGCCTCGGCGGGTTAGCTGCAAGCAGCATTGCCGAGAGAGAGGCAATGCCCGATGAAGTCACCGAGTCCAGGTGCTGAGAGGTTGGGTCTCCAATAGGAAGGCTAGGAGGCGCGGTAGCGGAGAGGGCAAGACGAAATACCTCAGCGTTCTCGTCGTTGAATATGGGCAGCTTCAGCGTTGGGTGACGTCTAGATGACGAGAGTTGGATGAAGCCGGATATCGTCTCGTGATCAGAAGTGGAATGTGTCTCCGGGTCCACTCGGGCTGAAAGTCCTTCCATGTTCGTGAGTACTAGGTCGAGGACGTGGCCAGCTCGGTGTGTAGGAGCTCCGTAAGGCAATGCCGACCTCAGAGAATAGTTGTCAATCCATTCAACAAAGCTGCTGACGCCAGACAAACGGGAGACGTTGGGCTCCCATAGTTTGTGATGAAGATTAAAATCTCCCACGACTATGGTATTCGGTTGAACCGGCCAGCTTAAAAGTGCCTCGAGACTCTCTGGCATTTGAGCTTGAGGTTGTCGGTATACGTTTATGATCTCTAATGAAGGAGAGCTCTGGAGACGGAGGGCGATGATATCAGGTGAAAGACCACAGTCCAGCTGGATAGGTCGGAGGTTAGATTTCTTTTGGACATAGGTTAAAACGCGCGGGCGCGAATTTTTCGAGTCACGATTAGGAGGAGTGAAAATGACATAAGCCGGATGGGCCTTGGTTACGTTCTTAGAGTTTATTGTTTTAGTCCAGGGTTCTTGGACAAAGATCACATCATACTTGCCGTGAAATGCAGCTTGAAGAAGAATGAGGTGAGAAGATCCACCACGCCCAACGTTTGCTTGAAGGAAACGAAGGCGAGGCGGGGGGGGCTCCTTAAAAAGGCTCTATTGCTCATGGGAAGTACTAGTGGAGGAGTTGGGAGCTTGCTCGTCTAGGTCTACTTCCATAGACCTGTCCGAAGCAGAAGCAAGAGGTGTGAAGCTGTTCTGGCTAGCAGAAGGCATAGTTTGAGAAGGGACAGAGGGGACTTCCGTCGATAGAGTCGGTGCGTTGGACCTGTCGGGAGAGGAAGTTGCGACGGCAGCAGCTGCGCGACGTTGTTTCCGGAGCTTATTACGGTTCTGTGAACAGAGGTCTGTAACGGCTTTTTCTGAAGGGTGAATAAGTTTGCCCTTGAAAGGGCGAGGGCGGAGAGGGCAACTTGAGTTGTCTGCAGAATGTGGCCCTAGGCAGTTAATGCAACGACAGAGTTGGCGGCATTCTCCGTCGTGGCGAAGGGTACCGCAACAAACGCACAACGCTTGAGTGCGGCAGCGAGAGGACTGGTGAAACCCAAAGCAAGCATCGCATTGGACTACCTTTGGGTTAGGGATGTATCGTCGAGAAGGGGCGCTGTCAACAATTCGAAACGTGGACACCTCTTTAGGAAAGAAAATAACAGCCGTGTGCAGAGGATCTCGTTGATCTTCATGTATAGACCATTGGGCGCCCGATAGAGCGATGCCTGTCTGTGACTGGGCAATGCTCTTGACATCATCAAGCGTGGTTGGAACCAGATTTGAGGCCGGATTCCAGATAGTGCGTGGGATACGCTTGACAACGTATCCAATGCGATCCTCAATTTGGATTAGAGAGCCCGAGAGAGACGCTCTTATAGAGTCAGCATTATCCAACGCAATTTTCAGCAATGCATCTGATGAGAAGGCGACGGTGAAACCGCTGGAGCAGCGAGAAACGGAGGCGATTCCATCCTTGAGACCAGGAACAATGTGGATGAAAGCAGACTTGACTGCAGTTACGTCTGCTCTGAGAAGTGGAGCTTCTTCAGAGTGACGGAAGATGGCTTTGGGACCCTTGGTGATAGCAGTTTGTTTAGAAACAGGCGTGCTAGAGGGGCGAGACGTTATGTTAGGTCGGTCCGAAGACGGCACCGGAGGGCCAGTGGCAGGATGAGGGGATCGGCCTCTTCGACGGCTGACCAAAACTTGATATGGAAGGATTGAACCCAAGTAGCTCGACCCTTCGCAACGCGCTGAACAAGCTCGAGCTCTTCAGCGACGCGCTGGGCCAAAGGGAGTGGTTTTTGTGATTTGGCCATCACGAGCGCAATGCCCAGACGAAAATGCACTTGATAGGTATCGAATGAGAAATCGAATTAGAGTGAATAGCAGGAGAGGAATAAGGAGACGTGATGGATGTGTGATGTGTGTGTGCCCGCAGTGATTGATTGATGGAATGAATTTATTTTGAGTCTATAGAGTCACGTGCTTAGCACGAGCACTCTCTATTCCCTGACGGGACAAAGGACGCCAGGAGGTAAGTCTTGGGCTTTAATAAAGTCTAAAATTATATACAAAAGAGAAAGCGCATTCACATAGCTGGTTCCCACAGGTTAGGTTTGACTCCCGTGTAGGGGTTGAAACAGCTTTCTCGCGCCATCCTCTGCGCACCAGGGCAACTCCAAACTTCGTAATCCCCCAATTGATCTTATTTTATTTTATAAATACTTTACTAGCAACAAAAGAGATAGAGATACCCGCACAAGAAATTTGAAATGATAGGAAAAGAGACTGTGCGATTAGTTTAGCTCAACAAAGGAGCATCTCGAGTGCAGATATCTGAGTAGAAACAAGTTTGGTTAAGCCAACTATCTAGCTTAAGGCCGCTGTCCTAAGTGCCAAGTAGGTACGGTAGTAATTTAGAAGGGGGGCCAGGTGGACGTCTGGCTCGCCTCCAGGCTGTGTGGCAGAAAAAGAAATGTAGTGGTGTTTCGCGGTGACCGCATCGGCAGTATAGATGGACATCAAAAGGCGAGAAGCGTTCATGATAATTGGCAAAGCCTCCGTGTCCAGCTCTTATGGTTAGTTTGCGTCCCAGTGTATGTCGAGGAAAATATAATTCCTTGGGAGATATGGGCACTGAACAGATCCCTAATTTGTTATAGGTATCTAGTTGGGGGAGGAGACATTTCCAAAGTTTGTCTGATGCCTGCGGTATAGATGACTTAGCCCACCGTTTGAGGCCGGCATTAAAGTATTGTGGTTCTGATTCGAGAGGTACTCTCATGATAGGGTATTGTTCGTTGATCCGCTTCTTATAGGGTACAGGGGTTAAAGCGGGGATAAAGTGGAGATAAAGTGGTGATATTCCAGGTTACCTCACGATAGATCCACAGTATCCCTGTTAGCTTCAAATTTTAAAATCTTATGGCCTAAGGCATAAGAGATATGCATCTGTATATGAAGTCCAACGCCCACCTTCATGCCTGCACCTTTCTTCACTCGCGCACACCTGAGGTCATTTCGTTTAAATCATTGTCAGCTATTTACTATTATTTTGCTCAACGGCATACTTTTATTTCATTCATCTATCTGATTTTTACTTCATGTGAGTGCATCTGAACCTTAAGTCAACTACTTTAGAAGATTTTAATTTACTGTACTAGATTGCCGCAAAGATGGATTCACCTCAACAACCTTCTCCATCATCAGCATCTCCTACTTATGCAAAACGCCTAACACAAACTCAACGTATTCAAGTAAGTCTGAAATCTACAAATTGATAAGGTTAAGAGAGTAACATGTGCAGGTTAGAACCTTGGCCAGTGAGGGACACAGTTACGTCAAAATCTCTCAACGCCTTGGGATTACATGGCGACAGGTACAATACACCATGAGCGTTGAAAATACCGAGCCTCAGTACTCCAGTGGTAGGCCACCTATTCTAAGTAGTTCCCAGGTTGATGAAATAGAATTTTTCGTCTGTTTATCATCGGAAAATCGTCGGATGTCATTTTTCCAACTTGCACATTTTATATTTCGGCACTTTGGTGTGAGCGAGAATGTGATCCGACGTGAACTGGCAAAGAGGGGATATGCACGCAGGATTGCACGATTAAAACCTCCTATCTCTTCAGTCAACAAACTGAAGAGATATGAGTTTGCCAGAATACATCTCCACTGGCGGAAGGAACATTGGATGAGAGTCCTCTG
Organism: Podosphaera xanthii; assembly: GCA_028751805.1. Lineage (NCBI taxonomy): Eukaryota > Fungi > Ascomycota > Leotiomycetes > Helotiales > Erysiphaceae > Podosphaera > Podosphaera xanthii. The sequence continues at coordinate 1,105,684 of JAPWIX010000019.1, forward strand.
GTCCGACGAGACTTGGGCTATGAATGGTCGGCAAAGTGATCGTTGGGTCACAAGAAAGGTCAGTAGTCCCTTAAAGGCTCCTAAGATTTAGAGTTCCCTTGAGCTAAGTTTAAGTCAAAGATTGGGGAAGAGTACGAAGATACCTGTGTCCTAGCCAAGACGCGGAGGAGAGTTGGGTGGATGTTCTGGGGATCTTTCTTTGGACGACAGAAGGGGCCTTGCCTGATTTGGGAGAAGGAGTGGGGCCATATCACTGCGGCCAGTTACTGCGAGAGGATAGTGCCTCTCATAGAGAGTGCGGTCTTTCGGGAACCAGGACTAGATGTGATGCAGGACAACGCCCCTCCTCACAAGTCGAGGCAAACTATGCGTGAGTTTGAAAGGAGGAATATTTCTCTAATGGAGTGGCCGCCATATTCTCCTGATTTAAATCCGATAGAAACTTTGTGGAGTTATATGAAAGCGTACATGGAGCGTCTTTATCCAGCGTTGGATCAAGGGGGGCAGCGGAGTCAAGGGCATCTTCGTCAAATAGTGAACGAGGCGTGGGATCTGGGGTTTAATGGGGATGACTTGGAGAAACTGATAGATTTGATGCCCCGAAGAATCAGAGCCGTTTACGAAGCTGAAGGCGGATATGTAAATTATTAGCTAGATAGAAGTATAATTTATTTATGAAATGTATTAATGAATTAAAAAGTGAATTGAGGGCTATAATGGACCAAAAAAGCAAAACCAACGAATATTTTGTTGTGAAATTTTTGCCATACAAATTTAAAGTTTAGGTGGGGAGATCTACTTATCGTCATGCTAATTCAAGTTAGTAAAAGCCTATATACCCTGTAAAAGTCGAATTTTAGCGCCTATACACGATTAATACCGTAGTATCAGAGTAAGTAGCAGACTTTACTTGCTTCCTTGTCCGCAGCCTCATTGCCAGGGATGGACGAGTGTGCCGGGACCCAACGGAATTTGACATTTCCTAGTCTGGTATGAGGAAGCCGTGAATGACGTTGCCATTCAGGCTCTATCTCGAGGAAATAATCGCAGTGTCAGGAAAGCCTCTGCTGTATAATATATATATGGAGATTGCCAGATCATAGTGTTCTATGATTCTGGTCTGGCCTTTTAGCCGAGTGGTGATGCATCTATCTCGTGTATCATGTAGGATGGCAACCTTTAGCCTGACACCCACCTCTTGACCCCTGTCTCCAGCCTCGCTGTCTACATACCGCTTGTGACACGCAGGTATACTGAGATGTGCCAGAAAAAGGAGCAAGTATGCGGGTGGCAACTTCCAGATTATCTAGGAATATTGATGTAATCTGCAGCTTTATGCAAGGATCGACATATTAGCTAGTCGGCATAAGCCCGGGTACATGGGGTTGTGCACTAGCCTGAGGACTAGGGTACGCCAGACTTGTAACTGAGTATGGAATGGAATGGAATAGAATAGCATCGATTAGGGATTGGGTGAACATTTGATCACGGTGAATGGACCCTGGTAAGAGCATGTATATAAGGTCCATTCCCTCTACTGTGAATCGAGTGATCGTACTCAGTTATTCTATTCTGAGTTTACATTAGTTACAAGTTATTCCTCAACGTTATCTTTTCACCTTCGAGGTAGTAACTTACCCCGTAAGCGCTCATAATTGTAACAAATATCCAGAAATTTGTCGCAAATTTTGTGGTTGGTCAGTCCAGTGCAAGCTTTGCACCGGCTAAGGCTGCTCTTACCTCTGCATCAAAGACCTCGACCTCTTTGTCGAGAGGGATGCTTTTTTGGAGATCTTGTATGCCACCTTGATAGGCTACCTAGCCGGCACCCGTGGAGCCATTAACTTGTTTCGAGCCGTTTGTGTATAACATTATATCTCCAGATGGGATCGTGCTGATAAATAAATTAAAGGCTTGTTTGGCCACTTGCTTTGAAGCACCGCATGAGCCCCAAACCCTTAAGTAGGCATCCTCACAGCCTTCTCGCGGTGCTACCGTAGTAGTGTCATTCGTGTCATATACTTAGGGCTGCAAAAATAAGAATGACTTGAAAAAAAATTGAGCCAACCCGGCACATCAAATGTTTAGATAGCTGGTTATTCAAAGACATTGAATTTAAATAAAATGGAATCTCGGCGGAGCGGAGCTCCAAGTATATATCCGAGGAACACGTGAGCTTGATTTTCAGCCAATCATGAATTTTCCAGTTTTGAGGTGTCACCCATTTGGGCCTAGTGAGGTACAGAATCCATGCCAGTGTATAGGTCGTGGGTCGAAGCGCTTCGTGCTGTGTGATGTTGAAGAAGGAGCTTTTGTTGCACAAATTGATGTTGAAGAAGAAGAAAGGGGTCGCTTACTAAGCGGACCCACCGGCCTTTTTGTTCCAGGGGTTCACAGCCAATCATTTTTAGAGTTCACTAGTTTCACGCTAAAAGTTCCGTAAGTAAGAAATCCTCATTCCTCGGATAATAATAAATACATTCTTCTTGTAAAAAACATTCCATTTGGAATTCAAAGTCGAGAAATGCCATACTAAGCTTAGCAATAGGACCACTACAAAAAATCCACGATATAATTAGCATTTACAGTAGCTTACAAAAGTGGTCGAATAAATCACCAAATCTAATATATTTGACCATAACTTTACAACATGATCTTGAAATGAAAATATTACAGCATGATATGAAAATTTAATTACTTTACTATCGCTGAGACAATTTTGAATCAAAAAAAAGAGAATCGTTTATTCTATAGTGGTCTTGGCGTTCTCAATTACACGACCAGTTTTTGAAGCATCATTTTAAAACTTAGTATGACCCCCTTTGGCCTTCATTACAACTGCAACACGCGACGGCATACTCTCAACTAGAGTCTGACATAAAATTGGATTTAATTTTTGCCAAATTTCCCTAAGTCTTTCCTACAATTTATGTATACCTTTCGGTGACTCTGGATACTCACCGAGTCGACACTTGAGCCGACCCCAAAAATGCTCAATCGGGTTCATATCCGGCGATTGAGAGGGCCAATTCATTGTCTTGAGATTTGTAGAAGCTATCCAGCTTTTTGTGTTCTTGGATGTGTGCTTTGGGTCGATATCTTGCTGGAAGATGAGCTCAGTTGCAGGTACCGAGTCGGGCTCTCTGGCAATTCTATCCATAGTAGGTACTAGAAAATTAACCAAGATTTCCAAATGCTGTTTAGAATCCATTCGTCCAACTATAGCGCCCATTCCACCTATAACATATCATGACACACACCCCCATATCATTAGATTGCCCCCGCAAAACTTCCGGGTCTCTTCGATCGCTTCTGGTTGCAAATTCTTTGGGCCTTTAACCCAAGAATATTTAATCCCATCGCTATTTAGCCTGTTTATTTTGGTTTCGTCTGACCAAATCACCCTTTTCCAGTCTTCTTTCGTCCAATTTTCGTGGCATAAAGCCCAGTTCAAGCGAGCTCTCTGATGAGCTTTTGACAGCTTTGGTTTCTTCTTTTTTATCGCCTTCAGACCTTGCTCCCTTAAAGCCCGCCGGACAGTCTGAGCAGAAACTTTGTCTTCTCTTTCTGAATTTACTAGTTTGGACGCCCCTACTGCCGTCTTAGCGCTCCCATATACCATTAAACGGGAGATTTCTTGCTTGTCTCTAGCTGATATTATTTGTGGCCGTCCATTCTTTAATTTCGGTGCTTCCTTCACTATCATCTTTCGGTATTTTACAACAGTGGCATAACTGAGTCCTAATATTGCTGAAATTTCATTCGTTGATTTCCCTTCTTGGACCAATTTTGCAATGGATGTTATTTGGTCGGGAGATATCTTTTTCATATTTTTTAAAGAAAAGATTACATTGATAAAAATCCCAAATAATCTCGTTCAGGGTAGAAGTATTTTCAAAAGATAAGTATGAATCAATTGAGTAAATTTTGATACTGGACGCTGAATGATTCCTATAAATACAATTAATCTGACTTTCATGTTTCCTTTTTACATAATGGTTGGAGTTCTTTTACGCCTTAGTTCAAACTCTATCTTTTCCAATCGATTGAATTCCTTGAGATTCAAATTACGCTACAGATGCACTTATCACCTTACCGATCGATTCGATTGTATTTCAAATAACGCTACTTCAGTAGCTTTTACCTAATTGACAGGTCGTATCTTCACCATTCATCTATATATTAGCTCAGAAATTGATTGATTCATTTTCCATGGTTGTTTAAAGGTACAGATAATAAGAAATTACAGAATGCAAGAGAAAATATCTTGTAGATTGGATGGCTAGTTGGGAAAAGATCTTTAAGTTCTTGTATCAAAATGATGCTTCCAAAACTGGTCGAGTAATTGAGAACGCCAAGACCACAATAGAATAATCAATTCTCTTTTTTTTTGCTTCAAATTTGTCTCAGCGATAGTAAAGTAATTAAATTTTCATATAATGCTACAATCTTTTTAATTCAAGATCATGTTGTAAAGTTATAATCAAATGTGTTAGATTTGGTGATTTATTCGACCACTTTTGTAAGCTAGTGTATTTAAGTGCAACATATAGCTTCAAAAAGCTTAGCCTCCTAACCTCAAAGAAAAACCTTGCCATTGCTTTCGGATAAGATAATTTAGAGATAAATCTATTCTTTAATACCGAAATTGTCGTTTCCTTCTTGAGTTACATTTCAATTTGCTCTGGGCACCATCTGAGAGCAATTTCGAGCCAGCTCTTTTTCAGCTAATTACAATATGGCCGCTGTATCAACAAGCTACGGATTTATTTTTGCTGCTCTACATCATTCCACACCTTTCTATTTGATTTATTTGCTTGATTTAAGTCTTAAGGTCATGTTGGAGCCCCTAACTGAAAGCGGTCTAAGTGAGAAACTTCCCTCATTTGAAGGAAGTTTCGTCATGAGAAGATAGATAGATTTCTTCACTAGAGGATTAAAATCCCATGTGTATTCAGACGTAAGATCCAGCCGTTAGTAATATTATCCTTATCGCAGCCTAAGCTACCGGGCTCCATTCGCATGGAATCAAAATTCGGCTCTGCATAGTTTGGATTAAGGGGACAGTTTTTTGCACTGTCTTTCCCCATCCCTCGACGCTCCAACTTTCTTCACGTTTGGTTTTTCGCTCCTCAAGATCAGGGAATTGCCATAGATGATGCACCGTATTGAGCTCACCAATCTGCACGAACCAAGCTCCAACGCCTTCAATAACTTTTCGTCGTGATTTAAGACCTGAACGCCAGCAAATTTCCCAGTCAAGGAGCTTTCCTGGCTTGAGGATGTAGGATCTTAGCTCAAAGACACCTCCGAATTTACGGGGTGGAGTGGTAGGCCAGAACGAAAACTCCTGCATTAGAGAAGTACGTTTTGAGTATATAAGAGACTTGAGTTTCTTATCAAAGGTAGGAAATCCAGGTTGGGAGGCGATAGAGTTAAGAGAAGTATGATATCCAGAGTAGCGTTGATACTCCCAAATATGAACTAAAATTTTCGTTCTTAACATCCAGTCAAGAGCAAGTTGCTAAAACTTACTGAAAGTATCACAGTCTCCCACTTCAGTCCTCCAGCTACCAACTAAGTTCACCTTGTTGTCCGCCATACCGGCCATTTTGGGATACCAACTACCAACTAGGTCTGTATATTCGTCTACCTTGTCTGGTTTAACTTCATGGAAGACAATCGAATGTACATACTTTCCTCTAGCGATCATCTGGCTGAAAGAAGCTTCTATTTGTCGATCTAACTTCTCTACTTCCTCAGTGCCATAGATTAAGGTACTCAGTTTTCCTTGGCTCTCGGATTTGGATTTTTCGTGGGGAGGAGTTTCACGACATATGTCCTGCTTTTCTGTTGAAAACCGATGATTAAAAGCTAGGCATACACTCTTCGTGAAAGAGATGGCAATTCTTGAATAACAAAGGGTCTAGTGGTATTATTTCTTTCTTGACTTACTTTGCTCTTCCAATCGCGCTCGAAACTCATTACGCTTTGTTTCGAAGCTCTGGGCTCCTTCTAATTTTATGTCTGATAACGCCGGAGCACGACTTCGTGAAGCTGTGTAGGAAAGCGTGCGATATACGTTCCAGGCATTCAGCGAGCCGACCTGACTGACTAGACGGCAGGGGAGCATAGCTGACAAGCCCGACATGGACACGGATCAGATTGAAAGTTAGGTTTTGAATTTGATTTAATTTTTCAGAAACGTTATCAATTAGAGACTAGAAGAACAATTGATGAAGGTGTAACGGTGATCAGGATGGGCTAGCATCTATGTACAAGTATATAACCCATGCGCTGTGGTCAGGAGCTCCTACCTTATAACCCCACACCTTCCATGAGTTCCTAACTATCTTGCTCTAAGATTCATAACATGCCTACACGGGGTCTCAGGGCGCCAAACCGATTTAAATGAAAATGAAAATAGAAAATATGTAAGTCATACAAGTAAAAAGGCTAATGGAATTGAAGACTACTATGAATCTACAACGGATTAAAGACCTTAGCTCTACTTACACGAGCCGTGCAATTAGTATAAGAAACGCGTGGTGACTCCAGTCTGTTGGATTTTTTGGGTTAACTTGAATAAGCGCACTGTGTCCCCATGCTAGCATATTCGGAAGAAAAGTACTATTCTTTACAATGACTCATATCTTGACGTTCGGAACCCTCACTCAGATATCATTTGCAGGTACCATAACAAACCTAACCCTCACGACAAGTAACTTCTTCCGTGTATGTCGAACACAGGTAATAGCATGAAAATCCATGGTTATCTGAGTAAGCTGTCATTACTCTAAGGATAAGTTACCACCGCAAGAGGAGTTGTGTAAGGGACTTGCCGGATTCGAGCCAGCTTTGTTCTCTCACAAATGGGGCATGTGCCTCGGCTACCCAAACTCTACTTAGGATAAGGGCCTAGACGTCATACCACTACACCATCCGACCCAGCGCGATATAAAAATTATTAATATCACATGATCAATTGTTCCTCTAGTTTTGGGCCTCATTTGATCATCCGCGACACGATCTTAACTGCAACAGGACATTCTTCAACAAACAATAATATTTCGTACTATCACAATAAATCCTCAAAATTATGTTTCTTCTCGGCAAGAAATTTCCAGCACCAGTTGGTACGTATCTTAATTGATACACGATTGGAGAGAAAGGACGTTAACTATTGTAACATTTCAGCTAAGCCAATGGCTCCCTTTTATGTAGCTGGTACAACCCGAAATTCTCCTAAAAAATCTGCCTTCGATAAGAGAAAAGGCGGATCTTAAGTTTACGACTGCGAATGCTAAATTCCTGCTAGGGCTGGTTGTTCTTTATGGGATCAACTCTTTTGCTGATGTCATGATAAACAGTAAGTTAAAGATTACAAGATCAAAGCAATTTTATGGATACATTTACTTATAAGTCCAATAGGCAATGAATTTAAAAATGACCCTCGGAATCCAAATGCAAAAAATATAAAGGCTGCGGAAAAATAAAACAATTCAAACTTGTATCAGTATTTACTAAGGGCTGGCACGGCCATATTATGCGGACAAATTCAAGCTAGAAAAATACGGTGGACTTAAAATTGTACTTCGGGAAATTGTACCCGGAGACTACATGACTATTTCTTAAGGCCAAGCAGCTTTGTAATAATATTCCAGGTACTAGCAACAATGGACCAAGTTGGGAACAGTTATCCTGCTTATTTTTTACCTATTCTAATCCAGAATGAGTATTGATTAAATGGAACTCACGGGAGAATGGAATTTTGCCTCAAGGCTTTGAGAAACGAAATATTTACCAGAACATGTCAACATTTTATTTCCGTCGTAGAGCATCTCAGCTAATAAATATCTCAACATGATCATGCGCAAGGGGGACTCAAGTCGATCAGGCTCCTGAACATGGGACAAATCACCCTGGTCTCTTTCTCGTCGTGAGATCACAAGTATCTTCCATGAGCTGCTGTAGAAAATCTTCTGTTTCCCCTTTCTAATTATTTTTTGTTATCTCCTGCCTCTTACTTTCCAGACGATATAACAGTTGTCTAATACACCATATAGAATATTCCCCTCGAAATTTCTTAGCATAAATACCTCTTTGAAACTAGCTATAACTAGTAGAACACTAATTTACGTCTTGGGTCGGATGATGGAGTGGTATACTGTCTGACCCGTTCTTCCAAGCAGAGTCTGGGTAGCTGAAGCACAGGCCCCACTAGAGACAGGAAAAGCTGGTTCGAATCCACCAAGACCCTCACACCACTTCTCTCGCCTGTTCATGTATGAGATGATGACGAAGGCACACTGGATAGTTGTGGGTGGCTCAAATGTGTTCCTGCGGTAGATTTAAACGGTAGAGGGTAGAAGGGGCTGTAAGGTGCCTGACTCGTAGCTGTGTAGTCAAATGGTGCTTGGTTGTGAATGCCAATCATGTCTTCCTATCGAGTTATCGCTCTATGTTCCATCCCTGTGCTATTCTTATCACAGCCTCGAGGTTGCATACATAAGAATATCTATAAAAAATTATTCTTGATTTTCACTGCATCTCAATTTTCATTTATATCACATTCCAAATATGGACTTCGCTGGGTAAATTAGGAACTTTATCTGACACTACTCTACACGATTCACGTATTCTTACTGGAAGACATTGAAGCTGTTATGGTTACAGATATGGAGATCAACTTAATTTTCATGGCTTATCAACATTCCCTTAAAGGTTAAGAAATCGAGCTGTAGAAACAAATATCTTTTGAGACTACCTTAAAGCATGCACAGAATGTCCAGAAGACCCAAGTAACTTTTACTGCTCGATGAAGGCTAGACTGTCAAAGGCTTAATTTTTTTGGCATTTCAGATTCAGTCAATCGTATCATTTGTTGGGGATTAAGCAAATCTCTTCACGCCAGTTGCAGGTTGATTTTAAAGCCAGTCAAACAGCCAAGATTTTGACCCATTTTTAGTTTGTACTGCACATATGTCGCGTGGAAGTTTAACATTTCCCATTTTTACTTGCAACAACCTGATTTGGCGCCTTGGTGACTCGCGTGAGTATTTTTGAAAGTTACGTTTTGTTCAGAGAATAACTCAAATTTGCATTTGGAATACTCACACTCAGATATCATCTGTAGATATCTCTACAAAGTTAACCCTTACGGTATTTAGCTTCTTATGTGGTTACCCACCATAGACATAGCGTGAAACCCTATGGCAACCTGAGTATGACTTCATCATTCAGAGACTTCAGTATCACTGCGAGGGATATAATATGAGGGTCTTGTTGGCTTGGAACTGACTTTCTTCTTTCTCAAGTGGGGCATGAATGTAAGCCACCTAGACTCTACTTGGGATAGCAGCCTGAACAGTGTACCACCGCACCATCCAACCCTGGGCATTCTGGATAGATAACATATTCAAGTTACTGCCACCATCGGCTCCTCGAACTTGTTATATATTGGTCGCAACTAAATTCCAGTTCACATTAGCAGGGTCGGATGGTGCAGTGGTACACTATCCGGGCCGTTCTTCCAAGTAGAGTCTGGGTAGCTTGGACATATGCCCCACTTGAGACAGGAGAAAGCTGGTTCGAATCCAGCAAGACCCTCACACCACTTCTCTCGCGGTGATACTGTATTCGTAGAATGACGAAAGCATGCTCAGATAGCCACAGGTTTTTCTCGCTTTTCCCTGTGGTGGGTATTCACGGAAGAGGGTACATGCCGTAAGGCGTTATTTCCATAGTGGTATCTGCAAATGAAATCTGAGTATGAGTGTTCAAAACGTCAAACAGAGTTATTCTGCGTCACATACATATCTTCCGTAATCATTCGCGTTATAGCCTTAGGCTGCATACGCAAAAATGATTTAAAAAAAATAAAAAAGTTCACATTAGCTAAATTCCAGTGCGCTAAACCCATTCCAGAATTCTGCCGTAAAAACCTTCTGCGATTAGTCACATTGGCAGCCTAACAACTGAACAAAGTATTGTTGAGTGAGATAAGACCTCCGTAAGGATTTCATCTTATTAAACCAATTTCTTATTTTTGACATTTCGATCGCATATCATTCACATGTCATCTAAATAGCCACAATAACTTCTCACTCAATATAAGATAGAAATTTCTGAAGTTTTTCATAACTTCAATCCGCATTGGTCATTACCTTGCTCACCTATATACCTAGACTAATCATGGGTACCTCTTTATCACTTGGATTTCATAATGGCGAATTTAATCCATTCCCTTTAGAGATACATACATTCAATTTTGAAGCAGAGGCATTTTCGTGAGCCCTGGCACAAGCTAATATTGGAGAATACGCATTCTTAAACCTTTACAAAAACAAGAGTAGAGTTGTAAATGCTCCCATACTTTCTTGTTATAACTGCGACAAAGCGCCTAGAATTCATCAAGAAAATCCAAAGAACACATCAGAATCAAAGCAGAGAGATAGAACTGGAAGCAAAAAGTGTGGATGCCAAATTAAGATCACAATAAAACTCAACGACGATAAGCAATGGGAAATATCTTCCAAAAACACACATAATCATGGTATGAATACTTCGATTAGAGCTCATCCAGCCCATCGAGCTGCGACTCCACCGGAAACATCTCGAGAAGAAATACTCCGATCTTCAAAAAATAGCCTCTCAATCGGCCAAATTATGAGTGCTTTCAGTGTCAGGGAAGGACTTAATGTTGTGTATGGCGACATTGGATTTGTGCAGTGTAGGTATAAAGTAACAAGATCAGGCACTTGCATGTACGGATACCCTGTGTCGTACGTGCCGAGCATACCGCGTCAGATGGACCGAGTCAGATGATATGAGTCCTAAGACAAAAGGATATCATGTATGGAAATAATACGAGAAGTAGTCTCTAACTCTGCAAATAGATATCAGTAGACTCGACTTGGTGCTTGGTAGATACTAAACGCAAGTATAGGATCTGGGCAGTAGGGTAACAACGACTTGTGTATATAAGGAGAGTGTATTACCTACATGGAATAGTAGTCAAGCCATATATATCTTACACCCTACACACTCTTATTTATTCCTGTTTTATCCTCACCTCGAGGAATCATATGTAACGATTCGCAAGTTAGTTTCGTTGCACTATTTCCTCACTCATAGCTGTAATACTTAATCTTGTGAATTGGGATATTTCAAATATTTTCTAAGAGCAAAAGCAAAATTAGCTTGTTGGAACAACCCCATTGCAATGGCTGCTTCAAGAGCTCCAAGCCTGTGGATTCAACTCAAAATGTAGCCCCTTTCATCTATAATATATGCTAAATGTCCAGCGGTGTTAACAGGACGGCTAAAGAGAAAAATAGGAGACAATGTAGATAATAACGTGGGCTGTCATTCTAAAACAAGGATACTTCTCCATAAAACAGTCTCTCGCCCATAACAGCCCTAAGTATATCTAGGCTAGAAGTTCATGGAGACTTAAACGATCCAGAAACAACTAGCGAACGATCCTCTCGCAAATTGCGATCAAAACTACGGTCGGGTTGGCAGATAGACCAGCCATAGGCTATCACAGCCACTGTATGTAAATTTGGGATAGCGGTAGGTAAAACACTGCAACCTATGGAGATAAATTCAATGATCAAGCACTAAATAATCAATATCAAGCTAGATTAGCTACAGCCACAATATATGACATGAATTCTATTGTAACATGAGGTGTACCAAATTAAATTTTCTCAAGCCTTAGATTATATCTGATGCATGAAGTGATCTTTGCAATATCATGTTTGCCTATTATCAATTTTCAGAGTTGAGCCATCTCGTAAAAATGTGACGAGGGTTTGTGTACTCAGAACCAATCACAAGGCGTGTCACACATGCGGTGAGCAAGTTTGTAGGCGGTGTGTCGAATTAGGCTTAGCGCATTGTAATTTTGCTGAGGCCTACTTTTTTAGTGTCCATTAGCGAAATCCTTATTAATTCAATTAAAATACAGTGGACCTAGTGTGGCGCCTGAAGTGGCCCACGTAGGTGTCTACCGTACTCTTAATTTACACAGAAGGAAAACATTTCGGTATAGAAACTCCCTAAACCTGCCTGTTAACGTTCTTTTTTTTTTTTTTTAAAGTTTACCTTTAGGAAGTGCGCTCACACAGCTCTGCGCAGTGCGGATCCCTTCACTCCAAGCTTCTCTTCTCTGCCCTCTCCAGCACTCGCCTCTCCACTTCCCCGGCCAAACCATACTGTTCTAACAATCCCTGTTCGAGAATCCACTTCATTATTCTACTGAAATCTTCTGGGTTATTAATCATCGCTTCAATTGACCGGTTTTTAGCTTTCCTCCACACCTCTCCCCTTCTTTTGATCCTTCATGGGCAGGACATCACCGCGTGCTTGGCGTTTTCCTATGGATATCCACACCGACAGCTTGGATCGTTAACTCCAGGGACTTTTCTTCGATACAGATAAGACTTGAACCCGATGTATTCGCTTCTTATCTGTATGGCAATGCTGCTTTGCGACCTTTTTAGATGTCGATGTAAGTGGGATGGCGTTCCCGAGAATTCAACTTTTTTCTACCTGTTTTCTTGTCGGTATAGATGTAGGCGACATTCCATACTTCAGGGTCGGCTGTTATTCTGTTTCTCCGGGTTCCGTTCCGGTGTTGGCGCGGCCAAGAGCTCGCCCACTCTTGGAACGCGGCCGTCTTTCCCAAATCTTTCTGTCCCTTGATGACTCTTCCCCGTCGCAGATTCTAACTCACTCATCTCTATTCCTTTCCTTAGATAAAGATCTGTTGTTATTACCTCCTTTTGCTTGCTGCCTTATCAACTGACAGGTCTTTTCAATGGCTCTTTAGGCGGGTGAGTTACGAGTGAGCCCGGCGTGCTGCACCCTTTTATTCTTTAGATAGATCTCCATCGGTAGGATGGAGGTCTCACGTTCAAGCACTCTCGTGCTGGTGGACTTGTGTACTCCTGTGATACTGAGTAAGCATTTTCTCTGTAAAGCTCTCAGCGGTTTGACTATCCTTTCGGGGATGTTCCCCGTTGAATTCTTATTATTATTACCGATTAACTCCGAGTAGGCATACGGCATATTCCCGGCCTCCAGCCTCCCAAAGGGTAATTGGCGTACCTGTACAGCCTTAAGTCATCAGGTATTTCAAGAGATCATCTGACTACAGAATTTTCTACATAAACATGCGACATACTTGAGGGAGAATGGGGTACTCACGGAATCCTAGAGTCTCGAGTACAGGAGCTTTAGTTATATTTCTAGTTTAGAGTCACGAGGAAGAGCCGCCCTCATACGCAATTGAACGGGTTACGAGGCAAAACCATATTGTCTATTTATACTAACTTTGAAGACTAAAAGTTCGTGGTTCCGCGGTACAAGATCTTGTCCACGATATATTCCGATTAATTGTTCCAATTGACATCATCTAATCCGGACTCTCTAAGATCAATTTTTGGGATTCGGTAGCGGAACTCAAATCGCTTTTGTTTTTGTTTACTATGAAGACCAAAAAATCACAATCGAGAATCTGGTCTACACACGCGCCAAACACACTTTAATACACCTTTTACGTCCACATCAATGACCAAATGTATATTACTAAGTCAGATATCAATTATCTTTGTTTGTAGGATTGAGATCGTACTAGTGAATTAGTGTAACTTGCATGCTGTACTCACCCAACCAACACCCATGCCGGACCCAAATTCCAATTTTTATACTTATACCGTTAGTGACTTCTAGAGTTACAACCTTTCTATTTTTGGACTTCAATGGTTAAGATAATGAAGAAGGGTCTGAGTCCTCCGAGAGTATTTGAGTACGTGGTCCTACTGAAACCAGTATGCCGGCGGATATGAAAATCAGGTGATGAAATACACCGGAAACAGCAAGACCATGGCTCAGTTCTTGCAACCAATAAAACCCTCCTTCGCAAACTCTGGTGTCAAATCGAAGCCTCAAGGTTCTTTGATGACATTAATCAAAGCGTCAGTGGGCAAGCACTAGAGGGCATCAGATAGAACCGACGTTAAACTGAATTTTTGGATGATTACGACGTCACTGCCGGGGATTATGTGATGTTATGCAAAAATCTCCTCAGAACACGATTTGCACCTATTCAGCATGATGCCAAGAACGACTGGATAGCAGATCTTCGGGCCCTCAAGAAAAAGAACGACAGCTCGGTAGCTTACTACAATCGAGTATCCATTTTACTGAAAAATCTTGACCTTGGCGATGGAAAGACCAAGAAACCTATGGACAGATCTCATTTACTCTCAACAGTATGCATGGATCACTATGCTAGTCTTTACGACACCTCATTTGAACGCTGGATCTTAAAGGTAAATGGATGGATCGAGTGTACACCACCGTCGAAGATGCACGCACTAGCAGCTGATAAGAAGAATGATATAGAACTATTATAACGGGTAGAATAGCGGCTGTGAGATGCAGAGTGTGCGCAAATGTTCCAGAAGTTGCGACCAGGCACAGTATCACAAGCGGATTTCAACTAGTCTCTGTCTTCGCTCAGCCACCTCAGCTCGTCTTCTTGACAAGGTAACGATCAACGAAGTCCTCAAACTTTCTTGATCACGATGGATGCTCCAAATACTAGCCAAAATCCTAAGTCTTACAATTAATATCAGCATTTATTAAATCAGAATCGTGGTAGAACCAGAGATGAGTATCAGCAAAGTCAGCAAGTAATAGCTCAGACCCTGGATAAATTAAATACAAACCGGGCTAATCTCACGAGAAAGAGCGCGCAAGTGCCCGCAAATTATGATGGATCCAGATCATCTAATCTTTTTGTAAACGGATCGAGAATTATCTAGGGCGAACAATTTTATTTGAATTGTAGCTTCAGTGATCATACAACTGCTAAAGGTGGGCTAAACTGTCCACCTGGTGCAAATAAATTGGATCTTGTCGAGCCAGAAATTCTTCGGGGCCAATTGTATCCAAACGACAGGAATATAGCAGCAAATATGATCCTTCAAAGGCTAAGGTACCATTATGAGGCTGTCCAAACTTCTCAAAGACATCAACCGAACACTCTTCAAATCATCTCGGATGACATGGACTCATGCATAATCCACGCTAGTGAAGGGAGCGCCGGAACTCAATAGGATCTGCAGATCTATCTTATGCTCGAAATTAATTAGATAGATACAGCTGGTTTCGATTATGAACCAGCTGGGCCAAAACGGGTGCCTATCGATAATAAGGACTCAGAAATTCAGAGTAACCGTATCCGGCGCGCCGCAAAATTCCATGAGCACGAAACCCTTGAGCTTGATATCTTTCAGGAAGCCAGGAAGGCAAAAGTAGCAATGCGTCTAGAGGTCGATATAGGGACCGAGGGTATCAATAAAGATTACAGTAATCTCTTAAATATGGCCCCATCTGCAAAAAATGAAAAGGAATAAACCGACGTGTGGCTTCGAACGATCGTTGTTGGTGAGGGAAAAGCGCCGCTAGATTAAAAGAAATTTCTGGATGATACAATGGTCACAATAGGTATGATGGACTTTTATCAGGCAAGACCTGATTTCGGAAAGTGTAGCCCATAACATTCTACACAAATTAATGAAAATCCAGTCAGGAAATGAAGAATTCCGGCTTCAGTTGTAGAAGAAGAGAAAGTTTCTTCAGTAGAAGCCACGTCATAATCATGTAAGACGCGGAACATTTCAGCCTCTACTCAGTTCCGTGTTAAAGAGCCACATTCTATGAGTTATAGTAGTGTCATGACCAATCGGTTTTCTCGCGAAAAATTAATTTCAAACATTGTCATAAAAACCAACGCAAGCAAGGACAGGGTGTTTCGCGTAGCAAAGAGGTTCTATTGAGTTGAGATAGAAGGCCGTGTAGAATAAACTTGATTAACTAGATGGCTTGTGCCGACCAAGAATCAGATTTGGTTCTTATATCCTTCAAGTTAGTACGAGCTCTCAGACCCGGTAAAATACACTTTCTAGTCCACAGTATCAGGTCATCACTATGGGAGCTGCTGATGGAGCATCACATAGAATCACAGAATGGGTGTCCTTTACTTTTTGTCTAGCGCGGAAGTATATGCCGCGCTCATGCTTTCGTTCGACCAGATAATTGAATGACCAACGATCTATTTTTGCTCCTTGAACTCCCATGCCTAGAAGTTGTTAAAGCTATGATTAATATTTCAAAATCTCAAATTAGGATCGGAGATAAAAAATTTTGAGAGAAACGCACGAATCTTCAAGGGCCAACATTCGAGTTTACTAAAACCATCGCCTTTCTTTGGAGCCAACTAAGACCCCGTTCTAAGAAGTCCTTAAGTTTAGGCCAAGTAATCGTGATGGAAGATACGATGAAGCAGTTCCTCTAAATTGTCATAGTACTGCGAAAGTTCAACATTCATCATCTAATAATATTAGTGTAGATAATTTTTCCAAATTTACTCCACCGGATGATGCAGGAGATGCAACAGAACATTACAATGGCTTTTCGCAAATGTATGTCTAGGATAAATCTATACTCTATCTTGGAGAAGAAGCTAGATATAGTGGCTTATTTACATTTAAAATAACACGTCGACGCGCGGATGAACTTTACATAGAAATTTAGTTTTAACCAACTCAAGAATAGCGCCCAATGGGGACCGGATAAGCTCCGGTTCCAACCCACATGTGCAACAGCCTGTAACAGGAGAATACTCCAGTAGGGAAGACTCGATAACGGTGGATGTTTCAGATGGTGAGAAGATCTTAATTCAGTACAAATTCAAATTGGCATCAACGGATTCAGATCTTTCAACGGAAAATGGCTACTCAATCGACGAAAAATCTGATAATACAATAGACGTATATTCAATAAACTAAAGCGTCTCGTACTTGACGTTAGAGTGCTAGTCAAAAATTCTTTTCATAATAAAGCAAATTTAGATCATGACGTTTATTACTTTCGAGACTTCATACATTCAGCAGAATATTCTTTTTCCGACCTGATGTCTTACCAATAATCTAAATTTTACAATTTTTGTTCGAACAAATCGAAAAGTATGTCTTTTTCTACAAATTAATTGTTAGAGCTCATAGAATTCTTTTCCTATACCAAATACTGATATTTGGCGTGCCTCACCTCTATTTGGCGGTCCTCGTCAAAATTGGCTTCTATTTAATATATCAGGACCTGAATTTGACTCGAATATACTTTTCGATAACCACACCACTGAAGAGTTACATGATATCCCAGCGGATATGATCGAACCGATGGAAATTTACAGAGCTCAATATTTTTTCAACGACGAGCTTGAGGATAACCTAACCCGTCTACTCCCATTTCCAACTACGAAGCACCCTTGGCGGAGGCCTTTATCTGATACTTTTCAATCCACAGTAGATGTATGGTTTTCTTCTTCTCAAATCGAGATAGCTGTGACAGCTGGTAAGCTGAGTTATTCCTGTAGCCTATGTGGCCCATAGGCGTGCACGAACGCTACAGGGATAAAGGTGTGGCGCATTGGGCATGTGGCAAGGGGGTATGGTACGGTGAGGCAGGGGGGCCTCGCTTATCCTGGAACTTCCTGGAACGTAAGAACCGGCTTAGACACGAAGGCAAACTGAGACGTGAAGACTCCTTGGTACACCTGGGCTTCCTGTTTCAAGGACTTTCTGATATACGAGGATTTGCAGGAACCTTCGATTATGTTAGGGTTAAGGCGAGTTCATAGATTGGGGAGAGTAGCAGTAAGCATTTAACGCCAAGTAGGCTCACAGGATAAACCCGGCCTCTGAGCCCTCGGGAGGGCGCTTGGCGCGCCTGCGTAGCCTAAGGCTACCAGGCGTCTCCGTCGTCCTATGGACGCCTATTATATCTACATCAGCAGCTCGGAATTTTACTCAGAGTCTGCTGTAGCCAAAGCCTATTTTACTCCAAGTGCCTGGTCGCACCTTGCTCCTCCTTCTTTATTTTGTTATTAGTGTCTTTTTTTTTTTTTTTTTTTTTTTAAATATATTAAAGTTATATACGCCCAAACTCCCTGACCACCTTAACCCGCGTCCCCTTGCTTAACCCTCAGATTGTGCCTTTTTACACCAATTTCCAAATGCTCGAGCCCCGGCGACTGACCCAAGAGTCCACTTGATGTTGCCTTCTTGACCTCGCGAATTTTTGGGACGGGGTCTTTGAATACCGCTAAGTCTGCAGCAGACGAAGGGATGATCGGGAGATTTTTCCTCGCCGCAGTCGCATAGCAGGGCCGCCTCTTCGTGCTTAAATCTTCTGTGGTACGCAGCAAAGTCGCCATGTCCTGATCGGGCCGCAAGAAGTGAGCCGAGAATTCTTCGAGAGAGGAATCGAAGTTCGTCGGGTATTCTACCCGTCATCTGGATCCCGAGATACTTATAGCGCTCGGGAGCATTACTCTGCCAGTAGGTCCTTATGCTTGCCTCATATCTTTCATTAAGGAGCCTTGTGGCTCTTGCGACCGATGCCTCGGTGCGAATGCTGGGTTCGTGGCAGGCAATTTTTGCTAGCGCATCGGCCCTTTCATTCCCAGGAATACCTGCGTGGCCTGGTATCCACCGGACGCTTGCTGTTCCAGGCAATATGCCTTGCACTCGGTTTCTCTTGTACCATCCTTCTCGAAGTGCCTGGAACTCGTCGATCCTTGTCGAGCTTGTCGGTGTTGTGTGCCCGGAGTGTAAGCGCAATGCAGCTTCTTCATTGTCCAGACAAACTGTGACATTGGTGGCAAATTTTCCCATGACATGCGCGACTGCCACTTTGAGACCTTCAGTAGCGCCGATTATTTCCGCGTCGTAAACTTCCACAGTTCTTCCTAGGGGGACTATTCCGCACGCAATTTCAGTATTTGGCCCGCGGTAGACGCAGTACCCTGCTCCCACGTTTTCTTCATCATCCATGGAACCGTCCGAATAGACTATGAGGTCCAGGATCCCTATTTTTCCTGATGCCGCCCATCTTTGGTGTTCAAGTATCCCCTCTCTGCGACCAACAGCGCCAATTTCTTCCCTAGCTTTGCTTCTGTCAAACTTGTGCCACGGTGGGGTAGCTGTGTCGAGTGAAAGTTCCAGCTCTTGTCGGCGTCTGATCCACTGAAAGTGAGAGGAGTTCCATCTTTTAAGTAGTGGATGCTTAGGGTCCGCCGCAGCGACTCGCACTGCTAGTCGATCGTGAATTCGTTCCAGCCACGAAACAGCGGGGCCCCACCCCGTTTCGCGTAGGAGCGCCGGAATCGGGGTGGTCTTGTAAACTGGTAGGACGGCTCGTGCCGCGCGATTGATTGCTCCCTGAACTTGGTTAATGATCCAAGAGGAGGTTTTTGGGCCAAACCATGTCTCGGCCCCATAGAAGAGCGTTGCAAAGCCCACGCCTTGAATCGCCTGTCGGAGGAGGGCCGGCCGAGCCCCTTTGATCGTGTTGTTTAGTCACCTAACATGGTCCGTCACCACTCGGCACCGCTGACAGGATCTGCGGACATGTTCTTTGAACGTTAGTTTCCTGTCGAAGAGTACGCCTAGCCATCTCGTGTGCTCGTTCGGTTCGATGACACTTTCCTCCACCAGGAGAGGAGGTTCTGTGAACTTCCTCTTGTTGTGAAAGTACTGTACTTCTGTCTTTGCATTATCAAATTGTACGCCATTTTCGCGTCCCCAGAGTAACGTCTGATCTAGGCTCGCCTGTAACTTACGTCCACATTCTTCGAGACTTCTGGCTGTCACCATGGTTGTGATGTCGTCCGCGTATCCGTAACGTCGCCTGGATAATCTTAACACTGGTTCTACATAGAGCAGGAATAGAATTGGAGAGGCTGGGGAGCCTTGAGGAAGACCACATAAGATTTGGAATGGTTTCGAGGTTGTCTGATCAAGTCGGATTCTTGCCGTGCGGTCTATAAAGAAGGAGCCAACCCAAGCAATAATATTTTCTGGCCATCCCTGTGACCTTAGTCGGTTTAAAAGGCGATTTCGTAGTACTCCGTCAAACGCTCCCTTTACATCCACAGTCACCATGCCGGCGACTTTGCCCCTTGCGAGTGCTTCTTTTACATCGCATAGTAGCGCCGTCGTTAGATCTGTTGCGCAGCGTTTTCCAATAGCACTACATTGATCTCTGGCTAGAATGTCACATTTTAGAGCCCAGTACGAGAGTCGTCTTGCGATAAGGCGTTCTAGACCCTTTCCTAAGCAGCTCAGAAGGGATATCGGGCGATAGGATTTCGGTAATGTCCGGTCACGTTTCCCTGTTTTTGGCAAAATGACGACTTCAGCTCCCTTGAAGGTTCGCGGGTGTACGCCGAGTGACGCACACTTGTTGAATAAGCTTGTGATACGGCTTCCCATGGACGGCCATGCTAGTCGGAGGATTGGGGCTGTTATTTCATCTTTTCCGGGTGAAGATGAGGGAACCTGGCAGGTCGCTCGGAAGGTCTCTTCCTCGGAGAACTTTTGCCAAGGTATATTTCTTCTGGCGACAGTGGGTATTTCTTGATGCGTGTCTGAGGTTTCTGTGTGCCGAGAGAGAAGCGTTCTATGGAGAAGTGATGCCTTTTGTTCAGGGCAGTAGACATCGGCCACACCGTTATCTCCCTTAAGGGGTGGGGTCTGTAGATTCGGGGCTGTATTATGCCAGTTCACTATTTTGTAGACGTCTGTTAGGGACTCTGATTTCTCAATCCGAGCCTCCCAATAGGATTTTTTGGCTCGTCTGACAGTTTTCCGGAATTCTTGTCTTTCATATTCACATCCTCCTGAGCGTTTGGCAGTCTGATACCTGCGGATAGCCCTCCTACAGTCTTCGTTCCACCAAGCGGTTCCTTTGGAGTTGCCAATTTTTCGGGGGCACGAGCCTAGTAGTGCTGTGTGAATGGTTTGCATGATGTTCTCGGCTTCCGCCTCAATGTCTGCTGAGGTTTCTATACTTGGGGGGTCCTGTCTGCCTCCTAACAGGCTTGTAAAGAGTGTTTCATTAAGAGATTCGTACCGTAGACGCCTTGTTGAGCACTCACTCAGGTATCCATGGAGAGGAATCGTTGTGACCAAGGTTTCGTGATCGGAGGTTGTGTGGAGTTCACACGAGATTTCACACTTCGCTCCCTCTATAGAACAGAAAGCAAGGTCCAAGGTGCCACCTCTGTTGTGGGTCGGGAGATCTGTCGGGTTGAGGAGGCACAGGTCTTTTTCCCTAGCCCAGTCGATTAGGGTGGTTGCCTGTGTGGGGTAAGAGGTAGCAAATGAGTCCCACGCTGGGTGCCGGAGATTGAAATCTCCCCCCACAAATCCGGGTGAGTCCAGAGATTCTACTAGTACTTTTAGACCATCGTCAGCACCTACGCAGTTAGTAGGAGCATTATATACCTTCCAGACTCCTATCATTCGTCCGCGACCGCTAGAGACGGTGATTTTTACACAATCTGAGGAAAGGTCTATGGCAGACTGATAAGGGCGAAGCCCTTGAGATTTTCGTACGTAAGTTATGGCCCTGGGCCGCGTATGCCATTCAGAGAGGGGTGCAAAAGTCATGAAATTAGGGTGAGACATTGACCGCCTCGCAGAAAGATCTCTTAGGATCCAAGGTTCTTGGACTAAAAGAATGTCGATGTCATTGTCGTGTGCATGTTGAAGTGCAATACTGTGCGCGTTTGCGCCTCTTCCCACGTTTGCTTGCATAATCCGGATGTTTTGTTTCTTTGTTGATTTGTGCCTTCTGACCATGCTTAATTAGAGGATTGGGGAGAGACGGTCGTGCTTTGGGTTGCAGCTGAGGGTTCTTGAGAGCTTCTTAGGGACTTAGAATGCTCTTTGCGTCCCGCCGCGCGGATGTGGCGCAATTGGGCCCCTGTTGGGCGGACAAATACGCCGTGATCTTTTCGTGGGCGGGCCGGGCAGGATACGTCAGTGGTTTTGTGAGGTCCGCGACAATTCAGACATTGAATAGGGTGAGTACAGGAGCCCTCATGAGAGTCTTTACCGCAGGACCCGCATTTCTGCTGGCGAGCACAAGTCCTGGTGGAGTGGAAGCCGAAGCATTTGGTACAGGTTATTAGTTGGCTTCTTTGTCGGATACGTTGGACACTTGTGGCTTGTCCAAACAGCTGGATACGTGACGGGAACTTGTTTGCCTTAGCCTCAGGGACATGTATCCGGATGTACCCAAACGAGTGGGCAGAATCCTTCGATCTTTGGGTCCATGCTATATGCCGAATTGGCATAGCGTCTTTAATGTCTACTATGGACGGTTCTGATTGCAGTAGGCCCTCGAGTGGGTCAACTGCTCCATCCAAAGTGGTGACATTCTTTGGTACGGGTCCAATGACAAACGTGGTCCACTTTTCCTGTCTTTCCACCTTCGCATTTCCGAACCGTGCAGCAATGGTGTCCTTATGCTGAAGAATACTTGCAGCTTTTGCGGCGGTAGGTGCGAGAACTGCAATTCCGGAGGGAACCTGCCAGGCATCTACCACTAGCGTTGGGTCGGGAACAAGCCGTTGGACTTGTTGTCGAAGCAGAAATGGCTCTGCATTACGAGCCTCGTGCTTGCTGTCTAAGCGGATCATTATCCGTTTGTCTTCTTTGCTCTGGTGTTGTGGCGGTGAGGGCCTTCTCGGAGCTCGGCGGAGATCCACATTTTTGTTGTCTTTATTCCCGGCCGCAGCTTTCGCTGCCCAGGTTTTGTTCTGACGTTTGTCCTCGGCGACCTTGTCCATTGTACTGGCCTTGACGCTTGTGTAAATGTTTTCGCCACGGATAGCTCGAGACACCCCATCCGAAATAAGAGCAAGAAAGTCAGCTCCCGCACTGGGGCAAATGTCTTCCATCTCTTCTAGATAGGGGCCAACTAGGTTTAGGAGACCTCTGGCCATTGACATAAGGTTCGATTTCTGTTTGTTTTCTACAGACTCCATATCCTCGTCCTCATCCTCATCGTCTGACACTAGGTCGGGTCTGGGTGGTTCAAATTGATCCGTAGCTGTTCCTTCCCCAAAAAGTTTTTCATTAGGGTGGTGGGAGCTTGGCTGAGGGAATTCTTCATGTCGCTCGATGGAGCTTGAGGGGCTGTCCACGACCATATCGGCGTCGGCAATGTTCGGATGGGGCAGCACAGCCTGCGGACCCTGATGCGCCGCGATACTTGAAATCGCTGCGTTAATGTTCGAGGCGGAGCGTGTTAATATAGCAGTGGATGACTGCCCTCGCCCCGTGTTGTTGACGTGTTTGTGGATCCGGTTGCTGGAGTCCACAGTCTCGGACGCACCGCGTTTCTTGTCGCGGGCCGGAGGTGCCATATCCTCTTGCAAGAGAATAGGCACGGATTTTTAAATAGGGTTATCGTATGAGCTTTGGGATGCTGAATTTGTATGTGCGTGTTGATTGTGCTGTGGATGCTGTAGATTGGGGAGATATTGTATATATACTTATTGAGTTACGAAGTAGGTCACATGCCTCTAGATTTGAATATTAATTACCTCTACTCATTTAGCTGCGCAGGCGCTATTGTCTCGACTGTGACAATAGCATCTTGTGACCCGGGTATCCTAACTAATACCATAAGGCTTATATATACCTACAGGAATCTTAATGCATTGGAGATCAGAGATATACCAGCAACATATTTATTTGTTCATTGACCGCATTTAAAGTCGGACACAAAGCCTCATCTTGAAAAAAAAGAGATTGTAGCAAACAGATTGTCAAAAACGTCGGGCCCGCACAGAAGCTCACTATCTATACATGAATTTTTTTAATCTATATTCCGTTCAAGTTTATCAAGCCGTGTGTCCTATCGGTCTATTCCGATATATTTCCTATTTTAAATGTTTGTTGAAGTTATCTTTAGAAGTGAGAGAAGTTCGAAGAGGGTGTTGAAGGAAGTAAGAAAGTGATACATAGACTGAAGATATTAGGAGAAGAAATAAGGAAATTTTATACCGTTGAAATCCAGTTCATCTTCGTACCGAATTTATACCTCTCAAGTTATCTTTTCCAGGATACTCTCGTGCAGCGTTATTATTCTCGAATCTAACATTATAATCCTGTCATCTATCAAACGCTTTCATCACGAGTTCTATCGTGACTTCATTTCCTTCATATAAAAAATCATTATTTCCTCCTACCACCACGACCGATAAATCAATCCCTGATACAGTCTGGCTTCCTCTAGCAGTTGATGAAGTGACTGCCGGGAAGTGAGCACGTCGTATACATTCCAAGATACTACGGTTCGTCCGTAAGACTAAGCTCAGATGGTTACCTATGCAGCATCATAGCCACCCGAGCTGACGAAGTCGAACTCTTTACTTTTACGCGGTGCCAGCTGTAAGCGCCCAGTATGTTTGCATATCTGGGATAGCTAAGAAGCGTCGTAGTCCATCTCCTCGGGATCCCCATTCATCCACACCGGTCACGGTCGGCTTCGTCTTATCGTCACTATTCCTAGCGCCCTTTCTACGACAAGAACTCCCACAACTTTCCCAGAGACGTAGGGCGATGGGCTCTCATGATCGCAATTATCCAAATGGGGGGGGAATCACTCATAATAGTCTATTGATACAAGTGGCTAGGTGTTAGCCGGATCTTCAAGAGGCGGTAGGTTCAATTCCTAAATGGCTTATTTTGGATATGACTGCGGCTGCTCATCGAAAATGAGTGCGAGAGGAATGGCAAAGGCTTTCCCTCAGCCCGTGGCCTTCGGGTCAAGGTGAATACGCTCTTACCCGAAAAACTTGTCAGTGTATGATTCTACCCTTTGCCAATGTTATACACTGTCCTCTGAATTTTATTCTCACCCTATCGATTGCTACGCGCCACTCTTACCCTCTAGACCAAGTTCCATCTCTTCACACAACAGAATGCACTACTGCCAGATTCAATACCACCCGTTAACATTTCACTTGTAGTTAGCGGTCTGCACAAACTCCGGACATATTAATTACTCCATGTCAATGTGTGGGAATGTTAGGAATGTAAAGGGCTCACGGTATTAGGGTTGATCTAACGGGGATTGGTTAGCTTGGACAGGGATATGATACGTGTACATATAGCTGACTCTTGACCTAGATTTAGGATGATGAAGCTTCTGATAATATTCACAATGCCCACACCATATTTCCTACATTGTTGACCTATTTCCAATGGCCTAATCAGTTAGCTTATCCCTATCACGACAGGCCACACTTTACTTCAAGTTGTTGGCTATCATCAAGGCTCTGAGTTAGGACCTTCCAAATCTTAATACCATCATTATCTCAGTCGCCACCGCGACTGTCATTTCTGGATGATAAAAAATGTGGAACGTACCTTCATGTAAAATACATGTATGTAAAGCAATGAAGAAGGAGGGGACGAGGGACATTTGAGAAGACAGCAAGAGATATGACTTTACACATCACTAATTGACGCTATATTTTATTTCATATATATGCATCATTGATAGATTGAGATAGATGGATAATATAAGACAACTTCTATATCTTTGATAACTTCTGGTTCCTCTGTTTGATCTCTTAATCACAAGTAAATTTACGTCCCAACACGACCTGATGCGATGAGCTGGCTCAAACGTAGGTCGTGGGAAAAGTCGAGCACTGGACAGGCACTGCTGGAGCTTGAAAGATCATGTTTTCCAGATATCATTCATACGTCTTATGTTCCTCTGAAACGGTAGCCTGGCCTACATCAAACGATGAATAGTACACACACACAAACACACAAAGGAATAAAATTTCATGCCTCATCATCATAAAAAGGACGCGGGTAAGGACTAATAGCGTGAGGAAGGAACGACTTAATAAGTAGAGGTATCATGACTGAGTGTATGTCTTATGTAAAAACTCAAACTTTTATTGTTAACTGTTGAGTAGATTGGATTATTTCTTTACCTCTTACACAGTGTAAATCAGAGGTGGGTGAATCATATCACAACCCAGATAATCTAGAGGGAGCATATTATCTTCTCCATGTAAACATTTGCTATATCTCACACTCCATACCTTCCTATATGTCAGAGTCGATCCGCTAAAATCGAAGATGAGATGTCATGTTTCTGCTGAGGATCATTCAGCTTAGTATTTTTCTGGTTATAATTATTTTGGTACGGATTGTTTTGCTCAGGATGCTTTTGTTTGGGATGGTTTGAATCTTGCGTTTCCTGAAGTCTGGTCACGTAAAACTTTTAAATATTAGAGTCATGAAAACGGATATTTCTTATAGGACAAAGCTGAATAAGAGCACTCCACGGATAGTTTTCTGTCGTTTGGTCTAGCTTTGTGTAGTCTGAGATCTTCAATCCTTCGGATCTCCAGAGTTTTTCAAATCCTCAGAATCCTTCTCAGTCAACAGCTTCGTCATTCTTCTGCTCCCACCTTCTTTACCTAATCCCTGTTCTCTCCTCGGCTCGAAGTTCAGTTTACATGTCGGACATGTCTTCTGACACTATGCATTTTGAACATCCAATCTCATTCGACTCAAACATGTCCGTTAGTCTTATTCCCTATTAACATGTTGTACATATTGTAATTTATGTTGTCTGATTGAGATCTGGTCAATGTATCTCGGTTACCTGCGGCAGTTGGCCAGTTTGGTGGGTTGGATGGTGTAGTGGTACACTATCCGGGCTTTTCTCCCGAATAAAGTCTGGATGTCCGAGGCATATGCCTTATCAGAGTGAGTAGAAAGCTAATTGGAATCCAATAAGATCCCTCCAGACATCACGCACGGTTCTGTACGTAGCGACGACAAGGGTATACTGGAGAGCCAAAAACGGCTGAGATGAATCCCTGCAGTTTTCATTTATGGTTAAAGATAGTGAGATTCGTAAGTTGATTATCTCCGATTGCTTCTCAAGTTGAAGTTCGAGTGTGAATACCTCTCATGCCATGTGAAGGTATCGCGTCATATACCATTTCAGAGTCATACGTGTCATGGCCTACTGGCTGCATACACAAGAACAATTGAAAGAGGCCGCGTAAATCCCTTCTCACGGAAGAGCATACATGCAGAAAACCTTGAGCTGCCCGAGCATGCTTCATCACCAAACTGTACCAACCGCGCGAAAGGTTGTCTCGCAGTATCCATACTTCATGTTGCCATACTTATTCAGGCTTGAGGGAATTGAGTAGGCACAACACTCGGATGATGGACTACCATTTCACCACTCGTTTGGTTAAGTCTAGGCCTGATCTAACATCGGATTCGTAAATTATTACACCAGCTCAACATCTTTCCCCTTCTTGCTACCCGTAAACTCCATTCATAAGTGTATCATCAGGAGAAGATGCTACCCAAACAGTATAAATATCCTGTTGACTTGGTGTACCAAATCGTGAAGCGACAGAGATTACCAAGATGCAATTGAGTGAACACCAAAGGGTGAGGGTTATATGTCAACTAGATCGTGTATGTCGATAATACTGAATAAAGTATAAAGCTACCAAGAAAAGTAGATTAAAAGTCGTTTAGTATACACATATCCCTTTCTTTACTGGCTTTTTTTCAACACGACTAATACCTTGAACTTGATCTGAACTTAATCCGTAGTTTTGAGATAACAAGGATCCAGATAGGTAGTGGTGTCCTTGAGATATCATTCTTAGTCACGCAGAGCTAGATATCTAGACTCCTGAAGCACATCATCCTGCAGGTCTTGAGTCCTTTATGTATCCGTAACAATGTGGGTGTATTGTCAAATCCGGTGATCGCAGATGATTTAAGTGAATAGGTCAGCATGACTAAGTGCGGTCGTGATCATCAAAAAGAATGATGTGAAAATGTTTCCATCGTAAAGTTGTGCTGTC
This sequence comes from Podosphaera xanthii, assembly GCA_028751805.1. NCBI lineage: Eukaryota > Fungi > Ascomycota > Leotiomycetes > Helotiales > Erysiphaceae > Podosphaera > Podosphaera xanthii. Next base: position 1,133,483 of record JAPWIX010000019.1, read on the forward strand.
GAGTAGAAGTGATCGGCCGAATGTTTGGACTAACTTGACTTGGAGTGATGTTTGATTTCGACTGGGACCAGGGTGAAATGTTAAACGGAAGGTACTTATAGATGGCAAATCAGATCAGTAGTGTCTCAGCACAAAATATTGTTAGATGATGATGTTATTTTTGTACAGGTTAGCGGGGGTTATACTTTGCCCGCATAATATGGCTGAATTCACTTTATGCGGGCAAAATATTTACCCCGCGACCCTGTAAAGGGGGTTTAGTGTAAGTGAAGTCTTCGCTTAATCGACTGGGGATGCCGTGCAGGGGTTTTAAAAGTCTCAAACAGCAGGCAGTGAAAGCACGGTGAAGTCTCTAAAATAGGGCATCCCAGTACAATTACATAATTTTCTGTGCCAAGCTTCATTCCTTCAAAGAATCCTATTACAGTAGAACCCCTCTTAGCTATTAGTGGGTCCCGGTATAAATGTTGAAAAGATCCATTGTAACTTGGACTTTTATATTTGCAACGCTAACCCTTACGGTTATTTTACGTGCAGGGGTAAGTATTGCAAATATAAACGGTAAAATTTCTATGTGTCTCTTCAGTAATTATATCGAGACCCACTATTAGCTACGAGAGGTTCTACTGTACTTGGTTTGGCTACTTGACCAAATTTCTGTTGTACATGAGAGATATAAAGCGGGATTCAGATAATCAAAGGTTTTGGGTCCGAAATATTCGGTGAACTAGAGAATGATCTCAGGTTACTGCTAGAGCACTGCGTTAAAAAATAAGATACGTTATCTTTGCGTAATTTTCATGTTCCTATTTTTCCTGCTACGGGACATACAGATGTATTAGGTAGATAAATATCGGCTTCAGTGTCCCACGACTTAAACCACACTAGATGGAAGCGCGCACACCCCCGCGTCACTTTGATCGATGTCTACTAAATGTTGTTCAATGGTATTTGATGGAAGACACGTTTCACATTTAAAAATATAGACTTACAAGTGTTGAAACTCTGACAGCGGACAAGGGAAAGAGGGGGAAAGAAACCAATTCTTTTTTGCGTCTGTCCATTTTTCTTTTTTATCTGATCGAACTAGACCGCAGAGTTCCAAAATCCTGTAGTGAAGGGTTCCGAGGGCGAGAAATCGACTGCTCATTATCAGCCACGACGGTCAGGATCTCTGTCTCTGTGCTATTTCGGCAGTATCTTCTAGAATATAAATACTCATCTGAGCGTTTGTGCAGAACCTTTGTCTGTATTTCATAACATCACAGATCAGACGCTTCTATATACACCGCTCAGATGGACGCATGGCGAAGTTCTTAGGCGTTGAGCTCTGCTGTTACGCGATCAGTCGCTTGCCAGGAGACTCTTGGACTTGACAGACCTGTCTGGACATTTGAGCTTGCATCGGAGTTATTCCATTTGATCTGACAAGGATTCGACATCCAATTTGCATACGAGATAGAATGCAGAATTAATTGAGCTTGAGAAAACTTCTTTTATGTTTCTCTGATCGTACCAGTGAGACACAGCCCATTCGTAGTCTGTGTGATGCTGTAAGTATTGCAGAAGAGGTCGTGCCTTAACTACATGACATATATGGCTAGCGTGTCAAGGGTTCCAGAAGTCCGCGTTTAGTCGAGTCTATACCTACTACTAAATCCACCCCACACCCGCTACTAAATCTACACCAATACTATTCATCCACGTAAGACCATAAACGTCATCCTCAGCTTTGTTATTCATACGTGTCCCTTCGCGACCACAATAGAACGGAGAGTTTGAGGATTCATGAAATAATGCCTCACGAATGCGGAAAATTCACTCCCGGATCGGTCGCTTGTTTTGACATTGACTATGAATAAATATCGAACTGAAACAAAATCGAGCAGCATTGATTCAATTTTCAACTGACCTGGTTTGGCGCCCTCAGGGTCTTTCAACGCATGTTCAGAAGATCAGTCATTTTCGTAGACTAAGTCAGGTTTTGTTGTTTGGACCACCGATACTGAGATTTCATTCGCAGATACCACGATAAAGTTAACCCTGACGGCAGGTCACTTCTTCTATTGATGCTTCCCATAGGGAGGAGAATGAAAATCGAAGGATCTCTCATCAAGTTTTCATGATTCGGTCCGAAGACGGTATCAACTTGAGAGAAGGTGATGTATGGGTTGTGCTGCATTCGAACTAGCTGCCTCCTGTCGCACGTGATGCATAGATCTAAGCTACCCAGACGATATTTGGCAGAAGTGTCTGAATGATGGACCACTGCACTATCCAGCTTACTCAAGTTTGTTTCTTCCTTAAAATAGTGGTTTCCGTCACCGATCTCTCAGCATCTTACTGGGATACTCCGCCGAGTGATGAATAGTCGAGGGTTATGAGAGGGGCGATGATTATTTTTCCTTTAATTTTAGCATTCGTTCACTCGCGGTGGGTGAGCAAGTCAGTTGTTCACTCTCGCTTAATCCAAATCCAAATTTTGATGCATTTCTATATATATTTTGAGCAGTGGGGAATATTCAGTAATTCATACGTGAGCTCAATGAGAATGTTATTTTTACTTTTTTAATTTTTTTTGTTACATCATTTTGTATTCAGCCGAGAAGCTATGACAATAGATTTTGCTTTTCCTGTCCCATACTTCAAGACACTAACAGCCCCTTTGACACTACTCCTTAACTTCATAACTTTAATACTCAATGAGGAGATGGACATGGAAAATTAACTGGACGCACCGAATGTGTTTGGATCACGAATCAAAAATTTAAATCAGAAGATGGACAGCCAATTATCATCACACGTAACATTCCATCGACATCTACTACTGAATTGTAATGCGTCGTCAATATGTATACGTGCGAGGAAGCAGGTAGATGAATTGTTTGTGGATGAAATGAATTTTACATGTTTATGCCTTATATTTGCTTACAACGACCGACACAATAAATTTCAGCCATCAACAAGTTACACCCCCTTCTGCCCAGTACTCTTCACATTCCCTCACCACACCGGGAGGTTGAGTCGGGAAGAAAAAGTCAATCGGTCGCACGTTTTTTTCATCATGACCTCGCGAGTCTACGACCGTGACGCAATGTGTCCCTCCGGTGAGCGAGACTAGTCGGTCTCCAAAATCCAATCTGCGCAACCGCATGACTCCCACCTTTTTTGAATCAACTGAAGACAAATGAAAACATCCGAGCAACTTTTGATAATGATGACAGTTCGCCGGATTATCTGGTCGTAGTCACAAGAACAGAATGCATGTACAGACTGACAACGTCAACCCAATTTCAGTTTCAGTTTCAAGACTTCAATGCTCACTCTTCTGATTTACGTCTTCCAGGGAGAGTGACTGCTGCAAGTGCTGGCGCTCTGAACACAGTTGACAACGATGCCGTAAAATTCCAGCCGAAACTCGGGCGATACTGTACGAAAATGTTTCTGTAACAAGCCTTAAGCTCAATGACTTAGCTACAGCTGATTCAAACTGAATTCTGAGAATGACTCAATCCTTGTCAGCGTGGGAAGGGTCACATATTGTTGTTGGTTGGACAGATACCATTTGCCTGACTAAACATTTCGTCAGGCTATTTGATTATTATATATAGTGAACTCATCTGCCTCTCTCAATATCATACATTTCAAGAATCATTCAATCGCTCATTCACTTTGGATTTTATTCCTTCATTATTCGGAGTAGATCTCTGACTATACTTTCGTTCTTACTTTATCCTACACAAGATAAATCTTTAGATTTTTTTCCGTCAAATTCATTTCCTGTTCCCATCTTCAACATCTAGTTCAACCTTAAACTCATTCTAGACTTGATTTCTGTTCTTCTTCACATCCCTCTTATTCTTTTTCAAGATGCATTACAGCAAAGTCGTCCTTGCTTACCTCGCTGCAAGCGCTGTAGCTGTCAGTGTTCCTCGTCATAATGGTTCCAACAACAAGCTGGAAGTTACAGACAATGTGAAGCGTTCAGTTCCGCTTAGCAGCCGGAGTGTATTGGGAAATTCCGTGAAGCGTCACAACACTGGAGGAAAGGGTTCAGGCGACGCGGGAACCAACAAAAAGCGCGATAATGACAACGACAATGATAACAACAACGACAATGATAACAACAACAACAATAACGATAATGATAAGCGCGATGAGGATGACAACAAGAATAGGGGTAGAAAGGGAAGAAATGGCGGAAAAAACAATGACAACAAAAATAACAACGATAAGGATAAGCGTGATGCGCAAGATAAATCCAATTCAAAAGCTGATGCAGGTCAAGGTCAAAATAATATCTTTGGGAAATGTAACCCAGCTATGGACTTCCAATTGGGCCGAGGAAACCGCGGTGCAAACGAGGGTACCTTTTTACCAACTGATCCGTTAGTAGCAAGTGGCCAGCAAGACGCTCTCAACCCAAACATCATCACCAATCGTATCTGTGACCAGCTTGGCAATGTATGCGAAGCAACCCAGGAAGGTAAAGACAAATGTTTGGCAGCCAAGGAAAAAATTAGTGCGCTAAACTCGAAAGATGCATCAGTAGCTGATGAGTGGAACGCTGCTCTCGGGGTGAAGCCTTAGACACGGAAGGATCAAAAAGAGAGTATTAATAGCCGGAATTATTGGTAGTCTCTGTAATGATAACAGAAATCTCTGGTAGAGCAATAATATATTATCATGTATCCGATCTTGTGTAAGGAATAGACTTCAATCGGCTTAAATCAATAGTTTTGTAATTGTAGTGACAGATAGTTATCTGAAAATGATGCAAAAGAATTGATCCCGCCTATTTCGCCTATCTACACTATGGTATGGAAAAACGAAGGTCCCTGTAATCCCCTTCAGTGATTGTTTTTATGCCTTATTCCATGAAATTTTATCGTTGTACTAGGGACACAAAAATAACCGAAGGGGACTACAGGGACCTTTAATTTCCCATACCAGAGTGTTGTGTGACCATACCGAGCGCAGTTCACCAACTCGGACTCCTTAGATATATTTCTCGACGTCAACTCACTCTCCTGTTGAAATGAGTGTTCCTAGTTTGCAGTATCTGGTAGAGATCCATGGATACACGTGATAAGTATGAGTATGGTCTGTTGGAACATAGTGACGCTTAGACCATGACAAACGTGAAAACTCTTCTGCTTCCCCCTGTTTGATGGTATAATTAGTTTATACAGTCCACTCTGTGTCTGGTGGGAAGTAATCAATAAATTCCCATTTCACGATTACAAACTCTTCTTTCTCCCTCGACGTCTTTAGTGATTTACGAGATAGAAACCCCAACAAGTTGCTTTCCATCTTTTACAATTAACGGATTATGACCCAATTTGTTGAAGTATTTCTTGTCTGACTATGATCTGCGCAGTTATCAAGCCTTATCAACTTGTTAACCCTGGTCGTTATTTCACTTTTGTTACATTATACAAGATACATGATAATGTGCGTAGTATGATTCCTCTCGATTGCCCCATCCTGAATCATACACTATCTTCAGAGGAAATATTTTATTTCAACTGATGATCGATCATCGTTAAGCTTTGATTTGGTTCCCAGGGATTTATTTGATAACAGATCGGTCGGAAAGATATGTAGTCGAGCAGCAAGAACCGGCCAGGTAGCAGGATCATCTTGACTTGGAGTAGTGCTTGAGTGCGACCGCGACTTAGTTGCGCTTCTCTTCTTGGCTATCCCAGATGTGCGCACAGATGGAACATCAACCGCTGGCACTGCGTGAAGGGGAAGAGATCGACTTTGCCAGCCCACATCTATGGGTAATTGAAAATAGCTTGTGTCAGGTGCCGTGACGGTACTGAGTGGTACGTATATTTAACCGAGGTAAAAGGACGCTTAAATATAAAATTAGAACACTCACATGACCTATAACTTGTCATCACCCATAGCTACAGTAGAACCCCTCTTAGCTAATAGTGGGTCCCGGTATAATTACTGAAGAGATTCATAGAAACATGACCGTTTATATTTGCAATACTTACCCTTGCACGCAAATTGACCTATAAGGGTAAGTGTTTTAGATAAACTTCACCCCTAGGATAAGTTATTACTAGTGGATCCAATTTGTGGGGCTAAATCGGATCCTTTAAGCCTAGTTAGGAGGCATCTTTTCTGAGATAAGGTTTTCAGACATTCTAACAGGGATTATTTGTATGGTGTTTTTGCCCGACATAGATTATCGCCACTGGCACTAGTCCACAAACTTACTTAAATTTGTAACATTTTTTGAATTTAATCGATTTCAGATAAGCAAGTACATGCAAATTTACTTTACATAGCAGATTTAATATTTTACATGCCCGCCTTAAGCAAATATGACGTAACACCGTCTGATCGCAGCTCGGACTCGCCATGGAGACTTTGCAGATTACCATCGTAGGTTCGGACATGAAAACGTCTCAATAACATGCGCATGCGGGCGGGAAAAACGACCGTGGCATTTTGCACAATGTCGAGGGGCTTTGCACCGCTGTAGAAGTGCCACACGAGAAGCACGCCCAACTATCAAAGAGATGATTGGAGAAAATGGATGGCAGCTGTTTTTGCGTTTCCTGACCAAGACAGAGTGCTTTAAAAGACATTGAAATAGTCAAACAGTGCGAAGATTTCTTTTGCTCTGGAGGAAGGACCTGATCTATCCAATTTTGGACTGATGGGAAGGGAACATGGTGTAGGACACCAGATTTCCAAAACTCTTTTTCCATTCTACTTTTCACCTTTATTTTATTTTATCTTGTTTTTCTTTTTTTCTTTTTTTTTTCCCGGATCATTTAGACTCCGTCATGTAGGTAGCTATGAGTCTATATAGAGCTCGACTACCCGTGTCACGCCTCCTGGGTGAATGGCTCGGCCCGGCACGCGAAACATAATAATAATAATTAAGCAAATATGACTGCCTCACATCTCGTGGGCATGATTCTGATAAGCTTCTCGAGCTTATCCGGCTTAGTTGCGTTATTCCATGCTTCTTTTACTATTCTTCTAAGTTCAATGTGGGATCGCTGCCTTCCCCTTTCCAATCTCGGGTAATGGTACTGTATTTAATCTTTCATACTATCCCATACGTGCTCAATTGGATTCAGGTCGGGAGAATACGGAGGCCAGTCGATCGGAGTAATGAACCTCTCCCGGAACTCTTCGATTGTTCCCGCTGCGCTGTGTGAAGGAGCAATGTCCTGCATCACAGAAACCCATGGTCTCATGCTCACCATTCCATCAATCAGCGGTACAGTTCTCTGAGAATATGATTCTGAGGTAATAGACCCCCATTCCTTCTCCCAGAAAAGGCAATGACCTTCCTCTATCCCTGCGAAACTTCCCCAAAACATCCAGCCAAGACTCATTCTGACCTTTCCACTACGCAGGTGACGTTGACTTCTTCACCTGTATTGAACTCAGAATTAGATCGGTATTTTTTATTAGTTGAGGTACAAAAATACTAACCCTTCGAGTTACCCATTCTATCTTATGTTGGCCGTCTGTGGCCCAGGTCTCATTAGTTTAAAGAATCACCATCCAATCTTCAACAGTCCAGTCCTTGTAGGCTTTGGCCTACTCCCGACGCTTCATTTTAGCCTCCCCAGAAAGGGGAGGCTTTTTCAGCGCTGGATGACGTTCGTAACTCCTTTTTTTTAGCTCGTTTTGAATAACCCTTTCACTCACTCCAAAATCCCGAAAGGGGCCATGGGCAAGTTCAAACCATGACATTCGACGACCTTAAGAGGATGATGTTATGAAAGCCTCAATCCGGACAACGTCAGAAGAGGACAGCGTTGGGGGCCGACCTGCAGCTTTCTTGGGTTCAATATACGGAGTAAAAAGGGTGTATCTGACCTGGTTTCGAAATATGCCGAGTTGTTTTGCAATATTTGTCTGATTCATTCCCGAATCGTGGAGAGTTTTGATCTAGACGTGTTACCTCAGATATTTATTTACCATGAAAATTGGGCTTACCTGGAGACGCTGATCTCTGTTTAATCGTTTGTCGTTGTTTGTGTGAGCTGCTGGTTGTATCTGGCTCATCTTTTAAAGGATAATTGGCCTATGAAATATGCTAAATGTTAAGAGTAACGATTTATTGAATCTCTTAGATGAAAATGCTGACGATGATGATGATTCTGTAAACAGTAACAGCAACGATGTCTATTGAAGTGCGTAGGTGAGGGAGGGGAACAACGAGATTAAAGCAGCAGTCCAATTAAAAGCCCGATCACTCAGTCCAATATTTTCAATTTCTTTTGTTGTGAAGACTAGCAGGGATTATATAAGACTAGTGGGGATAATATTCATAGGCGAGGTTTTAGTGCAGGCTGAAAACTTACCCTGGGGATAGAGTTTTGTCTGTAATGGTGTTTATTCGTGCTATGTAAAGTCCAAGACTATTATAACACTAGGGCTCCTCTCTGACCCAGTCCACACCTTCTACAGTGTTCCTATCCCCTTTTACCTAGAACCTAAGATCATTGATATATTGACCCATGACGTGTAGCCATTTAGCTCAGTAATTACCCGCAGAATTCAACCACCGTTTCTACGGAACTTTCTGCTCAAAAAAATTGAAAAAGAGCAGCCATGGAAACCGGTACGCGGGAAAAAGTCTCAAAAAACCTGCAACTCCAGCCTGGCGAGGCCTTGACACCAGAGCCACATGAGGTGTGTATCCCCATTTGTATCTCCCTAATATCCCATCTGGGGGTAGAGTAAGATCATGAAAACATGGTTTTTTCTACTGTAGAATAGCGCGACGTAGAGCCTTTTTATTAGTATTTAATGTGGAGTCCTTTTGCGTCAATTACAGTTTGGCAACGCTCTGGCATGCTCTCAATCAAGGCCCGAAAGGCCTCCTCTCACACCTTATTCCAAGAATTTTTCACTGCCTCTCGCAGTTGAATATACCGCATAATCTCAGGATAATTATCCTGTAGATAGTTCTTCATAATGTGCCAAACTCTCTCGATCGGGTTGAGATCTGGAGAAAATGGAGGTCAGTATATAACAAAAACGCCCCTCTCTCTTATGTCCACTCGATTAACTGCGGCGGCGTGGTCTGGGGCGCCATCTTGCATTAAAACAAGGTTAATTCCATCTGTTCTCATAATCTCGATATACCCATGAATAATAGGAACTGTATGCGCTTGGTACGAGTCCTTATTAATCGTCCCCCAATCCTTTTCCCAAAATATCCCTGGCCCCTTTGTATGCCCATGAAAGCAGCCCCAAAACATCCATCCCTTCTTGCGTTGATGCTTCTCGACAATACAGGTAGGATCCCACTCCTCTCCTGGCCTTCTTGTTACCCAGATACGTGTATGTCTTCCACTAGTAATCAAAGTTTCGTCGGTCCAAAGGATTCGATACCATTGATCCATCGTCCAGTTAACATACTCTTTAGCCCAGTCAAGGCGGACGTGTTGATTCTTTTTTGAAATCGGCGGCTTTCGCATTGCAAGGCGACGATGAAAGCCTTCACGTGCAAGAGCAGTATGAATAGCGTCTTTTTTAACCCCAAATTCCATCACTTGAGCTAGTTGTGTATAGCTCGTTCGTCGGTTCTTTGCAGAGGCGCACACGAACTCGACAAGCTCCTCGATTTGGGCTTGCATAAGAAGAGGAGGCCTACCACTCTTCTTTTTTGGCGTAGGAGGTGATGATCGACAAGCTCTACTAATTTGATCGAGAGTATGGCCTGTATGTACGCGAATTTGCGCGTATTTCCACCCAATTTCGTGAAGGAGTTGGCAGTCGCGTTTTTGATCCCTCGTGAGATCTGCCGCTTTCTTAAGACGAATAGTAGGGTGTGAAATAGGTGAATTAGACCCTTGCGGAAAAAGATTTAAGAGAGAAGTAATTGGAATTGCTATTTTTAATGAAAATAAGAGGTAGAGTGGGTAAAAGGCTCTACGTCGCGCTGTTCTACAGTAGAAAACACCATGTTTTCACGATCTAAAAGCTCGCGTTCCCCTGTTGCTCTATTAGTATTAGTGTGCAGGTCAGGGGGGGTCCTGGCATAATGTCATGCAGTAATACTTCACCGCAGTATCACAGTATGGTCTGGTTGATCTGTATAACTAACGATAGATCGCACTTTGACTGTTTGCCTAATTAGAACCACTAATTCCAACAATTCCCACCTCTCACTTTTCTACGATCTCATCACTATCACTACTGTTGCCATCGACAGTCTATATCTCGATATCGTTTACAGTTATTTTCTGTTGATGTAGGTAAGCTGACTTCATACCATGGCGACTCCACCCACTACACTGTCAGTGTCAGGGATGGTATTCGATTGGTGAGATCATCAGTGCAGGAACAGTTATAATAGTACGGGTTAGTCCGTTGAAGCTTTATTATGCTTCCTTTTGTTTGTTTATAATCTTTTACTAGTCCGGCATTAGTAGGATTCTCTGTGACACTGGGGCGCCGATCGGAGATATTAGGCTGGACTGTATATTTGTTATCTCCCAAGATGAATGGGAGTCTTGGAGGGTTGAGAAGAGGACGCTTATTTATCACGCGCTTCTAGGCGTATAATGTCGCGTCGAGGTCACGTAGTTAGAGTAAATAGAAACATCAACACTTGACAACATCTTGAGATACCTATTACGTCTTCGCAGGACATTTTCTGGTGACCTTCGCGGGGAATTTCAATCTACAGTCGCGCCCCTATCAAGCTACAATCTTGTTTAGGTTTTCCCTTAAGTACGCCTTGCCAATCACAACAGAAGGATCATAACCTTTCGTCGGCAACCTCACGTACAAGGTCAGGCCTTTTCTCGACTTGCACTATCAGCTCTCTCGTTTTTGTGAGCCCATTCCACCTGCTCAACGTTAACTGGCCAATTAACGTCAAATTTCAAACACAATTTCGGTGTTGAATCAAGATTTGACTGACGTTGACCTCAAGTGCGTTTTGGGAATTGGATCAAGAAAACTTCACCTGTCAACGTACAAGCAGGTTCATATCAAACAGGACCTCCTCTCTAGTGAGAATAGTCTCGCGTACCAGTTTTGTCACCTCTTTCCGTCCGAACAAAAGCGGCTCTACATAGGAACTTGACAGTGATCACTCTGGATCCCTCTTCGCAGTCACCGCCAGGCTGCTCATTAAATCAACAATTTGGTTACGTATCAGCCCCGGATCTTCCTCAGTTTCGGGAATTCCAGAGTACCAAATCGTCTTCAAAAAGCTCAACTTCTTCCTCAGATTGGATTGATCGCGCAGCGGAAGCCTTGCTCAGCTCCTCCCCTTCGAACTCCTCAACAATAGCAGCAATGAGTGCACAAAATATAGACGAGTCGACAGTCGCCTACTTGGACTATCTCCCCAAGTTCGGAATTGAAAAATTCCATGGCACTGGTACTCAAGATGCATCACGTTGGTTGATGGATCTAAAAGCAGAGTTTAGAGACCGCGGCCTGAGAATACCTGTCCAACCAAATCTTTGGGTTGAGGCGATCTACAGAGAAACAGACAATGAAGCGGCCAAGTGGATGGACAGTACGCCTCACATAAGCCGAATCGTGATGAACTATGAGCAGGCCACTGCAAATGACGCTATACTCCTTGAGCAGGCTCTCAAGAACAAATTTCCTCTGGTAACATACACTGAGTCCTTAAAGTCGCCGGACCAAATGCTTTCGGAGTTCTCTCAAATAAGATCGGAGCCTCTAAGCGAATACTACGGACGGGCCCTCTCCTTCTTGAGCCTTGTCAATTTATCGGACAGGTGTACTGATGACGCGACCTTAAACCCTTCTGAAACGGACAGGATGATTCTGAGGATGTTAATTAACAAGTTCATCTCTGGCTTGGTCGATGAGGAGCTTCGGATGAGTGCTATTGCTCACGGAGCAACCACTACGGAATCCTTGGCGAGATCATACGAAATCGTCAGAGAATGTCGTCAGTCAATCGACGAAATCCAGAAGCAGTTGGTCCAGTTCACCACGCAGCAGAAGGCAGAGGCCTTCGATGAGATCTATCGGGCTCCCCAGTTGGCAAATTCTGTAGTTGCTAGGTTTTCAGACCAACCTCCACACAGCTACAATGTTCAAAACCGCTTCTCTCAGGCATCAGGTCACCGTCCCTATGCCAATAATTTCCCCAATGTGGTGCGACACCAAGAGCAACTACCCAATCGCTTGAATTACCACCCAAATCCTGCACCAACCAACCCTAATGGTTACCAAGGCCCTCCGCAACCTCGCGGTAATAATTATAGGCCGGGAAATCGAGGTCAACCTCAGAGTCGTGCGGAACCGCGATCACTTCAGCAAATAACACCCAACCGCAGTTCGTCGACAAACCCAGTTGTAAATGGCTCCAAGGACTTCACCACTGAGTGCACCAGATGTGGTCAGCTTGGCCATTACTCAAGGTCATGCAAAAATACTGCCTTATAAGCTTGGGAGCAGGATGTCTTAAAACAACTGGCGTTTCCCTTCGAATCCAATGCGGCTTTCTTATCAACACAGACTATACACGACCTAGAGTATAACAGGTCCTGCGACAATTTTTTTGCGGGCTTGAGTCCTGAGGAGTTTCAGACAGCAAGAGTTCCTAGATGGCCGGTCCCATTACGTTGGAAGTCTAAGCCAGGACGAAACTTGCAGCGGCCTCCTAATCCTGCCTCCGAATTGAATGAATTTAGACCACCGACCCCGCCACTGGGATCTAACCTCAATATTCATCACTATCAGAACCCTCAAGTTTGTGATATTGATGAATTCATAGACCAGGATTTTGATGATGAGCGTCATGTAAGTTTCCAGACAAATACGGTGGAAGTCCAGGTCCCAGATGTGCCTCTAGACGTCCTCCCGAGTTCAGTAGGGACTCATCTACACCTAGGATCGGATAGACATCTTAACCTACCAGAATCCCAGCACGAGGCGAATCTGATAGAAGCCAACCTGGCTGAGGCAAGAAAAAGACAGAGGATGGATATGGGAGATGGAAGGGATATTCTGGAGGAGGACTCAGAAGACGACATTACGCACACCTCGAGGTCTCGGCCTGCCCATGATGGACAGGACCACCCGAAACCCTCGGATACGATCAGTGGTATGCCGGTGCCAAAGAAAATCCGCCGAAAGAAACTTTCGAATATCCACGCCTTTTCGGGTCAACCACCTCTTGACCCTAACTTTTACATCGAATTACTCTCTCGAGTGAAGGTTCCTCTATCAGTTCTAGAAATAGCTCAGATATCACCAGAGGCGGCCCTTAATTGGAAGAGATTGATGACAAGAGAAAATTCAAGGAAAAAGAAAAACGCTGGAATAGAAGGAAACTCGGTCGAAGTCGAGGATAACTTACTGGAAGAATTATACTCTTTTTTAGTACGACGAGCAGAAGCGAATAAAGTAATTACGCACGTTGCTAGAAGACCGCGTAATCAGCCTCCTTTAGGAACCGAATCTATGGCTTCACCCCACGCTAACCCTCTTGCCGACCGCCCATTTAGAATTCCAGTCTTGGTGAATGCTTACAAATTGGGGACCTTATTCCAGGTCAAGCTTAAGCCAGGTACAACTCAGGCTGACCAGGGATCTGACATCAATATCATCTCGGATAAACTCGCAACGGACCTCAGAATCAAGCCCATAAAGCTAGGTCCACACATAGTTTTAACAATGGGTACAGCAAATGGCGAGAGCACTCAATTACATCAATACGCTGAGATTAAGATTGGTGTTGAGGACATATGGAGGACCATACAAGTCTTTGTCCGACCACCTACTTCAAATGACCGCCCGTCTTTAATTCTTGGCCTTCCGTGGCTATATGATGTGGATGCAAATATCAGAATAAGGAAATTTCAGCTGAAAATAGGTGATAGATCGAAAGGCGAGAAACGGAGGACCATTCAAACCAGCGAGTTTAAAATGGCCACTCATCACAAATTATCTCTGGTTCCTCTGGTCTCCGAAAATCACGATCTTCTACGCAGCTTGCCAACGAAAAGTAAACCACCCCTCGAGTCATCTAGTGAAAGCGAAGAATCCGAATCATCTGTGGAGGAGAGCCTTTCGGAAAACTAGAACGTCATCAACGTGACGGTAAAGCGTTAATTCTGACGAATTCAAGTCTTGATCTCACCAACAAAAATAATGACACAACAAATAATGATTTAATGAATAATGACGTTAGATTTCCTTACCAAAATTTTTCTTTATTGCCTACTTTCGACCATTTTTACAAACAATACCTGAGGAAGAATATCTTACAACAATATTTAATAATTCGCGATGCTCATCAAATCGACCTTCCGACTTTAATTCCCTTCAAACAGATCTTTTACTAACTAAATCCCTTTCATTTCCTACCTTGCGTCGACCTACTTTTAGACCCCTATCAGACGACCCAATCGACAAAATCAACACCTGGTTTAATTCTTGTCAAGCCACAATTGGTGATGTCTGCTCAGATGAGTACTCGCAGCAGCAGGTAAAACGGCTGCTCTACACTTACAGAGATCTTGATGCTGGAGCTGTTGTCAATCTCCCAGCTACTGACCTTTACGTACATAAGATCCACCTGAAGCCGGAAACCAAGCCTTGGAATATGCCAAAACAAAAGAGGTGGCCAAAAGACCAAGAATGGTGGTTAAATAAGATTGTGACGGAAAGCTGGAAAAGTGGAATGTATGAGCCAACAGTGATTGCAAATGGCGAACTCTCCGAATGGAATGCACAGGCCAAGTTAGTCCCGAAAAGTGACGACGTCCAATGGGGAGACGAGCCGCGTGTGACGTTTAATTATCATTACGTCTACGAAAATCTTCCTGGGAGCTACATGCCCCTCATGTCGGACTGTCACGATTTCTTGAGCCACCCAGCCTTTCAATTCTTTTGTCAATAGGATTGTAAGCATAGCTACTGGTCGATCCCGCTTCACCCTGAAAGTCGACCTTATTTCGCCTTCACATTGACTCACATGCCTCAGCTACAACCTACTAGAGTTCCTCAAGGCTCACAGAGCGCCACTTTTGGCCTTACAGAATGCATGAAGATAATGTTGGGAGAAATACCTCCTTTACCTGATGGGGAGTTGCTACCCGATGGCACGGATGGCAGTTTTCCTTCCCTTCTCACAGGAGCTCGCACAGAGGACTTAGCTAACCACGACGTCCTCTGGATACCTGCACCATCAGGCTCAAAGAGATCAACGGGAATGGTTGAAAAGGCTAACGATCTCTTGGAAAGAATATTGAAAAAGATTCCTCACCGAGAAGATTGGCCACTTCGAGTCCAAAGGTCAGCGTACGAGTTGAACCGCAGAGAAGTGAGATCATTAGGGTTCTCACCGTATGAAATTATGTTCGGCTATCAACCCCCTTCTTCTCTCGAAATCAAGATACCAATTCTGCGCCGCTCTCAACTCCATTTTCTCCTGCAAAGTATTAATATCTCCGCATTGGATAAAGAAGAGCATGCTTCGGCAGTCTTAGCTCACATGGCAAACTTAGACGTTGAAAGAGATAAGGTTAGACATAAGGATTCTCTAGGTCGGCAGCTTCAAAAAAGCCTTCATGATCTGGGGGTCTCTCAAAGGATTTCCTACAGCCCTGGGGATTTGGTCATGCTTTACGACCACAGCGCGGCCAAACGAAAGCTTTGTCCTGCATACCGAGGTCCTTTTGTTATTTCAGGCCTGGCAGGTGATTACGGCAAGAGTTATACTCTGCGTCAGGTAAACGGTGAACCTATCCGGAACACCTTTCATGGGGATCAGTTAAGGCCCTTCCGTCTTCGAGAAGGATATCTAGTCACCGGTGAAGAGCTCGGCATCAAAGTCTACCAGAATATTCGACTTGGTAGAAGCCGACACAGACTTCCCGCGGTCGTTGAGTTTGCTCCAGGCGCGCACTGTACCGCAAATACAGTCAACCTAGCGTCCTGTTACCCCTTCTTCAATTTTTCAATCTAAAATGCAATTACACTCCTTCTCGAGGCTAGGAGCGCTGTAACATGTCGAGGCATATAGAGCCTTCTCCCCTTCATTTACTGGATTATTTTGGTCTGTATTACGACGATGAGAAAAGATAACGGGTGAAAATACAATATTACGATCCTTTTTACTCGGTCCAGACGCGTAGTCTTAGGCACAAAAGGAGCCGGTAAAGTAGGAGTATAGCATGTGCTCCTATTATTTCACCTTCATGTTTGTATCCTGGTCTAGTACTTTGAAAGGGCTTTTATGTTGTAACTTAACCTCTATTTTTTTGCGGTGTTTTAGTTCGCGCTCCGGAGAGCGCTTATACTTGATGGGGAGTAGAAGAGGACGCTTATTTATCACGCGCTTCTAGGCGTATAATGTCGCGTCGAGGTCACGTAGTTAGAGTAAATAGAAACATCAACACTTGACAACATCTTGAGATACCTATTACGTCTTCGCAGGACATTTTCTGGTTGTTACAATCTGCCGACGCTAACCATTAGATTTGTGTATAAATAGGTGGCTGCGCACAGACATTTGAAACGTTGCAACGTCCTCGTCATAAATCCTTACCATTGAGCTACCCGACCCTTCTTTACCGTTAATTTTATCTCTAACCTCTACACCTCCCTGTTTCCCTTCTTCACCCTAACAATCCAGGCCGTTCACCCAGTAGAGTCTGGGTAGCCGTAAGAGTTGACTCTTATTTTCGTTTCAAGCCGTCGATAAAACCTCGTTTTACCGCTCAAAAACTTATTGATCTCTAGTGATTGAGTCGGTTCGGGATTTAGACGGTTTCAGAATCCTAAAAATCGTTCAGGACGTCTTAAACTATCACATCTCTTCACAAAGCTTATTCCGTTTCGCAAGTCTCTCGAGTTGAGTCTGAGGATTATAATCCCCATGTATCCCAAATTTGTTTACAAATGAGAATCAATATCCCTTGCAACCTTTGATCATCAATGTCCTTGATGAAATTTTTTATAGATGAGCTAAAGACTAGATAGTTATCCTCACGCTTTGCATTCGGTCAACTCCCCTACCAAAGAGGTCTCAGATTCACCACTGTACCACTCCGCCACTTGTACTCTATCATATATTTTCTGAATCATTTCTGCGTATGCAGCCTGAGGCAATGACGCGAATCATTACGAAAGACATATTTCGCAAAATGACTCACATTGACGTTTGAAACGCTAAAACTCGGTTTCATCTGGATCTACAAGTACGAGGGTAACGCCTGACGACATGTACCCTATTCCGTGAATACCTACCATAGCGAAAAGTGAGAAAACCCCGTGGTTATCTGAATATGCTTTCGTCATTCCACGAAGACGATGCCACCGCGAAAAATGTGGTATGTGGGTCTTGCTGGATTCGAACCAACTTTCTCCTGTCTCAAGTGGGGCATGTGTCCAAGCTACCAAGACTCTACTTGGGAGTATGGCCCGGACAGTATACCACTGCACCATCCGACCCTCTGGGATTGTTTTAACGACTAACGTAATTTACCACATGACCGATCAATTTTTTATAAGCGAGTATTTCAGTTGGACAGGCATTTTGTAGAGGAACTGGCCAATAGAACAGCTCGCTTATGGAAAGTATCTAGTCAAGTGGCGTAGCACATTACAGTAAAACCCCTCTTAGCCACTAGTGTGTCCCAGTATAGATAGTGAAAATATTCATTGTAACTTGGACGTTTATATTTGCAACACTTACCCTTATAGGTCATTTTGCGTGCAAGGGTAAGTATTGCAAATATAAACGGTCATGTTTCTATGAATCTCTTCAGTAATTATACCGGGACCCACTATTAGCTAAGAGGGGTTCTACTGTAGCTATGGGTGATGACAAGTTATAGGTCATGTGAGTGTTCTAATTTTATATTTAAGCGTCCTTTTACCTCGGTTAAATATACGTACCACTCAGTACCGTCACGGCACCTGACACAAGCTATTTTCAATTACCCATAGATGTGGGCTGGCAAAGTCGATCTCTTCCCCTTCACGCAGTGCCAGCGGTTGATGTTCCATCTGTGCGCACATCTGGGATAGCCAAGAAGATTTAAATTAAATTTTTTCTATTATCCTATTTCGGCGCCTGAAGGCCCACGTAGGTATTTTTCGGAAGATACGTATTCTTTGTTATAGAACGACTCATTTTGACGTTTGGAACACTCATACTCAGATTTCATTTGCAGATACCACTACGAGAATAACGCCTTACGACATGTACCCTCTTCCGTGAATACCCACCACAGGGAAAAGCGAGAAAAACCTGTGGCTATCTGAGCATGCTTTCGTCATTCTACGAATACAGTATCACCGCGAGAGAAGTGGTGTGAGGGTCTTGCTGGATTCGAACCAGCTTTCTCCTGTCTCAAGTGGGGCATGTGTCCAAGCTACCCAGACTCTACTTGGGAGAACGGCCTGGACGGTGTACCACTGCACCATCCGACCCGATAGCCAAGAAGAGAAGCGCAACTAAGTCGCGGTCGCACTCAAGCACTACTCCAAGTCAAGATGATCCTGCTACCTGGCCGGTTCTTGCTGCTCGACTACATATCTTTCCGACCGATCTGTTATCAAATAAATCCCTGGGAACCAAATCAAAGCTTAACGATGATCGATCATCAGTTGAAATAAAATATTTCCTCTGAAGATAGTGTATGATTCAGGATGGGGCAATCGAGAGGAATCATACTACGCACATTATCATGTATCTTGTATAATGTAACAAAAGTGAAATAACGACCAGGGTTAACAAGTTGATAAGGCTTGATAACTGCGCAGATCATAGTCAGACAAGAAATACTTCAACAAATTGGGTCATAATCCGTTAATTGTAAAAGATGGAAAGCAACTTGTTGGGGTTTCTATCTCGTAAATCACTAAAGACGTCGAGGGAGAAAGAAGAGTTTGTAATCGTGAAATGGGAATTTATTGATTACTTCCCACCAGACACAGAGTGGACTGTATAAACTAATTATACCATCAAACAGGGGGAAGCAGAAGAGTTTTCACGTTTGTCATGGTCTAAGCGTCACTATGTTCCAACAGACCATACTCATACTTATCACGTGTATCCATGGATCTCTACCAGATACTGCAAACTAGGAACACTCATTTCAACAGGAGAGTGAGTTGACGTCGAGAAATATATCTAAGGAGTCCGAGTTGGTGAACTGCGCTCGGTATGGTCACACAACACTCTGGTATGGGAAATTAAAGGTCCCTGTAGTCCCCTTCGGTTATTTTTGTGTCCCTAGTACAACGATAAAATTTCATGGAATAAGGCATAAAAACAATCACTGAAGGGGATTACAGGGACCTTCGTTTTTCCATACCATAGTGTAGATAGGCGAAATAGGCGGGATCAATTCTTTTGCATCATTTTCAGATAACTATCTGTCACTACAATTACAAAACTATTGATTTAAGCCGATTGAAGTCTATTCCTTACACAAGATCGGATACATGATAATATATTATTGCTCTACCAGAGATTTCTGTTATCATTACAGAGACTACCAATAATTCCGGCTATTAATACTCTCTTTTTGATCCTTCCGTGTCTAAGGCTTCACCCCGAGAGCAGCGTTCCACTCATCAGCTACTGATGCATCTTTCGAGTTTAGCGCACTAATTTTTTCCTTGGCTGCCAAACATTTGTCTTTACCTTCCTGGGTTGCTTCGCATACATTGCCAAGCTGGTCACAGATACGATTGGTGATGATGTTTGGGTTGAGAGCGTCTTGCTGG
Source organism: Podosphaera xanthii (assembly GCA_028751805.1). Classification (NCBI taxonomy): domain Eukaryota; kingdom Fungi; phylum Ascomycota; class Leotiomycetes; order Helotiales; family Erysiphaceae; genus Podosphaera; species Podosphaera xanthii. The sequence continues at coordinate 1,153,217 of JAPWIX010000019.1, forward strand.
CCACTTGCTACTAACGGATCAGTTGGTAAAAAGGTACCCTCGTTTGCACCGCGGTTTCCTCGGCCCAATTGGAAGTCCATAGCTGGGTTACATTTCCCAAAGATATTATTTTGACCTTGACCTGCATCAGCTTTTGAATTGGATTTATCTTGCGCATCACGCTTATCCTTATCGTTGTTATTTTTGTTGTCATTGTTTTTTCCGCCATTTCTTCCCTTTCTACCCCTATTCTTGTTGTCATCCTCATCGCGCTTATCATTATCGTTATTGTTGTTGTTGTTATCATTGTCGTTGTTGTTATCATTGTCGTTGTCATTATCGCGCTTTTTGTTGGTTCCCGCGTCGCCTGAACCCTTTCCTCCAGTGTTGTGACGCTTCACGGAATTTCCCAATACACTCCGGCTGCTAAGCGGAACTGAACGCTTCACATTGTCTGTAACTTCCAGCTTGTTGTTGGAACCATTATGACGAGGAACACTGACAGCTACAGCGCTTGCAGCGAGGTAAGCAAGGACGACTTTGCTGTAATGCATCTTGAAAAAGAATAAGAGGGATGTGAAGAAGAACAGAAATCAAGTCTAGAATGAGTTTAAGGTTGAACTAGATGTTGAAGATGGGAACAGGAAATGAATTTGACGGAAAAAAATCTAAAGATTTATCTTGTGTAGGATAAAGTAAGAACGAAAGTATAGTCAGAGATCTACTCCGAATAATGAAGGAATAAAATCCAAAGTGAATGAGCGATTGAATGATTCTTGAAATGTATGATATTGAGAGAGGCAGATGAGTTCACTATATATAATAATCAAATAGCCTGACGAAATGTTTAGTCAGGCAAATGGTATCTGTCCAACCAACAACAATATGTGACCCTTCCCACGCTGACAAGGATTGAGTCATTCTCAGAATTCAGTTTGAATCAGCTGTAGCTAAGTCATTGAGCTTAAGGCTTGTTACAGAAACATTTTCGTACAGTATCGCCCGAGTTTCGGCTGGAATTTTACGGCATCGTTGTCAACTGTGTTCAGAGCGCCAGCACTTGCAGCAGTCACTCTCCCTGGAAGACGTAAATCAGAAGAGTGAGCATTGAAGTCTTGAAACTGAAACTGAAATTGGGTTGACGTTGTCAGTCTGTACATGCATTCTGTTCTTGTGACTACGACCAGATAATCCGGCGAACTGTCATCATTATCAAAAGTTGCTCGGATGTTTTCATTTGTCTTCAGTTGATTCAAAAAAGGTGGGAGTCATGCGGTTGCGCAGATTGGATTTTGGAGACCGACTAGTCTCGCTCACCGGAGGGACACATTGCGTCACGGTCGTAGACTCGCGAGGTCATGATGAAAAAAACGTGCGACCGATTGACTTTTTCTTCCCGACTCAACCTCCCGGTGTGGTGAGGGAATGTGAAGAGTACTGGGCAGAAGGGGGTGTAACTTGTTGATGGCTGAAATTTATTGTGTCGGTCGTTGTAAGCAAATATAAGGCATAAACATGTAAAATTCATTTCATCCACAAACAATTCATCTACCTGCTTCCTCGCACGTATACATATTGACGACGCATTACAATTCAGTAGTAGATGTCGATGGAATGTTACGTGTGATGATAATTGGCTGTCCATCTTCTGATTTAAATTTTTGATTCGTGATCCAAACACATTCGGTGCGTCCAGTTAATTTTCCATGTCCATCTCCTCATTGAGTATTAAAGTTATGAAGTTAAGGAGTAGTGTCAAAGGGGCTGTTAGTGTCTTGAAGTATGGGACAGGAAAAGCAAAATCTATTGTCATAGCTTCTCGGCTGAATACAAAATGATGTAACAAAAAAAATTAAAAAAGTAAAAATAACATTCTCATTGAGCTCACGTATGAATTACTGAATATTCCCCACTGCTCAAAATATATATAGAAATGCATCAAAATTTGGATTTGGATTAAGCGAGAGTGAACAACTGACTTGCTCACCCACCGCGAGTGAACGAATGCTAAAATTAAAGGAAAAATAATCATCGCCCCTCTCATAACCCTCGACTATTCATCACTCGGCGGAGTATCCCAGTAAGATGCTGAGAGATCGGTGACGGAAACCACTATTTTAAGGAAGAAACAAACTTGAGTAAGCTGGATAGTGCAGTGGTCCATCATTCAGACACTTCTGCCAAATATCGTCTGGGTAGCTTAGATCTATGCATCACGTGCGACAGGAGGCAGCTAGTTCGAATGCAGCACAACCCATACATCACCTTCTCTCAAGTTGATACCGTCTTCGGACCGAATCATGAAAACTTGATGAGAGATCCTTCGATTTTCATTCTCCTCCCTATGGGAAGCATCAATAGAAGAAGTGACCTGCCGTCAGGGTTAACTTTATCGTGGTATCTGCGAATGAAATCTCAGTATCGGTGGTCCAAACAACAAAACCTGACTTAGTCTACGAAAATGACTGATCTTCTGAACATGCGTTGAAAGACCCTGAGGGCGCCAAACCAGGTCAGTTGAAAATTGAATCAATGCTGCTCGATTTTGTTTCAGTTCGATATTTATTCATAGTCAATGTCAAAACAAGCGACCGATCCGGGAGTGAATTTTCCGCATTCGTGAGGCATTATTTCATGAATCCTCAAACTCTCCGTTCTATTGTGGTCGCGAAGGGACACGTATGAATAACAAAGCTGAGGATGACGTTTATGGTCTTACGTGGATGAATAGTATTGGTGTAGATTTAGTAGCGGGTGTGGGGTGGATTTAGTAGTAGGTATAGACTCGACTAAACGCGGACTTCTGGAACCCTTGACACGCTAGCCATATATGTCATGTAGTTAAGGCACGACCTCTTCTGCAATACTTACAGCATCACACAGACTACGAATGGGCTGTGTCTCACTGGTACGATCAGAGAAACATAAAAGAAGTTTTCTCAAGCTCAATTAATTCTGCATTCTATCTCGTATGCAAATTGGATGTCGAATCCTTGTCAGATCAAATGGAATAACTCCGATGCAAGCTCAAATGTCCAGACAGGTCTGTCAAGTCCAAGAGTCTCCTGGCAAGCGACTGATCGCGTAACAGCAGAGCTCAACGCCTAAGAACTTCGCCATGCGTCCATCTGAGCGGTGTATATAGAAGCGTCTGATCTGTGATGTTATGAAATACAGACAAAGGTTCTGCACAAACGCTCAGATGAGTATTTATATTCTAGAAGATACTGCCGAAATAGCACAGAGACAGAGATCCTGACCGTCGTGGCTGATAATGAGCAGTCGATTTCTCGCCCTCGGAACCCTTCACTACAGGATTTTGGAACTCTGCGGTCTAGTTCGATCAGATAAAAAAGAAAAATGGACAGACGCAAAAAAGAATTGGTTTCTTTCCCCCTCTTTCCCTTGTCCGCTGTCAGAGTTTCAACACTTGTAAGTCTATATTTTTAAATGTGAAACGTGTCTTCCATCAAATACCATTGAACAACATTTAGTAGACATCGATCAAAGTGACGCGGGGGTGTGCGCGCTTCCATCTAGTGTGGTTTAAGTCGTGGGACACTGAAGCCGATATTTATCTACCTAATACATCTGTATGTCCCGTAGCAGGAAAAATAGGAACATGAAAATTACGCAAAGATAACGTATCTTATTTTTTAACGCAGTGCTCTAGCAGTAACCTGAGATCATTCTCTAGTTCACCGAATATTTCGGACCCAAAACCTTTGATTATCTGAATCCCGCTTTATATCTCTCATGTACAACAGAAATTTGGTCAAGTAGCCAAACCAAGTACAGTAGAACCTCTCGTAGCTAATAGTGGGTCTCGATATAATTACTGAAGAGACACATAGAAATTTTACCGTTTATATTTGCAATACTTACCCCTGCACGTAAAATAACCGTAAGGGTTAGCGTTGCAAATATAAAAGTCCAAGTTACAATGGATCTTTTCAACATTTATACCGGGACCCACTAATAGCTAAGAGGGGTTCTACTGTAATAGGATCATTTGGAAGTGTAAACAGTTACCAGTAAATGTGAATGTCACTTGATAATCAGGATAAAAAGAAAACCACGTTTATTCGTTATAAGGGAAACTCTGGAATATATATAAGTTTCTAGCCTAGTCTCTTGTAACTTTCAACAAGTACAGAGAGTTGGATCTATACTCTTGGCGCTGATCTTTATCTCGCTTATGGACTGCATTAATGCATAACAGACATTAGTCTGCTTATACCCCCTCTCAGTTTCATAGCGAGATTCAGTCTGTCATACCCAAATTTTCTGTGAATCTTTTGAAGGGTTCTGAGAGGAGCGGTTTTGTAAGGCCGTCAGCAGGAATGTCCTCTGATGCAACTTGCAGTACCTTTATGTTTCCTGATTTTTACCTCCTGCACGACGTAGTGGTATTCAATGCGTACATGAAGACGACCGGACGTGATAGAATCATCAGTTGCCCATTTTATCGCGCCTGTATTGTCCTCTAAAATTGGTATAGGGCCGGAAGGCATGTGGTCAAGTTTTGTAAGAGATGATCGAATCTAGCACAATCCTCGTCGCTTCAAATATTGCCGCGTACTCTGCTTCACACGTTAGCGTAGAGACAGTTGTCTGTAACTTAGATCTCCAGATAACTGGGCACCTAGCCATGAAAATGACATATCCAGTTGTAGATTTGGCAGAGTCAAAATCGTTGGCGAAGCTTGAGTCCACGGCACAATGAAGTCCATATTTTCCGAACTTTTCGATATGTCGATGATCCTTCTTGTATATTAAACCTTTACCTGGACACCCTGAGAGTTATTGGGGAATCCTTAATGCGTGCCTTGAGTGTTCAGGCGATGGATTACACATGAATCTTGCCATCTGAGATGTAGCCAATAAGTCGCTGGTAATCGTATAATTCAGCTGCAGTTGCCTTTCCGGAGTTCTTTTTCAAATCTGTCTTACAGCTCGGTGCCATAGGTGTATCAGGCGGTTGCATTCCCGGTGTCAATTCTGTTCCTACAAGAGATCTTTTGAGGTACTGTTCCTGATCTAATAGAACGGAGCCAATGGGTGATGGTCTCCGAATTCTAACACCAAGGAACCAGCTAGCTTCCCCTAAATCATTTAGAGGAACTTCCTTGTTTAGAGATCTGGTCAGTTCTTGTAGGTCGTATTTATTTGGCCCTGTCAACAGAAAGTTATCAACGTAAGACGCTACAATTATCCTTGTAGCTTTAATATGATATATAGCATTTTCCGAAGCTAAATGGCTAAATCCGTAATTGCTTATTATTGACCTGATTTTTGCTTGCCAACAGTTTCCAGACTGCTTCAACCCGTATAGGGGTCTACTCAACTTGATAATACTATTTCTAGTGTAGTCAAACTTTCGTGCGAGCTTTTCGTTTTCACCGAAAATTTCTTTTAGCCCTGGAAACTGCTTCATATAAATAGTCTCCTTTAGGTCGCCGGCAAGGTAAGCAGATATAGAATCAGCTTGCAGTATATACCAATTATTCAAAGCCGCCAATGCCATAAGGGTTCTCCAACTTGCCGACCTCGCGGTAGTGGATGATGTCTCATTGAAATCCACTCCTGGGGTTTGGGTGAAGCCTCTTGCTACGATTCTGGCTTTATACTTATCGAGTTCCATATTTCACTTATATTTTTTCTTCAGGACCCATTTTGACGTGACCAGTCTCTCTACATGCTCGGTTGGAATGTGCACAAACTTAAAAGTGTTGCGAGACAGACATCCTTCGATCTCTATGTTTATAGCCTTTACCCAATATTATTTTTCTGGCCCTTTCATTGCTTGGTTGAACGTGGGCTCATCGGTTTTTGCCGAAAATATGTAGCTCAATGGACCATGGGTAAAGCACAACGTTCTAAATAGTTCCTCACCATCACCATGATGGCAATATTGGTCTCGGTCTATTGCTTTTCTGACCATACTGGAAGAAGAGGTATCAAGACTGACATCCCAACTACCATGTAGAGTTCCAAAATGGCGACCAGTTACTGCATCACGAAAGTCTTCAATTATCGTGTGGTCAGATTTTTGCATCTCATCAACTACAGGTAATAAGTGTGTCAGTTCCTCATCAATCTCGACTGGCGCTTTCAGGTCTAACACTTGTAGGGCCTGGTGTTCGAAAGGGCGTTGAATAATTCGTCTGGGTCGGCCTTGTCCCCTTGGCACCACTGTCTCTGGTACATGGTTATCGGGAGCGTTGTAATCTTGGTTCCTGGAGTAATCCGTCTTACGAGATCTTAATCTGTCTTGGACGTGCTACGGTAAAGATCTGATTATCTCCCTAGGATGGGTCGGATGGTGCAGTGGTACACCGTCCAGGCCGTTCTCCCAAGTAGAGTCTGGGTAGCTTGGACACATGCCCCACTTGAGACAGGAGAAAGCTGGTTCGAATCCAGCAAGACCCTCACACCACTTCTCTCGCGGTGATACTGTATTCGTAGAATGACGAAAGCATGCTCAGATAGCCACAGGTTTTTCTCGCTTTTCCCTGTGGTGGGTATTCACGGAAGAGGGTACATGTCGTAAGGCGTTATTCTCGTAGTGGTATCTGCAAATGAAATCTGAGTATGAGTGTTCCAAACGTCAAAATGAGTCGTTCTATAACAAAGAATACGTATCTTCCGAAAAATACCTACGTGGGCCTTCAGGCGCCGAAATAGGATAATAGAAAAATTTAATTTAATTTAATCTCCCTAGGATCAGCACCCCATCCAAGCCCCGAACTTGTATTTTCGTACGCAATGACGTAGGGAGATATGAGAAATCTTCCACCGTCCAAAAGCCAAACTAACTTGTTCTTAGTACCTCGGTAGCCGAAAAACACGCCTCTAGTCCAATTTGCATCTAGTTTTTCACCTTTTATTCTGTGACTAGTGTTCACATGAGTTATACACAATGTTCCAGGGATCCACTGGTGGTCTATCCTAGCACTAGATTTATCAGGTTGAAACCGTGACCAATATACTTGCCATGCGTCACAGATTATGTTATTGCAAACGTAATTTTCTCATAAGGTAATATTATGAACAGGGATATGCAGGATTAAATGAAGCATTGATGGCACAATGCATAGATGACTGCAATTACCCTTTCATACCTTTAACCTCCCGCTGTGATTAGGCGCAAGGGTTTGGATGATTGTTGGCACTCCTACATAGTCGCCAAATGAGTTTATGACGGATGAGTAACACCTAGTAAAGAAGATTAGTTGGGAATTGCTGGAGTACTTAGGGGGCTACCTTGGGCAAGATGAAGAACTTCAGCTTTGCAATTTGTATCATACTTTAACTTCTTACGTATCTGCAATCGTGTTAATAGGGTCATTATCCCATAAATTCTATACTTCTTTCCATCTTTAGTCTTCCTGCCTCCCTCGAAGACGGCGAATCGAACCCTCCGTTACCTCGCCGTAACAGATTAACTATATGAGGCAATGAGCACTTGTATGAGTAATGGTTGTTAATAATTCACTATGAAGAAGAAAAGCTAACTTAGGTTCCGAACAATCCTCTATATACAAGTTCTGTGTTTCCTTCCCGTTGTTCAGCTTCGAACATCACCCGTGAGTAATTATTGAAAATCAAGGATACAAACTTATAATTAGTATCAGTCAGTTCAAACCAAACCCTGATTACCTAGTCATGCTGTAGCCCTGACTATAGACCCTTGTACAATCTAGGACCCTTGCATAATGCAGTCTCTAATCTCTATTATTAGTGATCTTGCATTATGTACCCATGATCTGCATGATAGTACATGCCTGCGATAACCATCGTTGGCTACAGGTTTACAATCGGCTGAATAGCCGTCACACCATGCTGTTCTATGACCATCAACGGAGCTCTGTGATGTGAGGTTCAAAGTATAACAAGTCTATTCTAGAACGCAATTCCAGAACACGGATGGTATTTTCATCTGGATTGCGCAGCAACGAGCTGCATCCCGAACAAATCTAATTCCTCGCTCCGATACTCCATTCTGGTATTGGTTATCCGGGGCTGATATAATTACGTTTATTTCTTGCTGGGCAGCAAACTCTTGGAATGTGTCGAGTCCCCAATTTCTTCCACCGTCAAATGTTACTTGTTTCACCCTTGAGTTGAAAATTTTTCTCAGATAGGAGTTGGCTTGGCTGAGAATGCGTTTAAGTTCATCGGCGGCTTCGCCCTTTTTTTTCAATGCATGGAAGAAGCGGAAACGCGAAACATCTTCAGTTGTCAGGCAAAAATATCCATGACCTTCAATGGAAATGGGGTTCAATGTGCCAACATCGCAATGCCATCCTTCACCAACATTTCTCATCCTGGGTAGTCGCTCGGTTGTAGTGTACTTTAAGGATTTACCCATGTCGCACGTTTTACAGGGCAAAGACTCGACGTCCGACACATTGAGATCGATTCCAACTGTATTCTTAATAGTCCATGCGAATCTTTCGGCACTTGGATGACACAGCCGCCTATGCCAGAGCACTAACGATTTCATCACCTTGTCTGATATAATAAAGCAGCCATCAACTAAACAAGATTGGTATTCTCGAATGAAACCACTTTCTTCTTCTGAAGAGCCCTTTTTAATTTCTCCTGTCGAAGTTACGCTAACGTTATTCTTTCGTACAAGTGATATTGTAGGCTCGAGTTAATTGTGAAGCCACAGGAAGAAGCCTCGTCTCTCTGCGTCAATATATGATAGAATTTCACCAGTAGGGCTGACAATCTGTTCGTCCCTCAACCGGCCACCTCTTCGGTAAAATCGCTCTCCACTGACGATGTTAAGAGGAAATTGTGAAACGTTGAGTCAGGTCTCATTGTTTGTTTCAGGTATTCAAGTTGGTGTTTCATCTAATTACGTTGGTAGCGACCACAGGGTCTTGTTTGGGGACGTTTTACACGTACTATTGTAACAGAGTTAGCGTTTAAACGTCGCTCTGGAGAAGAAAGTGTTTCGGATGGTCTAAGATGAACATTGGTTCATACATGATGTAGGAATATATAGAAAGGGATAGACTTTTGGAAAAGAAATAGAACAATTCTTAAAAAAAAATTAACAAATGCAAACATCGATTTTCCTCAAAGTCTCATAGAAATCCCTTGATATATACAACGTATTTTAGTCTCATGACTGATCTGCTACCTTTAGGGCCAGTCAGAGGTAACCAAACTTCGCCGTTACATTCAGCATATACAGTGCCGTTCCTAGTCTGAATCTGAAACTGATCACTTCGAAGTTCAATAACTGATCCAGATCTAAAATTTTGACGTCTATTGGTGGCGTCGACGTCGGCATCCGTATCAAATAACCAACGGTTAGAACAAGCATTACTACCCGCAGTGCTTAAGATCTGTTGGGCGACGTGAACATTACCGGCCGGTGGAGTAGATTCGAGTGGGTAGTCATCTTTTGTGGTTTCGTCACAGACTGGATCACTTTCATTTTCAGCTTTATTCTCAATATTGTGACGTCGTCGCATCATTTCTCTTTCATGAAAATCAACCACTTGATCATTAACATCAGATTCGGCTTGGATGGCGAAGTTCCCTCCTGACAGATGTTCCTCTTGAATCTGACAATACTCATCAGCTATGGCTGGTGGAGGTCCAATATCATTCGAATTATTACTCGCAACGAAAGACGTTTTATTGTTGCTATGGCCTTGGTTAAATCGGCATCTGTTCCTCGTGTGGCCAAGTTTCCCGCAATTCCAGCATCGAAATTTCTTCCCTTGATTATTCCAATTCGGACGTTTTTCTGCGGGGACTTCCTTCGTTTGTTCATTCTCATTGCTCTGGGTATTTCCCAATGTTCCCCTTATGTCGTTGTGGTTGCTTGGAACACCTTTTCTGATCTTGTCATGATGGGACGAGATAAAATTGTAGAGAAGAGGTTCAAGCTTCCATTGGTTGAACCGAGCCAAGGTTGAAACCATGTCGTACCACCTCCCAGCCTTTTCTTTCACCGATTGCTTAAACAGGATCATAAGTTGAGTATTTGATGATTCACCGCCGGCGGTGTGGAAATTTCGAGCTGCTGTCTTGAATTTGGTGACGAATTGAACTGCGCAACCTCCACTGTATTTCAGACCAACGAGCTTTTCCCACAAGGGCTCTATTTGGATGATTCCTAAACGTCTGAAAGTGCTTTCAAACAAGCGCATCATCTCGGTACCACTCTTGATGGCAGCGATCATTTCTGCGATTTCAGGCGTCACTGTTCTTTGGATTATGGCTGCGAGTTTTAGTTCGTCAAGCTAGGTTAACCTGAGTCCGGTATAAAATCCAATACATTTTAACTGAAGTATTATTTTCTCTCTGTAAATTGAATAATTTTTGAATCCACTCAAAAAACTTTTGGAGTCCGGTTTCCAGTCAAAAGAGGGCCAATCCAGAAGGGTCTGAGGTTTGTTGATGTTCCTGCGAGGTGCAGGCTCACTCCAGTTTGACTCAGGCATTTCCTCCAAGTCCATCTCCTCTTCTTTGTCCGACTCCTCCTTTTCCACTAATCGCATCAGTGCCGTCCCTTTGGATGTGGACCTCGTCGTGGGTTTCAATAAATTTGGTAAACCTTTCCCACGCCTTCGTGGACTGAATCTTACACCCAACTGTGGGGCTTTCCCGAACGAGTAATCAGAAACTCCACCAATTACAGATGGTCCAGGCCCCAAAATTTTTCATTCCTTTTCCATCCTCTCTTCCTCCTTGCTCTGCATACCTTGAGCAATTATTTCTCGATCCGCTTTTGACAACTTAGACTTATCTGACATAGTTAATACCAATGTCTAAACACTGTACACTGTTCAAGGATCAGTACAACGACGGTTGATCCTCAGATAAATCGATGACAAAACAACGACAAAACAGTCAGAATGACTAGGTAGTGCTGATGATGATTCTATTTTTTGTCTAAGTGATGGCCCTTAGTCTGTCTGACATGTGACTACCCATCCCGGCTGGGACATAGGACGCGTCTAGGTAATGCTACCATGTAAAAAGTTAACAGTTAACGTGAATGTCACGTGATAGTTAGGATAAAAAGAAAACCATGTTTATTTGTCAGGAGGGAAACTACGGAATATATACAAGTCTCTAGCCTAGTCCCTTGTAACCCCTAACAAGTACAGAGAGTTGGATCTATATCCTTGGCGCTGATCCTTATCTCGCTTATGGACTGCATTAATGCATAACAGACATTAGTCTGCTTACAGGAAGGACTGAAACTTGGCACAGAAAATTATGTAATAGTGATGGGATGCCCTGTTTTAGAGACTTCGCCGTACCTTAACCGCCTGCTGTTTAAGGCTGACAACACCCCTGCACGCCTACCCCTGTCGATTAAGCAAAGACTACACTTACCTTTGACCCCCCGCGACCCCGTATGAGAAAAACGCCTTACGACGTGTACCCTCTTCCATGAATACCCACCGTAGGGAAAAGTGAGAAATACCCATGGTTATCTGCATACGCTCTTGTCATCCCTCGAATACAGTGTCACCGCACGAGATGAGGGGTGAGGATCTTATTGGATTTGAACCTGCTACCTCTTGTCTTAAGCGGAGCATGTGTCCAAGCTTCCCAGACTCTTCTTGGGAGAACGGCTCGGACAGTGTACCACTGCACCATCTGACCCATTGTTCAAAATATGTTATATCGTTCAAAGTTTCACTCATGTTTCTATCTATCATTTTGTGACCTCCGTTTGCAGCTACTTTGCTATAACAAAAACAGTAATCTTTCCCCATCTTTCTTCACAACATTCCATAACATCCGTGTCTGTCTTTGTGTGCCTCTTACCGATTCGATACTTTGGAAGTTGCCGTAAACACCAAATTCGTCGATGTTAACTAAACATGTCACATTGAACAAACATAACAGAAAAATGCTTTGATTTTTATGACGGAATAGTTTGAAAACTTGTTAATACATGTACAAAATCTTGGAGTTCCTACTCCCCCGACAGAAACGTAGTGGCTGTGACAACATGACTAATCGTGTTGCTAATTTATTTTTGCGAAGCTTTAGTAAAATATTATATCATATATCTACAATTTAAAATGAATTTAATTGTAAGCTGGGCTCGTAGTTTAGTGGTGTAATACTTCCTTAGCAAATCTAGGTGGAAGTGGTCCAGGATTCGATTTCCAGCGAGTCCATGAATTCTTTTTTCAAGTCATAAGTATATTAAAGAAAGTACAGGATGAAAAGAAATCGTAACCAGAATTTTTGTCCTAGAATTGGGCAGAATTCGACATGATTTTAAAAAAATAAAACTGATTACAATTAAATATTGAGCATAGGATTGCGCAGATGTTTACTGTCTAGATCCGTTCTCCCAAATAGAGCTCAGGTAGCTGAGGTACATGCCCCACCTGAGACCGGAGAAAGCTGTTTTGAATTAAATTAGACCTCCACATCATATATCTCGCGGTGGTATTGTACTCGTGGAATAACGAAAATAATTCCAATTACCCACGCGGTTTTCTCATTTTTCCTTTGATGGGTATTTTTCGAAGGGGGGTATATGCCGTGAAGCGTTATTTTCGAAGTGGTATCTGCGAATGAAATGTGAGTATGAATGTCCCTAACGTTCAAAAGAGTCGTTCGACAAAAAATAATACATCTCTTTCGAAAATACGTGTGTGGGCCGTAAGGCACCAAATCAGGATAATTGAATTATTTAATTTTAATTCGCGTCATGGCCTAAGGCTGTATACGCTTGAGTGATTTAACAAAAGAAAAGAAAATTGATTTTATTGAACTATACAGTGTCTCAGCCCTAAGGATTCTTAGTGGATGATGTTAAATTTGTATATTAAGATGCGTAACTGCAAGCTATAGACACACAAAACCAACATCAGCCACTAATAATCTTTAGGGCGGAAACACGGTACAGGCTATTAGGGACAATTAGCTTTACTTGCACCTAGTATTGTAGGCCTAAATATTGTTACTAAATAGCGCTAATTTACAGGGGCTCAGGGGTAAGTGAAGGCAGTATGTCTTTGCAGGGTTTTTAGTTGCCTATTACTATACCAATATGGCGGTTTCCTTTGTTGATCTTTTCTAAGCGAGGCCATATTAGGATAAGCTCAAAACCTAAATATCAATTTGAGGTGAGAGATTTCTTGGCGACGAAAGTGAAGGCAGTATGTCACTCTTGGGTAAATATTGAATGGTGTCTTGAGAAATCCACATCAAGGATAATATCAAGGATTTCGACAGATCTATCTCAAGATTCTAATATACAAAGTGTTCCTAATATGAAGTTGGACCCCCTTGAACTCTAACTATCTCTTCACATCTCTTTGACATGCTTAGAATGAGTGATCGAAGCTTATCCTCTGTTGTACAGTTGTACCAGGCCTCTAATATAATTCGGCGATTCTCTGCTTTACTCCGCTGCCTCCCCCGCTCAAACTCTGGATATACATTTTGAATGTATAGTTTCATCATACCCCACACATTCTCAATTGGATTTAGATCTGGGGAGTATGCTGGCTATGAAATAGATTGAATTCCATGTGCCATGAGATAATCTCTTGCGGGAGGTGCTTTGTGTACTGGCGCATTGTCGTGCATAAAAAAATATGCACAACCTGTCTCTTGCCGTCTGTCTCTGTGCCAGTTCACAACAAGGGGAAGGATGTGTTGGCGATAGTCTTCTGAGGTCATCTCGCCCCAGTCGGTTTCCCAGAAAATACAATGGCCTCTTGATTCTGGCGAAACTACCCCAAAACATCCAAGAATTATTCTTACGGTATCGATCAACGACACACGTATTATCATAAGCCTCTCCTTTCTTCTTAGACTGTGAGTAATCAAAATTTTTTGGATTTATATAGGAATTGCTTACCTTTCTAGTCACATGGCTCGGCATAATAGGTCCGTCATTAATCCAAGTTTTGTCACTCCAAAGTACTTGCAACCACTCTTGTTCTTGCCATTGAAGGCGTTGTTCTGCCTATACTTTCCGTGCCATCATGTGATTCTCTGATAACGGCGGAGACCTTCTCGGAAGGCATCGAGAGAACCCTCTTCAATTTAGTGCACTACGGATCGCACTTTCTCCGGCAGCCCATGAGGAGAAATGAACTGACAGTTCTAGATAAGAACATTGTCGTGCCTCGCGAGAACTGCAGATGAATTCCTCCAACTGATCGATTTGGTTAAGAGAAAGTTTAGGAGGGCGTCCAGTCCTTAATTTAGGAGATGCACGATCAGATTGAACAGTGTTCTTGACTTGTGAATATGTTACTCGTAACTGAGTCGCTATTTGTTTATACGTGAATCCCGTCTGATACAGTGCAAGTATCTGGGGAAAATCAGTTCGTATAAGTGCCTAGTTCAGTACCAGAATTCTACATATAACTCAAGTCTTTGATCTCGACTGAGATATGAAGCACGAGTTTGACCTTGTAAAGTAGCTTGAGTATTCATGATTAGACGATAGTAATTCTAATAAAGTAGATTCTCGGGAGGCTTGTGCCAAATTGCGAACGGCGTTCGATAACTTTATCTTTTTCTAATATCTGTAAGATGGTTTAATTAACAATGATGCAGCCGTAGATTATTACGAACAAACATTAGCAGTGGCTTTTCCGATGAAATGAAATTGGTGTGAAAGATTAGATCATATGATCTTGTCTAACCTAGAAAATTGTATAGCATGGCTAGGATATATCCATAGATCTAGAGTAAATATTAAATAAACGTGACAACACAAAAATGACAATCGATGATTCTGACAGGGTGCCTAATTTCTAATCTTCTCATCATCCCCCAGAGGGTGGTACGAGGTCTCTCACTGAGACTCTGATACTTACAACTACAGCTGCAAACACGAGAGCAGACGAGTCAACTCTTGTGTTCGGAGGCGTAGCAGCCGCTGTCGATGAAGCAACTCGTGGTGCCACCGCGCCTAACATTCCCCAACACCTCATGAAGACCTACCAGGACTTCCTTACGCGGCTGCAATCAGTGGCACTAGAGTTCTTTGAAAGCCATGTCAGAAGGTATCCTCCTCCTTCACAGTCGAAGAAAAATGGGAGCAATGGCCCCCAATTGAATCCATCTGGCTCTTACCAAGCAGCTTACCAAGCAGCTCCTCCGGTACCAAAATCGACCCGTCCAAAATCTTACGCCAACGCGGCCTCTAGGGCCAAAGGAAATCCCGGCCCGATCATGGCCCACAAAGCTAACAGACCCCAAGTCCAGGCTAAGCCTACACAAGTTGATGAGCGAATTTTTCTGCGCCTTAATCAGGATTCGAACATACGTCTTCTATCACCATACCCTCTCCTCTCTCTGTTTCGCAAACTTTTAGGGGAGAATGCCCCTTTATTAAAAGAAGTCCAGCATGTGTCCTCCGGGCTCGCTCTCCGCCCCTCGTCGGAAGCCGCATCATCCAAACTCGAATCCCTACTCTCTGAATTTGTATCCCAGGGTAAAATTGGAGGGGCAACTGGAGTTGAAAAGGCACAGAACCTAGTTTCTTACGTTATTACATCTGTACAACGCAACTATACCACCCTAAACGATTACAACCAGTTAACTATCGAACCAATTGGGGCTGATCTCGTTAAAAAGGAGCTTTCAGACGAGAAAGGAGTCTCTCCAATCGCCGTGTTCGAAACTAGAGGAAGTTTCGAATCCTCACATATGCACACTGCTCGTTACATAGCTCGACTTCCACTAGGCACTACCCTTCCGCGTAAGTTTCAGCTTTTGGAGTTGAAGTATTAGCGCACCAGCTTTCAATCAAAATAAATGTTGTTCAATGCGGTCGCTGTTAACAGTGGCATAATGAAAGAATCTGCACGAGGTTCCAACGTTGCCGCCTTTGTGGTTCGACAGAACACCTTGAGAAGGATCACCAACCGTGCAGCACACAGCCTCACACTTGTCCTTCTCGATGCTTGCACTGCCATGGACCCCACCCCGCCGATGCCCCAGAATGCCCCCTACGACCTCGACGCAATGGATCAAGACTCACCAAGGAGCAGACTTCCCAGATTCGTAGCTCATCGGCAGCAACAAGACTAAGCCTCTGTGTTACTATGGGTTGCAACCGCCGCACACCTGTTAGTCAGATGGATCACGAGATGACTGGGAGCAACCTGGACCTTGAACCTAGTTCGAACTCCTCAAGCTTGGACATTACTTCAACCGACATGTCAAACCTAGTTTCATCAAGCGCGAACCAACTAGTCTTGGTACCAGCCACTCCTTCACTAAGCTCCCCGATTGATGCGGGGAATCCGTACTCAGTCTTAGCAAATAGCCCCGATGACCTCTAGAAGACCACGTACGAAATCAAGACCCTTGCGCTTAGTGCAGATTAACGTCGGGAAAGGTACTGTGTCGCATGACCTCGCTTTAGCTTTCGCAAAGGAAGAAAATTTTGATGTCATACTAATTCAAGAGCCATACATATTCAGTGATAGACAGCTTAGAATATCGAAGAAAATATCAGCATACGAGTGCTTTTCGCCAATAGACGACTGGACCAAGAGGCCCAGAGTTCTGACCTATCTCCGAAAAGGAGTTGGGTTAGTTGCTCACCAACTATATCCCCTGGAACCGGGTCACCAAGCTGCCAGAGACCTTCTGTTTCTTGAAATAACTGCGCCAATCGGGAAAGAAGCTAACAGTCGTAAATATCTATAATGCTCCACCAGGGTCTAACGATGAAGGAGAAGGAGTTAGGGCTTTACTTAGCCTTTCCTTAGGTAAGGCGCGTGAAAGGCTTCTGGTGGCAGGAGACTTTAATATGAGACACCCCAACTGGCAACCATCTTCTAACACCACTAGCTCTATGGCAGAGAATTTACTGGAATGGACAGAGAGAAATTTGCTTACTTTAACTTCAGAATTGGACGCCCCGACACATATTCGAGGCAATGTACTGGATCTCACTTTTGTGTCGAGCTCCCTTAATGCTTTAGGCACAGAAACGGCCATATCCCAGGAACTTGACGCCACATCGGACCATTTTCCAATTGTCACTGTGATTCCCTGGGACTCCCGCTTTCAGGAGCCCGTAGCTCGCTTTAGACCGGAGACATTAGATGAGAAGCTGTTTCTTGCTCTCCTAAGCTCAGGGATACGGGAGATAACCGACCCTGCTCAAACGCGCTCGGCTGAAACATTAGATAATTACGCTCAACAAATTTGCAACACAATTAGGCAAGCTTATAGCGGATCAGCGCGCCGAGCAATGGGGAAAGGTACAGGCCAACCTTGGTGGAATGCCGAATGTAGAGCTGCTGCCCAAACCTAACGCCAAACTCGTCGAAGCACAGACAATCAGGACGCAATCATTGCGGCCAAGAAAGCGCTTCGGACTGTAACTCGGCATGCTAAGCGTAAATTCTTCCAAGATAAGCCCAATCAAGCCAGCAGCGCGAAAGATGTTTACGGGATGGTAAATTGGCACCGATCAACTGGTTCTTTTCATACCCCACCTCTGAAGGATCCTCTACACCCTGATGCCCCTCTAGCAATCACTGCAGAAAGTAAACAACAGGTTCTAGCTCAGAATCTCCTCCAGAGAATGCCGGAATCAGGTGACATCCCAAGGGATACCCCAACGGTTGGCTGCAGGGCTCTACCATTTCCCGAAATCACTAATCAGGAAATTAAAGAGGCTGTTTTTCGCCCGGGAAACACAGCCCCCGGTGAGGACGAAATTCTCACGTCCATTCTTAAAATCGGCTGGGATCTAATTAAGGACAAAATCTCGACTCTTTTTCGGAGTTGTTTGGAAGTCGGTCACCACCCAGCCTGTTTCAAGACCGCGGTGGTAGTAATGCTAAGTAAGCCCAACAAACCGGACAAGTCGAATCCCCGTTCTTATCAACCAATTTATCTGCTTTCAGTACTGGGGAAAAGTTTGGAGCGTCTCGTAGCCCGCCGCTTGTCTTGGATTGCCATCACTCAAAGGGTCATTGTCACACAGCAATTCAGGGGGCTCCCTCTACAATCGGCCACTGATCTAACAACTTGCCTGACACACGACGTCGAAACCGCCTTGAACAGAAATCTTACCGCCTCCCTCCTCACTCTCGATGTAAAAGGGGCCTTTGACGGAGTTATCCCTGGACGGCTTGTCCATCGACTCAGGGAACAGGGTTGGCCAGATCATTTAGTCAATTGGGTAGCCTCATTCGCCACTGCATGTCAAGCAAAGGTCCGGCTAGACGGGACGGTAGGCCCTGCTGTAGGCATACCATGTGGTCTTCCTCAAGGCTCACCGGCCTCTCCCATCCTCTTCACCCTCCACATGTCTCCTCTATTCTGTCTCGGAAATCAGTCTAATGAATTCGGGTATGCTGATGACGTAGCACTTCTGCGGACTTCTTCTCTTCAGACCAACGCACGCCTACTCTCTCAGGACTTACAGGATGCATTCTGCTGGGGAAACAGCGAGGGAAAATTGTTCAACCCCAGCAAAACGGAACTTATCCACTTCTCCCGCAAGCGTGATGATCAAGACCCGACAAGGACTCCTGCAATCAACTGCGATACCCTCACGGTGTCCGAGAATATAGACAAACCCTACTCCCGATGGCTCGGAGTGTTATTCGACAAGAAGCTGACGTTCAAATGGCACGTGCGCACATTAGCTGCAAGAGCTCAAAAGATAAGTCACGCTCTCCTTTCATTAGGAAACACAGTGCGTGGAGTATCTCCGCATCTGGTACGTCAAGCTGTCATTTCGTGTGTTCTTCCTGTAGCATACTACGGTGCCGAGACCTGGTGGCCAGGTAGATCACGGGACGGGCCGCAAGGGCGCATCTCAAATCGGGTCGATGGGCTGTTACAACAGCTTTCTAAGGTCATTCTAGCTTCATCGCGGGCTATCCTTCCTGTATATAGGACTACCCCGACTGCAGCCTTACACCGCGAATCAGGCCTAGCTCCTCCGGAGATCGCGCTGAATAAGCGCGCACTAGCGGGAGCGATACGTTTGCGACGACTGGACCCCTGCCATCCTCTCCTACGACGGGCCAATCGGATAGAGTCTTTACAACAAGCATCTTCTCGCTTTGCCCGACGAGTACTAGCCCTCCCCAACTCCGAGAAAACAAACCCCATCGTATACCCACCCTGGATATTGCACAAGGGTCGAGAAGCAGCACTTGTACGTGTTGGGGGCCCTAACGGAGAATCCAGAGACCAGGCCAAAGAAAAATTTCTTGCGTTTCTTCTCACCATCCCGACTCAAGATATTGTTCTGTACTCAGACAGATCCAAACAGGCGAATGGCTTGACAGGGGTAGGATTTGTGGCGTATCAAGGCGGAGTCCAAATTCTGAGTCGGAGTCTTGCATTGGGGCTTGGAGATGAAGTTTTTGATGCGGAAGCTAAAAGAGCTCTCGCGGGGGCCAAAGCTGTCTTAGAATTTCCAACAACAAAGCTTGCCACGAACCTTTGGGTATGTCTGGATAACCTGAAGGTTGCAGTCCGGCTCTTGAATCCTTTTACCGGCTCTTCACAATCCATTTTTGACGAGTTCCTAAACATAAATGCAAGTTGGCAAGCAAGATATCGCCTTGCACATATTTTTCAGGGTGAGGTCAAAGTCCCGTGGGTTCCAGGACACGCCTCAATACCGGGAAATGAAGCCGCAGATAAAGCTGCACACCAAGGCGCGCTCCTTACGGCACCAACAGACGTCCCTTTTTCACTTGCCGGGTTAAAGAAATGGGGAAAGCGTTCTTCGCTTCAAGCGTCGGAAAATCTATGGAGTCTACTAATGCCGTGCACAGGAAGCTACGAGAGGCTCTCAATCAGCTCCTGTCCCCCTCGTCCCAAGGAATTGAAGCTCCCTCGGGCGACTCTAGGTCGCATTCTAGCCTCCCGCTCGGGCCATGGTGACTTTGCGAAATACCACGAAGCCTTCAAGCACCCCGACGCAAACCTATACTGTCGATGTGGACGACGCAAAGACCTAGTCCACTTCTATTTCTGTTACATTGCGAAAATACGGGTCAGACTCCCAGCAGGGCCAGTCTCAGAAGTACTTCCCTTTCTCCTCGGCACAAAAAAAGGAGGCGAAGTGTTCCACGAGTGGCTCCTTAAATCGCACTTTTACACTGAAATTTGTCTATGAAAGGGGGGAGGAAAAAAAAAAAGTCACACATCGTTTGCTGAGAGATTGAGGGGAATGTGTTGGGGGAATAATTGGATGGAGAATCAGAGGGCTGGGCCCATTTTTACCCTTGTCACCTCCATAAATATCGGAGAGTCATCAGTTATATCACCTAGTGGCAGCAACGAGGAAGCGCCCTAGTCCTGTACATATTTTCACTTATAGAAGCCCGGGGCTTACCCCCCGGCGTCCTATGTCCTGACAGGGTACAATAGGGTCACGTGGGTACCACGTTACCCGCGGACGTTAGATAATAATAATAATAATAAGGATATATCCATATTATAACCCCTGTATATAAAATTTCCAGCTGCCTTCACTTACACTTGAGCCCCTGTAGTCTAATTGCATTGCATTCATTTAACCCGAATCGGTACCTTGGTGGCCCACCCAGGTGTCGATCACATCTTTATTTACACAGTAGGAAACCTTTCGGTGAAAAGCCCCTGAATCTTCAAGGTACAATTCAGTGAAATTCTAGTTTTTCTTTAGGAAGTGCACTTAAGCTGTATCGCCCGTCGTACGTGAACCCTTGTCACTGAAACTCTCAATTGTTTTTCTGGTTTTCCCCTTCAGCCGCGACTTCCACTCTTTCTGCCAATCGAAATTGATCAATCCATCCTTTTAATATCCACTTCGTTATTCTATCCAAGTGCTCCGAATCGTTCATCATAGCTTTGAAGGATCTATTTTTAGCTTTTCTCTAGACTTCAGCTCTTCCTCTAGCCAATAAGGAGCAAGACATAACCATGTGTTTCACGTTTTATGACGGGTAGCTGTACGGACATCTAGCTGAATATACTCCTGGTACTTTCCTTCTATGTAGATATGATCGAAGTCCCATGTGCACCGACCGTAACTGAGTTGCTAAACTGCTTTGCGCCCTTTTCAGGCGCTTGTGCAAGTTGAGAGGCGTTCCCCTCATACTCATTTTTGTCAATCCTGTTTTTAGATCAGTGAATAGGTGTGCTGCTTTTTATGTCTCTGTAACTGCTGTTGCTCTCTGTCCAGGGTTCCGCGCTCGGTCCTGGACGGCCCAGGAAATCTGCCATTCCTTGAAAGCTGTTACTTTACTCGCCTCTTTAGGGTCTATTTTCGTATCTATCTCCTCGGATATATCTCTCCATCTCTCTAAATCTTTTTTCCTCTGAAGATGATTTTTTGGTTAGTATTTTGGTCTGTGTTTTGGATCTTTTTACAGGCCGCATTTATTGCTTTTTCCACTGGTAGATTTTGGGTCAGTCCTGTATAAGGGTCCCTTGTATTTTTCGAGTAGATTTCCATTGGTAAGATAGAAGTCTCAGGTTCCAGTGCCCTTGCACTGGTGGATTTTTAAGCCCCTGTAATTTCTTTTAAGCTCTTATTTTGGATTAGCTTTAAGGGTTCAATAATTCTTTCAGGGATTTTCTGGGTTTGATTTTTTTGGGCCCATATCTAGCTTCCGTATGTGATTACCAGCCTTAAAATGGCCAAGCACAGGACTCTGGATTTATGGAGATTTGCCCCCCAGCTGGAATGTGAGTCTGAAGATTAACTATGCTTATGTTTCAGCCTTTTCTTGGGCCTTCTTTATATGTGCGCCCCAATTAAACTTAGTGACTAGTTATATTCCTAGTATCTCGAGAGAGTTACTTGGCTTGATTACGTAGCCCTGGATGTCAATTGGTGCCTTGAGATTGTGGAGTTTAGTTTATCGTGAGAAGTGAATGAGCTGGTATTTTTCCAGTGCAAACTTCACCCCGTGTCTCTTTACCCAATCCTCGCATTTTTTGTGCTGTATTTCGAACGCGCGGTAGTTATTTTCTGTAGAGTCCGACCATGTTAAGATGTTAGTGTCGTCTACGAATCCAACTGCTGTAGAGGTTGGCGTTTAGAGGATGGGTAGAAGAGTGCCGACAAAGAAGAGGAATAAGATAGGCGATAAGGGAGAGTCCTGCAGTACTCCTGTACTAGTGCTGATTTGGTCCGCTTTATATCTTCCTAGTATAATTGACGTTGTTCTGTTCCTCAAAAAGGATTTGATACATCCCATTTTCCATTCCGGTATTCCCTTTTCCCTCGTTTTGTGAAGAAGTCGCTGGTGTGATACATTGTCGAACGCTCTGGAAATGTCTAGACTCAGTAGTGATGCTACCTGTTTCTTGTCATGACGCCAAGTGGTGTATACTTGCTCTATGATTAGCTCTACTGCCGAGATTGTCAATCTTTTGGGTCTGACTCCCATCTATTCTTCAGGGAGCAGGTTGTGTGTTTCCGCAGCCTTTGAAATCCTGCTGGCAACTAGCTTTTCAAGAATCTTGCCCATTGTATCAAGCAGCGCTATTGGTCTGTATGGCTCTGGGTTGTCATATGACGATTTTTGAGGCTTCTTTATCACCACTTTGCTAGATTCCCTAAATTTCTTTGCATGGCATCTTTTTAGGATACAAGCGTTAAATAAGTTTGCCAGCTCTTTACCCAGCGTTTTCCTGCAGTTTTTGAGAAACATATTTGGTATTTTATCTGGTCCTGGAGCTTTGTTGATAGTAGCTTTTCCCAGGACTTCCTCTACCTCTGATTCAGAGATATTGCGCGGTATTGTTTCAATTTTGGCTGCGTATCTTTTGTCTATATCTCGTAGATCAACATCCGTTGGAGGAGGGAAAAATGGTTTGCAATGGCTCTGGCTTTGTCTTCTTCCTGAGTGTGAGTATTGCTCTCTGCATCTTCAATCTCTGGTATATGTGGGAGCTTCTGCTTCTCTCCGAAACTTTTCATGGCCCATTTTGCTATTATCCAAATTTTTTGGAGGTTTTTGGAGGCTTCTTGTTAGATGGATATATTCAATCTGTCTTTCCTCTTGAATCCCTTCCTCCGGGTCTCTTATATACATCATTATCTTTTCTAAACGTATTTACAGAATTTTCCCTTCTCCTCTGCCCACTGTCGTCCTCTAACCTAGATTGCTTGATCACCAGTTTATCTCGCGATTCCTCCTGGTTGCGATATTTTGAGCTGATACATACACATGATTGTGTCTAACCGAAGTTTCGGAAGCGAAACTGTTTGACGGGAATCAACAAGTACCAGTCCGACAATTTAAGATATGTACATCCATGATACGCCGATCTGGATCACATTCTTCGAAATTCCGGATGATCTGCTTGAAACTTCTGCTACGACTAACCTCCATCAAATTGTCTTTGCCTTTTTTATTATTTTCTTTTTCCGATTTGTGGCTTTAAAGTACTCGATCCAGCTCTCTATCGTGACGAGCCGAGTCCAAGCCCGCCTTGATTTCCGAGCATCTTTCACCTCTTTGGAACATTCCTTTGTCCAACATGGTTTGGCATAACCGAATGGTTTAGTCTTTGGGATCGCTTCCTCAATTGTTTCGTGGATGGCTTTGATTAGGACTTCTACCCTTCTATTAATGTCCTGTGTTGTATTCAAATGGCTTTCGATATTATTCAGAGTCCTCAATTTTGTCGATAGTAGCTGGTTGACCACTTCCCAATCCGCCCTTTTCCACTATGGTTGAGGTTCACTTACTGCTTCTTTTAGTGGTTCTATGCTAAGTTCTGTCAGAATCGAAAGGTGGTCGGATGAAGATTCCAGCTCGTCCATTGGATGACACCGTATTACTGTCTCTTGTAGGTCTTTTGATGCAAAAGATAAATCCAGCGTAGTTTGGCTGCCCCCTCTTCTTCACGTTACAGTCTCAGCAGGAAGAATTAGTTCCATGTTCCTCTCAGTGAGAGTTACTAACAAGTCTTTCGCTAGTTTGTGATGATTTAGTACTGAGGGATCACCCCATCTTGGGTGATAGAGATAAAAATCTCCGACCAGGACATGTTGCCCTTCTTGGGCCAGAATTTCTGGGATCCATCGAAAGGTGCCTTCATCCCTGCTGTTGTGGGAGAGAGGTGGGGGTTTGTATATATTATGTATCCAAATTTTTCCTTGGCTCGTCATGATGCTAATTGAGTTGTTATACCCACCAGCTTCAGCTGGTACTGAGTCCTTTCTCCACTTGTTTGTTGTCAGGCGTTTGCTTATACATATACAACTTCTGCCCCTAGGTCCCCCAATAAAAACGAGGTGATAAGCAGGGTGATTGATTGTTGTATTTTTGGTTGGATTATACCATGGTTCTTGTACAGCTACTATGTGGTGTTTATCAGGATCTAGTTGATGTAGAAAGTGGTGCTAGGCCTTGTTTTTGCTTTTTTTGACATTATTGTAAGGGGTCTTAAAGTAAGTGTTATTCACGACTAACTCAGATCTAGATTCAAAGAAAATATTGAAGTACAGAATTCAGAGAGCTTGAGAATAGCTTCCTCTTATCCTATTTGACATTTACCCACGTTATCTTAACATGACTCGCTTAGCCCTTGTCCATATCAATTAACCGAGATCTGACATGAATCTCGCCTATTTTCAGCCTCATTTTAGGAGCTCCTAATTAATCGAACTTATGCAGGAGCCTTGCTTATGCTCAGCCACACTAGGGTTCTTTTAATATAAACGAAATTTTTACATGAAATGAAATAGTCAGGTTTTCTTCCTTTTATATCCCTTAAGTTAATTTTAGTGGTTTTTCTCGAGTGGTCTAAGTATAGGCAACAGTCTATATTTTGCCAGGCGCTAGCCTGTGACAATTATACTGTATTATTGTCCAAGTATCAGTGTCCTTCATAAACGCATCTCGCACGGTGGCGCTTGGCTATGGGTTAAGTTTGGCTGTTCGGAGTTTTGAGAACAGTTTGATGAAGTTATCTGGAGGCTTTCTACAAATTGGCTTTTCGTAACGGCCGGGAGGATAGGTTCTGCCAGAACAGGATTGCCCGAGATAGGGGTTTTCCGAGGTCTTCCCGGGCGTCTTGCGCCTGGTGTTGGGCCGTTTGTTCCTGTGGGATGAATAGCTATTGCTTCCATTCCTCTTCTCTTGCTACCAACTAGTTGCCAACCCTCTAGATCTCCTAGAGGTACTTGTCAGGTTAGATATCTTCCCGGATCTTGAGTCCTATTTAGGAATGTTTTCGCTTTTGCGGCTATTCTAACGGGACAGCTCTGGATCCATGCCTCATGCCTCCGCCCGCAGTTGCAGCATCTTGTTTCTTTCCTACTGTTGCAAGCTCGGGTATTGTGCTCTCCCGAACAGTGCCCACATTTAGTTATTGCGGTGCAGGTTTTTGCTATGTGTCTGTATCTTTGGCAGTTGAAGTATTGCATAAGTCGGAACCCGGTTTTGAATATTTCTGCGGTTTTTAACTCATATTTCCATTATTCCTTTAGTTATTGCTTTATCAGCTTGCTCCGCAATATCAAAACAAACTATTAAAGACCCCGCTTTCTTTCCAACTGGATTAGATTTCTTGAGCCAAGTCGCTCTTTGAATGTGTAGACCCGGAATATGAGCTTCGTTTGGCTGCTGTGAATCCTTTACCTGAGCCAGATTTCCTGGATCAAACGACGGCGGCATGTCGTGTAGTAGAACTTGGTAGTTTGGGCTGGCTAAACATGCACTCCTAGCCAGATTAAGGGTCCACTCTTTCTGCCTTTCCATCACTTTTTTGGTGGTCTCCTCCGGGAAGTATACTTTAATCTGGCCATTGGTCATCTATTTTGTCGCGATTACCTCTTTCTTCCCGATTTTCTTGACCAATTCCTCACTGGAAAGCTTGGTAATCTCCATCTTCTCTTGTTCGTCCTGAATCCGGATGATAGTTGCAGCTACTTTGGATTTGTTGACTATCTTAGCCCATGTTTGCCCTTGTTGACAGTTAGGACCCTGATTTAGTGCTATAGATGCCTTGAAGGTTCTAATTTCTTGCAAAATTTTTGCCATTGTTTGTTTTCCTTCTGTGAAAGGCTGTCTCGATTAACTCAGAGATTGAAGTTCAGAATTATAAAATAAGAAGTGCGTGGAGTTCAAGCCATGCTGTGAGCTATTGTTATATACATGAGTGAGTCTTTTCCCCTGAACACCATCTCCACGCCAAAGAATCAATTTTCCCAACCAACGCCTTAGCCATCGTAGATACACATATTCCGAATTATGATCGCCGACATCCAACGTCCCGAAATGATGATTTGCGACAGGGGTCCTCGTCCGATAATTTATCCCGAAGTGTTGTAGCGCCGATATGCCGGGCTACCCCTCACTTAGGCGAGATGCATAGACAAGGGCCACAAGCCCGAGTTTGGCACCAGGGTTCTAACCCTCAAATTTTCCCCCACTTTAACACTTTTTTTTTTTTTTTTTTTTGTTTTAATCACCATACATAATGATGTAGTTCTATTCATTCAATCATTCTGTTTTTTTTATTTATTTTTTTTTATTTATTTTTTTTTTTGCGTTGATTTTT
Organism: Podosphaera xanthii; assembly: GCA_028751805.1. Lineage (NCBI taxonomy): Eukaryota > Fungi > Ascomycota > Leotiomycetes > Helotiales > Erysiphaceae > Podosphaera > Podosphaera xanthii. The sequence continues at coordinate 1,179,716 of JAPWIX010000019.1, forward strand.
AAGTTTTTCTGATTTTGGGAGATTATTCCATTCAATTAGAGCGACGTTATCTTGCAGAAATGATTCTGGTTCCCAGGTCGGCTTTGCGTAACCAACCCATTTCACCAAGTATTTTAATTTCTTTCCTTTCCCAGGTGCTCGTTTCTGATCAATGATCTTTTCAACTTCATATTCTTTTGATCCGTCAACCAAAATAGCCGACGGCTGGCCGTCGTCAGTAACTTGTCCTTTTAGCGGTGCAGAATTAGCCGGTCTCAATAGACGGGAATGGAAGACGTTATGGATACCCGGTGGAGTATCAAGCCGATAACTATGAGATCCAACCACTTCAGTTACAGTGAATTTTGCATGCCTTGCATCAAGCTTTTTGCAGGGCCTATTTGTCTTTATGTTTTCCATGTTGAGCCACACTTTTTCACCGACTTTGTAACCAGGGGCTTGGTCTCTTGCTCTATTCGATGCATGTTCTTGGGATTCCTGAGATGCAGCCATCGACGCTTGCGCCCAGTCTTTTACTTGCTTTAATTTCCTTATGACACGATCTGCTTTTGCGATGGGAGAATTTCTTGTATCATTGTCTGAGATGTCATCTTCAATGTGTTCGAGTAAGTTTTGATTCCATCCATGTGTCATGAAGAAAGCGTTGGTTCCAGTGGAAGATGAATCTCGTCCACAAATACTGCTAACAACCACGGGCAACCATTCAAACCAGTCACTTTGGTTCCAATCAACGTATTGTCTAAGAACAGTCTCAATCACCTCATTCATTCTTTCAGTAGATCCATCAGTCTCGGGCGAAAATGCTGTCGATAGTCGTCGTTGTATTTGCAATATATCGCAGAATCTTTTCCAGAAAGCACCGGTGAACTGAGTGCCTCGATCAGAAACTATAGCATTTGGTATAAAATGGTATGGGAGATAATTTTTTATAAACCATTTTGTAACTGTCTCTGTATCGATATTCTTCAGTCCATCGGCAATTACGCCTTTGCTCAACCTGTCTGTGATTACGACTATATTAGTACACCCTTGAGATTCCGGGAGGTCAGTAATAAAGTCGATTGATATTTCAGACCATATTCGATCAGGAATCGGTAGAGGCTTTAGGAATCCTTGTTGTCTACTTCGCCAAGCTTTATTTCTACCGCAACCGTCACAGTTTTCGACAAACCTTCTAATGTCTTTAGCCATACCGGGCCAAAAGAATTGACGGGCCACGAGAGCATAGGTTATTTCTCTTCCGGGATGTCCGTTCAAAGGTGAATCATGAGTCTTTTGGATTATTCTAGTCCGCAAATCTGAACAATTTGGCACCCACTTACGTTCTCGAAACAATAAAAAGCCCTGTTTTGATCGAGAACATTCTGAGATCGAAACTTTGAGCTGAAGTTCAGTTGGAAACTTACTAGCCCCCTCCTGAACCGCTTCCAGTGCTAGTTTGTATTGCTCGTCCTCCTGAAGTTCTTCATTCCATTCCTTGAGCTCGTCCGGCAATTCTCCAACTTTGAAATGCTCATTTTCGGGTTCTATGCTTGTGTTCTCTGAATTTATTATACTATGACTCGCCACTAAAACATCCGGTTTTAGAAGGCAAATTTTTCTATCCGCGAGCCGTTCATCTTCTTTGTCTTTTGGCATATCCTGGTCTCTTCTGGAGAGTGCATCGGCACGCTCGTTCAATCTCCCAGGCACATGAACAATACGAAAATTATACCGGGAGAGGATCAGAGACCACCTCATTTGCCGCTCTGTGAGCCGACGAACTGTCATGAAGTATTCAAGGTTTTTATGGTCTGTACAAATGTCGAACTGCTTAACTCCTCGAAGCTCAGCATCCCATTCTTCCAAACAGCGAATAATTGCGAGCATTTCTTTATCATAAATCTCGTAATTACATTCGGCTGGATTATTTTTCTTAGAAAAGAAAGCACAAGGGACCCATAGTCCTTTATCATTCAATTGTTGTAGTGTCCCTCCGGTGCACCAACCGGAAGAATCCGTTTCGATCCTCGTGACCTTATCATAGTCAAACTGACTTAGAGCTGGAGCGCTAATAAATATATCTTTTAATTTATGGAATGCTCGATCTGCTTCGGAACTCCACTGAAACTTACAATCCTTTCGAGTAAGATCTGTTAGGGGTCGCGCAAGATCTGCAAAGTTATGAATAAACTTCCGATAGAAGTTCGCAAAACCTAGGAACCCTCGAACGCCCTTAATAGATGTCGGTGCTTCCCAGTTTTTAATGGCTTTAATCTTTTCAGGATCCATGCGTAATCCATGACCTGCCTCTATAATAAACCCAAGGTACTTTGTCGTTGTTGTTTCGAATTCGCATTTGTCGATATCAATTTGCAGACCAGATTCCCGAAGACGCTGTAGTACTTTTCGCACGTGTTCCTGATGCTCTGCTCTATTTCCGGATGAATAAATTAACATATCATCGATGTACGCAGAACAAAAATTGTCGAGATATTCACGTAAGGTCCAATTAATATACTTTTGAAACGTGCTTGGGGCATTGGCGAGTCCAAACGGGGTAACCATCCATTCATAAAGGCCATAGCGAGTACGGAAAGCGGTTTTCCATTCATCTCCTTCCGCTATTCGTATCTTGTGAAAGGCGGCTATTACATCAAGCTTTGTGAACCATTTTGCTTTGCTAATATTGCGCAAAGTCTCATATATTAGTGGGAGAGGGTATCGGTCTTTCCGTGTGATACGATTCAACCCGCGGTAGTCCACGCAAAATCTGAGGCCACCACCTGGCTTTTTAACAAAAAGTACGGGTGCAGCTGCGGGTGAATTGCTAACTCTTATAAACCCTTTATCAAGTAGCTCAGTCAAGGTCTTTCGAAGCACCAACAACTCTTCTCTTGACATGCCGTAGAGTGGCCCCCACGGTACCTTGGCTTCTTTTCCATCAACATTTTCGATCTCAATTCTATGATCTATACCTTGGCCTCGTAACGGTGGCAGTAAGTCGGCTCTTCTGTGGTCGAAAACATCGAGATACTCATGGTACTGTACTGGTAACTTAGCAATTGGATCCGATCGCTGCTTACCAGCCAAAGCTTTGTTTATGTCAGCCATACTCGCAGCAAAGACCTGAACTCTCGTATTATTAGAATATTTTTTGGATAAATATCCGAAAGTCATAGCCGAGACCTGTACTGGTTTCCTATGAGCACTTTGGACAGCCAAGAATGACTCTATACTTAGAACTTTTGTTCCTGTAGAGCTAATTACCATTTCTGATCGAGGGCCATTGATTCTTACGTCTTGAGAAGTGATCCACGGCATTCCCAGAATCATATCGTAATGGCCTATAGGAGATATATAGAGAAACACCCTAGACTGTCGGTGTCCGTCCAAATCAATATCAACGACAGCAACTTCGTCCACTGAAGACGCGACTTTCCCGTCGAATCCAATTACTTCTCTAGGCTTTATTTTTAACCGCGCAAAATTGTTCCGTTGGGCAAATCGGGAGTCACATAAGCCATAAGAAAGGCAGCCAGTATCAATCAATGTATTAGCAAATATGATATCATTAATGAAAACTTTAACGACAAAAGGCTGGCCATCCATAGAATCCTTAAAATATTCCCAGTCTTCCTTCAGGTCCAATTTCCCAAGCCCCTGACTGCGACTTTGGTCAAGGGCTACACATTTCCCGAAACGCCTTCAGCAGACCCTCCTGTCGTCCAATTCATCGCCGATACTGCTACTTGTGGTGATGTGATTTGTCTTTTAGGTTGGCAATTGGGATTGATAGGCGGGAGCAGAGCGCAACCCTTAATAATATGGCCTCGACCCCCACAACGAATACACAACCCTGCTGAAATTCTCCGACCAATCTCTTCGTGTGACACCCAAGTTGCACGGGGTCTTTGAGGCAACGATATCTGGTGATTAGGGGTTCTCTGAACTGAAGACACGTTTAAAGATTGAGTCGGTTCCCAATCCATGGGATCACCGTTAACTTGAGTGTCGGCGACTGGGGAGGGGTAGGGGTAGGGGTTGATACCATGGTTCCGACCTTTACGACTGTCCCATGTCTTCATCTTGTCTGCCTTATCTGACGTCACTCGTAGTTGCGATACAAACTCTTCATATCCTTCAGGCTCGCTCTGAGACACCAAACGGTCAGAAAGTTCCCGATTGAGGGCAGCCTTCAGGTAGCCCTTTTTAACAGGGTCTTCCCAGCCCCATCCTCGTGCCTCTAAGAGAAGCTGTTCGAATTCCTGGAGAAACTCTCTAAACGGTTGGTTGCCTTGTTTAATCGAGTTTAGTTTGTCAATGGCCTTTGATATCTTTTCCGGGTCGCTGAATGCTTTATCAAGACAAATCAAAAAATTGCTGACGGTGAAAATTTCCGTACCTTTAGCGTATTCTATCCATGGGTGTAGTCGTCTCGATGCCGTGTCAGAAAGGCGACCAAACCCATACCATACTTTTTCCTCCTCATTTCCGATCGCTTCGCCATCGATCTTCAGTTTTGCCTCTAGAAGACTCCGGAACTGAGGATATTCTGATGGGTCAGTTCCGGAAAACTTTTCAGGGTGAGGCTGTGAATGCCTTGGTCTTGAGTTTCTGGTAGTTCCGGTCTGCTGACTTTTTAAGAATTGTGTTAACATCCTGACGATGCTCGAAACCCATGAAGGGGGCGAATCATTCGCACCTGGAGATGCTTCCGGGTCTTCAAATTCGTTGAACTGTTGGTCTTCATCCCTCATATCGACGTCCCCCAATGTTGGCAACGATTTTCCAGATGAAGTTACTGACTGATGGGATTAATGAATGAAAAAAAGGATGGTATATATACTGATTAATGAATGACTGACTGAATGACTGACTGAATGACTGAGTACCAGCTGATGGTATCTGACTAACTGACGATAGATATCGAACTAACTAGAGGTGACTGACTGATGAGGATGAGAATCTCCGATCGGTATTGATGAGAGAGACGCACTTCTACTGTGAAAGGCTGTCTCGATTAACTCAGAGATTGAAGTTCAGAATTATAAAATAAGAAGTGCGTGGAGTTCAAGCCATGCTGTGAGCTATTGTTATATACATGAGTGAGTCTTTTCCCCTGAACACCATCTCCACGCCAAAGAATCAATTTTCCCAACGAACGCCTTAGCCATCGTAGATACACATATTCCGAATTATGATCGCCGACATCCAACGTCCCGAAATGATGATTTGCGACAGGGGTCCTCGTCCGATAATTTATCCCGAAGTGTTGTAGCGCCGATATGCCGGGCTACCCCTCACTTAGGCGAGATGCATAGACAAGGGCCACAAGCCCGAGTTTGGCACCAGGGTTCTAACCCTCACACCTTCTTCGGGGCCCGCCTTTGGCTTCTGTTGACTTTCAATTATTTGGATAGCCTCCTGTAAGTATCTCTTGCATGTCCTTAGGGGCATATTGTCTTCTTTCAGAGCCTGTTAAAATCTCTTCAACGCTGCTCTTGCTTCTAGTGGAGCCTGGACTACGCCACCACCTCTTCCAGACGCGTTTCCCTAATTTCTGCTGCTGGTATCTTCGAAGGGATCCTCTCCCGTTCTATTAGACGCGTTGGAAACACTCATTTCCCTATTTCAGTCTAATTAGTAACAATATTTAGGGCTGCAATACTACATGCAAGTAAAACTAGTTGCCCCTAACACCCTGTAAGGTGTCTCAACCCTAAAGATTGTTAAACCTTAAATCGCTTAATACAGGCACTTTCCTTGTATATTGCCGCTAATAAGTCCTTAAAGAGCTAGCAGATTTGGTCTGAATCACATGCTTTGTTCCAAGTTATGCATCTGCAAACCGATACCTAAGCTTACTTAGATATTCCCCGTAATCAATTTCCTATCTAACCCCCCAAACTTTAGTGCCACGGATTCATTACGCTACATTTCCTACATTTTGCTCCATATTAGAGCCTGTTATTGATCAATTGCAATGAATTCTCACACTCCTCAGTCTTCCTAGTGACCTCGTCGCCAGAACCTTAATCGGGATAAACCGGTCGCAATCCAGACGCTTCAAAAGGCGCTGGCTTTCATATCATGACATTGCTCATGAATTGGAGCTAAGTCAGAGATAAGTTCAGTATACACGCGAGCGTGGTGATCTTTTAGAAGCCAATATTCCTGGTCAACCTCCAGTCCTAAGTGGGGTTCAAGCTGATGAGCTTGAACATTATGTTTGCAGTTTACGAGCTGGTCACTTTATGATCTAGTTGAAACTTGCCACGGTGCAGTGTTCTCACTGGAATTTTGGCGAGGAAGCTATTCATAATGCTCTAGAAAGAAGGGGATATAAGCGTTGTGTCTCTCATAGTAAGCTTCCTCTCAGCAAAGAATAATAACACCTGACGGTTACTTTTTGTTCAGTCTCATCTAAGCTGGGCCATTAAGCTGTGAAATCAAGTCCTGTAGACTGATGAATTTTGGATTACTGACAGTCAGTACACGCTTTTGATGGACATCAGAAAGGTCACTTTGTGTTGTAATAGGTATATGATTTGGGTATAAATACATTTAATGGGAATAAGCTGCGTGTGATGTGAATGCTCACAGAGGTTAAGAAGACTAAGTGTAACGGCTTGCTAGCCAATGATTCCCTGTAGCCTACGCTGGCTAGCGCAGGCTGAATGTGTAGCTCGACAGGAACCTTCTAGAAGATGCTATGCATGTGCACATTTATTGGAGAGTGGGCACGGGCCATCTTGAAACAGATCATATGATCTGGGCCCCCCACTATTCCTAAGATGCCAAAGCAAAGCAATGGCTGGAACTTGAAAGCACTTCAGAGAAGTCTGGAGAATCTTCTAGAGAGAACTGGAGAGAACAGTGATAACAAGTAGGTTCACGAGAATAAGGTATTATAGGGGTCATTGTTTTGTATAAATATTAGACTTGTCTACTGTAGATTTTCTTTCCATAATTGAGTTATAGAATACCATCATTTATCTGAAAGCCCATTGCTTCACTATCTGATCTGTGACACTAAGGTTGGCAGTGTATGATACTGTTTGGATAAAAGATGGTAGAGTTGATTATCTACAACTCGGAGGAAAGCTCCCTACCTATAGTTCTACAACAGACGTTAACTAGATAATGCTAACCAAATCTAGCAGAGCAAACAGACCAAACATATCCAGTCGCGTGGCCTACCACATTTGAACTGTGCGCCGTGACATCACTAGGGTCATTGGCACAACACTTCGCTTATTCATAATTTGTTTTTACACTAACAAAGTCTAATAAGGTGAGGAACTTGACGAGATGTGCTTATCTCTGAGTTTGTTCAAAGAAATGGCTTGATTATTTGGGGATCTTTCCATGGGAACCAAAAAAGTAGTTTTTTAGTCTGGGAAAATAGTTGGGGGAAAATGAACTTGGAGGCCTTGTTGTATAATATTCGGTATCTTAGCTATTGAACAAGATATTATCAATAGACTAGCTGATAGCTCGGGATCACAAATCAATAGACGAATATAAATGGAGGAAATATAAATAAAAATGAGATGGGCTTTTGAATCAGCTTCCAACCTCCGACTTCAACAAAACTACCAATATACCTGAGGAAAACCTCATCCTCTTATCATCAGGTAATGTAAAAAATATTACTCATATATGCCCTAGGCAAATCTAGCCTGCGGTATAACCGTCCTACTGTAAGGGTCAAAAGATAAGTGCTATTCGCAGAATATCTAGAGCTAGATACAAAAGAAGATCTTGAAGCGAAGAACTATTTCTGAGGCAAATTCCCAATATATCCTTCTTCAACATTATTCTCCTAACTTTTGTCCAAAGAGCTTTTTCCTTCTTGACAAGCCTCCAGGAAATTCAACTTCATGCACATTTACCCGCGCCGTTATACTCGATCAGTTATCAGTTAGAGAATAATCTTGCTGCATATAAGTTTTGTCCATAAACCTCATTTGACGGTCCCACACATGCTTCACATTTGTCCCTTAATTAAGTTTGTCAAGGTCATGGTCCAAGCTTGCTATTTATAGTGTGCGCATTAAGATGAGTCAAGCAGCCTGACCCACATTATACGTGTTATAATTAGGGACCCCGGAGTCTCGTGATGTCAGGGCAAGATCAAGGTAAGTGATAACAAGATGATAACAAAGACCACAGAGACAACAATAACAATAACAATAACAATAACAATAACAATAACAATAACAATAACAATAACAATAACAATAACAATAACAATAACAATAACAATAACAATAACAATAACAATAACAATAACAATAACAATAACAATAACAATAACAATAACAATAACAATAACAATAACAATAACAATAACAATAACAATAACAATAACAATAACAATAACAATAACAATAACAATAACAATAACAATAACAATAACAATAACAATAACAATAACAATAACAATAACAATAACAATAACAATAACAATAACAATAACAATAACAATAACAATAACAATAACAATAACAATAACAATAACAATAACAATAACAATAACAATAACAATAACAATAACAATAACAATAATAACAATAACAATAACAATAACAATAACAATAACAATAACAATAACAATAACAATAACAATAACAATAACAATAACAATAACAATAACAATAACAATAACAATAACAATAACAATAACAATAACAATAACAATAACAATAACAATAACAATAACAATAACAATAACAATAACAATGACAATGACAATATCAAGAACAATGGTCTAGAAGCACAGTAACCACAATGGTAGTGTAATCGATAGGATTCAGATTTCAAACAGATTCTTCAATAAGTAAAGATAAATACAAGACTCTAATCTGGAGACTTCAGAGGTACAGTAAGGACAGCTATATATACATTTTAGGACATGGTCCAACAAGCCACTGAAAGAACCATCTAGAACTCCTGCACAGGTAAATAGAACAACAAAGGGCATCATAGAATACCATAGAACACCATAGAATCCACCAGAACTCCCCAGGTCATTGTGGCCCATAAACATATTTCTAGAATGGGATTATAAAGAAGTTTGTAGAGCTACAGAGAAACAGCCAGAATATCTAACGCCACAATGTGGCTCAAACCCCTGTCACATGACTAAGTAGCTTACAACCTCTGACAACCACAAATAATAAAACCCCAGAGCCACCCGCCGATGTGTCGATAGAGGACTCTATGCAGTTATGAAGGGCTCACCTCAGACCCACTCGTTGCCTCCTCTCAGGTTTATGTCAATAAACGTGGGAAGAGGGAGCGCCGCGCACGATATTGCGCTTTCGCGAGCCTGCGAATTACAGTTAGATGTTTTGCTAGTTCAAGGACCTTGGTGGACTGGATGCACCAAATCACATCCTTACTTCAATTGTCATATGCCCTATGGAGGCGTCGACGTCCGACCACGTGCTGTCACCTACACAAGGAAAGATGCTAAAAATATCCAGGCAGTTCAGGAATCCCCTTCCTCAAGGCTTACAGGAGACTACTGTTGGGTTAAAGTGAATGGAATCACATTTCTAAAAGTCTATAAAGCATCTCATAACTCTTCAGCCGTGGAACCGTTGTTGGAGTGGAATCCCCCTTCTCAGAAAATTGCTGCTGGAGACTTTAACTCCGTTTATTGGGCTTGGCAACCCAGCGCCAGAAGCTCCTATGGCCAAGGAGAAGAAATAGAAAGATGGACAGACAAACATCGGCTATCGTGTCTAATTCTAGGTGAACCGACGCATCGTGCCGGGAATACTTTGGACCTTATATGGTCAAATTTCAGTGGTGCTTCTGCATGGGTGGATCAAGATTAGTGTTTGACAAGTGACAATTTTCCAATTTCTGGAATGGTACACTGTTACACTCGAGCTACCAATAAACCGAAAAGTCAACTCAGAGTTTCAAAAGATAAGGTTCCTCTGTTTGCACATCTAGTTTCTCAATGGATCCCCAATGTTCAGGAATTAACGGCGACGGAAGAGATCGAACAATTCGCCCAGGATTTGTGCAGAGCTCTGACCGATGCTCTGAAAGCAGCTGGTAAAGCTGCCAGTGGGTGATCAGGCAGGTCAGCTCCTTGGTGGACCCCAGAATGCAAGGCTGCCCGCCTCCAATATCAAGCAGCCTCCACGGAGGCTGACCGCAATGAATATGCAAGGGCCTACAGGAACACTATCGCTGGGGCAAAAAGAGAATATTGGATGATAGGAATCCCATTGTGGGCAGGCAAGAACTCGTGTTTGTAAGGTTTAATAAAGCTAGCGAGTAAGATCTAGCTATAAGAAAGTATTTAAATATACAAATTAAGCGAACACTACACTAAACTCCATGCAATCATGACTAACACCGTTCCGAGGTATCTGTCACAGGACATTGGAAGAGTCGCATATAAGAAATAAAATCTCTGCCAGATATTTACAGGCTCATGTGATGGACCAATCCACGGCATACAAAAATTCCTCCACTTCTGCTTTTTAACGGGCGCCTCGTCTCAGAACAAGCGGAGCGTGCGGAAATTCTACGAGATAGCCTTTTGGCGCGGTTTGAAGCATCTGATGATCTCCCCAACCCCACAATTATTACAGATAACAGAATTCCATGGACGATGGAGCTCAAAGATATAGAAGTACGAACTTGCACCAGAGGTAGTGGCATAACATCTCCTGGACCAGATGGAATTTTGGTAGATCTGCTCACTTCCTGCTGGAAGACTATCGGCCCAATAGTTACCCTCCTGTTTCGGGCCTGCCTTAGGCTAGGTTATCATCCATTGTGCTTTAAGTTAGCAGAAGTTGTTTTCGTTCCAAAAGCGGGTCGAGATCCATCCTCTTTGAAAGGGTGGAGACCCATCGCTCTCCTATCGTGCCTTGGGAAAGGATTGGAAAGGGTTATTGCAAAATGCATGTCGACTCCAGCTATAACGGCCAGCGTTGTTGCACATCAAAAATCTGGAGCTCTACCTAAGCGTTCAACATCCAATTTAGTCTCTTGTGTCGTGCACGACATTGAAGAAGCTCGCACTCCAAAGTGGACTTCAACACTTGTAACCCTTGATGTAAAGGGCGCCTTCGACGCGGTCTTCCACAATAGACTAGTAGTACTAATGCAGAAACAAGGCTGGCCAGAACCGATTCTTCAGTGGACGGCCTCCTTTTTACAAGATTGAAAGGTTCAAGTTCGCTACCCAGGATGGGTAACGCACCCTAAGAAGCTAGTCTGCGGTGTCCCCCAGGGATCTCTGATCTCTCCACTCTTCTTCTGTACATTGCTGAACCTATGCGTAGCGGGAACTCCATCGCTAGGTTTAGTTACATAGATGATATCGGCATCCTTGGAATCGGGCGTACAGCTGCTGAATCCGCAGCTGTGGCTCAGCGTGAAATAGATAACTTTCTAGAATGGGCTAGTAACAATGCTGTTTCATTAGATATCGGGAAATCGGAAATGATTCAGTTTCCAGGGCGGCGAGGAGAAAATCTCACCAGGGTGAATGTAAACGGTACCTGGATCGAACCGGCTGAGAATAATTGCTGGCTTGGAGTGTACCTCGACTCACAACTCACATTCAAGCATCATGTAGCTACACGGTGTGGAAAAGCACTTAGAGCTGCTCAACATATGCGAAAACTCAGCCCGGTATCATGCGGGGCAGCCCCTGGACCTCTGGTAGCAGCAGTTGATTCTTGCGTTGTCCCGGTGGCGACATTTGCTTCGGACGTTTGGTGGCCGGGCTTGAAACGCCCAGCAAAACGCGGAGATGTGACCCCTCCTACATTTTATCTCTGCAACCTGATCGTTAAAGCAGTTCGTGTAGCTTTAAGGGCTGCACTTCCAGTATGGAGAACGACTCCTAACGTAATTCTTCATCGAGAAGAAGGAATTCCGCCTGCGAACACACTCTTAGAATTTAATCGCCTGCGACTCGCCGCGCGAATAACCTTTCTAGACACTCATCATTTTCTTCGCAGTAGGGCAAGCAAATGCCCTAATGTAGGCACGCTTAAGTACAAAAAAAGGGCCATACTTCCTAAACATCCAGAATCCCAGATTTCACGCTTGCAGAGGGCCTTTTGACAGCTACCACCATCATCAGAAAGTGCTGAACTCTTACTTGCACCTTTATATTCTCATCCGCAAGCAACAAAAGCACATGTTATTATAAACCACGTGAATTGGATCCGAAAAATTCCATCCTCTGTCATCTGCGCCTACTCTGACGGCTCTTCAGAGGGACATGGAGGGTCTTTCTGGGGATTTGTCCTGCAACGCGGGGGAATAACTTTTAAGATGGATCAAGGGATTCTACACGGGGGGAGAAGTGTACGATGCCAAAATTTTTGGGGCAACCATGGTACTCCAAGCTACGCTCTCCATTAGACGAAGCGGGGAGAAAATTTATATTCTTCTGGACAACTAAGCTGTAGTCCGGGCTCTCCAGACTGGCAGGAAGTCCTCTTGCCTTAGGCTAACTCGGATTTTTCACGACGTTTCCCAAAAAGACAATTCGGAAGTTAGATGGGTGCCAGGGCACTCTAAGATACCTGTGAATGAAGAGGCAGTGTTAGAACTTGGCTTGACGTGACGAGGCTTGACGTGACGAGGCTTGACGTGACGAGGCTTGACGTGACGAGGCTTGACGTGACGAGGCTTGACGTGACGAGGCTTGAGTAACTTCACAAGAAAAGATGAAGAGAAATTGAGAGGACTTGTTGGAGCTTGATGGGAACAAATACTTGATAATTTCGAAGACACAAACCTGGCCCACTAACTGTTTTACTAGGTGTATGAAAAGGGAACGTACACTTGTTAGAGGAGCTAAGATTGAGTCTAGTTGAACAGAGAGATATGGTAATGTGAGATTGAATGTAACAAATGTTATTAAAGATGTTGTGTGTAACTGGATGATGTCTATGTGTTATCTACTATGTGGGAATCACAGGCCTATTTATACTCCGATATGGTCTGTGCATGGATAGGACAAACATGACAAACAATGAGAACTATGTGTGCTGCCTCTCGCCCAACTATGCCACGTACTCCATCCGGACTGCCGGTCCTCCGTCTCTTCCGTGACCTTTGTGCAGAGGCATGAACATCACTCCGCTTATGCGTCCTTCATGCCCATCATTTCTGTCTGTGCCAAGCACAACACTAACTAAGGAAAAGAACCTCTATATATACAAATCCAGCTTGATGAACGCCTAGACCCTAGGAGCAACCTAACGACGTACACTATGCTGACTAATCATCTCCTAACTCCGATAAATGAAGAATAGAATCCAATAGATCAGGAAAGAATCAAATGGAAGGAAATACTAAGTCTAGAAAGTGCTGAAGGTAAGTTATCAGTAGATCGTTATTAAAACAGCTAGCCAGAGAGTCCTGAATATTACGATCTGCGGCGAGTTGTTAATACTAATCGGTGCAGTAAACAACAGGGTACGAAGGCTTGGGTGATCCCAGTAATCTACAGCGGCAGGGGACAAGGTTCGAGCGCACTGGACCGTGACATTACCCCCCTCTTAGCCTTGCCGAGCTCCTGCGAGGCTGACGCCATCGAGTATTTCTACTCATAGAGTGTCGAGGCGGGCCATCTCCAACTTTGGGTTCACCTGGATTCATGTCATGAAATTCCTGGATTAATTTTATAAAACCCTCGGCTTGGTCAACAGGAATACTCATATCCTCTTCAGGTCCATAGCCTTTCCAGCGCACCAGATAGTGAAGTTTTCCGTTTTTCCAATGGGAACCAATTACTCTATCAATCTCAAACTCTGGGTCTTGAGATTCAGTTTCCAGGATTGGCGGCGGTCCTGAAATTTGACCTGGCAATGGGTCCGCAGCAGATGGCGAGAGCAAAGAAACATGGAACACTGGGTGTATTTTTGCTGACTTAGGTAAATCAAGTCTATACGCATAATTACCGACTGGTTCAATAATCTTAAATGGCCCCCCATTCTTGAAGTCAAGCTTTTTGGAAGGTCGGAGTGATTTGATGTTCCTGTAATTTAACCAGACGAGATCTCCGGCTTTAAAATTCCTGGAGGCTGTTCTTTTCTTATTAGCTTGGTCTTCACTCTCTGCCTGGTGTAATTGAATGTTCTCAACAAGGAATTTATTAACCAACTTGAAATTTTCCACCAGAATTTCAGCATCTTGCCGCTCGAAACGAATCGAGGCTGGAGATGGAGGTTTCGAGAGTGGGGCCAAGAGTTCACATCCTGATCTTGGATGCAGTCCATATACCGCAAGGAAAGGAGAAACACCCGTGACATGAGAGTCGTTGTTATTCAAGGAGAACTCGGCTGAGGGTAGAAATCGGACCCAATCATTCTGTGCGTAGTTTACGTAGGCTCTTAAATACTGCTCTATCTTTGCGTTCATTCTCTCAGTTTGTCCGTCCGTCTGGGGATGGTATACTGTTGAAAGTCGGTGATCAATTTCCAGGAGTTTGCAAAGCCATTTCCAAAATTCGGAAGTGAATTGTGTGCCGCGATCTGATATAACTGAGTCTGGCAAGCCATGAAGGCGGAAACATTCTTTATAGAACATGTAAGCTGTGTTGCGGGCTGATAAGTCATTACATGGAACTATATGTACTTGTTTCGTCATTCGGTCCACCACTACAAACATTGAAGTATACTCCTTTTCGTTCCAATCCCTACTCGGAGGTAAGTCAACCACAAATTCCATAGCAATGTGACGCCATCTCTCCCTTGCTATAGGGAGCGGCCTGAGGAGGCCTTGGGCTCCTTCACGGGAGGGTTTGGTCCTAGAGCAGGTGTGACAATTTCTGACAAATCTTTTCACTTGCTTGGACATCCCATGCCAGAAAAATGTTCTTGCAAGTGCCGAATATGTAGATGAAGCTCCTTGATGGCCGGTGGCTGGAAGATCATGGTAGGAACTGATGATCTCAGTGGTTAAGGTTTTGTCGAATTCGCACTGTGGTACCACTATTTTCCCCGATAAGACAGTATATTATTCTCCAAAAGGCATTCAGCTATAGTCAAGTGACGAACCCGCGGTGAATTAGGTACCGTCAAAGCCTTTATCACTGACAGTATGGACTCATCGTGGGGGATAGCTTTGCGGATACGTTCTATAAACAATAACTCTCCTTCACTCGACGGGGAGTCGCTATTAACTAGCTCTAAGTCATCCGAACAATCTATATGGTCCGAGAAATCGTTTGCAAGCAGTTGTGAATCCGACATTCCGGGGGATAGGTTATGCGGTTTCAACAGTCTTTGTTCTAGGAATCCTTTTAAAGAGGGGCAGGGGCCCCTCCTGGACGAGAAAGCGTATCTGCGGCCCCATTTTGAACTCCAGGTCGATAACAAATCCTAAAATTGAAACGAGATAGAAACTCACTCCAGCGAGCCTGCCGTCGACTCAATAACTGTGACTTCATAAAATACTCTAAAGCTTTGTGATCCGTAACCACGTCGACCGGGTCCGAAGTGCCTTCAAGCTCTGGGCGCCATTCTTCAAACGCTTGAACAATTGCCAGCAACTCTTTGTCGTAGATTTCGTAGTTAGATTCAGCTGGACTCATCTTTTTAGAGAAAAAAAGCGACTGGCCTCCAATTCCCAGACGGATCTGGCTGAAGAAGCACACCGCCAGTTCCGCGGTCTGATGCATCAGTTTCCAAGCGAGCTGGTTGATCCCAGTCAAAGTGTTGTAAGACAACATCTTCCTTGAATCTTGCTTTAATCTCTCTGAACGCTTCCTCTTGTTTGGGACCCCAATTGAAAGGGGCATCTTTCTTCATCAGATCAGTTAGTGACATGATAATTGACCCAAAATTTCTAATAAATCGTCTGTAGAAATTTATAAATCCCACAAATTGAAAAACGTCCTTGGTATTTCTAGGGGCTTGCCAATTCTCAATCGCATCTAACCTGGTCGGGTCCATCTTGATTCCTTCCGTGGTGATAATAAGCCCAAGTAATTTAACGGATTCCGCATGAAACTCACATTTCTTGATGTCAATCTGTAGCCCCGCTTCCATCAAGCGAGAGAGTACTTTTTTTCATGTGAGTTTGATGTTGTTCCATTGATTCACTAAAGATGAGAATGTCGTCGATATACGCGGTACAAAATTCATCCAAGTACCCCTTCAAAGTATCGTTAATGTAATTCTGGGAGGAGCTAGGTGCATTGGCAAGACCAAATGGCATAACTAAATATTCGTAAAGACCGAAACGGGTACGAAAAGCAGTGAGATATTCGTCACCTTCAGCAATACGCATTCGGTGGAAGGCGGATATAACATCTAATTTAGTGAAATACTTTGCTCTTCCTAGAAGCGATAGAGTTTCGTGGATTCTCGGTATAGGGTAGCGATTCTTGATGGTCATGTCATTCAGTGCCCTGTAATCAACGCAGAATCGCAGTCCACCCCCAGGCTTTTTCGCGAATAGTACAAGAGACGAGGCCGGGGAGGAGCTGGGCCTGATAAATCCTTTTTCTAAGTTCTCTTGGATATATTTCTTCAGAACTTTCAATTCTTCACGAGACATGCCGTAAAGGGGTCCCCAAGGAGGCTCGGATCCTGGTTTAAGAAGTATACGGTGGTCGTTCGGTCGATGCGGAGGTAACTTATCGGCCTCTTCTTTTAGAAAACACCTGGAGATATTCATGGTAGATTTTGGGTAGTTTTTGGGCCGGGTCAACTTTCGGTTTTTCTTTTAAAGCTTCCCTAATATTTTCAATTGACACGGACATGATGGTATCTTTGCTCCTGGTTAAAGAATGGAAACTCTCCGGGCTACAAATCTCGACAGCAACAGGAGTTGTGAGTTTTTCGGAGGAGCTATGTTCCCTTATCTCCCTAACTTCGTTCGAGGACAAAGCGTCAACTGAGTTGCTAGGTGTGGAGCAGTGTCCATGGTATCCAAGGCTGTTAAATAGGAGCTTTCCTTTTGTCCAGTCGATATGAGGATTGTGATGCTGCAGCCATGGAAGGCCAAGGACAATATCAAAATATGCTAGCTTAGTAACGTATAAAAGGAGCTTTTCCTTGTGACCATTGATGTTGAGAGGAGAACTGACTACGTGAGAGATCAACCCGGACACCGATTCTGTCCCGTCGAATACTTTCAAGGAGCGAGGTCTCCTGAGTGGAATTAATTCTAAGCTTTGTTTCTGCGCAAAGTTTACATCTACAAATCCATGGGCTGAAGCGCCACTGTCGATAAGAGCAAAAGATGGGATCATAGAGGAGGTTTTATCACTGAGAAAACACTTTACAACAAAGTGGCTGTTTTTATCCCAATCCTTTTTATTAACAGCTGCAGATTAAACTAATAAACATAAATTTGATCCCTTTGAGCGACTTTTCAAAGGGTAGCGGCATTTCCCGACTCGGTTGACTCGGTGTCAATTATATCAGCCGCACGACCAACTACCTGCGGACGATGCATTCGAGGGCAACCGCCAGACTTGTGGCCGGGCTCGCCACAGTAGTAACACAACCCCTCCCGACGACGTCGCTCTCTTTCCTCCTGAGATAATGGTCCCCTCGACTGAAGCCCGCGGCCGACAAATCCATTGGGTCACCGACTAGAGAGGCCGGCTGATGCTGGAGACTCTGATTTATCCTTCTGTCCGAACCACCTGCGAATTTCCTACGACCGCCCCGCGAAAGAAGATCATTTAGCGCCCGCTGCCTATTATCTATATCTTGTAGCCGGGAAACAGCTTCGTCGAATTTCAGCGAGTCGATGTCGCGTTCGTGAATCAGAGCCCGTTTTAGTTCGACGCTCATATTTAGAAACACTGGATTGCGCAATTGTAGAGATTCGGTGTCATACCCGTCGATCATGGCGTCCCTCCTTATCTCCGCAATCCAGGTAGAAAAGGGGCGGTTTTTCTGGTAATTAGAGTGGACCCTGGCGGCAGCGTCGCGGGCTGCATTTGGATCATCAAACAGAGTAGTCATCAGGTCCCACATGTGCTGAAGAGATGGAAATGTGAGGACACCATCCTTGAGCCATGCACGTAAATGAGTCTTACTTTCGCTGTTAAGAAGTGAGTAGACAAGAGCCATCTTTGACTGCTCAATAGGATAGTGATTGGCGTTAACATTTAGTTTCAACATTACGGACTCCATCCAGGTAGCGAAGTCTTTCTTTTGCCCAGAAAACAGTTCATCCTCTCTGTGTTCGGCAGATCTAGGTGTAGGAGCCCTATTCCGATTATCCAAAAGGTCTACAAGTCGGGCGAGGAGGTTATCACTTCCACTTGAACTCCTCCTCTTTGCTTTAGAGCTGCTGCCTGACATACTATCGGGTCCCGTATTCGATTTCTCGGCCTGCGCTAACTCTGCTTCTTTTAGAGCCAAAGCATCGTTCCGAGCCGTCAAGGTTTTGAAAACTTCAAACATCAGATTGGGCTGTGCGTTGAAACCTTGGGTGAACTGATCAAGTTCGGAGACATTCCTCAGTTGTTGTAAGATATCTTCGAGGGTTAGTTGTTGCTCTGGAGCTGGTGATTCTGAACCTAAAGATGCCATGATTGAGTAAGAGATTTGTGTAATGTTAGAACTTGGCTTGACGTGACGAGGCTTGACGTGACGAGGCTTGACGTGACGAGGCTTGACGTGACGAGGCTTGACGTGACGAGGCTTGAGTAACTTCACAAGAAAAGATGAAGAGAAATTGAGAGGACTTGTTGGAGCTTGATGGGAACAAATACAGTAAAACTTCTGTATCACGATAGTGGGTCCCGGCATAATTGTTGAAAATATTCATTGAAATTCATCAATTTATATTTGCAACACTTACCATTACAGGTCATTTTGCGTGCAGGGGCAAGTATTGCAAATATAAATGGATGAATTTCAATGAATATTTTCAACACTTATGCCGGGACCCACTATCGTGTTACAGAAGTTTTACTTTACTTGATAATTTCGAAGACACAAACCTGGCCCACTAACCAATGAAGAGAACCTCTATATATACAAATCCAGCTTGATGAACGCCTAGACCCTAGGAGCAACCTAACGACGTACACTATGCTGACTAATCATCTCCTAACTCCGATAAATGAAGAATAGAATCCAATAGATCAGGAAAGAATCAAATCGAAGGAAATACTAAGTCTAGAAAGTGCTGAAGGTAAGTTATCAGTAGATCGTTATTAAAACAGCTAACCAGAGAGTCCTGAATATTACGATCTGCGGCGAGTTGTTAATACTAATCGGTGCAGTAAACAACAGGGTACGAAGGCTTGGGTGATCCCAGTAATCTACAGCGGCAGGGGACGAGGTTCGAGCGCACTGGACCGTGATAGGCAGACGCGGCCGCACGAGCCGCACTTCAATCACTCCCCTCTTGCCATGTTGAACCAAACTTCATCACGCTAGCCTATGTTCGTCGCCTTATGCAACAGCACCGTCAGCAGCTAATTGAGGATTGGTGGTCCAAGGTATGTCCGGCTAGGTATAAAGATCTAGACCTACAAATGCGCCGTTGAAAGCCTCCAGAGCTCAAAATGCAGCAGCAGCTTCTGCAAAAGCTTATACAGTAGAACCCTTCTTAGCTAATAGTGGGTCCCGGTATAATTACTGAAGAGATTCATAGAAATTTTACCGTTTACAGGGTCGCCGGGGTCATACTTTGCCCGCATAAAGTGGCAGAGCTCACTTTATGCGGGCAAAGTATTACCCCGGCGACCCTGTAAACGGTAAAATTTCTATGAATCTCTTCAGTAATTATACCGGGACCCACTATTAGCTAAGAAGGGTTCTACTGTATCTGCATGAACCGGGCACGGTGACTTCGCTGCATATCACGGCAGACTACATCAGGAAAATGCAAATTTAGTATGCATCTGTGGACAAGAGACATCTCTCACTCACTTCGTACGTTGTCGAGAACACGTCAGCCTAACGCGTAGGTTTAGGAACGGAAGGACAATGGGCGATCTCATTAACCAACTTCTCGGCCCAAATTGTGTCAGAGAATTTACAGAATTTGCAAAACTTACAGGCTGTTTTGGCAACCTTTTCGCAAGCTCGTCCTCCGCTGGAAGCGGGGACAGCATTTTATAAAAGTCGTTGAAGGCAGCGACATTGTGGAAACAGAGTGCGTGAAACGCTAGGTTGACTCAGTAACTATTTATATTTTGATTGTGTTTTTGTTTTGTCTTTTTTTCTATGTTCGGGTTCCCTTTTTGGGGGGGGAGGGAGGACCAGGGACTTCTATTTGACTCAGGCGTTTTGTAGGGTGCTTTTATGCGCGTGTACACATTCTAGAGA